>VDFB02000003.1:360112427-360332501 GCA_007258455.2 Sequoia sempervirens | reverse complement strand
ACTTGTTATGTGAATAATTAATGATAAACTAGACTTAATGTCACCTTGATCTAGTGTTGTGAGGTGTTTTACGCATCCACATTAGGTCTTGGGCCTATTTTAAGCTAAATTAACCTAACTCTATCCTAATTTAATGTTGTAAAATATATTTATTAACATTTTCACATTGAATTTGGGAGGCTTGTAAATCAAATGGACCCAATCTAGTGTTGTAATGTGTTTTACATATTCACATGGGACTTAAGGCCCTTCTAAGCTAAATAAACTCAAATTTTCCTTAATTTAGTGTTGTAAAGTGTATTTATTTACACTTTCACATTTGATTTTGGGCCCTATTGTATTTATGACCTTTATATCATCATCAATAGGCCCCTATGACCCTATATTATGCATCCCGAGGCATATTTTGATAAAAGACCTGACTAGATCAACATATGAACTTAAGTTATGTATTCCCCGACACTTTAGCTAGCAAAATGGCCCTTGTGGGACCCATTTTCCACCTTGGGTGAATGAGTTCCATCCAAGTGGGACTCATTTTCCTAGGATGGTGAATGAGTCCCATTTGAGCTATTTTCAAAGTTTGAGCACAAAAAACTAGGTTTTAAGTTTAAATTTCTTTAATTTCGGCCTTGGGGATCAGATTAATGGTCATTATTTCATCATGCATTCAAGTTATCACATGACATTGTTAATATCATCCTTACATGACATTGTTTTCCATAATATCTATAAAAGCTAGCACATGACCATACATTTGACATTCATGGATATACACACATGGGGTCAATGTTGGGCACGACCATTTCTATATTCTTACATGATCTATAATAATTAAATCATATGAATAATATTTTGTGGCTTGTCACATTACCATATATTTTATTATTATATTTTTAAAAATATTTTCTTTTCTCCTCAAATTCACTATATGATGACATGTCACACTATGGGGCATATCTTTTCTATTATGACATTATCATATTTACATGTTCTTATGATTACATATTTCATTGGGGTAACACTAATGTTAATTTCAATATTTCATTATGTATCATAAATCCATTTACTCTAGATTTTATATGGTGTAATGATTGCATTGAGAGCATACTAGATCCACCTATGAGATTACCTTATAGATTATGATTCCATCCATACTATCATTTGGAAGGTGTTCATGATTTCTTAGATCGTGGGCGAAACATTGGTTGAAACTCCATGATTTGCTTATGCAACATGATTCCTTCTACAAATTACACCATGTGTATAATTTTTGAAGGCCATAATACTTCTACATACACACTATATATACACTACTGTAGAGTTTTCACTAATTTAAACTTTATTTCTTTATATTTATAACTCCTAGTGATGAACACTTAATTTTTTATCAATACATAAATTATTTTTGTGCACAGACAAAAGAATAACATGCATTTGTAGCTATATGAGGATAACAAAGGTGTTGGTCAACATCCAACCCCATATCCTAATATTTTTTATTTCTCCTTACTACATAAGTAACTTTGTCATGCATGACTCATGAAGATTCACATGCACGCCAAAGTGGGGAAAAGGAAGGATATAAAAATGCATACTCTACACTTTGAAGTATTTTTTACACCACTTTGAACACTTATTGTAAATATCTCATATAATGCTAAATTCATTAACCCCATTCCTCAACCTACTAGCTAAATCTCCTTATCAACTACCTTAGTCAAGATTGATACGTTCCTTTAATTCTCCTACTATAATATACTATGATAGTTCAATCAAATTTGTAGGCTATACCACATGGCATGTCCTATCATTCTTGATTCAAATTTTAAATTTAATTGTTCCAAGAAAATTTTAAGGAAGCTATCCATTACCTCATAGTCTTATGCACTAAATATCTTAAGATAAATGAATGCAAACATGTATTTATCAATAGTATTAGCTTATTAGTAAGGCATTTGGGAATAAGAAAAAATGATAAACATCAATTGAAAATATACTCAACTACACAATAGTAAAAGTATCAATTGTACATCCATAGGCATTTCAAACATTGTATTGTTTAATGTGTATGTTGAATTTATATACCAAAACCTTAGGATCTCAACTTATTATTGTGACAAACTAAGGTCATTAACTTCTTACCTCATAAATAAGTCTTACATGCTTTTCAATTTTACCCATTTTTAGACATGCCATAGGAGGCACACACACATAAAAAATCATAGTTCAAATGAGTCCCAATATGGGTTGTAGAAGAATTATAAAAGTACATGGCATGCTTCAATTCATGAATAGAATATATGACACAAGATAGTGTTTGTGAGACCACATTCGAGTAGAATTATGTCATGTGTTTGACATCATATCCAATATCAAATTCTAGGTCCCAATTACTACCTATATCTATGTTTATATCAATGAAATGATAGAAAAAGATGAAACTTAACACATCATTGAAATAGTTAAGTAGTTATATATCATTCTCTAGTTTTTTAATCTCAACACTTTTTGATATAAATTGTTATTATATTCATTATTTAATTATTGGAATATGTATACCATTTTTTATAGTAAAAAAATGAAGTTATTTTCCTCAACAAGTGTACGAAAAGAAAAAGAGAAAAAAAGAACAAAATAATTTATTTTATGTGTATCTCACATTGACTTTTGTACAACAATGAAAGAGTTAGATGTTGCATGGGTGAAGAAAAATACTTCTACATTAAAATAGAACTTTTGCATATACTTTATATTTGATCTTGTAAGTCTATGGTAAAAATTATGAATATATTTAGATGTATCTTTTTTATGATTTTTGAATTTTGTATTGTAAAAATATGGACAATTTTTACAATCTACGATTAGAAAAATAATAATGAATATAATTTTACTTTATTAAAAATATTGAAAAATAACAATAATACAATATAATTATAAAAAAGTGTAAAAATAAATATTAATTCTATAAATAATATTAAATATATACATTTTAATAGATTAAATTTCTTTTATAATTATTATATCTAATTTCAAACAAAGATGTGCTTCACTCCAATGTTTTCCTAATTTTAATTTGATCTCCAACTCAAATTCGCTATGGTTTTCTCACCTCATAATTTGCTGATGCTCTACTCTGCTCCCTGGTTGCATTTCTCTTTTCACTGACAATGCTCCATGTGCTTTTGCCTTATCAGTTTGGCCTTAATGGAAGCAAATTCTTTGGTAGACTCATTGGCTAATAAAGCTTTTTTGATCATTTAAAATTGCAGCGAATTGTTATAGAGAAATTGTAGAGAATTGTTATAGTTTGGTGCACTTGAGTTTTGTGCACCTAGGACTACCCGCTTCATGTATTTTGTTGTCTTCTTTTTCCGAGATCCTTGAGTTATGCTCTTCTCTAGTTTTGTGGTCGTATTTCTGGACAACTCTATTGACCATTGGATTTCCATGGTTGTGCTTTGGTACTTCTGTTTGGTTTCCCTTCTCTCTACTACAAGCATGGTTCAAAAGTGGAATATCAAATTTGTTTTCGTGGCTTTCTTTTTTGTGGCCACATGATTCGGGTTTTTGGAATTTGCTCTATTTATGCCTATGGCTACTTGGTAGTGGTTTGAAGGGATTGAACTGCCTTTGCACCTCCATGTGAATGTGATTCTTGGTGTTTAATTTGGGGTTGTTCTTACTCTCTTACTGCCTATGTACATTCTTATCAGTGTTTGGCTGGCTTCCCCTTCTTCCTAATTCTACATCTGTTCAGATCTCAATGAAGCATCTAAATTGGCACTATTTTGTTCTTTTCCCATTGAAGGTTACTCATATGAATGTTTTTCTTTCTAACAGTTGTTTTGGAGATCTTTTTCTGGTTTTTTAGGTCAGGTTTACGTGTGTCTCTTTTGAGGAAACTATTTCGGGGTGTTTCCTGCAGATGGACAACCTTCCCTCTGTGACTTAGTCCACTGGTGTTAACTTCTTTCTGGCATTGCATTGTCTGCTTGATGAAGCTAATAAGATCGTTCAACTATGACACTTCCTCCTTTGAAGAAAGAAGAGAAATTCTCGTTGGATCATCTACTGCCACTATCTTTCTATGTTGTTTGGATCTGCCTGTTTTGGAGTAATGTTTTGCTTTGGTTTCTGGTACCAAGATATTGTATCTTGTTCTGGGTCTTTTTTTGTGGGGGGCTTCTTTGGGGGTTTAAATGATATTATCGTGTTTGGGGTATCTTTCTGGGTTTGGTCGGGGTTCTAGGCTAGCTTTTTTGTCCTTTTTTGGAGCTATAACCAGAGGTTTTCTTCCCTGGTTCTTTCTTGCCGATATGTTCCTTTTGAACCAGGGTTTGTAAACTTTGGTTTTAATCAATAAAATGTTCAGTGGCATAGCCACTTTTATTTTTATTTTTAAAAAAAAAACTATATAAATATCTTTTATATACAAATACTTCCAAAACTTTTTTGATCTATTTTATAATTCTATCAATTAATTTCAAAAACATTAATTAATGTTCATACTCATTTTCAAATAAAATTAAAAACAATTTTCTTTTTCAACACACTACCACAATAAAAATACACAACATTAATATTAGTGACAATACAAATCTTAAGTACATATATATGGAATTTGTAAGCAAAGGTTGGGTGCTTCAAGAATTTAGCATTCCAGAAGATAATAGATAAAACTATCCATGCAAGAAAAGCATATGTATCTCCATTTGATGTGGAAGCACAACACTGCAATCACAATAGCAAATCCCACTCCATAACTTAACCCCAATCCCACTGCCCACCATCGATCAATCACATCTCCACCCGCATCTTCATTTTCAGCATTTGTATTATTCTGATTCTCTTTGCAACCCAAACCAAAGCTTAGTGTCTTGTTTTCAAGTTGAGGTCCATCTAGATTGGGATTTCCTAGAAAATCAGAAGCCTCAAAGGTTGAAAATTGCTTCCACTGTGGTATTAACCCAGAAAGCATGTTGTTGGAAAGATTCAACACAACAAGAGATGTGATATTTAAGAGTGTGGTAGGAATCATTCCCGACAACTTATTCTCTGGAAGATCTAGAGATTCCAAGTGTTCCATGGCTCCCAAGGATTCTGGGATTGAGTCGTTCAGATTATTTTTTGATATGTTGAGAGAAATTAAACCCTTAAGGAGTCCCACTTCTGGAGGAATATTACCTGACAACTTATTACGTGACATATCTATGAACTTGTCTGCTCTGATTATCTTTGGGTATGAAAGTGCCCTTCCTTTTATCCAAATTGACTTCATCAGCAAAATTGAGTGAAATATCTATGAAATTAGGGTAAAAAAATAGTGGATGTTGGGAATATTGTACATCAAAACTTTGTGAATTATTGAGCAGAACATATAACTTGCTAACATCTGGAGGAATACTTCCTGACAATTGGTTACCAGATAAATCTAGAATTTGAAGATTTTCCATTCTGAACAGCTGGTGTGGAATTCTATTTCTAAACTTATTAGAAGCTAAGCTGAGAATTCTTAGATCTGTCAGCTTTTCAATCCAAACAGGAATGCTACTCTCAAATGTATTATTTCCCAAATCAAATACTTGGAGATCCTTGCAATTTGCAATAGATGAAGGAATTATACCTTGCAACTTGTTGCTATTGAGATTTAGTGTGCGAAGAGCCTTCAAATTTCCCAACTCCTCTGGAATCTCCCCTTCGAAAACATTTTGAGCCAAGTTTAAAACTGATAATCCATAGCACCTCCCAATGTTTGCGGGAATCATACCAAGCAACTTGTTCTTTGAAAAGTCCAAAACTTCATACCTCTATAAAATGGTACATATAGAACTTGGAATTCGTCCAGTCAAATGATTCCCTGACAAAGATAGAGACCGTCTTGGAGAGGTTGATGATGTGTCAATTGTTGTAGGGAATGATGTGCCAATTGTTGTAGGAAATGTTGTGCCAATTGTTGCAGGAATCTAGCCATTAAACCCATTATCTGACAGATCTAATATAAATGAAACAAAACTAAGATCAGGAAGAGAGCCATATAATCTATTCTCATGCAAGTCCACCACCGTATAATTATGGGATATCTTGTGAGGTAGACAACCTTCCAATTGATTTTTTGAAAGATTGAACCCTTCAAGATTAGGAAGTTCCCATAGCCACGAAGGAAGATGCCCCACAATTTTGTTATCTGAAAGATCTAGCCCACGCAATTGATATTGCTGAGAAAAAAAACCAGGGAAGTCACCTTCTATATTACAAGACCCCAATCCAAGGTATTGCAGGTGCACAAACCTAAGACCCAGCTTGTAGAGATGTTAATAACAAACTGATTTGAAGAAAGATCCAACACTTCAAGGCGAGTTAGATTATCGAGTAGCTGAAGTGAAATGTTGCCTCTCAATCCGCTGGAATGAAGTGACAATGTTCCTAAACTAGCAAAATTTGGAATGGAATTTGGAATTGTTCCTGACAGCTGGTTATGGCCTAGAACAAGGTTCCTTAATTTTGGAAGCTGACACAGAGACAGAGGAATACGACCACTTAGCCGATTGTGACTAAGGCAAAGATCTCTAAGGGACGAAATGTTGCCAAAAGAAGATGGTATACTGCCGTTCAAATTGTTCCCTGACAGATCCATGGTCGCAAGGGACGAAAGGTTACCTAAAGACGATGGTATACTGCCCTCTAAATTGTTACACGACAGATCCATGGTATCAAGGGATGAAAAGCTACCTAAAGAGGATGGTATACTGCCCTTCAAATAGTTATACGACAGATCTAGAAGTGATAAATGGGTGAGGTTTAGGAGATCTGGAATATTACCTGAGAGCCGGCAACCAGACAGAAGAATCTGGGTAAGATTAGCAAGACCGCTAAGAGCCTCACCCCAGTGATCAGACGCCATTGTCAGGTCCACATAATTCATTCGTAAGAATTCGAGGCTTCTTAGCTTTTCTTTCCATACATCAAACTTACTACTCTTCAACTGAAATTTTTGCGGTTCAAAATCGAAAATTTCATAATCATTGTCACTGTCTGAAATATCCAAATGTCGCAAACTTGGCATATTCCCCAACTCCAGAGGGACTTCACCACAAAATCCATTCGATGACAACCTAAGAAATGAAAGTCTTTGTAGTTTTGACAACTGAGGGGGAATAGAAATACCTTTAAAGTTATTCCCGCTGAGATCCAAATACTGTAGATGCTGCAGCTTAAACAGCGATGGACGAAGCTGGCTGTGCCAATCATCACTTAGATGATAACAGACGCCACCCTCCCACGGGCAATGGATGTGTCGGATGCCAGTGCTTAAATCAAGGTGGATGACATGGGAAGTATGATAATCACAGGTGACACCCTCCCACTGACAACAGTTGAATCCCCGCCAAAAGGATAAGGGATATGAGGAAAGATTAAGACCACCCTTGAAATCCAGCAAGTAATTTCTCTCATCTTGCAAACACGCTATTGAAAATGAAAATGGGAAATGAATTATTATCCATATCAACAAAAATGCAGAGCACAGAGACATGTTGAAGGAAAGTGGATACATTGCATTCCTCTTGAGCAATTTACAATTCTTCCCTGGTGCATTGTATAAATAAGCAGATATTTGGAACTGTTTGGTAAGGCAAAGGGTTTTGGAAGTTCGTGGATACATTGCATTCCTAGTAAGCAATTTACAACTTTTTACTAAACAATATAGAAGAGAAGATATTTTCGACTTTATTTTGAACTGTTTACAAGGCGAAGTGATCAAAAGCTGTTCCGTGGAAAGGTGTGACAACTTTTGTAACGCATGACAACTTTTTTAACGCACTAAGCAACACGACTACTTTTATACAGACATTGTAAGACCAGGTCCACACTTTGCCGACTTTTTAAGACCAGGTCCACACTATACCGACCTTTTTTCCACACGTTCTAAAGAGAAAAAGTGATTAGAAAAAGTTTTCTTTATTTCACATCTTTAGAAAAAGTTTTTGTAAGATTAAGAAAAGTGTTTTGATTTTTCATTTCACACGTATATACAAAGTTTGTAAGATTAGGAAAAGTTTCATAAATTTATTTCACACATATATAGACTTTGTAAGACTAAGAAAAATCTAGTTAACTTATTTCACATGTATATCTTTAAGAGAATGAGTTTTTAATTTAAAATATATATTGTGAGAAGTATTTTAAAAAGGTAATTTCTTAATTTTTTTTAAAAAAATAAATTAAATAGTTATTTTCTATATATTTTTGAAAAAATAGAGAGAGAAAATTCGTTTCAAAAAATTGTATATATATTTTAATTGATTAAATTCTTTATTCGTTTGATTTTTATATGATTTATGATCTTATTTTAAATATTTAAATGAATGTCTTAAAATACTAATACACAAGAAGTCATTACACAAATATGTACTAAGTCAACTCTCAATAGTTATGAGGAAGGAGAGATTCAACAATTTAGATCTTAAAAATTTAAATTTCAAGTCAAGCCCATATTATGTGGGATCACTCTTGTGCGTCACAAACATGCATTTATGCATCCACGAATTGTATACAATTATGCATAAATGAGAATAAAGTGATGATAGATGTGGATTAGGAAATGGGCTAAACCTAACAAAGCAATAGACAACATGTCACTATTTGAATGTATTAAGTCATTCCCTCAAAATAGACCCAAAACTAAATGGGGATTGACATGGGTATGCAAAATTCACAATTATAATAGTATTTGAAAATATTTTCTTATTCTAAGAGTAAAAAGAGATGGCCGTAGTACAAACAAAGATAGGTTATTTACATTTTATTTTATCTAGGTTGTTTACATTCTATTTTATCTAGAAAAATTTAGATATTCTAAGAACATAGAAAGATTTGCTCATGGTATAAACAAACAAAAGTAATTTTTAAAAGTAAAAATGAATAAAGAAATAATTACAATGTGTAAACAAAAAGATCAATGGTGCTAAGTGAAGGGAAATGGGGAGCCAAAAGGGGTCTTATTGAACTTTTTTTCTTTCTTAAAACTAAAACCTAAAATTTATGAGTGATTTGAGATACTTACACTCAAATTTAGAAATGTGCTAAAGACAAAAAATTTAGTGTTCAAAGTCTAATTTTTAAAATGTTATGTATTTTCAAAAATGATATTTAGATCAAGAGGCTAAAAAACCAAGCATACACAAAGGTTATTTTTTATCACTAAAATATATCATGGTGTTAAGTATATGCCCCCCTTTTATTCACTATATCATGGTGTTCTATTCCCCCCTTTTTTCCACTAATTATTTCTTAAAAATAATTAGTGGAAAGATAGTTAAGAACATGTGATACAAGCTATATATTTTTCTAATGATTATTTTTCAAATGGGACACATCCTAAAAATTGATCAATGAGCATTTGCACACAACAATTTAAAGAATATATAATTTTAATGTGTATAGATTGAAATATATAAAAAATTATATATATTTTAAAAAAAATTTATAACACATCAAAAATTAAACAAAGATAGGATGCATGATGATTATGAAGGTCCTTAGCCTTGTCAAGATCAAAGGTGGAAAGAGGAAGATGGATTTAGATAGGATGATGGATAATATGTAGTATGCATGAAGCTTGCCCCCAAGTGTAGAGTGCAAGAGGATGGGGAGGAAGGACTTCAAACATCTAGTTGAATAGATGGTACCCCTTGATATGTGCTATTATTCTCATAGATGTTGGTAGAATGATGGTAAGAGGGATAAAATGTACGGGAAGATGGGGAGGGATATGGATTTATGCAAAGGATTGGATAAGAGGGATGGAAGGATGGAATATGGATATTGAATAATTGATGGGTTGGTGGAAGACATATGGATGAGTGGATGGGAATGTTGGAAAGATCAACATCGGCACACACCTTGAAGGGTGGTGGAGTTGAGGAAGAGAATTGGATTTTGAATTTGGAGGTTTAGATGGAGGAGTGGGTGTAGATTTTGGGATGTAAGGACCCAAAATGGATGGAGGAGATGAAGGATTATTAGATGGAGTGAAATAATTAGCATTGGATGAAGCTTCTAGATTAGCAAGTTTGGATGGAAATTTTGATTTTTCTTTGGGATGCATTGATTCTATTAATATTTTGGGGATCCACATGGTTTTTGGCTTTGATTTTTTCTTCATGGGCCTTTGTGACCTTGGGTTTTAATTTTTTTTATTTTGGATCATATTTTTCTTTAATTTTTCATGTCTTTTTGAGGGGACATATTGATCCTTTAATATTTGTGGATTTTTAGCTTTATGCATTTGAGATTTGGTATCCAGATTGCTTCCAAGAGCAATGGGATTGGTGGGTAGATATGAAGTATGTGGAAGGAGTACCAACATCTAGAGCTTGGTATCCAAGTCCATGATATTTTTCATTTTCTTTGATATTAAGGGGTTCTAAGATGCCTTACTCATGTAGGCCGAACACTTTTCCTTGATAATGCATGGCTTGAAAAATATTTTTTCCAATGAGATACTTGTTATTTTGGAAGCAAGAGGAAAGTTTGTTTTGATGGGGATATGACATGGAAGGAATGATAGGGTCTTGGAGTAGACCAGCATGGATGAAAGTGGAGGAACCCAATTGATAAGTAGGGGTTTCATGGGTATCTTGGATGGGGGTGATGGGATCTTATGGGGGATTAGGATCATGAGATGGAGATGAAGGGATTCTTTGATCTTGACTTGGGATAGGATCATGGGATAGGGTGGATGGCGTAGTGTGCTTTTGGTTATGAGATGGAAGGGGATCATGACATGGAGTGGGAGGGGTGTTTGGATTATGGGAGGGGAGAGGATCATTAGATTGGTTGGAGGGTTTACTTTGATCTTGATTTAGAGAGGGATCATGTAATGGAGTGGAAGGGGTATTTGGATCATTCGATAGGATGGGAGGGATATGTTGTTCTTGATTGGAAATGGGATCATGAGATGAAAGGGTATCATATGATGAAGGATAATGGGTTCCTTGATCTTTATATAGAGTGGAATCTATGTTAGCATGCTTTGGATTGGAGGAAATTGACATAGATCATTTGATGTGGATGGTGACATGATGGGGGAGGAACATTGGAAATATTCTTCAACTTGGATGGATGGGGTATTAGAGGATTCATGAGACTTAGGGGATTGGGATTTATCTTGATGTGGAGGTGATGGAGGTGGATGCTTGACATGGGAAGATTGGAAAACTTTGTTTTTGCATGGGGAATTGAGCACCTTTGCAAATAGTCCTTGGAGGAAGTTATTAGGAGGGACATGGGGTGAATTTGATTGGTAAGATTGGGATGATGTAGATTGGAAGGATGTGGGAGATGAACAAGTGGAATAAGAGGTAGAAGTTTTCATGAATTGGTAAATGGATGATGATGAGGAGGAGCTTGAAAAGGATGTGGAGATGGGGATTTGGGATGGGGTTTTCTTGGCTAAAGGCTTGGTTTCCCTTGTCAAAGGAAGGGGAATGGTAAGAAAGAGGAGGTGGGTTTGGATTGGATGAAGGTGGGGAGGGTGGAAGTTTAGCACCAATACCAAGGAGATAGCTAAGCATGGCATCCTTATCATTATTAAAGTAGTGGATGAGGACATGATTGGTGATGGGATCCCATGAGGATGATATGGGTGATGAGGGTGTGGGTGGGGTTTGAGGGGGATATTGGATAGGTGATTAGTGAAGACTTAGAGAATTTTTTCTAATGGATTCAAGGTGATTCACAATATTTTCACTATCATCATAGGGATTAGGATATGGGTGCATGATATTGGGCTCGGGTGGAATGGATGAAGGTGGATTATAATATATTGGGTTGGATGGAGGATAGATTAGGTGATTAGTCATGGTGGGGTGGGGGAATTGATTTGAAGTGGAAATTTTGGGATTATATTTGGATGAGGATGGATTAGGGATGGATTGGATACATGTTTGGGGATGATTAGGAAAATATGGATGATTAAAAGAATAAGGTATGTGGAGGATGGGATTAGAGTTGGGATCAAATGTCAAGACCCTAAAATGATTTGATTTGATTAAAGATGATTCTCTATAATTAAGATAGGCTAATTTTCTTAAGTAAGAGTTGATTTTATTTTATTTCTACTTAAGATAGGAAAAGTTATTAAGTAGGAATTGATTTGATTTGATAACTATGCTTAAGATAGGCTAATGTTCTTAAGCAAGTTTGGATTAAAGATGAAATCAATCTAAGGTCTTGATTTTTGATTGGGAGATTGGATTTGAAATGGATGATATTGGATTAAGGATAGGATGAATGATTTGGATAATGATGAAAGGATATGATGTATGACTTGGAGGTTAATTCCTTAACCAAATTTTGATATTCAAGTGACGATTTTTTATTAAGGATGGGGATTGGATGCTTGATTGAGATGGAGAGGTGGATAATGGATGATTAGATTTTAGATGAGGATAGATGGATTAGATTGGGATTTGGTTGAAATTGGATTAAGTTGATAATGTGATTAGATTAAGATGATGATGAAGGATGGGGATTAAGGATGATATTGAAGATTGAGGATGATAATGAAAGATGAAAGTGGATATGGAGGATGATGAGGATAATGATTAGGACCTCAAATGAATTAGGAAAATTAGGCTTCTAAGAGTCCCATATGAAGGATTAGGGATGGATTAGATTAGGAAAAGATTGATGATTAGAATGATAATAGAGGATTGTGATGGGATGGTTAGGATAAGGTGATAAAGAAGAAGTGGGAATAGGATGAAAATGGATGTTTAGAATAATAAGGGATGGTTATGATGAGTTGGGGGGAGATTAGGATTAGAAGGGGTGATTAAGATGGAAATAGTGGATTAGGATGGGATGATTAGGATTAGGTGATTATATTGAAAAGGGATATTAGGATGGAAAAGATGGTATGATTAGGATGTGGAGAGATGATGAGGATGGGTATGTGCAGGATCATCATGGAAAAAATAGGCCTTTAAGTGGCGAAAAATTTAGAAAAATCAAAGTTAGACAACTTCACGTAAAAATTTGAATAAGTTATCTATATTATTTAAAAAATATGTAAGAATAGAATCTATAGAAAATTGAATTTAGTTTCTAACTACTAGATTTATTTAAACAAAAAAAATCTATTTGGTGAAAATTTGAAATTTTAATGTAGTAGTACTTAAATTTCAGGGAAAAAATAAGTAGGTGTTTGTCTGATCACCCATACCACAATAAAATAATAATATTTTTTTATAAAATTTGAGATATAAGTAGAGGACTCATATCCCAATGTGATGCATTTTTTTGTAATTTTTTTCCAAGTAAATAATTAATTATGATTTTTTATTACAACCTTTAAAAAATATAAAACTCGTATGTTTGACCACCTTAACTTGGTCAAAACTTCATGAAATTCATTTTTTAAAAATCCTATAGTATGAAAATCATAGAATGTGAAGCATGTTTCGATTCAAAAATGTGATACCATTTGAAAGCTTTAGATGTTTTCAATACTATCAATCAGGACTTTAGTCGTAATTTAAATAGAAAATGAACAATAATTATTTATTAAATTCAAAGTAAAGCATAATTTATATTGGTGGAAACCTGAGAATATCTTTTAAAAACCCTTTTCGTTTCATCAATTTTGGGTAAAAGAAAAGTCATCAACCACATACCCTACACATACCCATCATATTGCCACTTTTTTGCCCATCATGATCCTACACATACTAGAATAGAAAGAATTGTTTGGGATGAGGTGAATGTTTTGCTTGCCTGACTAGGAGATTGAATTGAAAGCACACAAACAAACAAATTGTCCAAGTTTGATGGATTTTTGCTATGTATGTTCAATCATCGACCCTTTGGCTGATTTGTTTTCCACTAGTTATAGCACAAGAATAAACTTCAAGCACTTGCACAATCCTAAATTATTCAAGTGGGATTATAGCTTAGTGTAGGCCCACAACCCAATCAAGCCAAGCAAGCTTGGGTTAATACTCCTTGATACTTGGGTGATTCACTAGAGCACCCTTTCTCGTGAAGGCAGATAGCTAGAGATCTAGTAGCATAGGGTCGTCAATGGATGCAGGTATGTGCAAGATCATGATGGGCCAAAAAGTGGCAATATGATGGGTATCTGTAGGGTATGTGGCTGGCGATTTCTTTTATACCCAAAATTGATGAAATGAAAAGGGTTTTTAAAGGAGATTCTCAAATTTCCACCAATATAAATTATGCTTTACTTTGAATTTAATTAATAATTATTATTTATTTTCTATTTGAATTACAACTAAAGTCCTGATTGATAGGCTGATTGAAAAACATCTATAGCTTTCAAACATTATCACATTTTTTGAATCTGAAACATGTGTCACATTCTATGCTTCACATACTATAGGATTAAAAAAAAAATCATGAAGTTTTGTCTGAGTTAAGGTGGTCAGACATACGAGGTTTTATATTTTTTAAAAGTTGTAATAAAAATTCATAATTAATTATTTACTTGAAAAAAATTACAAAAAAATATGCATCACATCCGGACATGAGTCCTCTACTTATATCTAAAATATTATCATTTTATTGTGGTTAGGGTGGTCAGACAGACACCTACTTCTTATTTTTTTCCTGAAATTTAAGTACTACTGCATTGAAATTTCAAATTCACTAAATAGATTTTTTGTTTAAAAAATAAACCTAGTAATTTAGAAACTACTTTCTATTTTCTATAGATTCTATTCTTGCATGTTTTTGAAATAATATAGATAACTTATTCAAATTTTTATGGCAGGTTGCCTAACTCTAATTTTTCTGAATATTTTGCCGCTTAAGGGCCTATTTTTTCCATGATGATCTTGCACATACCCATGCCAATGGGCTCACCTTCCATCTCTCCTTGGGAACTATCATAGTTCTCCACATGGATTTCTATCTCAACCTAAGGGAGTACGTGGTGAGTAACTTAAGGGTATGATTTGCATCCCTTGCACCACACTAAGCTACGACTGAAAGGTCTTAATCTAGGATACACAAGGTTTATAGGGAGTCCTCTATATACCTTAAGGGTATGTGAGGCCCAAATCTGTAGATGAAAGGGAACATTGTCAAATAACTAGGAGGAGAGGGTAACCCACTCTCCAACTTCACTTCTCCAAGGTATAAAGTTCTTGGAGGCTTAGCCTGATTGACAAAATTCCACTTGCAAGAGGTGGATTTCTCACCTCCTACTCTTTATACTCCATCGGAACATGAGAGTTGGAGTCATCCCCTAGGGTAATGAAATCCCTAGGAAGGCCCCTCAAAAGGAATGATCCAAGTGTTTTTGATCCCCAAGATCACATGAAGCATGAGGGGAGAGCATACACACATTGGGTTCCTTGGGATGAAAAGAAAAAGAAAAAGAGTAAGTGATATTTTTGATCCGCAAGATCACACCAAGATTGAGAGGAGAGCATATACACCATTCACTCAAAGATACATCACACAAAAGTTCATTAACCTTAAGAAATGAAATGTGCCTAGATTAGTGGAGAAAAGAAAACCTTGGAAAAATGAATTTGCAAGAAAATGTTAGTAGTTTGATGATTTTTCCTTTAACAATCGATTTCAAGCTGCAAAACAAGAGGTTAGATGATAAGATGATCAAAGAAAAATATTGTTAGCATGACAATAAGCATTAGAGACCTGCAACATGCATTAGTATCCAAAAACATAGATGAGATGCAAATAACAACTGAAAGAAGACTTAAAGATGCATCCTAAAACCCAAGCACTATT
Organism: Sequoia sempervirens; assembly: GCA_007258455.2. Lineage (NCBI taxonomy): Eukaryota > Viridiplantae > Streptophyta > Pinopsida > Cupressales > Cupressaceae > Sequoia > Sequoia sempervirens. The sequence continues at coordinate 360,316,721 of VDFB02000003.1, read as the reverse complement.
TTATAGATAAAGTTGTAATTCTGTTAAAATAGAGGCACCCTTTTGTGAATAGAGGGATAGTTATGGAAAATGGGCCAAAAAGATAGCTTTCAAGGGTGAAAATTTTATGTTTTTCAGATACCCAATTGAGAAAACAACTTGAAAATGCATCTAATGACCTAAAACATGAAATTTTTAATGCCAGAAACACCTAACAAACCCATAAATATGTCCCCTAAAATAGAGGTGCAATAATTTTGAATAGAGGAGACACAATTTTGCACTTAGGTGCCATTTTGTAGAAAGTGCCAAACAATGACTCCCAAAGGTCAAAAAATGAAGTTTTGGGGCAACCCAGATGGGGAAATGGATAAATGAACATATTAGGGACCTAAAAACATATATAGATCTAACTATATTCCCTCAAATGTAATGAAAATGAGCTCGAAATGAAGAAGATCCTAAGTGACCAAGGATGCTTGTATGAAAACCTAGTCTTAGAGAACTTTGAAAATACCTTGTTTAAGCATGCAAATGATGGATGGACCTACAAAACAAAGTGTTGAGACAATGAAGACATACAAAACAAGATGTTAGAAGCCAAAGAAGCCCTAGATCTAGGTTGAAATGATGAAAACAACGCCATAAAATGGAAGCACAATTCTGGGTTACATGGGTGCCACAACTTTGAACTTATGCACCACAAGTATGTACTTAGGTGCCACAATTCTGCACTTAGGCACCACTTTGTAGTATTTCCTTGAAAACAACACCTAAAACTTCAAAATACATAAAAAATTGATGAAATATTAGTAAAAATGGGCAGGAAGCCATCAGGCATGCCAAAATGAAGATGGTAAAGATGGATATGAAGGTAAATGATAGAAATGGATAAGGAAATAGACAGAAATAAGTTACACCTCCATTTTTCCTTCCTCTTTATTGATTAATCTCACAAGAAGCACCCATTCTTATAGATTTTCTCGAATGTTGATAAGGGATGTGGTTGCTCAATATTTTAGCATGATAATGGTATGATGGAGATGTATTTAATGGAGATTTGGGCAGCATATGGATATGGAGAATATGTGTTATGAGTAATGAGAGCCAAGGCCTCATTATATAGAAATTTTGTGAGAGAAATCAATGGCTAAGATTGATTGGCTAATAGAGGGTTGAGATTGATTGAGAAGGTGGGGTTTAGATGAAGGATGAGGATTGATTAAAGCTTTGTGACAAGTGGCACAAGATGAAAATGGGAAAAATGGGGAGGTGTGCTCACACATGTGTGACCACACATTGGGAAGAGGCATTAAATTTGTGTAAGAGATAGGGTGGGTTGTGTAAGAGGTTAGTGGGGGGTAGGTGAGATGTAGGAATTTAAAATTAGGAAATAATCATAATGATGATTAGGGATAAGGGTTAAATCAATTAATCAAGGATTAATTGATTAATGAAGATGGGTTGAGTTAATAAACATAGGGTTTATTAACTTAGGTGGGGTCAAAAGTTGGGTAATGGGATAATGATGTTTAGGATGGGGATAAAGTTAATTAATCAAGGATTAATTAACTAAAGAAAGGTTAGGAGATTTAGAGGAATAAGGGTGAATAGGGAAATCAATTAAATAAATAAATATTATTTAGTTGATTAGTGGGTTAGGATAGGCTAAAATGAGGTGTGGATGGGTAAGGTCACATTTTAGGTGTCTACACAAAGTTATACCTCTTGATAACTTTGATAAGGTGCCACGAAAAAATGAACTTCGAGCTTCATGAGGCAAGAAAAGCTTCGTATGCTTACAACTCATGAACAATAAGATGGCTCCACAGACATGCAAAGTGTATTATGCAAGGTGGCCATATAACCAATGTTGTAAATGTGAAATAGTGTAAGGTATGTTCAAAGGGATTTTACTTAGTTCATGTTAGGTCTCTTCTTAGGTAACATTATTCCTAATGTCTCCAAGAGAGGAAAAGTCAAAGAAATATCACACTCTCGGAGGAAATCAAGCCCAATGACACCACCAAGGAAAGGATGCATCACAAGAAGAAAGAAAATCGCACAATGAAACATGAGTGTCAATGTATGCCCCCACTTTAAAGTGGTTGCTAACACCATTGCTATGAGAAATTGCTTTAAATTAGAGGAAGACATGAGAGCTTATTCGGAAAGCCCTATGCCAAGTCATATGTTTCCAATAAGCTATGTCATGAAAAGAGAAGGGGTTTCCCCCAAAATATATAACTCAATACATCACATGCGATCCAACTTAAGGCATGTCGTCCACATCCCAAGCTTGCTCATACATGAAAGGTGATCAACTAGCCAAAAGAGAAAACAAGAAGTGACATATAAGGACGAGGCTACTTAACCCATTTCCCCCACTTAGTGTAGGACAAGGATGAGCCAAGATGATTGATGAGAAACATGCTAGAGTGAAAATCAATTTCAATTAGAGGAAAAAGGTGCTTCAACCTAACGAAGATCACCACAGTCCTCAAGATATTGAATTTTGTTACTCAAAGCCTTACATTCATTAGTAGAATAACCATGAACTCTTTGATATGCACAAAATGAACTCTTGTAGTAAAATTTCTTTCATGTTCTTGGAGGGAGTGATATTCGATGATCTTGGAGGAGTCTCGTCAAAATGTACTCTCTTGATCAAAAGTAGAGGATGTTTCATTATTTTGCAACAAAGATATCTCTTACTTAGTACAAGATGTCATACTTACACAAGACTCTTTAGATTGTGAGATTTTGTTCTCTCCTTTATATAGGAGGCATAAAATCTAACGAATTCAAATCATTAGTTTTTTACATGATGACATTGATAGTAGGCGAAGATTTCTTTGTTTCTTTCCTTTCTTGCAAAGGATAATAATCAAGACCACTAGTTTCTATGAGTTCAGGATGCACTAATGTTAAAGTTGGCTTAGAGGAATCTTTTTGTAAGAGTGTTAATATTGAGTGAAGGCTTGTTTGTTTCTTTTGAGGGACAATAACCAAGACCATTAGAACTATTTCTTGTGCGTTAGGATCTATAACCTGGACACAAATACCTTTTTCTCTAGCACCACATCCTTTTCCACTATATCCAAGTTTTTTCATGAGTTCATAACCTTTTCCATTAAGCTTTTTCATTTCTTTCGGATTCGATGCTTGTTCATAGTCAAGCTCGTCGAATTTTTTTGGTGTAATTTGTTTCTTCATCTAAAGTGGTTGAGGTGGATGCTTTCAGAAGGTCTTCCAAAATTTGTGTTGACATTACTACTTTTTCTTTTCCCTTTTCAAAGTATGTGTTTATGATCTTGTATTCTCCCATGAATGTTGGTATGAAATCTAAGGAACCCCAATCATCTTCTAAGAGCTTTGTGACTTACTAAATGTGTTTTTCTTTGTCTTTCTATTGCATAGGTTCTACTTGTATAGTTGGTGTTAATGTTTTCAAAGGATTTTCCTTATCTTTGTCAATGTTCAAACAACTGTTTCATTCAGAAGTAGCTTTGAGTATGTACACTTGGTTGTTGTAGACATAATTCATTACATGATGAAGAGTAGAAGGCACCCCATTCATTGCATGAATCCATGGTCTGCCTAAAATAAAATTATATAAAAGGTCATGAAGCATAACATGGATCAATGTTTCTAATGTGGCCTTTCCAAATTTAATAGGTAAAGTGATCACACCCAGTGGTTGTTTTCCTGCATTGTCAATTCCATGAATAGATAAAGAATCAGGTTGAATTTTTTTATTTATCCACACCAAGCCTATCCAAAAGGTTTACACTACATACATTAAGGGTGGAGCCATTATCAACAAGGATTCACTTTATTCTTGTTCTATTATATTGAGCTATTATCATGAAATCCTCGCATTGTTTTTACACTTCCAAAGGAGGGAGTTCACTTTGGTGGAACACAATGTCAAAATTTATTCCTTGAATCATGGATGCTATGTCATTTGGTTGTGCATTAGAAGGGGTGGAAATTTTTTGTAAAGCACTTTGAATCATGTTGGGATAATAAGGGGAGGCTTGAATAAGGTCCCGTAAGGATATCTTAGCAGGAGTATTCTTTTGTTGTTCAACAAGATCAAACTCCTTTCCAATTTGTGGAGACAAATGAGGAGGACCTGGTATGATAGGATTAGGAAATGGGAGCCTGGATGTTGAATTTTTTTGTCTTGGTTATAAATTGTTTCTAGTGTTATATGTATGAGCAATGGTATTATGACTCGACTGTTACGACACATTATTCTTAGGTGGGTAGAGGATAAGTTTGGGTTTTTTTTTGAGTTTGAGGTTTGTGTGAAGGTGGGTAAAGGATGCTCATTGAGGTTGAATAATATTAACATCCCTTAGTGAAGGAGAGTCTAATGTTACTTCATCATCTTCATCTAAGGACACTATATCATTATTGTCAATGTTATCCTTTTCTTGTACCATGATATCCTCCGTAGAAGGAAAGTTTTTAGGAGAACTACAAACTAGATGTTCATAAAATTCAAAGGTTGGTTCCTCTAAAATGACTTCATCACATGTAAGGGAGGTCAGGATATCTTCTTTATCAATAGTGGGGACAATAAGAGAAGGCTCAATTTGATTGTCCATGACTTCATCCTTTTTCTCTAAGAACTCGTTCTCTTGTGCCATACTATCTACCCTAGTAGGAGATCTTATAAAATTTTCATCACATTCCATGGTTAGATTTTGTAAAGTAGCTTCATCACAAGTAGGGGAGGCAATAAGAGAAGGAAAACTATGATTTTCATGCTTACCAAATAGATCTTTCCAAATGGTAGGAGCATTAGGGAAGGGAGGAACAATATTCTCATGAATCTCAATAAGTGCATCTTCTAACACCAACCTATCTTCTTCACATCAAAGAGGGATATTAGAAGGAAAAATTTTATTATCATGGCTCTCTATGATATCATCCTCTTTCACTAAAATATTCTCACAAGTAAGGGATGAGTGTAGACTAGGTAACATTATTTTTAGAAATGTGTCTATGATCTTATCTTATTGTGTCATAATATCTTCCCAAGAGGGAGGAGGGAAGATACAATCAAGACTCTCATGATTCTCATTGATTGTATCTTCTTTCACCAAGATACCTTCATCACTAGCAGGAGAGGTATCGGGAGAAGAACAATTATGTATTTCATGATTGTCTATGCTTATATCTTGTATCATACCATCCTCACCAATAGGAAATGTAATATTAAGGATTGCATCAATGGTTTGATCCACTTTCTCTATGATGTTCTCATAACTATGAAAGATAGTAGAAGGATGACTAACATGTTTCTTAATGACCTCATTGTTGTACTCTAAATTGGAATCATAAGCTCAAGGATGTTGTACTTATGAAATCCATTCTTAATCATATCAAAACCACATATCTTAAAAGGAAACATGCTAATATGCAAAAGTAAACTATCTATTTTATGCAATTCTTCAAAAATGTAAACAAATGTCCCACATATCTGAAGATTTTTACTACTAAAATAAATTTTTGAAATGCTTTTTTAAAAAAGATGACTATATTACATGAATGATTTGACCTAGATACATAAAAAAAAAGTTATTGAAACTTTCTAGATTGATACTATAAGTTACCAACAAGCTTAGGAAGCACATAAATGATATTTTTAATGCTTAGGAAATTTTAAGTGTTTTATACGTTTTTTGGTTGGGATGATTTCTGAACTAAATGCAAATGCAAATTTTAGATGATTTTTAGTGATGCAAGATGCAAAACTACAACCTATATGCATTTTCACTAATGCAAGATTTTGAAACCCTAGATGCAAATTAACTAGTGCAAAACTAAATGCAAAGTTAATGCAAGCTAGATCTAGGATGATAATGCACTCGAAATCAGAAATGATGTGTTCTAGATGTAGGTTCACCAAAATGTAAGATAGAAAATTGTCTTCACTATGGTTTAGGACATAGAACAACAATCTTCTATGCTCCACATTCAAGAAAACCCTAGAGATCTTTATTCAATGCTATAGTGAGAGAAATAGATTTTGCAATAGGGTTGTCCTAGGGTTTGATTTATGATTAAAAGAAGGGTTCACCACCAAGCTAGTGCTTGGAAAGACTAATGAAATGCTAGACCTCGTTGAATGACCTAGAAATGCAAGTAAATCATAACAAAAAATTGCAAAATCAAAAGTGTGCACCTGGGAACCTGTAGAGGCTCGAATGAGGACTTGAAATGTTGGAAACACTGATTTTGATGCTAACTAGATCTCATATGCCAGTCTAGGTGATTTATTCCTAGATTGGGTTTTCTCCACCAAGACTAGAATCTGACAATGCTTATTCTGAATTTCCTAAAACCATGAAAATTGGTTGTAATGGGAATCATACACCCAAGGTGGTGTATTAGTCCCAATATGCTTTTTTAGAGGGCTAAGATCTAATTCTACTCTCCAATCTCTTCTCTCTCTACCACACTTTGTTTTCGCATCTAAAACCTTCATTTCAGACCTATAGAAGACTTTTCGTGACCTTGCACTTGTGGGGAGACAACTTCAACAACTTCCTTCAAACTTGTAACCTTTAATCTTCAAATATCCTTCAATCTCCAAGACACCTATATCTTCAATTACACATGTAAAGAGAAGAAAAACTTGTTGATTGTTAGGGAATGGGGGTTTTCCTTGGTCAAACCCCTTTGAGGTAATTAAACAAAATGATGAGATAATAAAATAAGGAAATGAAACATGAAACATGAACAATGATACCTCAAATGATGTCTTGTAATTCTGCAATCTAACATGAAGTGGCCATGAAGAATGTGGCTCTCTAGATCTTGAAGATGGATATGAAACAATGCTTGCAAATGGATCTTCAATACACATCACAACACTATCTCAACAACATGTTTGATGCTTGATAATCTTGACATGATGGTGAATCTTGAATTGATGCAATATTTGATGAAGAAATCTGCCCTTGAATGCTTTAAAAATTCTCTTGTAGACTCTCTTGATGCTCTTGTGAAGTCTTGGAATCCTTAACTCTTGTGTTATTGACTTTATATCATGAAGGATTAATGATTTAAGACCTTTTGTTTATAGTAAATCTATCCAAGTTACTGTTTATTAGATCCTAGAGGCCGACATTCATAAAATTTCAATTTAAAACCTTGATTTCCCACTTAAAACCCCAAAAAAGGTCCAAATATGACGCATACGCCACCTTTGGTATATGGATCCCACCTAGGTGTGATTCATACACCCAAGGCGGTATATGGGACCCACAAGACCTTTTTTGAGAGAGAAAGTGTCGAGGAGTTAATAAATTAAATCTATTGATTGATCTTGTCATGATTTCGGTTGAAATAAGCCTCGAGATTCATAATATAGGGTCTTAGGGGCCTATTAATGATGATATAAAGGTCATAAATGCAAGGGGGCCCAAAATTCAATGTGAAAGTATAAATAAATATATTTTACAACATTAAGTTAAGGCAAGATTAGGTCAATTTAGCTTAAAAGGGTCGTAAATCCAATGTGAATGTGTACAACACATTACAACACTAGATTAATGCAACATTAGGTCCAGGGACCCTAAATTTAATGTGAAGGTGTAAATGAATACACTTTATGTATACACCTAAAAATGGTTTGGATAAATCTGATTAATTAAATACATTTATTTGATTAATTAACTCTTTATTTCATCTACTATTAAATAAATAGAAATATTCATTTATATAGTTCATTATTCTTATTCTTCTATTTTTATTACATTCTTCTAATTCTTTCAATTTAATTAAATAAAAAAAATCATATAGTTGTTTTATTTAATTATTTAATCTTTCATCTCAATTAAATAATCAACTTCAATAGTTACTATTATTTACTTATTTATTTCCTCTTAATTGAATAAACTATATCACATAGTTTTATTTAATTATCATATTCCTCTTTTATTAAATAAACAATTTCAAATATTTGTTTTATTTAATATTCTAATATTCCTCCAAATTGAATAATTCAATTAAGCACATGTCTACAACTTTTGGCTCAACCAAAATTGAAACTTTCAATTTTAATTCAATTGTGCTTTATCCTTCCAAACCAATTTGGAACATTCACCGAAGACTTGGTTTCTCTTCTTCCTCTTTTTCTTCCTAGTCTTTTGAAGGATTTCTTTATCCTTTCCATCTTCTTCTCCAACAATTTCATTCTTCTCCATTGATTTATCCAAATTCAATCTCAACCCTTGTTTGCTGCCACATCACAATTTCCTTTTCGAAATCTATAATACAACTTTAAACTACAGGAAAAAGGATCCCACTTTTATGCAAACTTACTCTACAGAATTACATCTAGAGCATTTGAGCAATTAAACAATTTAGAAGCATTTTTAGAATCATATTAGATTACAATCATGGCATTTGTAATTGCATATCACATAGTTTAATATTCATTTAGCTTTCAATATCATATAGCTTTCAATCAATCATTACATCATAGATCATATCATATAGATTATAATTCTCATTCAGTAGGTTGTCACTTTGATAGTCACAGTGCAAACAAATCTGAGAGCCACATTGATTTATCAAATCCTTGGAGATAGAGAGCGATGGAATGAATTTAGAGATTATATTATGCTTAATTAGATTAATTTACATTTTAATTCTCTAATACTGTTGCATTTAGAAGTGTTGTTTATTGATTTACTCATTTATACTTTTACACTACTTACATTTTGGCATGCACCATGGGGAAAAACCCCAAATTTTAACCTTTTTTTGGAAAAAGTGTACTTGCAGGCTTTTGGCGTGTTTTGTTTTAGCGTGATTGCTAAAAGTTTCAACTCATCCAACATATATTATAGCACATCCAAACTCTATTATATCTCTTTGATGGAATAACACAGTGCTTTGGAACCCTATTATAGTGCATTGGTGGAACAACATAATGCTTTCAATTTCTATTATAGAGCATTCAATATTTTTCTTAGTGCTTTGGGATTCTATTTTAGCACATTGATTAGTTCTTTTAGTGAATTTGAGTTTTAGCGCATATGATTCATAGTTTAGTGCATTTAACTGGTTTTATAGAAAATTCTAGAATTTGATACTAATCTTTGCTTTCTGTGCTATAGGATCAACTTATGCTTGTCAAAGATAGTTTGTTGAAAACATTCACATTGGTAAAAGAACAAATATTGTCAAATTATTAATGGGTTTTGTAGGGTCTTGAAATTAATTTCTTTTCCTTTATTTAAGATGGGCATCTAGCTTAAGTAAAAGAATAAGTGAACGCTTGTTTTCTATGTTTGAAGCGATAGGCCTATGCTCTCCCCTTCACTGGGTGATCAAAATGCTAGACTCATTTTTCATGCTTTATTAAAACCTTTAGAGGGCCTTCCATAGTGGGAAAAAGTTCTCACCCTATAGGAATGACCTAAGTGGGAACAACCAAAGCCAGGTTTTCCAACCCACTATAATCAAAAGTGAATTCAGGTAAAGTTCAAATTTGACAGAAGTGTGCAAGATAACCATCCCCAAAATATTTGTTCTAAAGATTAAGAGGTCTCTTGAGGGATTTTATCTACTCTGAACGGACACCTTATCTATGAATCTTAAGTGAGTATCCAACTATGTCAGTTTTTGAACACTTTTTATACCACGGTGCAAGGGGAGGGAAGAATCTTCCCCCAAGACACTCGCCATATAACTATCAGAGACCCTAGACAAAAGTGGAGGATTCAACTTTGGCTAAGACTTGAGAAAGGAAAAAACACGGGTGCCCCCTTGGGGGTGACAGGGCTATGTGAGCTGACATAGTTCCAAGATGCGGGCTATGGTATTCTAAGTGACCTACTTGAGATAGAAAAGTGCTTGATTATCTTTATTGTTATTAAACCAGTGGAAATTGAAAGAATCAGACCTAATTCTAGAATACTCACTTCATGTTTAAACTGTAGATCTAAACAAATTGTTTTACAATCTGGCTTTTAAGTGTGAAGTTATTATTCAAAAAGAAATCATCCTTGAAATCAAAAGTGATTAATTCCTACAATTTTCAAACAATTAGATCAGTTACCAATGTCAGTAATCACAACTTTAATATCCGAGAGATCATCAATTTACTGATTTGAAACCAAAGGAAATCAAAACAGATTGTCAAAATATAAAATATTGCCAAAATACTATAAATTTATTTTCAAGAGAATTACACAATAAAAAGCAATCAATATCCATAATCTATAGTTAAAAAAATCAGTTACTAGATCATCAATCAACAATTTATACCCTAAAGATACCAAATTCACTGATAAAATCCAGAAAAACAAGTCAGACTGTTGGGATTAGAAAATATTTGCCAGAATAGCACTTTCACAACCTGTTTTAGCACATCCAATTTGTTTTACAACACATTGAATTCAAAATTTACCGCTTTGGAGGAATAGTCCAATGCTTTCAAACAATTTTTTGGCTCATTGACACAACAACATAGCGCATCCACCAGGTTAACATCGCATCCACACAAACTTTTAGCACATCAATGGAATAGTATAGTGCATCAGAGGACTGTAATAGTGCTTCCACAAAACCAAAATCCAGAGAATCTTAGAAAGAATCTTAGAAAGAGATGGGGAGAAGTATCTTCTCATGTTGGTTGACTTGGGTATCAAAGTTTTGAAGGATTTTGATCTTGACAGATTGAAAGAAACAACCACAAATGTTGAAATTGAAACACACAATACAACACAAAATACAGATGAAATGGTTGCCATGAGAAATCAATTGCAAATTTTACAACAATTTCAAGAAATGCAAACAGGGACTATTAAGAGATACTTGCTATAGGATATTTGTCCCTATCCTTTTGCTCAAAATGTGAACACAATTCCATTCCCAAAACATTGTGAGTTCCCTAAGTATGACAAGTACAATGGAAAATCATATCCCCTTGATCATGTGAGGGAATTTAGGGCTATGAGTTTAGAGGTTTCTCATGAGGAAACATACTTGATGTGACTATTTCCAAGGATCTTAGGTGGACAATGCATGGAGTGATTTTCTAAATTAACTCCACCCATTAGATCCTTTGAGGATTTGGTCAACAAGTTCATCAATCAATACTCATATAATATACAACATGCAATCACAATGAAAGATCTTTGCAACACCAAACAAAAGAAAGGTGAAACATTTCTCTTATTCTTACAAAGATGGAGAAGGTTGTTTGTAAGATATCCACGTTCCATATCTAAACAAGAGAAGATGAAACTTTTCATTGACAACTTATGTAAGGCCCCACCATGCATGTGATTAGTAAAGTTGTAATCTATATTATGTGTTCCTAAATAGATGGCAAGATGTATTGTGGATGAAAAATAGTGTGATTATTTGATAACATTCTTTCTTTCATTCTAACATTTTACTTATGCTACCATGAAGGAGTTAGGAATCATAAATTGTGAATATGAGCTTAAATTGTAAATGAAATGGTTGCAAACTTAAACCTTATTCTAGTTACCAGAATAACGTGATATATGATTGTTTCTTATGGTTTCATTGGTAATGTGCAGGAAAGGAAGAGTCAGTACAAGAAGGGAAGACCATTGAGTATTTCAAAAGACATCTTCTTATGGTCATGAATTTGACCCCTTTCAAGGCTTAGAAAGAAATAAAGATAACAAGTTGATATAAAAGGGATGATTTATATTTTGGGTTGAGAAGGTATTTATTTGTGTGCCAAGTGAGTTGTAAGTTGGGGGATAAGGTTTAGAAACCATTATCCAAGTTGAAACTCGGATAAGTCCTTAAATGGGTCTTTAAAGAGGGTGGTTGGTCAATTTATTGGGTGGGCATGCAAAAATAAACCCCCTAGGGTCTTTACCATAGTGGTAGGGGTCAAGTAGGCATAAAATAGTGCCTCTAGGACATGATTTGACCCTTGATAAGTCCTCATGTTGGAGAGTGACGAGTTTTGAAGAGAGGATGGGATGGAAAGATAGAGGGGTTGTCCAAGTGCATGTTTCCTATTTAATAAGGAAAATACTCTCATTGATGGAGGTAGGTACACTTCACATCTCCCCACCTAAAATTGCAAGTTGTAACTCCTATATAATTGAGAGAGGAGGAATGAGTGGGGTGTTACCCACTTCTCCCTTTGGAGAACTTTAGGGAAGATGGTAGAAGAAATGAGGGAGGAGAGAAGAAGTCTTTTGGAAGAGATAGTGATCAAGGTGGCTTGGCTTGGAGAGGAAAGAAGGATAAAAGAGTTGAATTCCCTCATTGAAAGAGAAGAGATAAGTTCTTCCTTATTTCCATTTGTCTTTTGTTTATTTGCTATAAGGAAGTGGTATGTTGCAAGGAGCACAGTTGAAACAAAGAGTAGAAAACTTAGATGCAAAATATTTCATGTTATATCATTTTTATTCCTTTGTAAAAATTTGAAAGAGACTCCATTCATCATCTTGGAGCTAAGATATTTCCTTGCTCGGGGGTATGGCTAGAGCCCACGAGGCTCCACGACGCCATTACGGTAGGGTGGAGAGCAAGCCTTTCTTACTTGTGTTGCTCTTGTATTCTTAGATTTTGATTGTAATATGGAGTAGTTAGTATTCTTTTGTAAGGTGAAAAACAAAAAAAAGAAAAGATAGAAAAGCCAATTTTATTTTATATGCATGCTAGTTGCTTAATCTTGAATATCAATTGAATCGTGAGTAGTTTATATAAAGAATCTTGTACCCTGTTATTGTAAAAAGGTAAACTATTTATTTAGCCCTCAACACTCTATGATCGCAAGGCCAATGAGCAGTTAAAATAAACTTCCACGTAACATTACTAAAAGATTAGTTAACTGTTACAATTATGAACAAGTTCAAGAGAATCCTTGTGTATAGCTACTAAAGGAGTAGGTGGGCTTGAATGATTTCCTGTTGTCCTTGCTTTGGAAACAAGTGGGATTAAGATGAGTTTATGCTTATGCTGTAACTGTGATGCAACTAAATTAGTCTGTCTCATCTAAAAATGAAAACCAGAAATGGCATTATCTAAGTACAAAATCAAGCAGTTATGGCTATAGGTCAATTGTGAATGTGTGTAAATTTTATCCTCACCACATCAATACACCCAAAAAGAGTATGGTCTAACCTTATGTGAACGATACAATCAGCCTTTAAAAATAAAGGAAAATGAAAGCACTCGTAAATTATTTCAAGTATATTTAAAGAGAGAAATGTTATTCAATGCCCTCAATCTCTTTGATGTGATTTTCTGGTATAGCTATCTATTATTTTGTGCATGCAATGTAAGATTTTCATTAACAAAATTTTCTACTTGTGTAAGATTTTCATTAACAAAATTTTCTACTTGTGGAACGTGGGTAGTCTTCCCATGAATAGATAAAGAGAAATGACCTTGTTTTTGCTTGATTCCAGAGTAGAGTACTCTTTCTTTCCACCAATGAGTAGATCTCCCTTTGTAGCGAGTGCAGTAACAAAAAAAAAATATTACAGTGACAGCAGGATCTGAACGAGGAATCCTCAACCAATTTAAATCGCTAAGTCAAAAGAAAAGAAAAGCTAACAAGGAAACTGTTATTTAGATCAAAGGATTTCATTCAAAATTTAATGAATGTCACCAAAGATAGGCATAAGTACTCAAGAATCATCTGCCATTGATCCTTTAGTAAAAATAGTTGGTTTTAGAATCTAGAATTTTCTAGCTAAGGTTAAACTCAGTTTTTGCCATAAAGTTTTTTTTTATGGGGTAGTTGCAATTTTAATGTATCAGGTCTTTACATGTGCGGTAATAAATATAAATCAGTTGGCGGTCTTCCTTCTAGATCGAAGACCTGTGCCTTGTGATTCTATCCAAAGCACTGATACGAGATTTGCATATCAGTTGTATTTATTATTCATGCAGGTAGTAATCCATTAGGGGTACGAAATTTGACCAACAGTGTTGCGTGGAGGAGCGAACTTCTTTTCCCAATAATTACGTTTCCTCCAAAACCTTGATTTCTATCGTCACCTATATTTTCTATTAAAATAGGGCCTTCGGGATCTGCTTCAGTATGTTAACTGCCTTTCACTAGGTCCACTCGCCCATTCGGATCATGGGTTTGAGCAAATGCACCGTCAGTTAGTTGGCGCCATGCTTTGGTGGGTGCCTCAACGCTAAAACGTTTCCCGTAAAAAGTCCTCAAATAACACTTATTAGCTATCACCTTAATATTATCTCTCCTCAGATCAGTTGTGTCCATTACGCTTAAAATGTGAGACATATTAAACTATTGTCCTTTCATATCATAAAAGTAATCCGTGGGCAGTTGGAGAATGTCAATGTTCAACTCTTACTTTTGTCCACCTAATCTTGTGAAAGATAATGATGATGATTTCAAGGCATTAAAACACACAAAAATATAGCATATAGGTAGTCAAATTGATAGGGTGTCTAGTTATTAAATAGATAATGATATCACTCAGTTTCAGTTTGCAAATTTAATAAGGATAGGGAAAATCGGAGTGGGCTGCTATTAATGGTGCATAATCGTGCTGTCAAGATTTGGGATAGAGTTTCAGCAATGGAATTAAATGGACTTGATTAAATTAGTAGATTGATGTGGTACGCATAGGGTTTCACCAGCCTTTCCAGATATTATTGAGCACAAACACCAACCACCATCGTGCCTTCATCGGCAACAACCATTAGTTAAGGAGAAAAATAAGAAGTTATCGCAGGCATATCCCAAGATCTAGCTGTACACACAGAGTTAGGTGCAGGCAGTCAAGGCTTCCATAGGAGTCTCCTTTGTGAGCGAGGTAATATGTAACAGTGTATCAATAGCTATCCTGCATCCATATCAATGACAGATGATTAAACGAACCTTCAGCCGCTCACCACTCTTTTTCATTGTTTTTCTTTTCTTTTCTTTTAGTCTGCTTCCACCGTCTTGTCTCTTTCCTTCCCCTCTGCCACTATTGGTACCCACTCAGGTCCAAACTCTTCGACGCTGGTACTACCTTCACTTCTCCAATTTTGATGAGCTGCAGTCATAAGGTAATATCTCAACAGGGTTTTAGAGTATGTTTACTTAGATGAGAATTAACGCCAAGATCCAAATAATGAGCACATTTGGGCTTAAACGTTACAACATCTGTTACCCTACGTATTCAGATATATACCAGCATAATTAATATATACAAAAAAAATTACTTCAATGCTATTATTTGATATTCACGGTTAAGTCCCAATGCTAGTATCCCTCACAGTTGTTGTGACTATTATACGGTTATAATTAATGTTTATTAACCAGATAGTATTTCTGTTAGTCATTGATAAACGAACAATTGGCCAATAAGCTTGTTATTGTTGGATAGCATCCATATAAATGTTATTATTGTGATTATATTTAATAACCGTAATATTAATGCGGATGAACTATTTGTACAGGTAAGGTAATAATAAAGAGATAAGTTTCAACATTTTATTCAAAAAAAATAAATGAAACAAATAAATAGTAAACTAGTTAAAAGAAAGATTAGTGGAAATGTGAATACGGTAAAAAAAGAAATCTCATTTTTCCCCGATTTTAATTAGTTATTTAAAATTAAAGGGAAGCTATTAATTCATGGTTGGTGTGGATTATAGAATTTTTGGTGAATGTGGAAGTAAATTCTTTGTAAAATAGATTGATAGTAAATCTAAATATAATCGTAATATTAGTTCATTTTTTCTGTTATTCTTCGCTGGAGAAAACTCTTGAAGAAATAAAATGGATTGAGGTAATAGGAAATAATTACTAATATTAAGATTTCGTTTGACTAATAATAATATTAAATAAAATTATAATATATAGAGAGAGGGGATTATTGACAATATTTAATTATAGTTAATAAAAATAATAATAATAATATTATCCATTTGAAATTTTATAACAATAATATTCCAAATCAAAGATCCATTAATAATATTAGGATTAAATATCCATTAAGCGAAAATAATATTTTAGGATTATAATATTTAATAAAGGAGTTATTTTTATTAATAATGAGAATTAATAATCTTATAATTGAATTACATTAGTGGGTTAGTAAATTTGAGAGTAAAAAGTAATAGTAAAAGCATCTAAACAGAATTAACAATGTTGTGTGAATAGTAGTCAAATACCACTTACTATGGGTAAAGTTATTTATTTATTTATTTATTTAAGGAGGTTTGTCCCTCAACTAATAGTTGGTAGAAATGATAGCAAATATATATTATTAGAAGTAAATTTAAAAATGGTAGTATTAGTAAATATGTAAATAACAATATTGATATAGATAATTATAATACTAAGGTAAATGTTAATAAGGGTAATTAATATTAACATTGTTATTATGATCATGTTACCATGTTGATTGGCGATTTGACACTCAAACATTAACTATTGTATCCGAGTTAGCAATGTTAATACCTTGAAAAAAACAATCTTACCACTAAAAGTTATTTCATAAGTATAAACTAACATTACTATCTTGTCATAAAGAGTTATGTCTTACGGTCAAGTAGAGTTAAACTTTAGCAGATAGGTTATGTTGGGGTGACGTGATGTGTAAGTTTTGTCGGTTGAGTTGGCCTCACTAAGGGTAGATATGGTAGTTATAGTGTAAATTAGTTTTAAAAAAAAAAATTGTTGGGTTTTTCTTGTAAAAATTTCTAGACATGACAACTTAAACTATGATATGAGTTATAGGCTAGAATTACAATGTCCACCTACATTTGAGAAGATGATAGAAAATGGTCTCAAGATAGAAGAAACTTTGGTCAAGAGAGGAATCATACAACTTTACAATGAATAATCCAACAATGCAAATTCCTCTAATCAAAACAACAACAATGATAAGCCCAAGTTTTGGAAAAAAAACAAGAATGCTAGAAACAATGATGTTGTAGTTGAAACACAAAACATGAAACCAATCTTCCATTTAACAACAGCTACAACTAAAACAAATCAAAATCAAAGTCAAGGAAGCAATTCAAGTACAAACCAAAACATCAATTCAAACAATGCTAGAACTAAATCAACACCATTCCAAAATCCCTCAAATTGAAGGAAATTCACACCATTGGGACAATCTTTAGAATCAACATTAAAGGAGCTTATTGAAGCTAAAATTATCACATAACAAGAGCCACAAAATTGGGATCCTCAAGTCAAACCATTTTGGTGGAATGACTCACATTATTGTGACTATCATAATAACAAGGGTCATATGAAAAAAGATTGTTGTAAATTGAAATGTATGCAATACAAGATCTAATTGACAACAAGAAAATATTCATTGAGACACCACAAACAAACAATGATCATGGTGCTTTCAAGAATCCATTGTCTAATTACAAAAAAGGGGAATCATCTAATACAAATGGTAAAGGAAAAAATGTCAACTATGTTTATGACACAATGATTAATCATATTTCAGTGGTTGAAGATCAATCCAATAACACTCAAATCAATGAAGAACATGATCTTATTGCTGCTGGGATTCAAACAAATGATCTTGTTGTTGTTGAGGATCATATGATTGCAGCTGATTATCCAACTTAAAATGCAGAAATTAACCATGATCATAACATCATTACAGTTGACCCTTCAATCACAAACATGTCTACATCTGAAAATCAATTCAGTGACTCCTATATCAATAATGAAACAAATCAACTCACACCATTTAATCTGATTTCAAACATTGTTGTACATGAAAATTAGATAAATGTTATCAAGATCAAAGAGAGACAAGAATATCAATTGGTTGACATCACAACAAGGGGACAATCAAAAGTGATACTGAAAGGGGTTGCATCTAAACAATTTGAAAACTCTTCTATAATCAAAACAACTACTGCTCCATAAATTCAGTATAACATAATTGATAGAAGTCAATTGAAAAAGATACCAACCCAAATATCGATCTTTGAACTCTTCAAGATATCCCCTGTACATAAAGAGATCCTTGAACAAGCTCTTGTTGCTACAACAGTACCCAATAACTTGGAAGTTCACCAATTCTAGGCTATGGTGGGACACTTAACCGCACCACACTGCTTATCATTCTCTGAGCAAGATGATTTGTCACTAAATCACCCTCACAATGTTTCTCTCCACATTGACGTTCTCATCCATAAACACTAAGTCAAGCGTGTTCTTATAGATGGTGAAGCTGGCTTGAATATTTGTACTTTGAAAGTCATCCATGCACTAGGGGTATTGTAAAAATGCTATTGATCCTGGAAGGAAAATAACAATAAAAGCATACGATGATGAAGATAGATCCTCCAAAGGATTGATTGTGCTACCTATCCAAGTGGGACCAATTGTGAGGGATATAGTTTGTCAAGTATTGGATAAAGAGTTGACTTATAACATACTTTTGGGGCATCCATGTATTCATGACATGCAAGTGGTGCCTTCTACCTATCATCAATGTTTAAACTTTTCAGTCAATGGAAGAGAAATAACTATCCCCGCTGATTCAAGTAATCCCCAACAGTGTAACATGCTTAAGGCAACCCAAGACACTTTTCTACCTCACAATAGAGAAGCTAATGCTCCAACTCCATCAAACAATGAAAAGCAGTTGAATGTTATATCTAAATGGGTTGAGAATAAGGATAAATCAAAGGAAAAAAGTATTGTTGATTCTACATTAGAAAACAAGGGAAATCAATTAAATGCTCTATCAAAACAACTTGAAAAGGTTCAATTAATAGATAAAGGTATGGGAGAGTATTCCATTCAACAATCTTTGAATCTTTCACAATTGTTTCCTTCTCCGAATATTTATGGGCAACCATCAATATCAACACTACAATCATTGCAATCCACTACACTTTTTGAGGGTACATTTGTAAGAGTAGGAACTTTAGAGAGTGAATCTAAAGACAAGGATTTCCTAAATTGGCTATACAAAGATGATTAGGCATCTACATCAACAACCCCTGACATTCAGATAGATCAATATGGAAAAGGAAAGACAATCCTAGAGAAAATGGGGTATGAAGGACAAGGTCCCATAGGAAAGAGGAAAGAAGGAATCATAGAACCAATCCAACCTCTCACACTAACTCCAAATGACAAAACAGGCTTGGGATATAAAGTGGAGACAAAAGAGAAAGCAAAACAGAGGGTTGTTGAACAGATCTTACAAATAAGAGATAGTAATGACTGTGAGACATATTCTAATAAATATGAGTGGGATTCGCTATCTAAGGTATCCTTTGAAGACAAACAATTTGATAGCATACAAAGGTATACACCTACACGTGAGGAGGGAAAAAGCTCGGGGACTAGACCTATTGTGTTTGGATCACAGAACATTGATGACTTGAGTGAGGATGGACAAACTTCAAGTGAACTAGATGATCTGGAAGAGAGTAATATCATAGATCTTGACCCCGCTATTGAACACCATGATGGCATTGCTATCCTAACCCTCACCATTGCTGACCTCAACCAACCCGAGGATTTCTTACCAATGCTACACCCCGAGCTTATTTATTGGGAGCAAACTGAATTATCTAATGTCCCTATATTTGTGAATGATAGTACTATCATTAACTATATTTGCTTTGACATGCTTGACATGAGTTCTATTCATAAATATCATAATGATGCTTCATGTAAGGAGGGTGTCAAATCTTCTAGATGCAAAATTGAAAATGATAAAAATAGATCTAATGGTGAAAACCATCTAATGGCAGTGTTAGATCTTGAAAAGGTGAAAATAAAGAGTGCATCCAATGGTGAAAACCTCTTTGAGGCATTGAAGGATGGAGGATTTGACACTCTTCTGGAACATTACCATGAGAGATCATTAGTGTTGGTAGAACCTCACAATCAATCAATATTAGCACAAAGAAAAGGCTAAAATTCTACAATTGGTAGCATCTATAATAGAGCATAAAAGGCCTGCGTTCACTAAATTCTTTGAAGATCATCAAATCAACTTTGCTTGGTCTTATTCTAATATGCCTGGCCTAGACCCAAAACTTATGATGCATCTTCTATCTATACTAGCTAGGGTAAAACTTGTCAAGCAAAAATTAACAAAGATGCATCCACATATTGCATTATTGGTCAAAGCGGAGCTCAAGAAATTACTGGATGTAGGATTTATTAAGTTTGTTGACTATGCTAAGTGGATCTCCAACATTGTACCTATATCAAAGCCCAAAAACAATATCAGGATATGCACCGACTTCGGGGATTTAAATAAGGCATGTCGAAAAGATGATTTTCCATTGCCTAACATCAACATAATTGTAGATCTCACAGTGGGACATGCCTTATTTAAATTTCATTTTATCATCAATGGATGGTTTGCCAGGGTATAATCAAATTAAGATAGTACCAGAAGATCGGGAAAAGATGGTGTTCACATGTCCATGGGGAAAATTTTGATTGAATGTCATACCTTTCAACTTGAAAAATGCAGGTGCTACACATAAGAGGGAAATGACCACTATCTTCCATGACATGATGCATACTTTTATGGAAGATGATGTGGATGATCTATTGGAAAAATATTATACCATAGAACACCACCTTGAGATTCTAGAAAAAATATTCACTTGTCTAGAGAAATTCAATGTCAAATTAAATCCTAAGAAGTGTGTCTTCGGTGTCACATCGACAAAGCTTTTAGGCTACATTGTCTTAGCAAAAGGTATTGAAGTGGATCCTACTAAGGTCAAGGCTATAATGGAGATGCCACCACCAAAGAATATTAGTCAACTGTGATCTCTACAGGAAGGCTACAATCAATCAGAAGGTTTATTTCTCAGTTAGCAGACAAGTGTCATCCATTCAATAAATTGTTACATAAGAAAAACTCTTTCGAATGGGATGAGACATGTGAAGCTTCTTTTAATCAATAAAATCAATATCTCACGTCTCTGCCAATTCTGGTACCACCAAAAGAGGGAAAGCCCCTATTTCTTTATGTTGGAACAACTGAGATCTCTTTGGGTGCTTTACTGGCATAGGAAGATTTTGAAGGTAAAGAGTGAGCTATATACTATATCAGCAGAAATCTAAATGGTTATGAGATCAATTATACTTTTATTGAGAAAGCTTGCTTAATAGTAGTCTTTGCAACTCAACAACTACATCACTACATGCTAACTCATACTGTCAAATTAATAGAAAAAATTGATCCACTGAAGTACTTACTTAGCAAAGCTACCTTAACAAGGAGATTAGCTAAATGGGTCATGCTCTTGAGTGAATTTCATATAAAGTATGTAGATCGAAGAGCTATTAACGGTCAAGTGATTATTGATCACCTAGTAGAAGCTCCACTACTAGATAATCATCTTATGCACATGGAGTTTCCTGATACAGATGTTCTTGCTATAACAACTTAATAGTGGATGTTGTACTTTGATGGGTCACACACACAACATGGGGTAGGCATAGGAATTTTGTTCATAATACCTCAAGGCCATACAATTCCAAAATCATATAGGCTTATGTTTCCATGCACCAATAATGTAGTTGAATATGATGCACTAATCATTGGTATCAAGGTTGCAGTTGAGGGGAAGATAACAGAGCTACAAGTCTATGGAGACTCACAACTGGTTATAAATCAACTCAATGATGATTATCAGATGAAGGATGATAAGTTTCTGCCATATAAGAGAATGGTGGATGATTTCAAATAGTATTTTATTGAAATTAGATTTGAACAGATACCAAGGGCTGAAAACAAAGCTATTGATGTAATGGCTATGATCGCATCTCTCTTGTAAATACCAGACAAGCGAAGACATTATGAGTTTATGGTAGAACAAGTGTCTAATCCCGCTTATGACGATCCAAAATCTCAAACCATATGCCATATTGTGTATCCTGAAACTTCTATCTATGAAAAGATTTATGCTTACCTAAAGGACAATTCTCTTCCACTTGACCTTTTCGGCAATCAAAAGTGAAACTTTATCCACCAAGCCACAAGACATACCTTAATCACTAACATACTTTACCATCAAGGTCTTGATGGAAATCTCTTACGATGTCTAGAATGTGATGAAGCTGATACAACCTTGCATGAGGTTCATGAAGGTATCTGAGGCACTCACTCAAGCAGTTTAACTCTAGCAAAGAAACTCCTCCATTTGGGATATTACTAGCCAAATATGGAGAAGGAGTCATTTCAATATGTCAAGAAATGTCACAAGTGTCAAATACATGGGAATCTTATACACTCACCAACATAAGAGTTACAGCCCTTTGCATCTACATGGCCCTTTTGTCAATGGGGGTTGGACCTGGTAGGAAAAATCCACTCATCTTCTTCAAATGGTCATAAGTTTATCATTACATCCACATAATACTTTATGAAATGGATTGAAGTTGTGCCTCTAACAACTATCACAGGAAAATAGATCTCATCTTTTATCCTAAATTACCTTATCTATCGATATGGAATACCTTAGTCCATTATCACTAATAATGGTAGACCATTTAAGAATCAAGATGTCCAGGAACTCTGTGAGAAGTTTCACATCCAGCATCATTTCTCAACACCATACTATCCACAAGGAAATGGCCAAGTAGAGGTGTCAAATAAAACTATTCTAAAGATTTTGAAGAAAATGGTTAACGATGTTGGATGTGATTAGCATGTTCAACTGAATCCTGCTCTGTGGGCCTACAGAACTAGTATCAAAACACCTACAGGAGCTACACCATTCTCTTTGGTATATGGATCAAAGGCTACTTTGCCTATTGAGGTTGAGATACCATCACTCCAGGTGTCATTAAAGGGGTTGATTTTAGATGAGGACTATCAAGTGTCTAGACTTCAAGAGCTAAAGTTGTTGGATGAGCATCATCAAGGAGCTGTGGATCACATAAATGCATATCAGTAGAGAATTTCAAGAAGCTACAATCATAGGGTGAAACCAAGAGTATTCCAAGTTGGTGATATAGTCTTAAAGGAAAACCCCCGAAATCAGCAAGATTGAGAGAAGACGGGGAAATTTGAACCCAATTGGTTAGGTCCTTTTGTCATCATATTAGTCAATGAATTAGGGGTTTATCAATTGTCTACACTAGAAGGGGATCTGTTTGATGAACCTATCAACATAATCTATCTTAGAAATTTCTATACGTGAATCATCCAGTGCATGGATTAAGTTTTGCAAAAAAAAATCATAAAAAGTATTGAAAATATAATTTCCTTGATGAAAACCTGGCAAATAGGCTTCTTGGTGACAACAAAAAAAATTTAAAAACATCAGAAAATACAAAAAAAAGGGTGAAAAATCAAAAAGTAAAAAAAAAATCATAAAATCTAAAAAAGTGCAATAAAAACAAGTAGTGAAAATCTGATAACATGTGTTATTTGTGACAATTCTAGTTGTTCCATCTATTTAAGCATGCCTTGGCTATCCATCTTTGCCCTCTTTTCACTTAAACATTGAAGAATATTAGTTACATATCATGGCAATGTGGTTGTATCTCACCCTAGCTTGGGGGAAAAATCCTGAACTCACTGGGCGCAACAAACTTTGGGCTTAAACAAAACAGACCAACAATAGTATGATAAATGCAAAAAACACAATGATCATAGCAAAACTCAACATTGAACATACACCAATCTATGGAGAATCAAAACATCCAAATTGAATAGCTTAAATCAATCAATCAAATCAACTCTAAATGGATGATCTATTCTTTTGAATCGTGATGTTATCACTTTAGCTTGAATGTTCAATGTTGTACTTGATTTTTTTTATCATATCTTTGGAGCAACTCGATGATGTATTGAACTAGAGAAGCAAGGAAGAAGTATGATTTTTCTTTGTCCATTGTTTGTGAGTTAGTCATTATTATTGCGTGAATTGTCATGGGATGTGCTCTACCAAGTATCGCTAATGACATTTCAGATTCACATAGAAAAATGATTGATTATTGTTTATTTTACACAAGAAATGCTCAAGTCATCTTAGTTTAATTATACCTAGATGCTTGTGTTCACTTGCAATATCAAAAATCATGAAAGTAGTACTCAGGTTATCATGGTCTAACTTATACCATCGGTGCTTGTACTTACTTTCAACATTTTAAAGGCTTAATGATGATAAAAAGAACGCTATATGGATTATCAAAGTAACAACTTTTGCATATTTGGTTTAGCATGGTTAAAATTAGCTTGCATTCATATTAGTTTTTGTATCTCCAAAGTAAAATGCTTCAAGGTTGGTAAAGATGTTCAAAAGCAATGTTATCTCTATCGTTTAACAGACTGAGTATACTTGACATTAACAAAAATATCATCATTCTCATGTAGTTGCATATTCATTTGCATAACACATATTTTTGCATTATTGTTATCATTTCATCCATCCATGCATTTGATCATATGTGCATTAGTATATCATTCATTCATTTATTCAAGCATCACATCATATTTTTGCATCGAAAAATAACAAAAACAAATCATCATATTGTTGCATATTCATTACTATCCTCATATCATACAGGCATTAGATCATACATATATTTGCATTAGAAAATAACAAAAAGGAAATATGCATTCTATCTTATTTGCATTATCATTTCACATAACATATGAAAGGAAATTGCATTTACATATCATTTTCCTCATCATGAATCATATCATTCATAGAATTGTAATCTGCATATTATCATTTTATCATTGCATTCATAAATATCCATCTTTTATCATACATACATACATCATTCATAACATTAAATTGTCATTACATATATATATGATAAAACATCAATGCATAGTCATCACATCATCATATAAGCATCACATAGCATATAGAATAGAAATTAAAATGCATAAATCATAGGCATCCATCATCAAACCATATAGAACACATATGGATAATGAATCCACTGCATACCATATATAATGCTCAAAATAATAATGTCAATGTATACAATGATGTGTGAATAAAAGTTAAGAGATACAATTTCAAGAGGGCAGTAAGTCAAAATTGGGTGTACATCATCAAATGACTCAAAATACATCAAATTTCAGAGCTATAATGTGCTCCCCCTGGATGGTACTAGCATCTATATACCATGTCCTCCACCAGATGGACCTGCATTAGGATCTCTCGGATATCGTGGAGGTGGTTGTGTCACACCTCTACTGGTAGTCTTGGTACGCGAACGACTGGAAAACTAAGCATAACTCTCCTAATGCTCTGGTGGAACGGCCTCATGATAATTTAACTGATACCACTCTGCCTCATGAGCCGAGAATCGTACCTCTCTGAATTGCTCTACAGTCGATGTCCCCTTGGCGGCTCTCTGCAATCTCTCGTCAACGCCCTTGACATGATCAACACATAACTGCAAGCTATCCCTCTCTACTGTCAATGCAATAATTTTTTCCTACATCTGTGGCTAGGCCTATGCCTGAGCCTACATCTGAGTTTGGACTTTCCCCTATGTCTGGGCTAGCAAACCATGCAAATATACAACCTATCCCTGGAGAGTCTGTAGATGTACTTGTAGTGCAACAACCTATTATTGTTGCTATTGTGATGGTACCCCAATATGTACACATTGCTATGATTCTTCTACTAGTGATTGTCTCTTGCGAGGCACTAAAAAATCCAGCCCTGGATGTTTGCCACCTCTACCATCTCCTCCCCCACCCTCATCTCCTCCACCATCCCCATCTCCATCATCACTGTCACTCTTATCATCATCATCCCCCTCGCTACTCTCAACCTCCATCATGGCCTATGGCTCTGGCTCTAGCTCTGCCTCCTCTTGATGGGCTGCTATAGATCTTTTTCATCCACATCCACATCCATGCATGACTACTCTCTCCTCCTCATCCAAAATGAGCACTACCTCATCAGGGCTCAAGATCTAAGGAAATGGATGATGGATCAGATGTTGTGCATACTCCTTTGTCATGGGTGCCTCAATAATCTCTGGATGATAGTCCAAGACCATCAGTTGTATAGCCTGATACTCATGCACTGCTGCATCATAGGAAAGGGTGGGCCCCCACTCATGTGTATCCATCTGTCTACGGGTGTAATGTGCAACACCCCATGGCATACCATACACCCGACCATATTTCCTCGTGACTCTCTGTACCAGGAATCTCTCAATGATAAACTAGGTCCTACCGATGAAGTACATGGACTAGCACACATAAGACATCTTTGTATTATCATCTGTCCAATCCTCACACTCACGGTAGGGTCACCATACAACTAACTCTAGATCATCAAGTGTGCACTGCCAAAACTCTAGTTTTCCTAGCCTATGCTGGACAACTATGCCACTATATCAATGCACATATGGTCTCCCAACTGGTTATGGGACATCGATCTTGGGATGTGTAATGGCGATGTGCTCCCACGCCCATACCTGTAGTAATGCCACTCCTACTGATAAGCTACGCCCTCTAAGGTACACAACCTGATGTAAATCATGATATAGATGAACAAGAATACACATCCCCCAAGCATATCCGGTCTGCTACATTTTCATCTGCTCTAAGATGTGACCCCAACCAACTGATAGTCCCTTCGACCTATAGTCAGGACATAAGAAACCACCAATGAATCCTACAAGTACACAAGGCAATGTGGGATATGCATCAACCATGTATCTCCACATAATCGAATATCCACATATCTGGTCATCCTGAAACACTCTCCTCAAGGTATATGTACCATCCTACTCAGTGGAATCATACAATACAAGCTCTGCTACAACCATAATCCTCAAAATGCACCATACATCCTCAGGTGTAACTATCATCTTGTTGGTAGGAAGGTGGAAGGTGTTATGATCACTATGCCACCTCTTTGCGAGTGATGTTAACAGACCCCTATTGATCATGATCTGGGGCATATCTAGCAGGGAAGATAAATCACATCATGCAATCACCATCATCTCAGGTTGTGTCAACTGGGGTATCAAATCAAACATCCTTGGAAATCAATCATGAATCTTCAAATTCTTAAAGTGCTCCTATTATCACAAACAAATTGCAAATCAGTAATATTCTCAAATCATTTGAAATTAGTCATTTTGTCTATCTAATTAGCTCTAGTGAGACTTTGATCAAATCTCATGAGCATTTATCAATCTGTCAATCAATTTATCAATCAACCTCACCTATCATGGGGTTAATTAATCTATAATTGCACCTTGCCATATCATGAGGTTAGTTAATCAAATCAACCTCACTTATCATGAGGTTTATCAATCAACCTATAATTAATTCTTGCCTATCATGAGGTTAATTATTGTCAATCAATCATTAGACCTCGCCTATCATGAGGTTAATTGTTATCTACTCTATCAGAATCAATGAGGAAAATCAAATCACAAGCTGACGTGATAAAAAATCCTAAAAAATCAAGGAGTTTACTATTATTTTTATCTTTCTAACTTGGATGCACTAAAACAAACTTTCAATGCACTGAAATGGTCAAAGTGCCAATAAAATTCATCAATGCGCTAGAATAGTCTTTCGAAGCGCTAGAATGATGGAAGCACTATTTTACATTGTCAAAGTGCTAAAACAAATTTTCAAAGTGTTATTTTGACCAATGCACCATTTTAGGGGGTCAAAGTGCTAATCTAATGGTTCAATGTGTTGAATCGGTCAAAGCGCTAAACTATCCTACCAATGTGCTACAAAATCTATTCAATGCGCTAATCTAGCCGAAGTGCTAATCTATCTTATGGAAGTGCTAAAATAGCTAATTAACGTGCTAATTCTACGGAAGTGATAAAATAGAAAATGAAAGCACTACATTGGAACTCCAAAGCACTAAAAAATGAAAACCAATTTAAAATGAATAAAAAAGAAAGAAATTTACAATGCACAAATTACGAGGAGGTTCTAAGGTACATACCAGAGTTCCATATGTAGTTGGGCGGTTGTGTTGTCACACGTGCTCAAAATGGTGAGTGTGGTATGGGATCACTATTTTTGCTCCAAATGCTAATTTTTCTCTCACTCTCCAATTTTTCAAAACTCAATATGCACAAATGAATTGGAAAATCACCTTTTTGAGCTTTTATAAGTTAATTAAGGTGGGATTTTTGTGGAATTTATTATTTTTATTTTTCAAAGGGGCTTAATTCATTATTTTTCATAGGGGTAGTTTCTATATCATTTGTTAGGAGATAAATCAATTTAGTATCAAATTATCATCAACTTATCAGAAAATCATGAAAATTTTCAAAATTTTCAATAAAAATAAAAAAATATCAATTTATCTCCCGAGGGGGCATATATTTGTTATCATTCAAAAATCACTTTCTAGGGCATATAAAAAAAAATTCCCTAAAAATGCTATGGATAAATTTGATTAATTAAATACATAATTTATTTGATTAATTAACTCTTTATTTCATCTACTATTAAATAAATAGAAATATTTATTTATATAGTTCATTATTCTTATTCTTCTATTTTTATAACATTCTTCTAATTCTTTCATTTAAGTTAAATAAACAATTTCATATAGTTGTTTTATTTAATTATTTAATCTTTCATCTTAATTAAATAATCAACTTCAATAGTTAGTATTATTTAATTATTTATTTCCTCTTAATTGAATAAACTATATCACATAGTTTTATTTAATTATCATATTCCTCTTTTATTAAATAAACAATTTCAAATATTTGATTTACTTAATATTCCAATATTCCTCCAAATTTAATAATTCAATTAAGCACATGTCTACAACTTTTGGCTCAACCAAAATTGAAACTTTCAATTTTAATTCAATTATGCTTTATCCTTCCAAACCAATTTGGAACATTCATAGGAGACTTGGTTTCTCTTCTTCCTCTTTTTCTTCCTAGTCTTTTGAATGATTTCTTTATCCTTTCCATTTTCTTTTCCAACAATTTCCTTCTTCTTCATTGATTTATCCAAATTCAAGCTCAACCCTTGCTTGCTACCACATCACAATTGCCTTTTGGAAATCTATAAATATAGCTTTTAGCTACAAGAAAAGGATCCCACTTTTATGCAAACTTACATTCTAGAATTACATCTAGAGCATTTGAACAATTAAGCAATTTAGAAGAATTTTTAGAATCATATTAGATTACAATCATGGCATTTGTAATTGCATAGATCACATAGTTTAATAATCATATAGCTTTCAATATCATATAGCTTTCAATCAATCATTGCATCATAAATCATATCATATAGATTATAATTCTCATTCACCAGGTTGTCACTTTGATAGTCACAGTGCAAACAAATTTGAGAGCTACATTGATTTATCAAATCCTTGGAGATAGAGAGTGATGGAACGAATTTAGAGATTATATTATGCTTAATTAGTTTAATTTACATTTGAATTCTCTAATACTATTGCATTGAGAAGTGTTGTTTATTGATTTACTCATTCATACTTTTATACCACTTACACTTTAAAACATTAAATTAAGGAAAAGTTAGGTTTATTTAGGGTATGTGCACGATCATGATGGACCAAAAAGTGGTGATATGATGGGTATGTGGCTGATTACTTCTTTTTTTCCCAAAATTGATGAAACGAAAAGGGTTTTTAAATGAGATTCTCAACTTTCCGCTAATATAAATTATTCTTTAATTTGAATTTAATAAATAATTATTATTCATTTTCTATTTGAATTATGACCAAAGTCTTGATTGATAGGTTGATTGAAAAACATCTATAGCTTTCAAATGGTACCACATTTTTTGAATCAAAAAAATGCATCACATTCTATGCTTCGCATACTATAGGATTAAAAAAATTGAATTTCATGAAGTTTTGACCAAGTTAAGGTGGTCAGACATACAAGTTTTTATATTTTTTAAAAGTTATAATAAAAATTTCATAATTAATTATTTACCTAGAAAAAAATACAAAAAAATATGCATCGCATCAAGACATGAGTCCTCTACTTATATCTAAAATATTATAAAAAAATATTATCATTTTATTGTGGCTAGGGTGGTCAGACAAACACCTGTTTCTTATTTTTTCCATGAAATTTAAATTACTCTGCATTGAAATTTCAAAATTTCAACAAATAATTTTTTTTTTAAATAAACCTAGTATTTTAGAAACTACATTCAATTTTCTATGGATTCTATTTTCACGTATTTTTGAAATAATATAGATAACTTATTCAAATTTTTACATCAAGTTTCCTAACTCTGATTTTTCTAAAAATTTTGCCACTTAAGGGCCTATTTTTTCCATGATGATCCTGCACATACCCTTTAGCTTAAAAAGGTCCCAAGACCTAATGTAAATGTGTAAAACACATCACAACACTAGATCAAGGTGACCTTAAGTTCATTTTAACATTAATCATTCCAAAATCAAGCAAGGAAAAGGGATACATTTTTCCATTGCCACGTGATGAAAATAGGTTTGTGTATGCTTGATCTAGGTTTTGATGTCTTGAGGTCTTCAAACTTCTTCAATCCACTTTATATTTATAACTGACAAGAAAGAGATGAGAGGGAGGGTTGTGCGATATAGGGTCTTTCCTAAGTAAAATCCTATTTTGGTGTTTCCACCTTCATAAAAAACTATGATGATATTGGATAAAGAGTGCTTACCCTAGGTCACACAGAGAGAAATAGATAAAAAGGAACAATAAATAACTGTGATACAACTTATCATTCAAATTTGAATTCCTTAATGAACTAAGTTATTTGGAACATCTCAAACAAGGGGAACTTGATAGTGGTTTGAAGTTCATGCAAATGTTAGTACTTAATGATAATAAACATAAAATATGAAACAACTTACTTATGCATGAACATGGATTTGATGATGCATTGTCACATGGTCTTGATTGATAAAAGTGTTGTATAATGTTGCCTTTTTTTCTCTTGAATTTCCTTGATTACCTTTTGTAAACACAGGTTTTGGTACCCTAATGTCTACTTTCACTTCTAGGGTTTTCCACCTAAAAGGAAAGGAATAGGGTAAAAACCGCTATGTCCACACTCACGATTGAGGTAAAATAGATGTAATATGCTTGGATGAGATGATATAAATGAAAAAAATGAATAAAACCTATTAATTATGAATGCAAAAATAAGAAATATGAAATGTTTGAAAACATGTTGTGATATGCAAACAAGAATTAGAAACATAAACAAATGAAAACAAAAGTTAATGAAACTGAATGAGGTGCACCTGAAGGAAGAATGTTGATGTTGGAAGGTTCTAGAATGTTGTAGAGATTAGTGTTGAAGCCCTCAAGTAATCATTCACCACATATGCCTAATTAGTCCTATTTTTGGTGAAAACTGTTGAAACAAGTTTCAATATGTCAAGAACAAAAAATGTCGAAAACAATTTTTCTAGCTTGCCAATGGAACTCATTCACCATAGATGGTGAATTATCCACCTTCAAAAAAATTCAAATTCAAGAGTAAACTTTGTGGGTCCTGGTCTACACTTTTCTATTTGTCAGGTTGATAGATTTCAATCTACAAAAAATGGGCTAAAAGAGGTCTCCAAGGTTCAACTAGGTCTTTGTTGACTTGAATGACTTTGGTGAGTGTTAACTACCTTTTAACACCCATATCCTTGAAAAATCTCCATACAAGACATATAAACACACATGCAAAGAGGGGAAATGGGTTTAAGGGTTAGAGAATAGAGGTTTTCCTTGGTCAAACCTTGGTTTGGTAATTAAACCCTAGATAATGAAATGAAATAAAGAGAGAATGATGAAAAAATAACATGCAATGTCATAAACTTACCAAACTATTGATGTTGAATTTTGAAGATATATCAATGGTTGCTCCAAGATACTTGATAATTGCTTGATAAGATGATGCTATGATGTTTGAATACTTGAATGATTGCTAGAATGAACTAGTGAATGAATGGGGGTTAAAATGAGTAGAAAATCACATATTTATACACAATTATGACGTAGTTTCTTGAAAATACAACATCATAGGCTGACCTTAGGTCTTTAGCAATTAAAACCTACAAGAAATTTGAATTTATTTTGATTTTTGTGCCAAGACAGACTCATTCGCCCCTAATGGAAAATGGGTCCCACTCAAGGCATTTGAAAGGGTGTTGAAAATTAAATTGTCTTAAATGATATTTGTTGGGTTTATATTAAAAAATACACTTAATTAAGGCTTGTAAGTGCATAAAGGGGCCAAATAAAGCATAAGAAAGGTGTAATTATTCATGACAAGCCTAGAAAATTGTGAAAGTTTGTTACAAGACTTTACAACACTTTGAAATAGAACTTGGTAAGTGATAAAAATGAGATATTTTAATGAATTATAATAAGAAGAGCCTAGAAAAGTGTGAAAATGTGTTACAACACTTCACAACACCTTTACAAGACATCATAAAGTCTTAATAATTCAAAGATTCAATACCTAATGTGAATGTGTGGGTCAGATTGCTAGATTAAATCAAGGAAAAATAAAGCCAATTAAGCATAGGGAGGGAAAAAATAGGAAAAAGTAGAAGGATTACTTTTTTTGTGTCCACATTTAGCCCCCACTTTAGTAAGATGATGAACTTGCTTCAAAATCACACTAAAGTAGTCGAACATGCAATCAAGAGGAGTTTCGATGTACTAATATTTAGCAAGATGAGACAACAATAATCAAGAGGGATGATCAATCCCCCTAGATGAAGATCCCATGGAAAAATAAACATAAGCACAAAGAAACACATGATAATGGTGTAAATGGAGAAGGAGAAAGAAGAAGAGATAAATTTAGATCAAGCTTCGATCGTTTGTCCAACTCATTGTGGATCAGATCTAGGTTGTTTTTCCAGAAAAGGAAATGTATACTCACTTTGAGGTGATGAAAATCATGGCTATCCATCTGGCGAGAAGGCCCAAATGATGAGAAACATACACTCTTGGCTGGTATGTACTCACAAACATGCAGGTGGCTATGGTGAAAGTCATGCCTCAAAATTGGCTTCCCACACAACCATATCAAAGTTATACCTCCTGATAACTTTAATAAGGTGCCACAAAGGAAAAATGTCATTTCATGCTTCATGAGACAAGGAAAGCCTCATATGCTTAGAACTCATGAACAAATAGGATGGCACCATAGGCGTGCAAGTTGTGTTATGCAAGGTGGCCATATAACAAATGCAAAATACAACACGCAAAGAATGTTCAAAGGAGTCTTTCTTAGTTCATGTGAGGTCTTAACTTGGGGAACATTGTGTCTAATGTCTCCAAGAAATGACCAATCAAATAATAGAATATTCACAACTTAGGGGATGTAGTGTGTCGAAGCAGGCCACTAAGATTAATATAATATGCTAATCTGATAGATCACACTCATGAAGGACACTACACCCAATGTCATCCACAAAGTGACAAACACATCCTATGAAGTAACAAGGTTGCACTAAGAACCAAGAAAAAAGGAACAATGCAAAATGATAATGCCAATGTATGCCCCAACATTAAAGGAACTACTACACACCATTTTTTGAGCAATTACATTAAAGTAGAAAATGCAAAATGCAAAAAGAAGTAAGACATGAGAGCCTAGTAGAAAAGCCTCTATGCCAAGTCATATGTTTTCAAGTAAGGTTGTGCCATGTAAAAGAAAAGGAAAATGAAAAGAGGGTTTCCCCCAAAAAGGAAAACACCAAAAACATAATGGATCTATGGATTTGGGGTCAGTATGTTCTTTGCTGCAATGATTTGATTAAAGAGATTGGAACTATCATCATTCCCCAAATACATAGAACCGGAAGAGTGACACAAAGAGAGAAAAAAAACCATTTTAGGTCAACATGGAAGAGACATGTGGGCTCAATGCTTTGCATCGTCCCCAAAAGGAAAACACAAAACAAAAGTGAAAAGCGAAAAGTGAAAGACGAAAGGAAAAAGAAAAAAAAGGCCTTTTGGGTCAACATGAAGGAGACATTTCGGTCTCAATGCCTTGTATCATCCCCAAAAGGAAAACAAAAGAAAAAGGAAAAAATAGGAAAAGGGACCTTTTGGGTCAACATGGAAGAGACATAAGGCATCTCAATGCTTTGCATCATCCCAAAAAGGAAAAGACAAAACAAAAGAAAAAAACAAAATGGAAAGACATTTTGGGTCAATATGGAAGAGACATAGGATGTCTCAATGCTTTACGACATCCCCAAAATGAGATTTCACAAAATAGAAAGGAAAAAAGTGAAAAGCGAAAGCAATGTACGACATATAGAAGAATGAAGGGACAAATAGAGGAATTGTACAAAGAGAGAGAGAACATCAAATGACACATCACGGGGGATCACATTATGCACATGCAAGCACAGAAAAGAAAACAAAATTGTTAAAACACAAGTAATGCAAATGCAAGTCATGTATCAAGCAAGTCATCTGCCTCCCATTCTTAATTAGGATAAGCGAGAGATAAACAACACAGCTAGGGGACAAAGATATATGCATCACTAGGACAAGGCTAGAAATTTCTTGCCCCCACTGAGTGTAAGGAGAGAATAATCCAAGATAGGTGATGGGAAGGGACATGCAATAGTGAGAATGGAAGGTTCTACAACTATTGCATGTTAAGAAGTGGGAAGGTATACTATGGGATTATGGGATAGCAATTGGTGTCATCGAAGTGATACTTGCTTAGTATTTCCTTCAATGTCTAACACTCATCGTCGTGGTGTCCAAGAAAATGATGGTATTTACAATGTGGTACATTGGAATGTTTATGATGTATTACCAACCTATTCAAAGGTGGTAATAGTATGAGACCTATGTTTACAAGCATTTGGAGTTTCCTTTCACATTCAAGAGGTGGATGGAGAGGAAACTTGAGTTTTTTCAACTTGTAAGGTCATTTGCATTTACTAGATTCACCCTTTTCATGAATTGAAGAAGGAGAAAGAGGACCCATTGGCATCCATGTATCCTTATCATTGTTGTTATTCAAGGGTTGTTGATGAGGGAGAAGGATGTTCAAGTCAGGAGGAGAGTCAAATATTACCGTGCCATCATCACAAAGCCTTAAATTCTCTCTAGGATGCTTACGGTCATGACGAGGATCTTGATATCCTATCCTCTTTGGGTTTTCTTCATTTGTAACTTGTTGAAAAAGTTAGTGTATTTCATTTTTGGTAGTTATGTCAAAGCCTTGCTTGCGTAAGATGGTAAAACCTATGCCATAAGTTTCTTCAAGGTTGATTGGAGTACTAGTTACTTTGTTATCATAGAATGGTTGCGGAGTTGGGTTTGTAAAAGAACTAGGTCCACCTGTGGGAGGGAAATTAGGTCCTTCACCTGTTTCAGGATGTAAATACCAAAACGTATCAGGAGGGGATACAGTAGGAAGATCTTGTGATTTCATAGATGGATAAAAGGTTGTAGTGGCTTCAAGGTTGTCAAGGCATTAATTTAGGAACTTATTCATGCTTTCATCATCTTCTCTAATGATTTCAAAATCACTAGGAGGAAATTCATGAGGAGTTGAAGGAGCATGAGGAAGCTCAAGGTCATTAGGGTCAATTCCAAAGGCACAATTTGACATGTCCACTAAGGATTTCATTGATATGCAAAACTTATTAAAGCAAAAATCCATGAATCAAATGAAATCAAATGGAATGCAAGAAATAAAATAAAAAAGGAAATCTGGAAACAACAACAAAGATGCAAGAATAGAAAACAAAGATGCAGAAAATGCTCTAAAAATGACCGAAATTACTCTTCAAAATGTGCAACTCGACTAATTCTCCCAGGATGGTGAATGAGTCCAGGGATGAATTTTTTTGACATTTTTTAGAAAATTTAAGATGAATTTTATTCTTTTCAGAGGAAAGACTAGGATGCAAATGGAAAATTTTAGTTTGTTTTAAATTATTTTTTAATGCAATAATGAAAACTATATGATATATTCACTAATGCAATTGTGAAAACCCTAGGATGCAAAACAAGGAAAAACCTAATGCAATGTTGATGCAATCTAACCCTACAATGCAAATGCACTTGAAATCAGAAGTAAAAATTCTCTAAATTCGGGTTCACCAAAATGTAAACATGGGTTTTGGTACCCTAATGTCTACTTTCACTTCTAGGGTTTTTTACCTAGAAGGAAAGGAACAGGGTACAAACCACTATGTCCACACTCAAGATTGAGGTAAAATAGATGTAATATTTCTAGATGACATTATATAAATGAAAAAAATGCATAAAATCTATTGATTATGAATGCAAAACTAAGAAATATGAAATTTTTGAAAACACATTGTGATATGCAAACAAGATCTAGAAACATAAATATATGAAAATAGAACTTAATGAAACTAAATGAGGTGCACCTGGAGGTAGAATGTTGATGCTAGAAGGTTTTGGAATGTTGCATAGATCAATGTTGAAACCCTTTGGGACTCATTTGCCGCAGATGGTGAATTAGTCTTGTTTATGTTCAAAATTATTGAAACAAGTTTCAGGATGTCAGGAACAGAAAAATCCATAAATCATTTTTTTCAACTTGGAAGTGGGACTCATTCACCATAGATGGTGAATTAGTCCACCTTCATAAATTTACAAAGTCAAGAGTCAACTCTATGGGTCCTAGTCTGCACTTTTTTGCTTGTCGGGTTAACAGATCTGAATCTGTAGAAAACAGGATGAAAGAGGTCTCCAAGCTTCAATGTCATGTCCCCAAATTGGAGGTATGGTGATTTAATTAAATTATTTAATTAAGTTTTCCAAATTATTGATAATTTATGAGGATAGCTTAATTGATGATTTAATTAAATCAAGAGATGTTATTAAATTAATTATTTATTAAGTTATTCCCATAAAATAAAATATCAAAAGGGATGACTTATTATTTAATTAATTTAATAATTAAAAGTGACTTAAGTGACTTAATAATAAAATAATAAAATAATAAAGTCACTTAAGGAATATTTTTGGAATCTTCTAGAAGTCTCTTGGTGATGAGGTTGAAAAAGTATAAAAAGAGGCTTGGGCTATGCATTTGGACATCTGGAGTTGAATACACCTTTCTACTACATTGCTCAAGTTGAATGCTTAGCTTATTGTTTTCCAGTCTTCGTTTGTGAAAGACCAAACCTAGCTGGTTAAGTGCCAATTTCGGTTGTGCAACACCAACCCTAGTTGGATAGTGGAGGAAGATACTTCAATCTTTCTCATTGTGCTAATTGCAATCATTTTTGGAAGAGTTTGGGAAGTTATTTGAAGTTTGCAATTTTGTTCCAGTCTATAGATCAGCCATGGGAGAAATTACATTTTCATTCATTGCTCTTCAATAAGGAGATATAATTTTGTGGGTACTTGAGGGATTGCTTCCTTTGGTGTTAGGAATCGTTTTCATAACAAATTTGAGGAGTTTAGAGGCTGTATTTATTTTTCTAAAATATTGCCAAGCAAGCAGGGGCCACCCTCTTATGAAGGGGCGATTTTGGTTTAGAAAAGCTATAAAAATTCCAATAAAATTCTCCAAGGGTCGTGTGGGGTCAAAGAGTATTGGTGCAGCATTCTTGAAGGCATTGAAATCTTCAATAAAGGGAATCGAATCATTTTATGGTAGCTGCTACAAAATTTCCAGGTTCCACATTTTGTTGCATTGTATTTACATTCATCTAGTCATATAGAGTTCATATCAAATGTAACCAGCATATCATAAATATAATTTCAGTCATTTAGAAAGCAATAAATTTGCTTATGCAATGTAAATTCAGTCATAGCAATTAAGCATTGAGTTTCAGTCATTAGCATATAGTATTAGTGAGTTAAAGTCCATTGTATTAGGTCTAATTGCAACTCTTGAACATCTTGTAATTCCTTTCATATCTTCTCAATACCAAGTTGGAGTGATAAGGAGTTTACTTGCCTACTATTTTTCAAAATGTCTCTCATAAATAGTTGCATTGTATTAAACTAGTTTGCATGCCAAATGTTTGTAGAAATGTTCCTTGGCTATAGGTTTACTTTTTATATCAGATTTTCATGTTTATGCATTCGAAAGGTACAAAAACACATTGCACATCATCTTAGGACATTGCTAGATGCTTGGAAATATTTGGGAATCAATTGTATTGCATTTGTATTCATCAAAAGCATTTCAAATACAATCTGAAACTTATTATCAGCAAGTTGGAAGTTGCAAGCAAAGTGTTTGTCAAAATTCCAAGGGCAGAAAATTAGTGTTTTTGGATCAGATTTGGCAAGGCACTTTACAGTGGTATCAGAGCTTGGATCTTGCCAGCCTATTGGGGAACATCAGTGTGAGTCATGGGTTGTATGGATGAGATAATAATAGCTTATGAATAGTACCTTACACTTCCTCAAGAGCTTAGAAATGAAATTCCCTTCTTCAAGTCAAAGGACGCTTGGATGGAGCCATTGATTCAACAACACATTTCTACCAGGAAAATTTTGGAGTCATGGAAGACCACACTAAGAAAAAGGAAGGAGCAGCTTGAAGTATCTATGGGAGAGGTATCTAAAAGTCTCCATAAAAAAATTTCAGTAGTTAGTGACTAGCATACTACTGATCCTAAAGAGAACATTACACTCCATGATGACTTCAAGAGTAAAAAAGAGCAAGAGAAGAAGGAAGACACCTTGGAGCAGCTACATGAAGATAAGTCTTCTTGTGATGTTTCATTGAGTGAAGAAATAGATTGTGGTTTGATAAATGAAGATTCATTGAAGATTCAAAATGTAGAGGTGTTTGAGATAGTTGATCCTTTACTTAGTGGAGCAGCCACTAGTGATTCAACTATACACAATGAAGGTGACACTCTACAATGGCATGATATCATCATGGATTGGTTTGAGGACAGCAACATGGAGCATCATCATTTTTATGAAAAGGAAGTTGGTGATCATGAACAAGCCAATGATGTGATATCATCTTTTGATGGCATCCCTACACCCATTTGTTGAGATGAAGATATCAAGCATCAGAGGGCTGATTTTGTGTACTTTGGCATTGAAGAGATCAAAAGGTCTGAAATGATGAATGAAGAGTGGATGAGAGAGGCCAAGAAGGCTAGATTAGTGGCTGCAAATGAAAGGAAACATCTTCAAGATGTGAAAGAAAAAGTCAATGTTTCCAACTTGGCAAGAAAAAAAGGAATTGTTAGAAGACTCCTTACTCAAAGGAAGGATGAACTTTGTGATGAGGTTGATAAGCTTGGTCAATCAAAAGACTTGGTACAATTTGAGGTTTCTTCATGTGTTGGGGAGGTTGATCACTCTCTTGAGGAGGTTGATGATGTTAGTGATGACACTCTTAGTGGATCAGCCACTCAAGAGTTGTCCTTGGAAGGTAATGAAGGCATCTACAACTCATATTTGGATTGGTTACCTATTTCATATGATAGGGAAACTATCTACTTGTTGGTTGGTGATTTTATTTTCTCAGAGTCTTCATTGATTGATGGTTGTCCTACTTGGAGTTCCATTGCACATCCATATTTGGCATTGTTTACATCAGCTATTGAGTGGATTCAACAAGTTGTGGTAGTGCTACAGGAGCTACTTGGTGGTGAAAAGGACACTACACAAATCTTCACTTGGGATCCAGGTGGCTAGTGGACAAGCATAGTTGATTCTCCAATTTGGGCATCAAATGTTGTGATAGTTGAGATGGATTGACATTTGTGAATTGCTTAAGGACAAGCAATATTGGGAAGGGAGGACTGTCATGTCCCCGAATTGGAGGTATGGTGATTTAATTAAATTATTTAATTAAGCTATCCTCATAAATTATCAATAATTTGGACAACTTAATTAAATAATTTAATTAAATCACCATACCTCCAATTCGGGGACATGACAGTCCTCCCTTTCCAAGATTGCTTGTCCTCAAGCAATTCACAACTGTTAATCCATCTCAACTGTCACAACATTTGATGCCTGAATTGGAGAATCAACTATGCTTGTCCACTAGCCACCTAGATCCCAAGTGAAGATTTGTGTAGTGTCCTTTTCACCACCAAGTAGTTCCTACAGCACTAGCACAACTTGCTGAATCCACTCAATAGCTGATGTAAACCATTCCAAATATGAATGTGCAATGAAAACCCGAACAGGACAACCATCAATCAATGAAGAATCAAAGAAGATTAAGTCACCAACCAACAAGTAGATAGCTGCCCTATCATATGAAATAGGTAACCAATCCAAAGATGAGTTGTAGATGCCTTCATTACCTTCCAAGGACAACTCTTGAGTGGCTGATCCACTAAGAGTGTCATCACTAACATCATCAACCTCCTCAAAAGAATGATCAACCATTACACCACATGAAGAAACCTCAAATTGTACCAAGTCAAACTCTTCATCACTAATATTAGAAAAAAGGTCATTTTCAAATTCATCCTTCATTTGAATGAGGAGTCTTCGAATGTGATCTATCCTTTTTTGCCTTGCCATGTTGATGAGATTGACCTTTTCTTTGACTTCTTGAAGATGTTTTCTTGCATTGGCAGCCACCCACTTAGCCTCTTTGGCCTTCTTCAACCATTCTTCATTCAACATTTCAGACCTTTTCACCTCGTCAATGCCAAAATACACAAAATTAGTCCTCTTATGTTTGATATCTTCATGTCTACCAATAGGTGTAGGGCTGTCATCAAAAAGTGATATCATATCATATGCTTGTTCACGATCACAAGCTTCCTTTTCATGAGAATGATGAAGCATCATGTTGCTATCCTCAAGCAAATCTGTGATGACATCATGCCATTGTAAAATACCTCCTTCATAATGTGAAGAAAAAACATTAGTGGCTGCTCCACTAAGTAGAGGATCAAATTCCACATCCTCCTTAACATCTTGTGCCTCCAATAGACTTCCATATGAATGAACAACATTCATTGAGCTACTATCATGAGAGGAAGAAGCAATGCTAAACTCACCTATTGAAGCATCACAAGAAACCATATCCTCAAGTGGCTTCTCCAAAGCAACTGATTTGTCTTCAAACACTTCTTGCTCTTCTTCAACTTTGAAGTCCTTGTGAAGTGTCTTGTTCTCTTTAGGATCAGCAATATGATGGTCACTAACTGCTGAAAATTCATCATGGAGACTTTTAGATACCTCTCCCATAGATACTTCAAGCTGCTCCTTCCTTTTACTTAGTGTGGTCTTTCATGACTCCAAACTTTTCTTGGTAGAAATGTGTTGTTGAATCAATGGCTCCATCCAAGCGTCCTTTGACTTGAAGAAGGAAATTTCATTTCTAAGCTCTTGAGGAAGTGTAAGGTATTGTTCATAGGCTGATATTATCTCATCCATGGAACCCATGACTCACACTGATGTTCCCCAATAGGCTGGCAAGATCCAAGCTCTAATACCACTATAAAGTGCCTTGCCAAATCTGATCCAAAAACACTAATTTTCTGCCCTTGGAATTTTGACAAACACTTTGCTTGCAACTTCCAACTTGCTGATAATAAGTTTCAGATTGTATTTGAAATGCTTTTGATGAATACAACTGCAATACAATTGATTCCCAAATGTTTCCAAGCATCTAGCAATGTCCTAAGATGATGTGCAATGTGTTTTTGTACCTTTCGAATGCATAAACATGAAAATATGATATAAAAAGTAAACCTACAGCCAAGGAACATTTCTACAAACATTTGGCATGCAAACTAGTTTAATACAATGCAACTATATATGAGAGACATTTTGACAAATAGTTGGCAAGTAAACTCCTTATCACTCCAACTTGGTATTGAGAAGATATGAAAGGAATTACAAGCTATTCAAGAGTTGCAATCAGACCTTATACAATGGACTTTAACTCATTAATACTATATGCTAATGACTGAAACTCAATGCTTAATTGCTATGACTGAATTTACATTGCATAAGCAAATTTATTGCTTTCTAGATGACTGAAAGTACATTTATGATATGTTGGTTACATTTGATATGAACTCTATATGACTAGATGAATGTAAATGCAATGCAACAAAATGTGGAACCTAGAAATTTTGTAGCATCTACCATAAAATGATTCGATTCCCTTTATTGAAGATTTCAATGCCTTCAAGAATGCTGCACCAATACTCTTTGACCCCACACGACCCTTGGAGAATTTTATTGGAATTTTTATAGCTTTTCTAAACCAAAATCGCCCCTTCATAAGAGGGTCGCCACTACTTGCCTGGCAATATTTTAGAAAAATAAATACAGCCTCTAAACTCCTCAAATTTGTTATGAAAATGATTGCCAACACCAAAGGAAGCAATCCCTCAAGTACCCACAAAATTATATCTCCTTATTGAAGAGCAACGAATGAAAATATAATTTCTCCCATGGCTGATTTGCAGACTGGAACAAAATTGTAGACTTCAAATAACTTCCCAAACTCTTCCAAGAATGATTGTAATTAGCACAATGAGAAAGATTGAAGTATCTTCCTCCACTATCCAACTAGGGTTGGTGTTACACAACCGAAATTGGCACTTAACCAGCTAGGTTTGGTCTTTCATAAACGAAGACTGGAAAAAAATAAGCTAAGCATT
Source organism: Sequoia sempervirens (assembly GCA_007258455.2). Classification (NCBI taxonomy): domain Eukaryota; kingdom Viridiplantae; phylum Streptophyta; class Pinopsida; order Cupressales; family Cupressaceae; genus Sequoia; species Sequoia sempervirens. The sequence continues at coordinate 360,274,193 of VDFB02000003.1, read as the reverse complement.
CAGCTTGAGCAATGTAGTAGAAAGGTGTATTCAACTCTAGATGTCCAAAGGCATAGCCCAAGCCTCTTTTTATACTTTTTCAACCTCATCACCAAGAGACTTCTAGAAGATTCCAGAAATATTCCTTAAGTGACTTTATTATTTTATTATTTTATTATTAAGTCACTTAAGTCACTTTTAATTATTAAATTAATTAAATAATAAGTCATCCCTTTTGATATTTTATTTTATTGGAATAACTTAATAAATAATTAATTTAATAACATCTCTTGATTTAATTAAATCATCAATTAAGCTATCCTCATAAATTATCAATAATTTGGACAACTTAATTAAATAATTTAATTAAATCACCATACCTCCAATTCGGGGACATGACAGTCAACTAGGTCTTTGTTGACTTGAATGACTTTGATGAGTTGTTGACCACCTTTTAGCACCTATCTCCTTGACAAATCTACATACAAGACATGTAAACACATATGCAAAGAGGGGAAAATCGGTTAAGGGTTAGAGAATAGGGGTTTGCCTTGGTCAAACCCCGATTTGGTAATCTAACCCTAGATAATGAAAATAAATAAAGAGAGTGATGAAAAAATAACATGCAATGTCATAAACTCACCATACTATTGATGTTGAAGTCTAAAGATATATCAATGGCTGCTCCAAGATGCTTGATAATTACTTGATAGGATGATGCTGTGATGCTTGAATACTTAAATGAGAGCTGGAATGAACTAGCAAATGAATGGGGGTTAAAAAGAATAGAAAATCACATCTTTATACACAATTATTCTATAATTTCCTAAAAATACATCACAAGCCGACCTTATCTCTTTAGGAATAAACCCCCCCTAGAAATTTGAATTTATTTTGATTTTTGTGCCAAGAGAGACTCATTTTCTCCTAATGGAGAATGGGTACCACTCAAGGAATTTGAATGGGTGTTGGAAATTAAATTGTCTTAAATGATATTTGTCGGGTTTATATTCAAAAATACACTTAATTAAGGCTTGTAAGTGCATAAAGGGGCCAAATAAAGCATAAGAAAGGTGTAATTATTGATGAGAATCCTAGAAAAGCGTGAATGTTTGTTACAATACTTTACAACACTTTGAAATAGGACTTGGTAAGTGATAAAAAGGAGATATTTAAATGAATTATAATAAGAAGATTCTAGAAAAGTATGAAAATGTGTTACAACACTTCACAACACCTTTACAAGACATCATAAAGTCTTAATAATTCAATGATTCAATACCTAATGTGAATGTGTGGGCCACATTTCTACATTAAATCAAGGAAAAATCAAGCCAATTAAGCACAAGGAGGGAAAAAATAGGAAAAAGTAGAAGGGTTACTTTTTCTATGTCCACATTTAGCCCCCACTTTAGTGAGAGGATGAACTTACTTCAAACTCACACTAAAGTAGCCGAACAGCAAATCAAGAGGAGTTTCGATGTACTAATACTTAGTGAGATGAGATAACAATTAAGAGGGATGATCAAGCCCCCTAGATGGAGATCCCATGGAAAACTAAACATAAGCACAAGGAAACACATGAGAATGGTTTAAAAATGGAGGAGAAAGAAGAAGACATAAAGTTGGATCAATCTTCGATCATTTGTCTAGCTTGTTGTGGATTAGATCTAGGTTGTTTGTCTAGAAAAGAAATGTATACTCACTTTGAGGTGATGAAACTCATGGCTTTTACCTGGGTGAGAAGGCCCTAAAGGATAGAAACATACACTCTCGGATGGTATGTACTCACAAACATGCAGATGGCTATGGGGAAAGTCATGCATCAGAATTTGCTTCCCACTCAACCATATCAAAGTTATACCTCCTGATAACTTTAATAAGGTTCCATAAAGGAAAAATGTTGTTTCATGCTTCATGAGACAAGAAAAGCCTCGTATTCTTAGAACTCATGAACAAATAGGATAGCACCACAGGCATGCAAGTTGTGTTATGCAAGGTGGCCATATAAAAAATGTAAAATGCAACACATAAAGAATGTTCAAAGGAGTCTTGCTTAGTTCATGCAAGGTATTAACTTAGGGAACATTGTGTCTAATGTATCCAAGAAATGACCAATCAAAGAATAGAATATTCACAACTTATGGGATGCATTGTGTCGCATCAAGCCACTAAGAGGAATGTACTATGCTAAGATAGATCACACTCATGAAGGACACTACACCCAATGTCATTGATGGAGTGACAAACAAATTGTATGAAGTAACAAGGTTGCACTAAGAACCAAGAAAAAAGGAAAAAATCAAAATGATAATGCTAATGTATGTGCCCACTTTAAAGGAATTGCTACACACCATTTTGTGAGAAATTACTTTAAAGAAGCAAATGAAAAATATAAAAAGAAATAAGACATGCGAGCCTACTCGAAAAGCTCCTATGCCAAGTCATATGTTTTCAAGTAAGGATGTGTCATGTAAAAGAAAAGGAAAAATAAAAGAGGGTTGCCCCCAAAAAGGAAAACACCAAAAAAAGAAAGGGATATATGGATTTGGGGTCAGTATGTTATTTACTACAATGATTTGATTAAAGAGCTCGAAACTGTCATCATTCCCCAAATACATAGAACTGGAAGAGTGACACAAAGAGAGAAAAAACAAAAGAAAAAGAACCCTTATGGGTCAACATGGAAGAGACATGGGGCATCTCAATGCTTTGCATCATCTCCAAAAGGAAAACACAAACAAAAGTGAAAAGTGAAAAGTGAAAGGAAAAAGAAAAAAAAAGCCTTTTGGGTCAAGATGAAGGAGACATTGCAGTCTTAATGCCTTGTGTCATCCCCAAAAGGAAAATACAATAAAAAAAGAAAAAAAGGAAAAGGGAGTTTTTGGGTCAACATGGAAGAGACATAGGTCATCTCAAAGCTTTGCATCATCCCCAAAAGGAAAAGATAAAAAAAAATTGAAAAAGAAAATGTAAATACCTTTTGGGTCAACATGGAAGAGACATAGGACATCTCAATGCTTTGCATCATACCCAAAAGGAGAACACAAAACAGAAAGGAAAAAAGCGAAAAGCAAAAGCAATGTACGACATATAGAAGAATGAAGGGTCAAATAGAGGAATTGTACAAAGAGAGAGAGAACATCAAATTCCAACTCATGGGGGATCACCTTATGCACATGAAAGCATGGAAAAGAAAAGAAAAATGTAAAAATACAAGTAATGAAAATGCAAGTCACGTATCAAGTAGGTCATCCACCTTCCAATCTCAGTTACAATAAGCGAGAGATGAATACAACTGGGGGACAAAGATAAATGCATCACTACGACAAGGCTAACAATTTCTTTCCCCCACTGAGTGCAAGGAGAGAATGAGCCAAGATAGGTGATGGGAAGGGACATGCAATAGTGAGAATGGAAGGTTCTACAAGTATTACATGTTAAGAAGTGGGAAGGTAGACTATAGGATTATGGGATAGCACTTTGTCATCAAAGTGATACTTGCTTAGTATTTCCTTCGATGTCTAACACTCATCGCTATGGTGTCCAAGAACATGATGGTATTTACAATATGATATGTTGGAATATTTAGGACATATTACCAACCTATTCGAAGGTGGTAATAGTATGAGATCTCTGTTTAAAAGAATTTGGAGTTTCCTTTCACATTCAAGTGGTGGATGGAGAGGAAACTTGAGTTTTTTCAACTTGTAAGGTCGTTTGCATTTACTAATTTCACCCTTTTCAAGAATTGAAGAAGGAGAAAGAGAACCCATGGGGATCCTTGTATCTTTATCATTTTTGTTATTCAAGGGTTGTTAACGATGGAGAAGGATGCTCAATTCAGGAGGAGAGTCAAAGATTACCATGCCATCATCACAAAGCCTTAAATGCTCTCTAGGAGACTTACGGTCATGAGGGGGATCTTGATAGCCTATACCCTTTGGGTTTTCTTCATTTGTAACTGGTTCAAAATTTTGGTGTATTTCATGTTCGATAGTTATGCCATGGCCTTGGATGCATAAGATGGTAAAACCTTTGCCATAAGTTTCTTCAAGCTTGATTGGAGTACTAGTTATTTTGTTATCATAGAATGGTTGTGGAGTTGTGTGTTTAAAAGAGCTAGGTCCACTTGTGCGAGGGAAATTAGGTCCTTCACTTGTTTTAGGATGTAAATACCCAAATATATCAGGAGTCTTGTTATTTCATAGATGGATAAAAGGCTATAGTGGCTTCGAGGTTTTGAAGGCATTCATTTAGGAACTTATTCAAGCTATCATCATCTTCTCCAATGATGCCAAAATCATGAGGAGGACATTCATGAGGAGTTGAAGGAGCATGAGGAAGATCAAGGTTATTAGGGTCAATTCCAAAGGCACAGTTGATGCCAAAAATTGGCAAGGTAACAACCCTTTGTGGGAAACTTAGTTCATGGTGGACCAATTACACTAAATTGACTGAGCTTTGGGGTTTTAAAGAAGTCAGCTTCTTTTGTAATTAGGGGTTTGAAAAGGGAAAAGGAAGCAGGAAGCAGATATAAAAATAAAAGGTCTAACTAAGGCAATGTGCCAAGATTTAGATAAAAGGCACAATAAATCTATCTTTTGGATATGATTTAAGGTCCAGTTCAGCAATTTGGTATGTCCTAGAATAAAAAAAATTAAAGATTGAAGTATGAACAGTGCATTCAATGACATAAAATAATTTTCACACCCATTACCTAAAAAGAGGAGTCAACAGACATGATCTAAACCAACAAACTTGCATTAAAATTATAGAAGTCCTGCAAATGAAGCATTCAAATAATAGTGGCATAGTACATAAAGTTAATCAAATAGCTTGAGAAAAATAAAATGTTGAACAATTACATAGTCTGTGAGTCTTTTTTCAGTAATATAATAACAATAAAAATGCTTGGTGTCTTTCTGAAATCTTTCTATTCCTAGCAATTCCCAAACCCTTCTTTAGAAACAAAGAGCAGTATATATAGTGAGAATTTCCACCGCTTGGCGAGCAGTAACCGAAAAGATTTGGTATCCATAACAATGATGTAGCAGTAATGATTCCCCTCGACCATTGCAACTGAAAAGATTCGAGCCATGGCATGTGGTCACTCCCTAGCTAGGTGCATCTCTTATGAATGATGGCAGTGGTCTTGGCGAAGTCCCGTGCTAGGAAGGCATGTTGAAACATGTTTTTCCATTAGCATCAATTGTGGGGTCCACCAAAGCATATTCAGATGAAGGCTATATGGCATGTGGTCCGGCACTGACTCAAAAGTGAAGGGAAGAAACCTTTAAGTGTGTGTGGTGATGACACATGGAAACATGGTGAGGGCCATTTGAAAAGCGAAGGGAAGAATCCCTTTGGAGAGCACTGAGTAGACACATGGAAAAAGTCGATGGTCTTCAACAAAAGTATGTTGATGATGCTTATTTAAGGCATGGGCCGGTACTTAGCTTAAAACAAAACCCAAAGGGAGCTTGATGAATTTTATATTCACAACTTTTGGTGACTATCAGGGGCATTTTGCTTGAGGAACGAGGAACCCAAAATTTTCTTTGGCTTGAAGACCAGAGCTTACCTCAATTGGGAGATGGTGTCAGAGCTTAGAAAGAATAGCCTATAGAGGTAGCCAGTCAGCCTCAGATGGTCTCCATATATCACACAAATTCTCTTGTGCTCCACTTAAATCAAGCATTTCTTTATAAGGAAGCATCATAGGTAAATCGGTCCTAGACTCAAATTGGAAGAGTAGTCGTGCGACAGGATCAGTGATTCCTTCAATATCTGTTGTGGTGGGAGGTTGGCTAAAACTCTGGAAAGTAGTTGTGTCCTATTACTTCTCTTCAATTTTCAGCACCATTTGCTCTGCCAAGGCCACCAATTCATCTTCAAGGAATGGGGAAGGCAGGCCCATCTCAGTCAGCCAGGAGAAACTTTCTCGCATGCTATCCATAGTCTAGCCCAAAGTCGCTATGCATGCATTTGCTTGAAGGATGGATGAGTGGAAATGGATGAATTTATTCACCGTTATGGCAGCAGCATTCTGATCCTTAATCCCTTCCATTGCTAGGCCCTCATCTGATACCATGTATAGCTTATTTAGTAGGCATCTTGCCTCGAGAACTCTTTCTATGATAAATTACAGAAATTGCTCAATGGCTCCACGGACCTCTCGGCTCAAGTTTGTTGCCTTTGACATGAATTGGAGTGTTGGTTGTAGCATCAAGTAGTAAGACTTGACCTTTTCCCTATTAGAAACCCATAATAGACCTTCCACAGAAGAGAAAAACGAAAAAGCAAGAGCTTTGCATGAAATGTGCAAATTGATATATTCGAAGTACAAAATAATACAAGAGATAATTTTCTTTATAAAAGCAAAGATGCCTAAACATAATCTTATCTTGAGCAACAAGATAGCTCAAAAGATAAAGATAAGATCCTATAACTTAGGAATTAAATATGCCTATGTAAACTTATGCAAATGTGCAATTAATAATTAATTACACCAACACCCCCCCATAAGTGCAACTTAGGGAGAAGTAGATTATTATGCAAATATGAGTCCTGACAACAAGGCCTAATTAGGTACTCATGTACAAATGCAAAGAGAGAGAAAACCCAGTGGGAAAAACCCCCCCTCAGAGAGATGAACTGATGTGAAGAAGCACTGGAAGAACTCTGATGAAGCAACACTGGAACCCCAAATCCGGCAAGCAAGGAAAGATAATTTTTTTTGCAACTAAAACCAAAAATGGAATCACAAATGCAATAGCAGACTCGATGCCAAGGAACACTAGAAACTCACATACTGGATCAACCCTAGGATCTATAAGCAACAGTAGATGAAAGGATGAATGGACCCATAATGATGACAAATCTGGAAGTTGTGTCTCTTGAAGCCAATGCAAAACTAAAACTAAAACTTCCCATAGGATGAGTACCATCAAGATTCTAGAACATTAACCATAAAACAATGGCCTTCAAATGTGAAAGATCTGAATTAATGTGGATCAAGAACTATAAAATCCCAATGTGAAGTGTGAACTGAAGCAAACCAACAATGTGTCCAGCTAAGCAAGAAAGAAGCTAGAAGGAGACAATAGTTGTCACCAATCATGAAAGATGGATGCAAGAACCCCCCTTAATGGAACTTTATTTCAGTTCATTATTACAATACCCAATGATTGCATAAGGAGATAATGCAAAACTACAGAAACATGATAAAAAATGCAAATCTAGCACACAAAACAAAAATGAATTCATGCATAAAATAAGTTACATTTTTTTGTAAATGACCTTAGATCTGCATAGAGGCTGAAACCAGCTTTCCAATGCCACAAAAATCACAAAAAATAGATAAGAGAGTCACAAGATATGTCTCCCAAAGTGAAAAAGGAAACATCAGACTTACGAGGCCAAAAAAGATATCAAAAAAGGAAAAATAGAAAACCACATTTGCACCATTGCGTAGAGCATCGAAACAACTTTCTAATGATATCTTGTTTGCAAAAAAACACCTCTGTTTGCAAAAGTTACGCCAAAATGAAAAAAAGCCCTATAAAAGGGCACTTCCAACACTAACAAGGAGCAAAATATAAGCCCTTAGGCACTGGCCCTCGGTCCTCCATGTGACCGCGTGCTTAGAGGGAGCAAAAAATTCACCAGTGGGCTGGTGGGCACAGCCCCTAGTCACATCTGTGACCAGGGCAGGTGCTTGGAGTCCCTGTTGGTACTGAGCGTGGGGGTCTGGACCCCGATATGACTAGGGCTCTGGCTTCAAATCCCGCGAGCTGGGAGCTCGGGGCTAGTGGGGCCAAAGCTCAGCAATGTTTGGGAGGATGGCTAGTGGTGCTCGGGCGGAAACCTCCAGCGGCGTTGGGTGGTAGGTGGTGCGCCGGTGGTGAGTGGAGGTGGCCGCCGGGTGGCTGGTGGCCACCCAGTGGCTAGAGGGTGGCACACTGAATTTACACTAGCGGTGCAATAATTCCACTAAAACTTTTGATTTTTTAATTATTTTTTTTATTTTTTTTTAAAACGATGCCTCAGAATGCATGCCTGGGGGCCATATGGCCCTTGGGTAAAAATATTTTGCCTCTCCGGATGACTGTGTCCAAATCAGATAAACTTTATATGAAAATAGGGGTTTTTGGGTGCTACGAATCTAACGACAAGGTCCGTTTGGGCCCAAAGTGCTCCAAAAATTAGGCGACCCCCAGATCTATCAGAAAAATCACTAAGCTTGAGACCCTCACAGATCTGGCAAACGATGATGAAAAAGAATGAAATAAAAGCCATTTTTAACTTTTTCCAGTGCTCTGAATCCAACGGAAAACCCTGATCTGATCCAAGATGATCCAGAAATATGCTCAAGGAAATAAACCCTTGAGGGACCTTAAACGAGCTTTGCACTGTGTTCCTCTGAAATAGCTGAGAAGGGGCTGCAAATCAAGGCTCTGATACCATGTTAGAAACCCAGAATAGATTTGCAAACCAGAATAGACCTTCCATAGAAGAGAAAAATGAAAAAGAAAGAGCTTTGCATGAAATGTGGAAATTGATATATTCAAAGTACAAAATAATACAAGAGATAATTTGCTTTATAAAAGCAAAGATGCCTAGACCTAATCTTATCTTGAGCAACAAGATAGCTCAAAAGATAAAGATAAGATCCTATAACTTAGGAATTAAATATGCCTAAGTAAACTTATGAAAATGTGTAATTAATAATTAATTACACCAACATTCCCAATATGAAACATATAGTTGTTGAGCTATTGTAATGAGGTCCAACTGGGCGGTAGGAGCTTGGGGAGTACTCTTTAAAAGGGTGATCTCTGCATTTATTTTGTTGACATCCTATGTCAGTTCTACAATCCTCTCATTTGTAGATGCCATCTATTCCTGAACATGACCTGATTCTTTAGACCAATTCTCCTTAGCTTGGATGTGGTTTTCAAACTCTATGTCAAGATAAGGCTTCGTCTCTTGAAGCTCTTTTTCCATTTGGGCCTTTTGGCCCACAAATTTTGCATGCTTCTCTTCTAATTTTTTTTCATATTGAGCTCACTGATGTTCAATCTCCTCATATTTTTGCTTCACCTCCTACTCATATTGAACATATTGACATTCAAATTCCTCATTCTTTTGTTGCAGATTCTACTCCACTAGGGCTAATCGGCTCTGGTATTCTTAGTTCTTTGCATCCAACTCATTGATTAGGGTGGGATCAATGCATTGGGACTTTGTGAGTTCCTCTTGGAGTTTATTCCACTCCAACTCTATTGCCTACACTTTCTCTAATAAGTGTGCAACTTTTTCTTCCATTTATTTATCCCTCATCTCTAGGAAACTAACCCTTTCCTTCACAAGCTTTAGTTGTTCCTCCCTTTTCTTTAGCTAGTGGTCAGACCGGAGGAAGTCCATTGTCACAACCCATTGTGTTTCCTCCATGAGCTCTACTTTGTCTTGTGGCCAGGCTACATTCATATCAAGTCCCACAACATACATGTTGTAATCCTTTGGTTGCATCTCACCTTGTTGTTTGACCAGATTTGGATACATGGTGGCAGAGTTCAACGTTCCCTGAGCTTCATTGTCAATTGTATATACTTTTTGCTTTGTTGGCTTCTTGTCATCCTTAGCCTTTTTCTTTTGCATTCTGAGAGCCCCTGCTTGTTTTGTGGCTTCACCTTGGGCTATGAATTGGCCTGGCGAATAAACTAGCCCACCTACAAAAGGTGCACTAAAAGGTAGGGAAAAAGGGAATGTAAGTGTAGTGGGCCCAGGTGTTTTCCTCTCCTAGAGAGTAATAGTCTTTGAGGAGAAATAAGGACCCTGCCAAAGCTCGGTTTACAAATCAGCGAAAGGGCTCATTGGTTGCTATGGTGATGGGGTAGTCATTACGGAGTCCATTTGTTAGGAAAAATGGGTCAGACCCAAGGCAGTAGTAGCGATAGGGGTGCCAATGGTAGCTGATCCTACAGAAAGAGAGGTGAGAAGAGATTGGGCAGCAGTGACTGGTGTAAGAGTTTAGGGAGGAGTTAAGATAAATGGCCTTGTTTGGGCGAATTGGGAGAAACCCTCCATTACCATTGCAGTAGAGATGGGAAAAGAAGGGCCAATAGTGGTAGTGAGTGGCATCGTGAAGGTAGCAAAGGATACTAAAGATTGAGAAGTAAGAAAAGAAGGAGTGAATGTTACCTCCTGACTAGATGACAACAATTATTGGCTTGTTGTTGGCTCCTCACTTACTTCAAGCTCTTGGCTTGCGACAGGTTCCTAAGAACCATTTTAGACAATATCTTTTATGCATTGTTGTTTAGTAAGTAGGGGTTCCTCCACCTGTACATTCTCTAATTGTTGTTGTTGGGACATGCTTGTTGTTTTCAAGGCCAAAGTGAGTGTTCGTGAGGCTCTCAATATATTCAATCACACATTTGAAGTGACATAGGTGGACTTTCCCTTTCACTGAGTAGAGGATGTCAATGTCTTAGCTTCCTCCTCTGCCTACTCTTCAAATTCCTCTCCAGATTCATTGCCCCCACTAGTGCTTGGATCAAAAATTGGATGCTTATCATCCCATAGCTTATCAATCTATTCATCATCCTTCAAGCTCCCATAAGGGGCATCAAGTTGTATTATGATCTCTTGGTGATACACCCAAAAGGCTTTAATTCTTTCCACACTCCATTCTTCTTCTTTTCTTAACTTATTGAACAAGGTGGCTCCCATCTTGCACTTCTCATCATAATCTGTCGCAATGAAGTAGAACTTATTCCATGGCAGTTTACTAACTCATCATCCTCCAGTGGTTTGTGCCTCTTTTCCTAGTAAGGTTGAGCACTGTGAGTTACTCTGATATGCTCATATGGCAGATCATTGAAAGGGTTGTAATGCCATTTGTCCCAAATCATTACGAACCCTAGATGAGCCAACTTATCCTATAATAGTGGGTGTGTCTACTTCCTCTTCATGACCACTATCTTGAAGCTTATCGGACAGATGAAAAATCCCTTCTTCTTGGGTTTTCCTCTACAGAAGGTAATATCAATAATTGATGCTTGTCGAAACATTTCAACGGCTAGCACTCAATTTGTAACACATTTCAGAAGCTAGAATGGTTCCTCAGTGAAACCCCACATCCAAATGAATGTGAAATCCACTCTAGAAAACCAATCACATTTGGAAGTGAAGTTATGCATATGCCCTATTTGCTCCTTAGTGAGTCGGTTAATACCATCCTCTCCTTGCAAATCTTGCAAAATTGGGGCTAAGAAATAATCTGAAAATACATAATAGTCATAAGTAGAAGAGAGGAAAGGATTCCATATAGAAACTAGCTTCCTTCTACCCCTTTCGTCAAAAAATAGCCAACCTCGCACGCTTGTCGAAGAAATCAAGATTTTTATGCAAAAACATATGGGCAAGAAAGTAAAGAAACCTAAATCTTTGTTGAGTCGGGTAGTCATTTACTTGCTTTATCATCTCCTCAACAAGGTATTCTGCAAATTCATACCAAAAGAAAGAGTGTTTCCTACAAAATTAGAATCTCAGGCCCAATTGAAACGTGTGCACATCCTTGTCGGCATCCAGACTGCAAACAAATACCAACATTGAGAAGGCCTCTTGCAAGTCTATGTTGAAAGTGTCATGTTGCACCGAGATCTTTGGTGGCTTATGGTGGTCTTCCTTAATCCTTTTAGTTTTTGTGTTATAAAATTCTAGAGCCTTTTTCATTCCCTTCCATATGTTTTCCCCTTTGTGGGAGTAAATGTCTCTATTTCCTCCTGTCTACTTTTCTGGTCAAGGATGCATGACATATTCTAGATATCTCCCAGGGTGATATTAACCTTTAGAGTCCAGCCTTCGATAGTGTTGTTGCTTGAGTTGAAATGTTTGATGGCCACATCAACTAATTTTGGGAAATAGTGCATAGATGGGCTCATATATTCTGGGAGCCCACTGAGCCATATTTTTTGTGTCGTTGATAGCTGGTCTTTAGATACCTTCATCCTTTCATAGGTCGCTTCCCTCAAAGACTTAGGGTTCTTTGCAAGATTGGGATCATGAATATTATCCAAATCCTCCTTGATTAGGGTCTAGTTTCTATGGTTTTTGGGCTTCTCCAGTTCCCTTGTGTTCACCCACGTTGGCTTGTCTAGTATTCCAGGCATAGAATAAGAAACAGTGTTGAAGACATTGATGGCTGGTGTTGCTCACATAGATTTAAACAAGATTCACGATACCTCCCCCTATGCCTGCTATTTCTATGAACTTTTTGCCATTTTTCCTTTGTTGGAAACATCAACTTAGTTTGAACTCTCTGTAATTTTACCTCAGCTCTAGTCATGCACTAGAAATTTCTTTTGCTTTGGGTAGCATATTTGAAAAAACATTTTAAGTGTTCAAACACTTTGCATGCAACACTTAGCTATTTTCCTCAAGGTGGTAGATGAGAGTTGTCTTTTAGATTTAATTCGGCATGTACTGCCAACCTTTTGGCTTGTGTGAAATGAATTACTTGCCATTTTGAAATGAAAAAAATTCATAATTACAATTGGAAACCATGTTGTACAACATAATTTCCTTGGAACTTCTGCCGGTGATTTTCTAGTAGCTTAAGCTTTCCTATGCATTGGAAATTAACATCCCAAAAGGGATTATTAATCCAAAGATGCGATCAGTGCTTTAAAAGATATGAACTTGGCCTTGGAGTTTTCAAAACACCTAGAGAATGACACCTCAACATCTGGTCATGCATAATACCATTGGTTACTGCCACCAGCTTAGGCTAATTAATTAGCCCTCATTAGTTTTGCATGCAACAAGTTGTACTCAGTAAATGCAACTAGGTGGGAAATTCAAACAAGCCCTAGCATGGCTTTCAAGTTGGTACTTGATTAGCATCACATTTATGGTAAGAAAATTACTATGCATTTCCTTTCTTTTTCTATAAATAGGAACTTAGGCAGTAGCAAAATCACACTTAGCGTTTGAGTAGAATTTAGCAATGGGTAATTGGCATAGCTTTTAGAATTTCTAGTTGCAGAGTATTCCCATAGTCTAGGCTTAGGTAGTTTGCAGATATAGTCCTAAGATCGTTGCAGTGCGCCTGCCAGCAGGGTATGTGTAGGATCATCATGGAAAAAATAGGCCCTTAAGTGGCAAAAAATTTAGAAAAATTAGAGTTAGGAAACTTGACATAAAAAATTGAATAAGTTATGTATATTATTTCAAAAATATGTAAGAATAGAATTTGTAGCAAATTGAATGTAGTTTCTAAACTACTAGGTTTGTTTAAAAAAAAAAATCTATTTGGTGAAAATTTGAAATTTCAATGTAGTGGTACTTAAATTTTAGGAAAAATAAGTAGGTGTCCGTCCAACCCTAACCAAAATAAAATGATAATATTTTTAATAAGATTTTAGATATAAGTAAAGGACTCATGCCCCGATGTGATGCATTTTTTTTGTATTTTTTTTTCCTAGTAAATAACTAATTATGAATTTTTTATTACAACTTTTAAAAAAAATAAAAAACTCATGTCTGGCCACCTTAACTTGGTAAAAAATTCATGAAATTCAATTTTTCTTTTTTTAATCCTATAGTATGTGAAGCATAGAATGTGACACATATTTTGGATTCATAAAATGTGATACCGTTTGAAAGCTATAAATGATTTTCAATCAGCCTATCAATCAAGACTTTAGTCATAATTTGAATAGAAAATGAATAATAATTACTTATTAAATTCAAAGTAAAGCATAATTTATATCGGTGGAAAGCTGAGAATCTCCTTTAAAAACCCTTTTCGTTTCATCAATTTTGGGTAAAAAAATAGTCGTCAGCCACATACCCATCATATTGCCACATTTTGGCCCATCATGATCCTACACATACCCATCATGAATACCCCAATTAGGTTAGTTTCTCATAAATCCCAGATGACCTTTTTAGGCGATATTTCAACTAGGCGCCTAAAGAGGATGACAAAGAACAAGCATTCACTAGCTATAATAGCCATCAAATGGGTTTTGGGATGTGATTTCCTTGAGTATGAAGACAAATGTATAGTTAACACTGACATGTGCTCTCATTTTGTCGCGTCAATGCTTGATATCGATATTCCCAAGCCACTAGTTCTATGTTTGGTGAAAGAAATCTTTCCAAAGAAATACCTAAACGGCCTTGGCAAGGTAGTGGTGAACAGTACATTCAGATTGGGCTTTCCAATGGCAAGCAACATCAGGAGGTACATTGAAGAAGACGTGGTCATACCATGGTTGTCATTCCTGAGTGTCTTTTTCCTCCAGTCACAGAATCAACACCGCTTGAGGGTTAATCATGCCTATCACTTTCAGTTCTGCATATACAACATGGTGCCATTTTATGATATTGACTAGTACACAGACTTCAAGAACCTAGTGTTCCCTCTGCCATTGGCCATTGCTCCCATGAATGATGTTGTTGCTCCTAGTGCTACCCCTACTGATGAAGACATTGTGGACGTTGCTATTGATGCATCCATTATTGCTACTCATTCCTTGGATTGAAGACTTCTCTATTTTTTCTCTTTTTGCTTTTAAGAAATTATACTAGTTAGTTCATTTTTTGTATATATGCTTGAAAAAAGGTTTTACCGTAGAATATATGAAAAGGAGGAAAAATACAAATATATACTTTAGAAGTGTGGCCCTTGAGCCATTTTGATAATGTAAATACTAAAGCATATACATATAATGAAAATATAGCTTTATATAATCATCTCGTTTCATTTGTTTCTGGATTATGCAATGTGGGTTATCCTCTCTTTTTCAGCATATATGTGTTTAATTCAATTCTACATGTGGGTGTTTTATTTTCTTCTGCCCTTTGAGTTGTAAATTTATTTTCTCTGTTCTCTGCAATGATGGGTTACTTGTTCTCCACTTCGAACCATAGAATTAATTAAAAAGACCGACCAACAAAAACAAAAAGGGGAAGAAAGGAAAAAGCACTATAAACATATTTACATCAGTAGGATATGTAAGCTCAATTAAACAATTTAAGGTGAATTCTGTTGACCAGAATTCCTAGCACTTCTTTTTTCATGTTTTCTAACTCAAATGCATTATGTTCCTTGCATTGAATTATTTTGAATGGGTCTTCCCAAAGACTGTCAAATTTCCCACGTTGACCTGGCTTCACAGCCCTTTCATTAAACTTTAGCACTAAGTCTTTGTATTTTAGGCCTTGGTCAAACGCTTTCTTATCAAACCATCGTTTAACCACCTATTGGTGGTTAGTCATGGATATTAGGGACTTTCCCTTTTCTCTTGTACTTCCAGTAGCTCAACTAGCTGAACTTCCATGGTGCCATTTTGCTCCACCTCAAGAGATTTTAGCAACTACAATGCTAGAATCTCTATGGAATAGGCAATAGTGCCTATTTTCCATATACTAGTACATACGGTGAAGTCTTGAGGACTTGCTTAGGGGTTATGCGGTATTCCCAGAGTGTTGCTCAGAGGTTTTTATGCCATTCCTTTTGGTACTCTAGCCCAATCCTTTTAAGAAGTTGAACCAGATTCTTATTCATCAACTCGGCTAGGCCATTCCCCTATGGGTAGTAGTTTGATGATGTTTTAAGGAATATTCCATGCATAAGTGCGAATTAACATACCTTAGAGCCTAGGAAAGATTTTGCATTGTCAAAGATAATGATTTTAGGAGGACCAAATCCTGTCACCAGCTCCTCAAGGAAGTCCACTATATCTGCCTCTGCCGCATTCTTTAGTGGTATGGCTTTGGTCCACCTGTTGAAGTAGTCAGTGGCAATCAAGATCCACTTGTGTCCAGTGCTGGAGGTAGGGTTGATCATTCCGATGAAGTCTAGGCCCCATTGCATGAATGGCTCATCTACCACTATCGGATTGAGAGGCATTGTAGAATTATTTCTTCTTCCTATGAAGAACTGGCATTCCTTGCAAGCTTTTACCAAGGAGTAGGAGTTATTGAACAATGTTAGCCAGAAGTACCTTGTGCACATGATTTTGATGGTGGTGGTTTTTGTAAAGAAGTTCCCTCCTGTGGTGTTGTTTTGGTAAGTTTCAAGGATCCTTTTTGCTTGCTCCATAGTGACACACTGCAATAGGATGTCTTTGAAATTTGTTTTGAATAGGATCCCTTTGATAAGCGTGTATCTGCTATTTTGCAGTCAGTAGAATCTTCTCTTTTGAGAAGGAAGACATGGTAAATATTTCCCTATGTGCATAAATCTCACTCTATCTGCCATCCAATAGCCTTCAAACTTTGATTTGTTTGTTAGGACTAGATCTGATTGCTCTTCTTTGGCAGCCATTTATTCATCGTGTGCTAGATATGCATACAGTCCTCTTCCTCGGATGGTTTTTGTAGGCTTGACCTCAATGTCGTATTTGATGATCTTGGTGATCCAATTGACTCTTTTCGCAGTGATTTCTCCTTCCATGATGTATTCGCCCCCATTGGAATGCGCAACATAATCAATCATCTTATTGCAGGAGATTAGGTGGCAGAACTTCTTGAGTCCCTTCACTATTGTGAATGCTTGTCACTCAAAAAATTTGTAGTTTGTTTCATATTCTCTCAGGGTCTGAGAGTGAAATGCTATTGGGTGTTCTCCCTTTCCCTCACCATCTTTTTGCATTAAGATAGTAGCAATGCTTGACTTGCTACTAAATACATACATTATGAAGTCCTTTGATAAGTCTGGGTTGACTAGCATAGGAGCGGATGAAATAGCATCCTTGAATTTCTCAAAGGCTTCTTTGGCTTCTTTTGTCCATTTAATGTTTGATCCTTTTTCAACATCAGGGTGATTGGCCTAATTATTCCTACAAAATCAGAAATAAATTTGCTAACAAAATTTACCTTTCCTAAGAAAGACTGGATGCCTTTCTTGTTGACCGGAAGGGGAAGCTCTTTGATTGCTTTCATTTGCTTAGGATCAATTGAAATTCCTTCTTTGGACACTATGTGTCCCAATAACTTTCCTTGCGAAACTCCAAAAACACATTTTTTTGGGTTTAGGGATACCCAAAACTCTTGGCATTTTTTGAAAACCATCTCAAGGTGATCAAAATGATCGTCCTTGGACTTGGAGAACACAGTCAAATAATCTAGATAGATTAGGATAATTTTGTTAATCAGTTCGCTAAAGCGATATCCATTGTCTCCTGGAAGGTGGCTCTTGCATTTGAGAGGTCGAACGACATCTTAGTGTATGCGAAAGTTCCCCACTTGGTAGTCAACACCATTTTGTGTTGGTCCTCCTCTTTGACCCAGATCTAATTGTAACCAAAGAAACCATCTAGCAGGGAAAACATCTCTGATCGTGCCAGTATCTACAGGATTGAGTCCATTAAAGGTAGTGGGTAATGATCCTTTAGGGATTCTCTGTTCAGGTCCCAAATTCCACACATAGATGAATATCTCCATTCTTCTTTCATACTGAGATGAGGTTGGATACCCACATGCTACGCTTGATTGAGAAGATAATCCAAGACTAGATTAGCTTGGTTAGCTCTTGCGCCATTAGTGCTTCGATCTTGGGATTCACTGGCCTCTATTTTGTTGGACCGGTTTTGCAGCTTCTGCCAGTTCTATTGTGTGCTAGATGATATCAGGATCATATCCCCTGAGGTCATCGTATGACCAGGCCACCACTCCTTCATACTTTTTTTAGAAGTCGATGAGCCTTTATTTATCATGGTGTAGGACGTCTTTCTCGACTTTGAGCTTTCTCCCATAGTCACTTTTGTCCACTACAAAATTCCTCTTATCATTTCTAGCATTGTCACAATTGAAAAGGTTTTCGAGGTTGACCAATCCCTTCAGAAGCTTGTTGGATTTTAGCTGAATTATTTGTCCTTCATAAGTCTTGACGATCTTTGGTTGGAGTTGGTCGGTAAATTCTCCTGATGCTGGATGAATGAGGCAATGTGTTCATCACTGTTGAACATGTAGACATGCAAAATTAGCATTATGCATTCAATTAGGTCCATTCATCAAGTAAACCAGATTCACATCCATCCACCCATCAGGTAAATCAGGTTCATCACCCATTTAAATTAAATAAATCAATTTTAATCAAACCATACCATTTCATCTTTCATAAAGCATCTTCTAATTTCATCTCATGCAAATTAATCCATCTTTATCTTGCATCATCCCTTTAATTAAATAAATAAAACATTCATTTAATTAAATCCCAAATGCATTTTCCATTCCTTTTGATTTAAATAAATTCAAATATTCAAGTCAAATAAGTCAAACTCACCTAATCATCACCTAAACTAATCTAATCCTAATTAACCTAACCTAACCACCCATCACATCCTCTAACTTTTCCCACTTGCACAAATAAATCAATTTATTGATTTATTAAAATCCTTATTTTCTTTCAACTTGGCATAAACAATAGAATATTCCCTCAAGTTTGAAAATGATGACAAGTTGACTTGTCCCTTCCAACATTGCAATAACTTCTCTATTTCATGTCCCCCAGTCAACATTTATATCACAATTTCAAATTTGAAATCTCCCTCTCTTGGGCACATTGGCCAAAACTTGCACATTCCTCAACCTATGGCAAGTTGACAAGTGGCCTCATCTTATTGGCTAAATCTTTGTCCCACATTCATCCATTTGTCCATTCTCTCATCAAAATATTCTATAAATGAAGGGCCTCATTCTTCATCAACTCATCTACAACTCTTATGCAAAGTTACTTTCTTGAATTGAGAACTAATTTTGCTCTTGACCATTCCATTTCATCATTTCAAGTTTTAGCAAGGATTGGGAAAGGGTCATTGGCACATTTGACACGAATCCAATATGGAATAGGTACTTGTCTTGCTTTTGCAATGTCTTCTTGATCTTTTTTTGTTATTTGTGGCATTTCTTGAGCATGGACATGTTATTTCATAGAGGTATTCATAGATTTGCATGTGTAAACTAACCCCACTAATGAGTGTTTGAGATGGTTCATTTGCAGATTTAGGGGTACTTCATATTGGCGCTAGAAGGAGGGCTGTGGCTTATTTGAGGGATTCAGTGTACCTTGGATCTAATCAATATCATATCATTTGACCGTTTGTGTTTTGTTGGAGGATATAGATTTGATTTAATTAATTCATTTCTTTTGCATTATCAGGGATTTATATATCCATCACTAGTGTTTGATATTTGTGATAAGTTACTTTGAATATGCGTCGCTCATCTATTTTTCTAGATTTCTAGTACATTTTTTTAGAGGCATTAAAGGCCTACTATTCACTTGATTTGAAGAATTCAAACATTCGCCTTACTAAGGTTTTATACTCATCCATCTGTTGTTCTTCTGATCTCTGAACTACCTCCACTTTCTTCTCTTCTTTTGGACGCTAATAAATCTAATAATATTAAAGAACTCTCAAATTTATGAGCAAGTCATGCACACAACTAAATTAGAATATACTTTCATGTTTGAATATGCTTATGATGTGTCCATATAGGGAGCAAAGAGCATACTAACTCGCCTTACTTTGCTCTGTAATAAGTTGGGTATATTTATTAAGGTTGGGTATATTTACTGACTTTCATAGTCTCCCTTTCCTTTCCAAATTTACCAATGTCCTATGTGATATGATAGAAAAAAAAAAACTGTTATTAAAACCCAATGGTTATATCAATCTTCTAGTGAGACAAATAGGTGTGTTCATTTTCATCCAATAAAAAGAAATCAGTGCATTCATTTTTTATCAAAATGAAATGGGTGTAGTGTTTTACATTCACTTACAGAAGTCAAAATATGTTTCAGCTTCTTCTTGCCCTTGCTATACTATCTAACTATAAAATCACATGGACGCTGAAGAAGTTTTATCTGTGTTTGTCCTAAAGAAACACATAAGCCTTTGCTTTGGCTGTTGTTTTCCTACTTGGTGAGATGGTGAAACCAAAAGCTACACCCCATACTCTACTGTTGTTATTCCAGATAAACATGAGTGCAATGAGACATGATTTTCGTGTAAACCAGAAGGTGTGAATAGCACAAGGCGTAAAATGTTTCATTAGCTGTGATTTTGTCTCCTATCGCATGATAGGGGTTTTAAGCATTAGTGGATTTGTATAGTGGAGGCATTTTTTAGTGCTAACTAAATTTTCTCTGTCAAGCTTTCAAATAGTTTAGCATTCTTGCAGAATTTATGACTTCCTATTTTAGTCATCATCTATTTTAGTTGATTTTCTTTTGCTATTGTGATTATGGTGGCATTTATTTATCTTTGTCAGCTGATTTAATCTGGTATGATACTGATGGTAGAGACGTCCATTTGCTTCTGTACCACAGAGAAATCACTTTAATGAAGTTGGTTGGGACTACGCGACAATTCAACCTCCTATCAAAAAGTCTCATTCCTTAACTAAGGCGTCATGTCAAACAACCTTTACATGGCTCAAAAGCGGCATGATTTTTTTTAGCTCAATTTTGTTTTTATGTACTATTTTCTGATTGAAATTCAATGTACTCGATCTTCTCCAGAGTTTGAATCCATGATTACAAGCCGAGCCATAGATATTCGATATAACATTCTTCTAACATTTCTGTTTATGCATTGAATCGTTCTAATCAATCATTTTTTAGTTGGAGAGATTCTAAATTTTCTGAACTAAATCTACACTTTATGAGTGATAGTCACTTCAATAATTACATTTTTCTTCATCTTTATGTTGATTTGAACTTGAATTGGGCACTACCTTCAAAACATTTTAGTAGATTTTTGCATTTATTCAAACTTGTGCCATCTAAGTTTGTTGCATAGACAATGTTGTGAACCACTACGCTGAGAAATGTCTTATCACACTATCATTTGTTTGGATTGTAGCGTCATAATAGAAAATAGAGTTTAGGGAGGTGGTTATCTTGCTATGTGGCTTATACATGTTGTATCTAGAGGCTTACACTGTTGTCTATAAAACATACATTTGTTTGTAAAAAACAAAAAAGAAACAGTTGTCAACTTCCCTAGGTGACTTATTGTTGATTCGCTGCAGAGCATCTAACCTAGAACACGAACTTTGAGTTACTAACATAGGCTTGTTATATTCTTCCCTTTGGAATCACAAAGTTAAGCCACTAAGGTTGTAGAATAAAATATGTTGCAATGTACATTTCTGCTTTTTGTGACTAGATGGGAGCAGTTAATGCATGCTTAAATTTTTTCAACTGCTAACATTTATTGATAGATTTGGTTTCAATTCTGCCTTGATTTTTGACTTATTGCAAATCATCATCTTTACTTAAGTTCTATGAATTTCAACAGGCTGAGTGAAAGGGATTTGGGATCTTACTTAAAATGTTGTAAATCTTTATCTATGTGCAGTATCAGGACTCTAATCAATGCTTATCTTTTTTTAATTTTGAAACCATTAGTATTGTTTGGAATTAATAATTAAAATAAAATGATTAAATCCTCACATAATTACCTTCTTTTTCTTATCATCTTGTAGGTGTTAAAGGTACAAGGAAAATAAAGAAGAGAAGCGAAGAAGGAAGCCAAAGAAAAGAGAAAAAGGAAAACAAAGCATGAGGATAATATTTTGAAAGATCAAAGTGTTTTTTAACACTTTAGTGTTTGTTTAAACACTTGTTCACGAAATTGCTATCTCTTCTTTCTTAGGACACTAATTTTTGTTTGGGTTTAAAAAGAATCTTTCAATTTCTTCTTGCAAAGGTTAAAATGAACATTAGGAATGCAACTTACTAGATTTTGTTTCTTGGATTAACAATTGAACAAAGTATCTCTCACTCATCTTTTGGTGCTTAAAAAGAACTCACATTTAGCTTTGTGGATTTAAAAAGAACAAGTGCAACTTTGTTTTTCATGAAGGCTTACTTAAACTAAAGGCATTGAAAAAAGGACATATGTGCTTCTCTCGCGCTTTATAGCGATCTTGAGAATCAAAAGGCCTTTTTCATGACTTTAGGGTGAGATAAAGCAATCACCTCCATACTTTGATTTGGGTTTAAAATTGAATAAGATCTTGCACGAGTGTGAGTGGGGGCATTATCACGTATATTCTCTCTCTTTGTTGCCATCAAAGATTGATCGAGTTACAGATTTTGTCTTTACTCATTTTTGTTTATCCTAGAGGGCATGCCTTGGGGAAAAAGTACTCGCCCAAGGGAATGACTCAACCGGTAACACTCTAAAGCAAAGAGTATTTCCAACTAGTATATAAATGTGGGTATTGGAGTAAACGCCAATATCACGTGGTTGATTCTGACAAGATGGATCTAAAAGGGGACTCTTGCTGTATGGGTCAATCTCCACGAAGAGAAAGTCCTTACTAAAACCCATGTGCTAGAATTTTCCAAAATCCTTTAATCTATTTGTTGGTGCAAGAATGGTCATTTTGAAGCCACTCCACACTTTTATGATCTTTTAGTAAAAATGGAAAATGTGCCATGGGAGTTTCATGGTTGTTGATGCTTGGCTACCCTGTATAAGCGAGTGTTGTGGAGGGGAGCCAGTGGGATCAAGCATCTAACCATTTGCTAAAGATAAGCGTAGCTGGACTTTTCCAAGGGGGAATCCAACAAATATTGTCTTACACATCCATAGGGTTGTACTTATTCTTGGGTTACAAAATGCATTGCTTGATCAAAAACATCTTGAAAAAAAACACTTAACATCATCATCCAAATTTCAAACCCTTTTGGAGACAAATACAATTGACTCAATCCATATGTTATTGCTTTCCCTTGGGATTCACATCTTTAGAGGTTTCTAAACATTTGATTACATCTCAATTTGTCTACTTAAGTAAACAATAGGTAAACCCTTGCCTTACGTTCATCAAATTTCCACATAATATACTTTGTGGGGTTTGAAGAAATTAAGACATTGGACATCTTAGTTTGAAAACTTAATCAAAGAAAGTGTTTTTGGTAAAATGAAGCCATTAAGAAAAGCTAAGAAAAATGAACTTTCATGTGTGTTGAAGACTCATGATTCTTGAAAAAGTCCAAAGCGAAGGTCATTGGTTGGAAATCTGAAAGTGTATCATTCTTTGGTTATAAAGGTCTCTAGGAAGCATTTGCATGTTCTTAAATACCTAGGTCTAGGCAAACAAAGTGTCTTTTTTAGGTTCATCTTAGGATCAAAGAAAATAAAAATCTTTTTCATCCATCCTTCAAACATCAAAACAAACATCATCTCACAATCACCTTTTGGAAAATCTTGAAATCATCCTTAATGCTAGGCTTTTTGGAAAAATCAAAATCATCAAAATCCTTGAGACTAAATCATTGAAAAAATTATCAAAATCACCTTTAGCTAGGTATGTGTAGATGTAACCTTCTACATATGCTTAGTCAAAAGTTATCAAAATCATCTCGTTTAGCTTAGTATATGTAGATGAATCCTTCTTCATATGCTTAGTGAAACTATCATCTTGTTTGGATAGGTGTGGGTAGATGCATCCTTCTCCCCACACATATTCAAATTATCATCCTTTGAAAAAATCCATCCCTTAGATAAATCATCCAACATCTTAGGGTCTATTCATTCAAAATCAAAAGAAATCAAAATCAAAATCAAGGACAAATCCCAAATCCAAAATCAAATCAAAATCAAAATACAAAACATATCCAAAAGTCCCAAAAGCCTAGTATCTCCTTCAAGATTTACCAAAGGATCATAACATCCACACCATCCATCTCTTACATCATCATATCACCTTTCGATCCTTAAGATATCATAAAAAAAAATTCACTTTGAGGCATAAAATAATGATCAAACCAAAGAATCAAGAGATTCATCTCCCATTCTTAAAAATTGATCCTTGTTTTATGGTTCAAACCAGATCTCAATACAAGAAGAGCATGGAAGCCAACAAAGAAACACTTGCTTCAAGTGTTTTAAGTTAAAGCACTCCTGAAATGAATCCCATTGGGTCTAGAAATCTCATAGTTAACCTTCCGACATCATTGCAAAATCTGCAAGAAGAAAACCAAGGAGAGGATCTTACCTTTGGAATGTCTCACGAGGAAATCAACGAAATGCTTCAAAATCTGAAGAACCAGAAAATCATCAACATCATGATGAGACTTAACCCTTCGTTATACATGCTTGAGCTTGGAAAACAAGGGGCCAAGTTACCTTCGGATTTCGATGTGAGTAACATAGTGGAGACATCATTTCCTCCAATCTCATCCACCATTCCCATTTCATCCACACCCCCATACCACAATATCACTCAAAACATTCCACAAATCATGACATCTCTTGCTCCAACCCAACCTAACGTTAATAAGGGAAATGCATTTCTCAATGCTATTCAAACACACCCCTTTGCTAATAATCAAAACTTGGATGCAAGTACCATCTTGGAGAAAAACATACTCAAAATCCCATTACATAAGAATGTTCCTCTCACTTTCCATCATGATCCATCATCAACATTTTTCTGTACAACACCTCAAACTTCCCTCCTCACAAATTCGCAAGAGGAAGGAGACATGTTGAGACCAAGGGGCATCTTTGACACCACAACATTTTCACAAGAACTCGCACCCCTCACCTTTCCACATCTTCCACTATTTCCATTATCATCCACACACTCCTTGGCTTAGGGCTTCGCCCCATACCAACTATCAACCAAACCAACATCCCGAGCATCAATCAAAGCATTATGCCAAATGCTCAAAATTTGTCGTCGACATCACAATAACAGATGACAAATGCACAAGCAATTGCAACATCATCAAACACCCCCATAACATCGCAAAGCATGGTCTCTCAAGGGCCAATCACATCAATAGCACCACTTATCACTCAAACCACTACATCAACAATACCATCTACCACTCAAATCATTAACATGACATCACCATTCACCACTACCACAAACACCATTCTGAATCCACCACCACCTCCACCACCACCAATTTATGCCACATCAAACCAATACAACATGACATTGCAAGCTACTTTTCAAAGGGGATACCAACAAGTGCAAAAAAAAATCCATACAACTAGCTGCTCAAGCTGCCCAAGCTACACAAGTTGCATTACAAGCGCAACAAGTCATGCAAGCCCAGGGTTTATTTCAACAAAAACAACAAGCCACCCAAGCTGCTCAAGCATTGCAAGCATTACAAGCACAAAAGATGACTCAAGCACAAGCCCAAGTACAATCACAACAAGCACAAGCACAGGCACAACTTCTTGCACAAAGACAAGCAGTTCAATTGCAAGCATATCAACAAGCAATTAAGCAATATCAAGAGCACCAAGAAGCGGCCGAATTAGCAGCCCAACAACAAGAGTTGTTGGAATAGCAAAAAGCACAACAAAAATCATTGTTGGAACAACAACAAGCACAACAACAAGCACAAATCTTAGCACATCAACAGCAAGATCAACAACAGGTGTTGTTCATACAAAAGCAGGTGGAAGCCTACCTAGCTCGGCATAACATACAGATACCATCAAATAACACACCAACCAACCCACCCATCCAACCCATAATCGAAACACCTTAAAACACCTTCATCCCACCCCCTGATCTGCAAAACGATGTGATGGCACAAATCAAGTTGCTCTCGCAACAAGTGCTCGATCTTCAATTAGGGTGAACAACGAAGACACCAAGCAACTTGTGTCTGTATCCATTTGATACAAGCCTAGTAATGAAACTACTTTCCAAGGGATTTGAGATCTTCAAATTTGACAAATATCAAGGGATGGGAAACCCTGAAGATCACATTAGGGAATTCTAGGTTCATTGCATGGAAGTCGCATATGATGATACTTATCTGATGCGACTATTTCCTAGGAGTTTGGCAGGCCACGCTATGGAATGGTTCTCTCATCTACCTTAGGCATTAGAACATTCCAAGAAATTATAGACGCATTCATTAAGAATTATGAATGAAAAATTGCAATGGATGTTAGTCTAGAAGAACTCTCAGCTCTGAAACAGGGTAAGGGTGAATCATCTGCTTCATTCTTACAACAATGGTGATCCAAGGCCAATCAGAGCAAGTGGACCATGCCAAAAGAACAACAAGTTTGCACCATCATTGCCAACCTTGATGGCCTCTTGGCATTCCACCTCAAGGTTCAAGGGATAACCACATATGATCAATTGATCCCCAAGGTGCTCATCATCAAACGAGCCCTTATGACTCAACCTATGGGATCAACATCATACCCTGAACAATAAAACAACTGCCCACTATCTAATTACAATGATAAACCTTACACATGGGCAAGGAACAAAAACATTACTAATGATGGTGTTGTCGATGCCAAGGTGGTCATTAGTGCCCCTCGCCAACATACACCCACACCACAAATACAAACACAACACCAAAACAATCATCACATAACACACCAACCAAACAACAATTTAACAATCAATAATATCTATGAGCAAAGAGGACCACCCCAACGCAAGAGTTATCCCAAGCGAAAATACACCACTTTGGGGGAACCACTTCAGGAAACAATGAAAAAGTTGATATATGAAAAACTCATCCAGGCTCCTACATTTGAGAATTACCAAGAACCAGATGTGAAACCTCCTTGGTATAATGAAAATCAACTTTGCGAATTCCATAAAATCAAAGGCCATACCACAAATAGTTGCATGAGACTGAAAAACATCATCCAAGATCTCATCGATAAAAGAATCATAAACATGGAACAACCTACAGGAAATCAAGATCTTAAGATATATACGAATCCAATGCCGAATCATGGCAACAAAGGGAATAAAAATGATAAAGGGAAAGGCACCCACTCAAACGTAAATCATGTGTATGAAACAGTCATTGCCTCCCTAGATGAAAACTGCATGGTCATCACCATCAAGGGCGCCTATGCCAAAGATTGTGGAGTCACCACAAGAGGCAGCAAAGTAACCATCGCAAGATCATCCCAGCCAAACCAAACCCCTACATCTAGATCCGTTCCTAATGGATATAATGTCCTAGATCAACTCAAGAGAATTCCAGTGCAAATCTCCATCATGGAGTTGCTAAAAATCTCATCTGCCCATAGGAAAATCCTTGAAGAGGCATTGGCCTCATCTACTGTCCCCGCAGATCTTGATGCGAAGCAATTCCAAGCTATGGTCAAAAATATCATTACGCCTAATATTCTCACATTCTCTGACCAAGATTTCCCCGCTCATCCATCTCACAACCGTGAACTTCACTTGGAAGCCATCGTGCATAAAAGCAAAGTCAAAAGGGTCTTGGTGGATGGAGGTGCAGGTTTGAATATCTATTCTCTCAGCCTCATCAAGCAATTGAAAATATTAGAAGATTCTATCGACAAAGGGAAAGGTATCACAATAAGAGCATATGGCAATCAAGAGTGAGTGTCCCAAGGCATGATCAAACTCCCTATTCAAGTAGGGCCCACCATCATGGAAACCACTTGTCAGGTCTTGGACCTTGACTTGTCGTATAATATCCTCCTAGGATGTCCATGGATCCATGCGATGAAAGCAGTAGCATCAACTTTCCACCAATGTGTGAAATTTACACATAATAGACAAGAAGTTACCATCCATGGAGATCTTGAACCCTTCTACTATTACAAAAATCTTGAAGCAAAGTATTACAAAATCCCCCAAGTACCAAAAAATGATGAGGGTCCATCCACACCATACATCGACCCTACCACTCTCGCGTCCACTTTTGCGACAGAGACACCTGCCACTCCCACCATTCCCACCATCTCCAAAATCAAGCTCATCATCCAGGATGACAGTTGTGGATGGTACAAGCTCCCTAACAATTCTTTTGTGGTAGGAGAGTTACCACAATCTCCTAGATCATGGGGATGTCCACAAGAAAACCAAGATTCCACATCACAAACATCTCTTGAAGACTATCCCAAATTCACAAGATGGGGAGACCTTAGCCAGGAGGTTATTGAGGTAAATCCATCACATATGCTATATCAAGATGAAAGACCAGTACTAGAATTACCAATGGATAACAGAAGCAAGGGTCTACAAATGATGCTCGCAATGGGCTACGATAGAAATCAAAGACTGGGACAAAACAACAATGAGCTCATAATACCTATCATGCTAGAGATGCAACCAATAACAAACCTTAGCCTTGGGTGTACCCCTCTAAGTATAACCATACGCGGCCGAAGTCCTTCAGTTAGAATGATTAATATTCCTCAACCAACTACAATAGAAGTATGCGTACCAATATCCATAGGTAGAGACATACATAACTTTATAACTAGCATTTATAATAGTAGCGATGACGAGGATACCATGACCAATCTACCTAGGTTATTTGAGGATACCACCCTTTGCATGATTAGCACCCTCTCCTTTGAAACAGACCATCAAAATTATGAGATCCACTTAGTATATCCCCAACTCATCGACTACAACCAATGAGGACCACTAGTTCTTGATACATTCAAAAATGATGAAGCACTCTCATAATTCATGGGTCTATGGGATAACATTCCAGATGGGGATCACAAAGTAGGGTTTATAATAGAGTTGGACACACATGCCTATTATGGGGAAACAATTGAATCCTTCAGTCACAAAAGTGAGAAATTAAGAATAATATCCAAGTCCTTGAGTGAAAACCACACTGTGGCACTCTTTGACAAGAAAAAAGTAAAAAGAAAGGACACATCCAACAGTCTCTGAGGCACCTGAGGATGGGGGATTCAATCTTCCTTTAAGAGTTATTCATCAGGAAAAGTTAGCAGTCTTGGTAGAAAAATGCAATCCAGTCAACCTAGGAACAGAAGAGACCCCGCATATCACATTCTATGCGGAATCACTACTTTCAGAAGAGCAAGAGCTCCTAGCAGCCTTCTTAAGGGAAAGACAGATAAACTTCGCATGGAGATATGCTGACATGCTAGGACTTGATCCAAAGACCATGGTTCACCACTTAGCAGTGTATCCAGAAGAAAATCCTATCAGACAAAAGCTTCAAAAAATGCACCCTCAGATCACCTTATTGATCAAAATGGAGCTAAAAAAGCTACTAGATGCAGGATTCATACAACCAATAGATTATCCAGAATGGGTATCAAACTTGGTACCTATTTCAAATCCTGACAGAGCCATTAGAATCTGTACAGACTTTAGAGATTTGAACAAGGCATGTCCAAAAGATGACTTCCCACTTCCTAACATCGACATGACAGTAGACATGACAGTGGGACATGAGATGTTGTCACTAATGGACAGATTCTTAGGATACAATCAGATCATGATAGCTAAGAAGGACCAACATGAGATGGCTTTCACTTGTCCATGGGGACATATTGTTGGAACATGATGCCATTCGGCTTAAAAAATGCAAGAGCAACATATCAAAGGGCCATGATATTGATATTCCATGACATGATTCATAAAACAGTTGAAGACTATGTTCACGACATTCTAGCTAAGTCAAGAAAGAGAAAAGATCACATAGCAACCCTAAGTGCCATCTTTGACAGACTGGAGCAGTACAAGGTCAAACTAAACCCAAAGAAGTCTGTCTTCGACATACAATTAGGAAAATTGCTAGGATATATAGTGTTAATGAGAGGCATCGAGGTGGATCCAGCAAAAGTAAAAGAAATCCTCGAAATGGAGGCACCGAAAACATTAAAGCAACTAAGAGGTCTACAAGGAAGACTCCAATCCATTAGAAGATTCATAGCACAACTGGCAGACAAACATAACCCATACTCTCACCTACTCCACAAGGGAGTAGCGTACAAATGGGATACCAAGTGCGAAGAGGCATTCAACAAAATCAAGGAATATCTACTGACACCACCAGTCTTAATGCCACCCATCCCAAGAAAGCCATTGATTCTATACGTGTCAGTAACAACAGCCCTTGGAGCTCTCCTAGCTCAACATGACAAAAATGGAACAGAAAGGGCTATCTACTATATCAATAGAACAATGGTCAGGAATGAACTAAACTATTCATTCTTCAAGAAGGCATGCCTAGCAATAGTGTTTGCATCACAAAAATTCAGACATTACATGTTGGCACATAAGATAAAGCTCATCACCAAAATTGACCCCCTCAAATATTTACTGTCAAAGGAAATGCTCACGGGAAGAATGGCCAAATGGGTGATGATATTGTTAGAGTACGACATTGAGTATGTCGACTTGAAAGCAATCAAGGGTCAAGTTATTGCAGATCAACTAGCAGAGGCACCAATCTATTCAGAGAACCCTCTTGTCTTAGAGTTTCTAGATGAATCCATTTTTGATCTCAACATAGCTAACCACTGGAAACTGTACTTTGATGGCTCATACACGCAACATGGATCAGGAGCTGGTGTCTTCTTCATCACCGCACAAGGAGATTGCATACCAAGGTCATACAAACTGGCATTTCCTTGCACCACTAACATTGTGGAATATGAGGCTTTGACTATAGGCCTTAGAATAGTAGTGCAATGGAACATCATAGCTCTCAAATTATACGAAGACTCCCAATTGATCATAAATCAAGTGAACGATGAATACCAGAACAAGGAAAACAAACTCACTCCATACAAGAAATTGGTGGAGACTCTAAAATAATCCTTCATAGAAATCACATCGCAGAATACGAGGCTTTGACTATTGGGTCCCTACTAGACATCCCCAACAATGTTCCAAAATATGAATTCTTGATAGAGCAGCTTCTCGTGCCCACATTCGAGGTACCAGAATCAGAATTCATGTGTGCAATCATTGGTCCCAGTGATCCTTGGTACCATGACATTTACACATACCTTCGTATAGGAGTCATACCCGCTG
Organism: Sequoia sempervirens; assembly: GCA_007258455.2. Taxonomy (NCBI): domain Eukaryota; kingdom Viridiplantae; phylum Streptophyta; class Pinopsida; order Cupressales; family Cupressaceae; genus Sequoia; species Sequoia sempervirens. The sequence goes on along the minus strand of VDFB02000003.1, from coordinate 360,243,389 downwards.
ACCTACCTTCAAACCTAAAATGAACCTTTGTTAAAAAGGCATCCAGATTTGTCATGCTAGGTGATACCCTATATCGTAGGAGCATAGAAGGAACCCTACTACACTGATTAAACGCTGAGGAGGCATTGACTACTCTAACTGAAGTACATAACAGTATTTGTGGTTCACACTCGAGTGGAATGACCATAGCTAACAAATTGCTGAGGATGGGGTATTATTGGCCCACAATGGAAAGAGAAGCACATGATCATGCCAAGAAGTGTCTACAATGTTAGTAGCATGGGGACCTCATCCATGCTCCATCTCAAGAGCTTCATCCTATCATCACACCATGGCCCTTTTCGCAGTGGGGACTCGATCTCATTGGCAAAATCACTCCCACTTCATCTAACAGCCACAAATTCATCATAACCGCAATGTAGTACTTTACTAAGTGGGTAGAAGTCATACCCATGATGTATATAACTAGGAAGCAGATTTCAAAGTTCATCCTGAACTATCTCATTTGCCGCTATGGGGTCCCATATGCCATTATTTCAGATAATGGGACATCATTCAAGAATTAGGATGTTCGTGACTTATGCGAGAAATTCAAAATCCAACATCACTTCTCCACCCCATACTATCCCCAAGGTAATGGCCAAGCAAAAGCTACAAACAAGACCATTCTAAAAATCCTCAAGAAAACAGTCAATGACATAGGTCGTGACTGGCACCTACAACTTAATCCCACCCTTTGGGGCTATCAAACCAGCATTCGCACACCCATTGGCACCACCCCCTTCTCCTTGGTCTACGAATCAGAAGCCGTACTCCCCATTGAGATCAAGGTCCCATCCCTTAGGATATCACTGTAAAACCTCATCACAAATGAAGAGTACCGAGTATCAAGACTAAATGAGCTAGAGTTACTGGATGAGTGACATATAGATGCTTTGAATCATTTGCAAGTCTATCCGAATAGAATCAAAAGGAGCTACAATAAGAAAATCAGAAGTAGGACATTCCAAGTCGGAGAACTGGTCTTAAAAGAAAATCAAAAGAATGTCCCAAACCTAGTAGCAAAGGAAAACAGCCCAATTATTAGAATCCATTCGCTACCACAACAAGTTACAAATTGGGGCATATCGCTATCAACACCTGGGAACCGGCAAGAGCCCGCGAATAGCTCATCTCAAAGTTTTATGCCTAAATCTTCAAGGTATAGAACCAAAATCCAAAAAATTAGAAAATGTCCTAAAAAAATGGTTACTTCGGCAAAAACCTGGAAAACAGGCATCTTGGTGACAACAAAAAAATCAAAAAAGCAAAAAATTCAAAAAAATCAGAAAAAGGATAAAAAATAGTAAATAGAAAAAAATCGTCCTCTAGTGTAAACCACTTCGGTGGCACTTTGGGCAAGTACCTTGGTGAAAACCTAGAAAACAGGCACCTTGTGTAAATAAGCACTTTCCATCCACCAAGATCTCTATAGCTTGTTTTGCATCATCCATCCATTTCGCTTCCATCATCCATCGCATTCAGGTCTCCATCCATCACTCATCCACTCGCATCCGCACCATAGCTTGGTCTTGTTTTCGTATCATGATCCCTCCTAGTACTACTCGGCCCATCCTCATGGTCATTTTGTCCTACCTTTATTGGAGTAGTTGATTGCATCATGTTGGGGGCATGTTCTTGTTAGATCGGATTCATTTATGATTTTAAAGTCCTCAAATCAGAAAATCCAAAAACATCATAAAATCCAAAAATCCAAAAACATCAAAAAAATCAGAAAATCCAAAAACATCAAAACATCAGAAAATCCAAAAAAATCAAAACATATCCAAATCCCCCCAAAAACAAAAGTCAAAAAGTCAGTTAAAAAAACCAAAAAATAGAGTCATCTTGTCGAACTACATTGTCTCTGAGCTTGAACGTAGGCAAGGTTGATCTTTGATCATCCCCTGAGACACTTAGGTCAGTCCTTTAGGAGTCTGTCATAATAAGCTGACAATTCATCATGTATATCATCATCTACAAATCAGTCAAGTCGTTAGTCAAACTATGTGGTCTCTGTGTGTATAACGTAGGCAAGGCTAATCTATTGATCAGCCCCCGAGGCCCCTAGGATAGGTATTTAGGTTAGTCTCTTGGTCAAAATCTAAGAAAACCCCAAAAACATTGGAAAATTAAAAAATCAAAACATTTGAAAATTTCAAAAAATACCAAAAACAGCCTCAAAACATCTCAAAATGAACAAAAATATCCAAATATTTAAAAAAAAATCCATTTGCCTCATCTCACTTACACCCACAATAAACACCACTCATAATAAACTGATTGTCATCCTCAACCTTTGGTGAAATAGTTAGAAACAAGTCTAGCAGCTTAAAAGTAAAACTCAAAAATGTCAAGTCTCAAGTCCAAGTCAGTACGTAAACAAGTTGGTTAATTCTTTGTGTCAATAGTCCATCATCCAAATAGTCCCATATCAATCATCTGATAACATCATGTCCTAGGATGAATCCTTCCTACAATGGGCATTATTTATCAGAAAGAACACTTTGGATAAACGAAATGACATGCCGCCATCCACTAAAATGTCCTAGGATGTATCCTTCCTACAATCAGCATTATCTTTTGGCAATAAGTTTCGGTTCTTATCCTTAAAAACACATTCCCTTTTGGTTAGCGGTATTGAAGAACATCAACTTTTTTGTGTGCTTTATCTTTGTCTTTTGACTTATCTTATTGTGCTCAGTCTAAGGACCTCTCGATGATATCCGAACAAAGGATTTAGAGAGATAGGAATGGGGCAACGATCATTATCCTTTTATCTGCTATGCTTGTTGGACATTCTTGTAAAATAACCTTGGCAAATACTTTCTTTGTTAGATATGTATAGAGGATGTTGTGGATAGCTTGTTGACTATTTCATTGACTAGTTATACCTTTCCGTGTTTTGGTCTGAGATGTTTGAAACTTCTAAAGTGCATCCTAGTAAGGTTTTTGTATGTCAGGTGTGAATAGGAATACTCGTATCTATTTGTCGAGTCAAAGGACATCACACTAAGTACAACACCATTCCGGTCCTTTATACCTTGATGCATCATACTTATGCATGTTATCAAACATAAGGTAAGTGACCCTTTTAAAATCCCAATCCTTGATAAGAAAATCATCCATTTCTCATCATCATTTTTCATCATCATCTCTCATAAAGTTGGCTTGTTGGAACCTCTTGTCATCATCTAATGTCTTCTTTTCAGCACTAACATCACAACATGAATAGTTAATCATCATCACCAGTGCATTCATCTTGCAACCACGAACCATTAATATTCTGCATATCATCTCACATGCATAATCATCATCATAATATAGATCTGTTAGTCTAAGCATCTCATAAATCACATATTTGCATAAAACATCCATTGCATAATCATAGCATATCACATCATCCATCTCATCCATCATCACATTATATCATCATTTAAGTTGTTTAAGATAATATAGATTTGTTATTCTAAGCATCTTAAAAACATCTCATTTGTATCATCATCCATAACCATCCATTTTGAATCTCTTTATCACGAGATCGACCCTCAAATAGAATCTTTTCGCTCAATCTCTCAAGGGGGAAATGTACTAGTGTGCTTCCCACTGGGGCATCCGAAAAAATCATAAAAATTTTCAATTTTGATCATGGCAAGTTTATTCTTTGAACCAACACAGTAAGTACATTGCTTCAAAGAGGGGCAAAATGTAGACATGCAAAATTAGTATTATGCATTCAATTAGGTCCATTCATCAAGTAAACCAGATTCACATCCATCCACCCATTAGGTAAATCACGTTCATCGTCCATTTAAATTAAATAAGTCAATTTTAATCAAACCATAACATTTCATCTTTCATAAACCATCTTCTAATTTCATCTCATGCAAATTAATCCATCTTTATCTTGCATCATCCCTTTAATTAAATAAATCAAACATTCATTTAATTAAATCCCAAATGCATTTTCCATTCCTTTTGATTTAAATAAATTCAAATATTCAAGTCAAATAAGTCAAACTCACCTAATCATCACCTAAGCTAATCTAATCCTGATTAACCTAACCTAACCACCCAGATCACATCCTCTAGCTTTTTCCACTTGCACAAATAAATCAATTTATTGATTTATTAAAATCCTTATTTTCTTTCAACTTGGCATAAAAAATAGAATATTCCCTTAAGTTTGAAAATGATGACAAGTTGACTTGTCCCTTCCAACATTGCAATAACTTCTCTATTTCATGTCCCCCAGTCAACATTTATATCACAATTTCAAATTTGAAATCTCCCTCTCTTGGGCACATTGGCCAAAACTTGCACATTCCTCAACCTATGGCAAGTTGACAAGTGGCCTCATCTTATTGGCTAAATCTTTGTCCCACATTCATCCATTTGTTCATTCTCTCATCAAAATATTCTAGAAATGAAGGGCCTCATTCTTCATCAACTCATCTACAACTCTTATGCAAAGTTACTCTCTTGAAGGGTATGTGCAAGATCATGATGAGCCAAAAAGTAGCAATATGATGGGTATGTGGCTAACGACCTTTTTTTTATCCAAAATTGATGAAACAAAAAGGGGTTTTAAAAGAGATTCTCAGCTTTGCACCAATATAAATTATTCTTTACTTTGAATTTAATAAGTAATTATTATTCATTTTCTATTCAAATTACGAGTAAAGTCCTGATTGATAGACTGATTGAAAAACATCTATAACTTTTAAATGTTCAGTATCACATTTTTTGAATCCAAAACATGCATCACATTCTATGCTTCACATACTATAGGATCAAAAAAAGAAAAATTGAATTTCATGAAGTTTTGACCAAGTTAAGGTGGTCAGACATATGAGTTTTTTATATTTTTTAAAAGTTGTAATAAAAATTCATAATTAATTATTTACTTGAGAAAAATTAAAAAATATGCATCACATCGATATGAGTCCCCTACTTATATCTAAAATATTATAAAAAATATTATCATTTTATTATGGTTAGGTGGTCAGATAGACACCTACTTTATTTTTTCCCTAAAATTTAAGTACTACCGCATTGAAATTTCAAATTTTCACCAAATGGATTCTTTTTTTAAAAAAAAAACCTAGTATTTTAGAAACTACATTCAATTTTCTACAAATTCTATTCTTACATATTTTTGAAATAATATAGATAACTTATTCAGTTTTTAACGTCAAGTTGCCTAACTCTGATTTTTCTGATTTTTTTGCCACTTAAGGGCCTATTTTTTCCATGATGATCCTGCACATACCCTAAATTGAGAACTAATTTTGCTCTTAACCATTGCATTTCATCATTTCAAGTTTTAGCAAGGATTGGGAAAGGGTCATTGGCACATTTGACACCAATCCAATATGGAATAGGTACTTGTTTTGCTTTTGCAATGTCTTCTTGATCTTTTTTTGTTATTTGTGGCATTTCTTGAGCATGGACATGTTATTTCATAGAGGTATTCATAGATTTGCATGTGTAAACTAACCCCACTAATGAGTGTTTGAGATGGTTCATTTGCAAATTTAGGGGTACTTCAGAACACTTGCCAACTTTGGTCATTATTTGGAATGGCTAGTCAAACTATCACTCATACAAATTCTTTTTATGAATGAGGTCAGAGGGAGGGTCAAACTGGGATTCGATTGCTTCCATGTGATCTGCATCTATATTTTGTTCTCTACACACCATTTGAATGTTGAATGCTTCAAATCCCTTAATCAGGTCCCAAACTTGGTGTCTATAGGATCGCATGCAAACATTCTTGGTTGTAGAAACTCCTCAGACTTGATTCACTACTAGTTCAGAATCTTCGAACACCATTAGATGCTTGATGCCCATTCGCTCTCCAAGGCTTAAACCTTGTACTAGCCCTTCGTATTTAGCTTCATTATTTAAGTAAGCGAACTTGAAGAAAAAATACCTCAGTGTCTTTTCATTTTGTGGGGATATTAAACATATCCTGGCTCCTACGCCTACCTTGCATCTTGCTTCATCGAAGTGCAACATCCATAGCTCTGGAGCTTCACCACTTTCAGGCTCTTTGACGACCTTTGGGAGCACTTGATCTTCATCGTAGATGATGTAGGTGCCCAACCTGGTAGCATTGTAGTTTCCAAAAGGATCAGTGTCTATATGTTCACTCAAGAGAGCATCTTCTTGATCCGTCGGATCTCCAGTTACCTTTTCATCCTCTAATAGCTCAACACAATACATTTCTTGCTTGGTGATAGAGGTATGTGCGGCCTCAAAATTGATCATGGCTTAATCGGCCACATGTTCCAAATGTAGAGCTTCATATTCTATCTCCATTTTCTCATCGCACTTGGTCCTAAGGATCATGTGCGACCAATCCAAGGACAAGTATCTACTTGCCTTTGAAGTGAATTCTTGGGATAGATAGAGGTCGAACATGGGCAGACCATCTATGATCATGGTATCTTATGGCACTGTGACACTAGGGAAGGTGAATAGAGTCATGGGAAGGTCCTTGATGAGACTGACATTTTTTACTTTGTTACCATCGAGTTGCATCACTCCTCTCTTTAATGGTTCATAGCTAAGCCCTAAAGATTCAACTAATTTTTTTAGCATAACTGTAGTGCTAGCACCAAAATCAATTATGGCATTGTGTAATAACTTCTCTCCCACAATAAGAGTTGGGAAGAAGGGTTTGGGCTTCGACTTATCTTTGACCTTGGAAGAGTTTTCCTCCATGCCATTGGTGAGAACTTTAGCAAGTGGTGATGGATCGACGGCCTTTTCTTTAAGCCACTACTCCATTGGCTTTGTGCTCGCATCTTCCCGGAGAGCCTTCTTCAACTATGACTTTTGATCTGGAATAGCTAATATTTCCCAAAGAGACACATTAGCAGATGATTTTTTTAATTGTTCCACCATATTGAAGGGTGGAAGATTTGGAAGCTTCTGCTCCCTAACGTTGGTTATAACAATTTCCTTCCATAGCGGACCTGGTTGTACTATTGCGGAGGTGTCAGGTGTTCAGTCGAAAGCACCTTTGGGCTACGGACTGACTGATTGCTAGATGACTGGTTCTCCTATGAATCTCCTTTTAGAGTGAGTATTGTAATCAAATTGTGCCTACAATGTTTTTGATGGGGATGCGTCATTGGAAAACACCACCTCTTCTTCTTCCATCGACGAGAAGAGCACATGATCGGGAGCGATGTCCATTTCTTGCTCCAGGGACATCCTTTGCATTTGTGCAGTAAGCACCATATTTTCCATTTGCGAAGATGCATATGCATAACCTCCGTGGTCTAAATTTGCACCTTCGTTGTGCTACGCTGCCACCTTTTGTTGTAGATTACCATAAGGGAAATTTCAGGGCATATGTGTGTCACCACATGGGAAGCACCAGGGGTTGATGTCATCCATTAAATTGTTCTTCCTCGCTATCAATTCTCAGCTCAAGCTTGGGTTGGCGCTCTATAATGGAAAAGGCACTGGTACCATTTGATTAGTTGTCTGCACCTACAAATTTGTGCAAGTTCCTCCTTCAAACTGGTTTTGTTGGTAAGAATATTTTCCACCATGATAATTCTGGTAGCTAGGCCTAGGAGGGGCAACTTAATTCTATTTGATGATAGTTATTTCATTGGCGATAGTCAGCAACATTTCCTTGAACTCGCTCATCTCCTCCTTTGAAGATCCAGATGTAGAAGTAGTGTTTTTTGGTGCATTTGAATAAGTGTACATTGATTGAGGAGGAGATAGTGCATTGGTAGATGCTACTTTCGAAGTGGGAACTGATATTTTTGGGAACATAGGCATGATGGGCTGGGACGACAACTTCCTGGTGTTTATCAAATTATTTTCTGCCTTAACAACAATGATGTAAGTACCTGGTAGAGTGGTCCTGCCCAAAGACTGGATCATCATGGAGATGTCGGGGTTTATAGATTTCAAGTAGAACATGAATGCCAGCTCGAGCGGCGGGCGGATAGCAACTTGGATTCTCTGCCAGCTTGTATGGAAATAGGCATTGAAGTCAGTCATAGCTTCTTGCAGGGCCCACTTCATGGTAGAAAGTTGATAATATAGTGAGGAGCGGTCTCTGTTGTTTGAAAATATTTCATAGAATGGATCTCTGATCTCATCCCAGGTGCAGATAGTGTTAGTCGACAAAGTTCAGTACCAATCTAGTGCCCTACCTCTAAAGAAAGATGCAAGCAACCTTAGGACTACATTTTGAGCTGTGATTCTGTGCACTAGACATACACCTGCCACATCTTGCAGATGTTCAATAGGTGTTCTTAAGCCATCTCCAGTAAATTTAGGTATCACTTTTAAAGCGGAGGCCAGAATAGTGGCCCAAATAGTGGGTGACATTGGCGCTATGAGGGGACTTCTTGCATCCCACGCCACATAATTTATATTAGCACCTGATAACATGGCTAGTGAAAGGGGTGAAGGAAGCATAACATTTACTAATTGGGTCTCAGCCTGTACTGTTCCTAGTGGCGGCACTAGCAAACCAAGGTTATTTGTTGTTTGAGACCTAGTAATAGGTCGATGGCTCATACACCCTTTGTAAAATTTGATTCATTTAAGCTCGGTCCCAATGGGTGTGCCAGAAAAAGAAAACTTGTTGATGCCAAAAATTGGTAAGGTAACAACCCTTTGTTGGAAACTCAGTTTATGGGGGACCAATTGTACTAATCTAAGTGACCTCTGGGGGTGTTACCACAATACTGTGTCTCACTTTTGGGATGTGTTTTTTTTTTCCTGAAATCGCTATTTTTCAGAAAAACTAATGATTTAAGTCTTGAGAGGCCCCATATAAAGGGTTTTAATTGAAGAGGGATAGATAATACCCCTTAGATCAAACCCCATTGGATAGAGCCCCTCTAGTATTAAATAATACCCACAATGGAATCTCCTTCACAGCTATCAAAATGCTGGCAAAAAACCATATTTTCATTACCTTTTGAGGGATTAAATAACATCATTTAAAAATTATATTTTGCAAGATTGTAGCCCTCGAAACAAGCTTTCCAATAAGTATAGGCCTAATATATTTTTATTTTATCATGTATTTAATTTTAATTTTTTTCTAAACATAGGTTTTTCTTTGAACATCAAGCTCTTTGTTGTGCAGAGGTGGAAAAATAGTAAACCATTGTAAAAAAAATTCAAAAAATGCCCATTCCCTAGGTATTGTAAAAAGAAAATTTGGATTTTGATATATACAGATAAAGTTAGGTTGTACGACACACACGTATGTGAAAATTATAGTTACAACGACTTCAAAAATTAATTTTTTAAAAAAATATGCAACAAAATTTATGAAAAATATCCCTTCCCTAGATATTGACGTTGAGAATCTATATTTCAAAAATTATAAATCAATCTTTCATAGAAAAAAAGTTATGTTGTACGACACAAATGTTACTTTCTAAAAATGTTGTTTTATGTCTAAAACCAGTTATTGAAGGAGATGTTGAAAGATTCATGATTTATTTCAAAAAAATTGGAAAAAAAAAACATAGAATCTACATACGAATTACCACAAATCACTAGTTCACATCATCTTCAAATTCTTAATGTTTTAGTTGCTATAGGTCTCAAAAGATGACGATCCAGTTAAAAATATTGATGTAAATGTCCATTTTGGGAAAAAAGTAAGACATAGTATTGTGATTTCACCCCTAGGTTTTAAAGAAGTTGGATTCTTCTGTAATTGGGGGTTTGAAAAAGGAAAAGGAAGTAGATATAAAAATAAAAGTTCTAACTAAGGCGATGCGCCAAGATTTAGATAAATGGCATGATAAATCTATCTTTTGGATATGATCTAAGGACCCGTTCAACAATTTGCTATGTCTTAGAATGACAGAACTTAAAGATTGAAACATGAACAATGCATTCAATGACATAGAATAATTTTCACACCCATTCATTGAAAAGAGGAGTCAATAGACATGATCTAAACCAACAAACTTGCATTAAAATTATAGAAGTCTTGCAAATGAACCATTCAAATAATAGTGGCATAGTATAAAGTTAATCAAATAGTTTAAGAAAAATAGAAAGGCCGAACAATGGCATAGTCTATGAGTCTTTTTGCAATAATCTAATAACAATAAAAAGGCCTAGTGTCTTTCTAAAATCTCTCTATTCCTTGTAATTCTCGAACCCTTCTTCAAAAACAAAGAGCAGTATATATAGTGAGCATTTCCACTGCTTGGTGAGCAGTAACCAAAAATATTTGGTATCCATAGCAATGATATAGCAGCAACGATTCCCCTTGGTCATTGCAACAGAAAAGATTTAGGCCATAGCATGTGGTCACTCCCTAGCTAGGTGCATCTCCTGTGAATGATGGTAGTGGTCTCGGTGAAGTCTCATGTAGACAAGTGTTGCCACCCAATGAGGTAGTTAGGACACATGGCAGAATATCGCAGCCTATGAGTCACTCCATCCTTTGCTTTGAAGAAGTACTTAGGTATGTGCAAGATCATCAGGGAAAAACAGGCCCTTAAGTGGCAAAAATTCAAAAAAATCAGAGTTAGAAAACTTGACATAAAAATTTGAATAAGTTATCTATATTATTTCAAAAATATGTAAGAATAGAATATGTAGAAAATTGAATGTAGTTTCTAAAATACTAGGTTTATTTAAAAAATATATATATATTTTGTGAAAAATTGAAATTTCAATGCAGTAGTACTTAAATTTTAGGGAAAAAATAAGTAGGTGTTTGTCTGACCACCCTAACCACAATAAAATGATAATATTTTTTTATAAGATTTTAGACATAAGTAGATGACTCATGTTCGGATATGATGCATATTTTTTTGTGATTTTTTTCCAAGTAAATAATTAATTATGAATTTTTTATTACAGCTTAGAAAAAAAAAAAACTATGTCTGACAACCTTCACTTGGTCAAAGCTTCATGAAATTCAATTTTTCTTTTTTTAATCCTATAGTTTGTGAAGCATAGAATGTGATGCATGGTTTGGATTCCAAAAAATGTGATACCTTTTGAAAGGTATAGACATTTTTCAATCAACCTATCAATTAGGACTTTAGTCGTAATTCAAATAGAAAATGAATAATAATTATTTATTAAATTCAAAGTAGAGCATAATTTATATTGGTGGAAAGCTGAGAATCTCTTTTAAAAACCCTTTTAATTTCATCAATTTTGGGTTAAAAAAAGTCGCCAACCACATACCCTACAAATACCCATCATATCGCCATTTTTTGGCCCATCATGATCCTGCACATACCCACTCACCAAAGAGACGTGTGGCAATATTTTGCAACCCGTTGTTCATTTCTACTCTTCACCGTTGAAGGCTTGTGATAGGAAGACACATGGAAACGTGCTTTTCCATTAGCACCAAGTATGGGGTCTGCCAAAGCATATGCAAATGAAGGCTACGTGGCGAACGATCGGGGCCCAACTCAAAAGTGAAGGGAAGCAACATTTAAGTGTGCATGGTGACGACACGTGGAAACATTGCAGGGGTTGTTTGAAAAGTGAAGGGAAGAATCCCTTCAAAGAGCGTTGAGCGGACACGTGGGTGAAGATGGCAGTCTTCATCAAAAGTATGTTGATGATGCTTATTTGAGGCATTGGCTGGTACTTAGCAAAAAAAAAAACCGAAGGGAGCTTAATGAATTTTATATTCACAGGCACAATTTGACATGTCCACTAAGGATTTTATTGACATCCAAAACTTATTAAAGAAAAAGGCCATGATACAAATGAAAGTAAAATGAATGCAAGAAATACAATAAAATAAGAAATCTAGAAACAACAACAGAGATGCAAGAATAGAAAACAGAGATGCAAAAAAAGGCTCTGAAAATTACCAAAATTCCTCTTCAAAATGTGCAACTGGACAAATTTGCCCAAGATGGTGAATGAGTCTAGTGATGAATTTTTTTTAGATTTTTCAAAAAATTTAAGATGAATTTTATGCTTTTCAGATGCAAGACTAGGATGCAGATGAAAATTTTTAGTGTTTTTTTAAATGATTTTTGAATGCAATAATGAAATCTATATGATATATTCACTAATGCAATTGTGAAAACCCTAGGATGCAAAACAAGGAAAAACCTAATGGAATGTTGATGCAATCTAACCCTAGGATGAAAATGCACTTGAAATCAAAAGTAAAAATGCTCTAAATTCGGGTTCACCAAAATGTAAACATGGGTTTTAGTACCCTAATGTCTACTTTCACTTATAGGGTTTTCACCTAGAAGGAAAGGAATAAGGTACAAACCGCTATGTCCACACTCAAGATTGAGGTAAAATAGATGTAATATGCCTATATGAGATGATATAAATTTAGAAAATGAATAAAGGATATTGATTATGAATTCAAAACTAAGAAATATGAAATGTTTGAAAACACACTGTGATATGAAAACAAGAACTGGAAACATAAACATATGAAAACATAACTTAATGAAAGTGAATGATGTGCATCTAGAGGTAGAATGTTGATTTTGGAAGGTTTTGGAATGTTGTAGAGATTAATATTGAAGCACTTTGGGACTCATTCGCCACAAATGGCGAATTAGTCTTATTTCTACTAAAAACTATTGAAATAGGTTTCAAGATGTCAGGAACAGAAAACTCCAAAAATCACTTTTTCCAGCCTAACAGTGGGACTCATTTGCCATAGATGGAAAATTAGTCCACCTTTAGAAATTTTCAAAGTCAAGAGTCAACTCTGTGGGTCCTATGTTTTCAAGTACAGTTGTGTCATGTAAAAGAAAAGGAAAAATGAAAGATGGTTTCCCCTAATAAGGAAAACACCAAAAACATAAGGGATCTATGAATTTGGGGTCAGTATGTTCATTGCTATAATGATTTTATTAAAGAGCTTGCAACTGCCATCATTCCCCAAATACATAGAACTAGAAGAGTGACACAAAGAGAGAAAAAAGAAAGAAAAATAACCTTTTTGGGTCAACATGGAAGAGATATGGGGCATCTCAATGCTTTGCATCATCCCCAAAAGGAAAACACAAAAAAAAAGTGAACAGCGAAAAGCAAAAGGCGAAAGGAAAAAGAAAAAGAGATCCTTTTGGTTCAACATGAAGGAGACATTTTGGTCCCAATGCCTTGCATCATCCCCAAAAGGAAAACACAAGAAAAAGGAAAAAAAAAGGAAAAGGGACCTTTTGGATCAACATGGAAGAGACATAGGGTGTCTCAAAGCTTTGTTTCATCCCCAAAAGGAAAACACAAAAAAAAAGCGAAAAAGAAAATGTAAAGACCTTTTGGGTCAACATGGAAAAGACATAGGATGTCTCAATGCTTTGCATCATCTCTAAAAGGAGAAGAGAAAAGAAAAAAGGCAAAAAGAGAAAAGCGAAAGTAATGTATGACATATAGAAGAATGAAGGGATAAATAGAGAAATTGTACAAAGAGAGAGAGAACATGAAATGACACATCACGAGGGATTACATTATGCACATGCAAGACAGAAAGAAAAGAAAAATGTAAAAATACAAGTAATGCAAATGCAAGTCACGTATCAAGCAAGTCATTTGCCTCCCAATCTCAGTTAGAATAAGTGGGAGATGAACAACACAGCTAGGAGGCAAAGACAAATGCATCACTAGGACAAGGCTAACAACTTATTTCCCCCACTGAGTGCAAGGAGAGAAGGATCCAAGATAGGTGATGGGAAGGGACATGCAATAGTGAGAATGGAAGGTTCTACAAAAATTGCACGTTAAGAAGTGGGAAGGTATACTATGGGATTATAGGATAGCACTCAGTGTCATCAAAGTGATACTTACTCAGTATTTCCTTCAATGTCTAAAACTCATTATTGATGTGTACAAGAACAAGATGGTATTTACAATATGGTATGTTGGAATCTTTAGGACATATTACCAACCTATTTGAAGGTGGTAGTAGTATGAGACCTCTGTTTAAAACAATTTGGAGTTTCCTTTCACATTCAGGCGGTGGATGGAAATGAAACTTGAGTTTTTTCAACTTTTAAGGTCGCTTGTGTTTACTAGATTCACCCTTTTCATGAATTGTAGGAGGAAGAGGACCCATGGGGATCCTAGTATCCTTATCATTGTTGTTATTCAAGGGTGGTTCACGAGGGAGAAGGATGTTCAAGTCAGGAGGAGAGTCAAAGATTACTGTGCCATCATCACAAAGCCTTAAATGCTCTCTAGGAGGCTTATGGTCATGAGGGGGATCTTGATAGCCTATCTCCTTTGGGTTTTCTTCATTTATAACTTGTTAAAAAAGTTGGTGTATTTCATGTTCGGTAGTTATGTCACAACCTTGCTTTTGTAAGATGGTAAAACCTTTTCCATCAGTTTCTTCAAGGTTGATTGGAGTACTAGTTACTTTGTTATCATAGAATGGTTGTGGAGTTGGGTGTGTAAAAGAACTAGGTCCACCTGTGAGAGGGAACTTAGGTCCTTCACTTGTTTTAGGATGTAAATACCCAAACATATTAGGAGGGGATATGGTAGGAAGATCTTGTAATTTCATAGATGGATAAAAGGCTGTAGTGGCTTCAAGGTTGTCAAGGCATTCATTTAGGAACTTATTCATACTATCTTCATCTTCTCCAATGATATCAACATCATGAAGAGGACATTCATGAGGAGTTGAAGGAGCATGAGGAAGCTCAAGGTCATTAGGGTCAATTCCAAAGGCACAATTTGACACGTCCACTAAGGATTTTATTGACATCCAAAACTTATTAAAGTAAAAAGCCATGATACAAATGAAAGAAAACTGAATGCAAGAAATACAATAAAACAAGAAATATGGAAACAACAATAGAGATGCAAGAATAGAAAATAGAGATGCAAAAAATGCTCTGAAAATGATTGAAATTATTGTTCAAAATGTGCAACTGGACTAATTCACCCAGGATGGCGAATGAGTCCAGGGATGCTTTTTTTTTAGATTTTCTAGAAAATTTAGGATTATTTTTATGCTTTTTAGATGCAAGACTAGGATGTAGATGAAATTTTTTAGTTTTTTTTAAATGATTTTTGAATGCAATAATGAAATCTATATGATATATTCACTAATGCAATTGTGAAAACCCTAGGATGCAAAACAAGGCAAAACCTAATGCAATGTTGATGTAATCTAACCCTAGGATGCAAATTCACTTGAAATCAGAAGTAAAAATGCTCTAAATTCAAGTTCACCAAAATGCAAACACGGGTTTTGGTACCCTAATGTCTACTTTTACTTCTAGGGTTTTTTACCTAGAAGGAAAGGAATAGGGTACAAACCGCTATGTCCACAATCAAGATTGAGGTAAAATAGATGTAATATGCCTAGCTGAGATGATCGAAATGTAGAAAATGAATAAAATCTACTGATTATGAATGCAAAACTGAGAAATATGAAATGTTTGAAAACACATTCCGATATGCAAACAAGAACTAGAAAAATAAACATATGAAAAAATAACTTAATGAAATTGAATGAGGTGCACCTGGAGGGAGAATGTTACTGATGGAATATTCTGGAATGTTGCAAAGATTAGTGTTGAAGCCCTTTGGGATGCATTCATCACAGATGGCGAATTAGTCATGTTTCTGCTGAAAACTGTTGAAACAGGTTTCAGGATGTCAAGAACAAAACACTCTAAAAATCACTTTTTCCAACTTGGAAATGGGACTCATTCGCCACAAACGGTGAATCATTCCACCTTCAAAAATTTCCAAATTCAAGAGTCAACTCTATGTGTCCCAGTCTGCACTTTTCTGCTTGTTGGGTTGACAAATCTGAATCTACATAAAATGGGCTAAAAGAGGTCTCCAAGCTTCAATTAGGTCTTTGTTGATTTGAATGACTTTGATGAGGTTTTGACCACCTTTTAACACCTATCTCCTTCACAAATTTGCATACAAGACATGTAAACACACATGCAAAGAGGGGAAAAAGGGTTAAGGCCGGTTAGAGAATAGGGGCTTGCCTTGGTCAAACCTCAGTTTGGTAATCAAAACCTAGATAACGAAATGAAATAAATAGATAATGATGAACAAATAACATGTAATGTCATAAACTCGCCAAACTATTGATGTTGAAGTTTGAAGATATATCAATGGCTACTCTAAGATGCTTGATAATTGTTTGATAGGATGATGTTATGATGCTTGAATACTTGAATGAGTGCTAGAATGAACTAGTGAATGAATGGGGGTTAAAATGAATAGAAAATCACATATTTATACACAATTATTCCCCAATTTCCTAAAAATACAACATCATAGGCCAACCTTAGGTCTTTAAGAATAAAAACCTGCCAGAAATTTGAATTTATTTTGATTTTTGTGCTAAGAGGAACTCATTCACCCCTAATGGCGAATGGGTCCCACTCAAGGAATTTGAATGGGTTTTGGAAATTAAATTGTCTTAAATGATATTTTTCGGGCTTATATTCAAAAATATACTTAATTAAGGTCTGTAAGTGCATAAAGGGGCCAAATAAAGCATAAGAAAGGTATAATTATTGATGACAAGCCTAGAAAAGTGTGAAAGTTTATTATAAGAGTTTACAACACTTTGAAATATAAGACTTGGTAAGTGATAAAAGTATATATTTAAATGAATTATAATAAGAAGAGTCTAGAAAAGTGTGAAAATGTGTTACAACACTTCACAACACCTTTACAAGACATCATAAAGTCTTAATAATTCAAATATTCAAGACCTAATGTGAATGTGTGGGCCACATTGCTACATTAAATCAAGGAAAAATCAAGCCAGTTAAGCACAAGGAGGGACAAAACAGGAAAAAGTAGAAGGGTAAATTTTTTTGTGTCCACACTTGTTTAGATCACTTGATTGATCAAAAGATTCATTAGGTGTTTGAATGGAGAAAAATACTTATATTTATGTGTTCCAACCTTTCTCACATTTATTATTTTGATAGGATGGCAAATAAATTTGAATTTTCAAATGTATGTAGGTCGACAATAAAATATTGAATTTTGGGCTAATATAGGGCAAACAAGGCTGAGGGCACCCTAGTTTGGACCTATTTTAAGTTTTGAGTGCTTGTTAAATAATTAATTAATTTAATTTTCCAACGTTAATTTGATTTTCCTAAGATGATAATAAAAAAATCATTTAATAAATGTAATTAGTCTCAAGCACTTAAGGGGGAGCCAAACATATAGTGAAATTTTCAAGGGTGATAATTTATGATACTATAGGTATGTGAAGACATTGTGAAAGGTTTTAAAACAATAACCTTTAAGCACTCTATGATTGTGTTTTCTCTTCATAAAGGTATTTGAAAATCCCCAATATAAAGGGGAGGGTTTTTTAATTTCTTTAAAAATTTATTTGTGTTATATCAAAATGATTCTATTTGTCTACCTTGTTTCTATGGGCTCACACTTTTTGATTATAAATAAATAAAAATTTAGGATGTAATAGTGTGTAGGTTTTATCTTCTGGGGGATTTTATATCATCCTTGAGATTGTTTTAGCTATTTGATATGGGAGCACAAGTCTTAGATTGAAACCTCTTTAGCACTCTATGAGCGTGTTTTGTCTTCATATAGGTATTTGAAAATCCATTTACATAGTGTGAAAATTTCAAGGATCAAGCACTTAGGGGGGAGCCAAACATAGTGTAAAATTGTCAAGGGTAAAAATTTATGACACTACATGTATGTGAAGACATTGTTTAAGGTTTTAAAATAATAATCTTTAAGCACTCTATGAATGTGTTTTCTCTTCATAGAGGTATTTGAAAATCCCCAATATAAAGGGGAGTTTTTTTAATTTGTGTAACAATTTATTTATGTTATATCAAAAATATATATTTTTCTACCTTGTTCCCATGGGCTCACCTTTTCTTTGATTAAACATTATTTATTTATTTATTTATTTTAGGATGTAATAGTGTGTAATTTTTATTATAAGGGGGTTTTATATCATCCATGAGATTGTTTTAGCTATTTGATATGGGAGCATAAGTCTTAGATTGAAAACTCTTTCATTAAGAGCCAAGAACTAAGGGGTACATCCATGTTTCATCAAATTCATTCAAGGCACAATCCTTGTAAGGAAGCTAAGGTAGTGAAACAACTTCCTACACTAATCTTGAGAGGAGGATAATGTAAAAATTTATAGGTCTTTTCAACAACTATAGAAGCTTAAACAAAAATAAGTTCATAAATATCATGCATACCACAACACATTGATTTACATGGGGAAAACCATTTGCAAGAAAAAATGCACACTCCAAAAGCCATCCAATATGTTATTCAAAAATCACAAAGATTACAATATACTTGTAGAGTAAGCTTCTCACAGGAGTATCCCCAGCCAGAGATCTGGAGGCAACACGACCACTATCAAACTCTCAAAATACATCATAATACACAATTGTAATACAAAACCCTCATAAAATAGGGTTGTCTTTTAGGGAAAGTCAAGCCAACATAATATCTATCGTTAGATCTGAGACCTAATGATGAATGGTCTAGATATACAATAATAAAATATACATAAAATTTGGCTTTTAGGGGTGCTTCCCTTGAGCCCCAGATAGGGTGCATGACCCCTAGAACCCCCACCGAGGGGATGATCCCCTTAGACCCCTTGTAGGGGGCTATATCCCCCTGGCAATCCCCCCACGCTTACCTATCAACAATAAACCTTATGTAATTGCAAGGTTGAGACACATTTTCCCAACAATTCTAGCCTCATCACTTATGATGTTGGGGCCTTTCACTCAACAAGACTTGATCCCTAGAGAGCTTATTGAAAACCATTCAACTTCATCAATAGACCAAATATCCATTATTATGTAGAACTTTTTGTAAGCTTGAGATAATGTATTTATATGTGTTTGGGGTTAATTAGCCAATGACATTGTTGATTTGGTAAACTGTGGTTGTTGGTGGGTATGAGATTAATGTGACATCATTCTTTATTTGGCTTAAGGATGATTTGGGCTTGGTAGGATATCTAGATGTGATGTTGTCAAGAAATAACTTTGGGCTTCTTGAGTGGTTGGGTGTTGCTATCAATGGTTGGGAATAAAATGCAACTCGATCCCAAAGTTGGTAGTTATTATTTTAGGGGTTAATTTATGCAATAATATTAATTTTATCGATTATCTTCCTTTACTTTAAGTCTAATCACGATCTTTCCCTTTTCAAGTACTTCTAATTATATGATAATTTTTGGTATTGTTCTTGGGGTTGTTTATGCATTAATTATTAAACTAAGGCTTGGTGGAGCTTATTGTTGATGGAGATGATAGAAAATGGAAAAATGTTGTTCCATCCATTACAATTTATAAAATTTTATATATTCTATTTGGCTCTAAGAAAATTCACCGCAAACAATTAACCGATGAAAAATTCACCACCAACAATTCACCGTCATGGAAAATTCACCGATGGAAAATTCACCGCCAAGTAAAATTCACCACCAACAATTCACCATGGCGGAAAATTAACCACATTAATATTTTTTAATATATATTTCAAAAACTTTGAATTTATTAAAAATATTAATGTGGTTAATTTTCGACCTCGGTGAATTGTTGGGGGTGAATTGCTAGCAATAAATTTGTCGTATGCCAATTTATTTTGTTGTTGCAAAACAAGTTTGTCTTTGAGCTGCTTCCTATACATGGATAACCTAAAAATAGTCTATGGAAACAACTATTGTAAGTCATAGTGCTTGAAGTGTAGTAATTTTTTTTGTAATTTACAAGCAGATTTATAATTGTCTTCTTTCTAATGCACATAAGATTTTATTTATTGAATATGGATGTTTAAGGAGGTCTATTGTGTGATATCTCTTGTGTTTATGATTTTTCCTAGAGTAGAAGAAGAAAGGTCTACTTGTCCTTATAGATTGGCCTCTAACCATCCCTCCTTTATTGATGAATCCTACTACTTTTCCTTATAGGTGCGGCAAAAGATTCTCTGTCGCTACCACCAAAAAGAAGAATCGAAAACAAATTCAAATTCATATATTCTTGTCGGCTGCCTACGACTTTGTTGTTGACAGAAGTTATGTCGTTTTTCACTTGCCACATCATTTCATGCTTTGAGGGGACCTATTCGGGTATCTAAGTTAGGGGAGAGGGCCCAATAGTCATGCGGGGTCCAATAGTCATGCACCCAATCGTACATATAATACCCAATAGTCGTTTATATAATATCCAATAGTTGTGATTTGACTACCCATAATTAAACAAAATGTATGCTTTTGATCTAAAAAGCAACCAATCATGTGTTACCACATCAACGCTCAACTACTCATGATGTAATGCACGAGAATTGGTCTCACTATTTTTTGGGGCCTTTTTCGACACCTTGACAAAAACGCATGCTGATGTGGCATCATATTTGATGATGTGGCCCTGAAACCTTTGTTATAAGCAGAGAACTTGCCAAGTAAGCCACTGTAAAAAATTGGGAGTGATTTGAAATTTTGACGTAGGATAATTAGAAGCGCGAAGTTAGGGTGCACGACTACTGGGCCCTCTCCCCTAGTGGGAAAAATAACTTTTTTAAAGAGAAATTATTAGAGAGCTATTAAAACAAAGTTGGGGATGAGAAATATAAGGTATATGATTTGATTGATTATAATATGATTCATTTAAAGGACGGTAATAAGTTTTTTTTTAAATTAATTTTTTTAGATCTATACAAATTATTTTTATTGTATGGTCAAATTAAAATTATTCAATTTCTTTTATATGTATGATCATATGGATATTGATAATGGCGTATAGTCATAGAGATATTATGAGTGATCATTATATTGTTCATCATATATATATATATATATGGATTATCTTGTTGATATGGTCTAGAGTAAAGAAACTCTTTTATCTCATGCTACATCATTGATTACATTTTTGGATGATGTGATCTTACATATTAATTATTATGATCTATTGCATGTTTCTTGTTGATTATGTGCTAAACATTTATTGAGTATTATTGTTGATCAACCTTTTCAATATAATATAGGCACAATTTTTTTATAACCATCATCTTCAAAACAAGATTATGAAAATTCAAGGGCATTTGTAAATAAGATGGTGACATTTTGATCGATATAATGGGAAGTGTTATTGTACCTTTATTAGCTTATATATCATAATATTAATCTATATAGTATATGTCGAGAGATATCAGCTTCAAGGCATATTTTTAAATTCAAAAAGAAATAAAGAAAAAAAAAAAGGAAAAAAAAACACCTCAAAAATTATATCTCTTAATGTATACTATATAGATTAATATTAAGATATATAAGCTAGTTTACAATCGAAGCGCTACACCATCAATAATATTATATTAAACATATTGAATGACAATATTATATTATGTTCAATATTATATTATTATTAATATTAGCTAGGGTTATTATTATTTTATTAATATATGTATTATACTATTACAATTACTAAAATATTGTTATATTTTCAATTTAATTACATTTTTGTTAATATTGGTACTATTTGATTATTAATATATATAATATTACTATTATATTATTGTAAAAATTATCTTATAATTATTATAAAGTAAATATTATATTTTTTTTAATTATTTTATCATTAGGTTTAGGGTTAGTGTTACGCTTAGGGGAAAAAGTAAGCATAGGAATAGATTTAGGGTTATAATTATGGTTAATGTAGGTGATTAATGAAAGATAAATATTTGAATTGATTAATAAAGAGTGTTGAGGTTAGGGTAATGATTATGGTTTAGGGTTAGATGTAAGCTTAGTTTATAGGCTTGGGGATATGATTAGTAATTTTTTTAGATTGGATTATGTTTGGGGTTAGGGTTCAGAGTAAGCTTAGGGTTAGGGTTAGAGGTAGGGTTAGGTTTTATGTTTCGTTTGGGGTTAGGTTTGGAATTACGGTTATGGTAGGCTTAGGGTTTAGGGTAATCTCTAATAAGTCATAGTTGATTGTTTTTCAATAAGAAATAGTTATAGTTGGTTTTTTCTCTCATCCATTATAGCCAACTATGTCTTAATCTTAAATTTAGACCTTCTCTTGAAACCTAACATCCTAACCCTAACCCTAACCCTAATCATAAAATTCACTCACACCTTGACCTTAACCCTATATCTAATGAAAAACCTATCCATAACCCTTACTTGAATAGTAAACCACCATTTTCTTATTAATGTAACCCACACCCTAACTTTAACCCTAACAATATTTCTCAAAACCCTAACCTTAACCATAACCCAAAAAAAAAATTTCACAATGCTAAACATAAATGTAACTCTAATTGTAACCCCAATCCCATATCTAATCCCAACCATAACCATAACACTAACTATAACTCTAAACCTAACCTCAACCCCAGAACCATAAACCCTAATTTAATCCTAAGCCTATTTCTCATAACCCTAACCCAAAAAATAAACCCTAAATCATAATATTAACCCTAACCATAAATTTAACACTAACCCTAACCATAATCATAATCTCAACCCTAACCCTAACCATAATCATAATCATAATAATACTCATAACTATAAACCTAGCCTTAAACCATAAACCATAATGGTCACCTTAAAATTTTCCTATTACTAACTTAAACCATAATCCTAACCTTAACTTTATCATAACCATAATCCTAACCCTAACCCTAACCCTAACTGTAACCAAATTCCTAATTGTAACACTAATCCTAATTCTAACACTAACCATAATCCTAATCTAAACCCTAAACCTAACCCTACTCCTAACTCTAATTGTAACCTTAAACCTAAACACAAAGGAAATAGGGGTGTTTTGCCTTTTGGGAGATGGAACTAATTAGGGGACCTATTTCACTTTAGTTCATTAGGAAACCAAGATCCCTCAACCAAGTGACTAAATTAAAGGAAAAGGGGACACACAACACAAGAAAAACAACAAGGATAAGGGTATGTTTGGGTTTCCTTAGGTGTGATTAATATGGGGGGTTCACCACTTAGCGAACGCTTAGAAAGAAAAAAAATGAAAGTAATATGCAAATCTAACTATGTGACCTAGAAAATGAAACTTAAAATTAGAATGAGAAATTGAGGATAAATAGAGAAGAACTTGGAAGATTGTAGATGTCCAAAACAAGGTTTGTAACTCTGAAATTCTGAATTTTGATGTGCACTAGGACTCATATGCTAGACCAAGTGATTTAGTCCTAGTCTAGGGTTTTTGGACTACATCTAGAATTTGCTGCTGAAAAACTAGGATCTATAGAAAACTACTGAAAAAGGGTATACTAGGAATCATACGCCCAAGGTGGTGATTTAGTCCCAATATTAGGGTTTGAGTGAAACTTTTGTAGCCTCAAGTGATCTTCTATAGCTTTCATCTTGTCTAATCTTCATTCTTGTAAAGATTGAATTGCAATTTGTAAGCGAGTTTCCGTGAAGATGACAACTTTTTGATAACTTTGGTCCAACTTTCTTCAATCTTGCAACTTTGTATTCAAAGTATATTCAAGCTCCAAAACACCTAGATTTGCAATCAAACATGAAGAGGGAAAAATGTTGTTGTCTTAGGGAATAGGGGTTTTCCTTGGTCAAACCTCGTTTGGGTAATTAAACCTTGAAATGAAATGAAATAAAATGAAGGAATGATGAATGAACAAATGTGATGTTGCAACTCACAAAACCCTTGGAATAAAGGTTGCAATCTTGTGTGAAATCCATGGTTCCAATGGATGTGGATCTTGACGCTTGATCAAATGCTTGAATCTTGACTTGAATGCTTGCTTGAATCATGAAAACCTACATCACAAATGTTAGCTCAAAAACACACATGATGCATGAAAACTTTGACATGATGTTTGATTCTTGAATGTAGCTCCAAAATGCTTGACAATCAGCTCTTAAATGATCTTGAATTTCTTTTGATCATAAATTTGCTAGAATACTTGAATACTTGAAATTGTTAGGAGAAAATATGTGAAATATCCTTGTATTTATACTTGTTTATGCCAAATTTCCCAAATATTACAATGCTACAAGCTGACATCAGATCTAGGAGAATAAAATCTTGCAAATAATTGAATTAAAAATAGGTCCAAGCTAAAGCAGGACTCATACGCCAGTTGGGGTGTATGAGTCTTAGTAGCTTAAAATTGGGACACAAACTTCAAGAAATGTTAAGTTCAAGGAAATATTTGAAATTAGGCCTTGAAACCTAGGTGGGACCCATATGCCCAAGGTGGCATATGAGTCCTAGATCACTAAATATAGGCCATACAAACCTAAATCACTGAATTATGATTGATCAATTAATATGTGTTAGGATTACCCTTGGAAAGATGCATTAAATAAGGCTTTTAGATGCAAAATAGGACCAAATAAGGCATAAAGAAGCCCAATTTTAGCAAGGAGGGCCCAAACAAGTTTGAAAATGTAAAAGAATACATTTTTTGTACACTAAAAAGAGAAATGCTATGTTTATCAAACTAGATATGTCTAAGGCTTATGACAAGGTTCAATGGTCTTTTCTTTCAAATGTCTTATCAAGATCTAGATTTTTTCAAATTGGATTGCTTGGTTGATTAGTTGTGTGACTTCTTCATCTTTCTCTCTTTTGATTAATGGTATTCCATCTAATATCCATGCTTCATGAGATTTGAAACAAGGAGGTCCTATATCTCCCTTTCTCTTCATTATTATGGAAGAAGGTCTTGGGAGATTCTTGACTTAGTTGAAAGTTAATGGGTGTATTCAAGGATGGAAAAGTTGCTTCAAATCTTTGCAGCTCAATCTAATCTTCAAATTATTGATGATACTATTTTATTGGGAGTTACTACCATTTCAGAAGCCACCAACATTAGAGAAGCTTTGGATATATATTTACTTGATTCAAGACATCAAATAAATGAGGGAAAGTTAAATATTTATGTTTTTAATACTCTTGAACTACAACAAAGAATTTCTTTTTTCCTAAGGTTTCATATAGGCTAAATTCCTTTGACCTATCTTGGGATTTCGTTATTAGTTGGTCTTCATAATCATCCTCATTGGAAGAAGCTAATTGATAAGATTTAATTGAATGATAATCATTGGACATTTAAATGGTTATCCTTTGATGGGTAAGTTACTCTCCTTCAAATAGTGTTACAAGCTCTTCTTATAGATTTTTTGTGTTCTCTACTCCTAAATATTTATTAAAGGAATTTGATTCCTTATATCACAAATTTCTTTGGGTCAGAAATCTAGATTGTCCTAAGTGAAGTATAATAAGTTAGGATTAGTTTTGTCATCCTAAAAAAAATGGTGTTCCTGGTCTAAGACTTTTAGAGTGTAATTGTCAATTTTTGGCTGCAATTTTTTTGGCAATGGTGTTAGCCTCAAGATCAACCATGGGCTCAAATTCTTCACCATAAATATTTGGGTGATGCTACTATTGAAGAGGTTCCTCATGTGACATTAGGTGGCTCTGTTATATGAAATACTATTGAAAAAGGAGCTTGTTTGGTTAAGCGTGGCCTCTTTTGGATTGTTATTTCTAGTAGCATGACTCTTTTCTAGACAAATTCTTGGGATCTTTATCCTCTTATTCTCCAATATTTTCCACACCCCCTTGATTTAATTATCATTTTCTTACCAATTGGTTGGTCAAGAGTTGTTGATTTTAAGTCTTCTCATCATGTGGGTAACACTTGTATTTACTCTTGAAAAGATATTAGTTGTTGGAATGTAGGGGTAATCAAAATGATTGGGCTTTC
Organism: Sequoia sempervirens; assembly: GCA_007258455.2. Classification (NCBI taxonomy): domain Eukaryota; kingdom Viridiplantae; phylum Streptophyta; class Pinopsida; order Cupressales; family Cupressaceae; genus Sequoia; species Sequoia sempervirens. The sequence goes on along the minus strand of VDFB02000003.1, from coordinate 360,217,616 downwards.
CTCTATTATATTTTGAGAGAATGAACTTTTTTTTTCTTTACAAGGGGATGATGTTCTTGCTATGGGATATGATCCAAAGGGAGCTTATTCAGTGTCAAATGGTTATAAAATTTTATTGCAAGAGTGAAATGGGTATGAGGCTTTTCCTTGGTCGAAAAAATATGGAATTCTTATTATTGGTCAAAGTGATTTCTTTTGGCTTCTATCATAATAAATGTCTCACTTGGGATAACATACAAAAAATAGGTTTTCAAGGTCATTCTATATGTGTTGTTTGTGAAGCTAGTGAGAAGAGTGTGTCTCATCTATTCTTTCAATGATCCTTTTCAGCTGGTCTATGGAGACAGTGGTGGTCTATTTGGAATGACCATTTTATTCATGCTTCTTCTTTATTTAAACTTTTGGATACTTGGGGTCATCCTCCTACTTCAACCTCTATTTTGTTTGTTTCTTTGGATATAGGCCTAGTCTTCAACATGTGGCAAATTTGGTTGGAGATAAACCATCAAAATTTTCAAGGGTATCAGAGTCTTGTTGGGTATATTTGGTAAAAAAAATTGAGTTCTCTAAAAGAAACCTTACAAGCTAAGTGCTCTTTCGATGGTCTTCTTTCTTCGTTTTATAATCTAATCTTTCAAAAGTTAGCTTTGGGGCAAGTGATTTTCTCCATGAGCCCTAAGTCAAATGTTTTCTCTTTGAATAAGGTAAACATAGTTAGTAGATGGTCTCCTCCCCCTTTGGGATTGTATAAAACTAATATTCATGATTTGTCTTGAGGTAATCTAGGGGCAACAAGTATTAGTGGAATTGGAAGGGATAGTACCAAGTTAGGTCACTTCTTTTTCTCATCTACTATGGGGATTGTTACAAATAATCTCATGGAGGCTCAAGATATTTTAGTAGCTTTGGAGAAAGCTTCTGAGTTGGTTTGGAAAAAAATTATTTACAAGATGGATTTCATGGTGCTAGTTTCCCTCTTAAATAAGGAGAAATCTTCTCAATCTTCTTGGAGGTTGGCTCTTGTTGTGGCTCAAGTTCTTTGCATGGAACCAAATTTTGATTCCATCTCTTTTATTCATATTCCTCACGAATGGAATGTTGTTGTTTTTTTGGCTAAATGGGCTTCTGATGTTGATCGTAGATGGCATGTTATGGATTGAAGATCTCTTTCTTCAGTCCAACACTCAAAACTTGTTCACTCCTTCATCATGATTTGAGTTGCTATTCTTCTTTTTGGTTTTGTTTTGCCTCTTATTTTCTTGTTTTCTTAGGAGTCTAGCTAGATGTGGTTCTATAAGAAACCTCCTTGTTTTTTTTTTTCTTTGTGATTTAATAACAACCATTGTTAATTGGAAGTATTTATGTAACTATTTCAATTTCATTAATTAATATATTTTCTCTTTTTTTCCCAAAAAGATAAAAAATAATTGAATGCAAACCATCTTCAGGTTTTATTTAAAGATTATTGAGTGATTGTGAGTGAGATTTAAGTTATGGATACTATTATTTATCATGTTCAAAAAATCAAATGATGTTCTTAAATATTTAATTAAAAACAATTTATTTCAAATATTTTTAATCTTAAAATTTATTAAACTGTATAGTTTTTAAAGGTAAAAAATGGGTTTTGAAGGGGCCTGAAACCCTTTAGAAAAGAATGCAGCTAAAAAAGGCAGTAACAATAAAAGCACAACAATCATCCCAACTACAACAAACCATCAACCAAAAAAATCTAAAAAAGGCAGACAGCAAAAAACCACTACATATTGTTCAAAATTTCCACAGCCTCCAAGTCACCAATAGCTAGCTTCTACACATTACCCACAGTCTTCGACACCTGAGTAGCCAAGGTCACACCCCGAGCTTTCATATTGTTACGAGTTCTAGTGCCTGGGCCACCAGTTTTATCCTCTCCAATCAAAACACTTTTGCTACCCCCTTCTCACCAGCAGAACTAGCATCCAAAATCTGAACCACAATATCAGGATCATCAATGGTCACATTAACCTTTCTCTTCTTCCCAGTAATCATAGGAGGAATCTCCTTAGCATAGTCAGAGACAGTCAAGACCTTGGGGACATTAGCACTTTGCATCACAATATTCCACATTGTGTCCAACTTGGCCTCAAGAGATAAAATTCTCCCCTCCTTATGTTGTTTCAAGTTAATAGTTTCCTCCGCCACGATATTAGCCACAATATTCATAGAATCCATAGGATCATCAATCTAGCTTTGGAGAGAAGGGTCCTCAGCCTTACTAGCAATACCTCTAACCCTAACATTTTTCTTATTAATTTCATGAAAAAACCACTTAAAAAGTTTAAACATCCCATTAGCATTGTCCTGAGCTAAAATTAGCACATCAATTTCCTTTGTCAAAATTTTCACGCCCTATTTCCACTGCCACATCCTCATCAAATGGGCTAGCATGATCCAATAGAGGAAGCAACCTTACCTTTACCCGCAGGAGTAGGAGTCTTCATCTTATGAATGGAACAAGTAATTTCCTCCGCAATAGCTTTCCTTTTCATCAGCCTTTCGTTAGCTACATTCCTAGTCCCCCCAATAGGATCACCACCCAAAACCCCTTCCATCCCTTGCTTCTGCTTACCACTAATATCACCCAGAGAGGTGATTCCAACCAAAGAAAGATGGGTACCCAACTCCAAGAGCTGGCCAGTAGACCTTAACACTCTTTTCTTTCGGCTCCTGTCCTCAATCTCCTACAACCTAGACACTAGGGGAGGAGAGGAAGCTTCCCCATAAAGAGCATTTTTTCCCATGGCCTCCTTAGAGGGGACATTCACATCCACCTCATCACTACAAGTCACATAGCCATCCTTATCATCATGCTTTCTTTTCCCAGATTTACCTTGAACAAGGGAAGTGGGACCCTCTTCAGCAGAAGCCAAAGAATCTGGGACATAATTAGCATCCCCATCCTTATCCGAGTCAAAATCTTCATATAACACAAGCTTCCTCTTCTTAGGCTTTTTGGGGACCCTTTCCTCATTTGATTCTATCACATAACCCTCCCATGTTTTAGCCACATCTTCCTTCGGTGACTCAATATGATTTTTTGCCTCATGAGCCTTAACATGCTCATAGATCAGAAGAATCAACCCCACATGAAGAACAAGGTTCTTGGAATTCTTTCTATGATCCTTAATCCCTAATTCCATCAACATCAATAGGTAGTATGGAAAATAAATCCACTTCTTGTGCCTAAAATGGTTAAGGAGAGGGAAATGATAAGTATGAAACATTGTATACCTGCCTTCCAAGGTAATATACCTCATGATTTCTTCAACCACATCATGCCATAGTGCCTTCAATGAGGCTCTCTAGTAACCCCCACTCCTCAACTTCTTCAGGTTAGTGGCCTCATTATTTTTAAAGAAAATGGACATCGCCACCTGCGACTCCTTTTTATCTTTAAACACTTTCATCCCTACACTATTAATCTCGTAACTTGGGAAATGAGATCTTCATTCACCACAATATGCCCTCCACCCAACTATAGGATACCATCATTCCACCCTTTAGCAACCAAAGTTGTAACCTGGGGGTTGTTGCCATGCAATTTCTCAATAAACAGAGTTAAACCCCCCTTCTCAAGAACCTCCCACACATCCTTCTTTAGCTTCATAGAATCATAGGACTTAGGCTTAACATGATTTCTATCGCCCCCCATGGTGGGAAAAAACACCAGAAACCAAGCACACAATAGGAAATTTTGACAGGAACTGCCCAAGGCAAGAGTAATAAGCTGAATACTCTGGAAAGTTAAACAAAAAAACCCAGAATCTGTGTGAGGCCAGAAAAGGGACATATATTTAATGGTGAAAAAGACCTCCAAGGAAAAAGAAATCCATCATTTCCCATACTCAAAAATTGAGCATCCCCGAGCTCATAATTTTAATCCACGTGCCTAAGGACAAGCACACCTGAAAGTACCAAGCGATCACTTGCCACCAAAGATTAGCATTCATTATTGATTATAGTCATTTCCTCATACAAAATTGGATCATTTAAATCCCACTCACTTCTATCATGAACATCAAATTTAGCGAATAAATCAACTAACATATTACCTCAAAATGTGAGAGATATAACAATTATCAAAGGATTGAATAATTTCTATAGAGTCCCTGATCAAAGCTTCAATAGTTTGTGATCAAGGAGTAACATTCTTCAAATTATTTATGATGTTCAAATAATCCCCCTCCACCCAAACCTTCCTAAACCCTTTAAACCCTTTACTTTGTGCCAATTTGAGACCAAGATAGGCAGCAACCGCCTCCGCATTAAACTGTATAGTTTGACTTGCTATGACTTGCTATGTTTTTATATATAATTTTATAAATGACACTTTAACTTATTATTAAACCTATAAAATTTTATTATAAACAAATATAATATTATATTTTAATATATAATATTAATAACTAATACAAATTTTAATTTAGAATCTTTTTAAAGAAAGAAAATAATTTCTAATATGAATTTAGAAACTTAATTGCAAGAGTAAATTTTTTAAAAAATCACTTTTTTTTTATGTTAATATATATGATTTATAATATTTATTATAATATATATATTAATTTAGAATCTTTTCAAAATAGAATATAATTGTGTTTATTTTTAAAATATTTTAAATTAAATTTATTTTTAATATGAATTTAGAAACTTCTTATTAATTGTAATAGTAAATTTATTTTTTTTACATTTATTAGTATTAATTGTCATTATTTTTCAATTTTATATTCATTATATAGGATATTCATATGATTCATGACATAAAAGGATTTTCAATTTTTTTCAAGATGTAGTATCTATAGAAGATTTTATATAAAAAAGTCATATTGATTAAATAAGTTTTTGACAATTTATATTTTTCTTAAAATGTGGAAAGAAAGTTTTTTAAGCGACCTAGTTTATTTCATGTTTGGGGGTTTGAATCTTGGTAGATGACATAATCAAGGTGTAGACAATGAAATCTCACATACCCTCATCTCTAAACTATTGCTCGAGTCTTGAAACCTAACAACATCCAATCATTAAAATAGTTCATCTTATCTTTAATTAATTGACTTTATTAAAGTGAAAATGATTAAATGGACGTTTTTCGGGCTTCGGTTTCCTTGGCGACTAGCTACTACCTACCCCCAGTGATGGGGCTGCACAGGTGTGCTCGTTCTTTTTTTGTTTCTCGCCCTCTTTATTATGCATTAATGTCAAATGAATCAGCCTCTCCTCCCCTCTGACGTTTGGCAGAGGCCGTATCCCCTAATTCCTCCTCGTCGATACCGAGGGTTTCGATGAATCCTGAAACTCCGTGTTTAGATAACCTCATCCCTAACCTGCTGCATTCAAAACCTAAATCCTTCTCCGAGGCGGTGACGAACGCTGGGAACCCTGTCAACAAGAGCGCAAGGTTTTCTCTCACAAATTCAAATGAAGCTGCCGACCCCGGTAAGATTACAGATGTTGCTCCGCTTTCTTTCTCCATTTCCCCCAATCCTGAAATGCTTGAAGAAATTGGTAAGGAGAAGAATAGGTTAAGGAACTTTGCCATTTTATTTTCTGCTGTGGAAGTTGATAAATGTCCGCCTAGGAAGTTTCTTGATGATTGGTTTCATAATTACTGGAACTTGAAACTTGGATTTCATATTTCTTTTTGTCATCAGATTCAGAAAGGATTATTTATTATATTCTTTTGTAAACACGAAGCTCAGACCGAAGTGCTTAAAAAACAATACTGGTCAGTTGGATCTACCTCCTTTCGGGCCTTGGCTTGGTCGCCCGAGGCCATCCACGAGGAAGTTCTGGCGCTTTCCGCCCCTCGCTGGATCCTGGTTAAACATTTGCCACCCTTCTTATGGAATTTTCTCCTGCAAGTGCTTCAACCACTCGGCAAGATCATTCGAATGGACGATACTGTCCGTTTGGTCCCTCATATGGATGCAAGAATCCTCATTTCGCTGAACCCGGGGCTAGACATTTCGTCTGAGCTTAACATTTGCATTTCACAAGATAAATTCTCCTGCCCTATTGAAATCCTCGGAGGGCTAAATTCATGCTTCCTGTGTCGCCGTGAGGGTCATTTGAGAAAAGATTGCCCCATTATCAAAAAGAAATCCTCGCAACCCAAGGCCACGGATATCTGTGACCCTCCTAATGTTGACAGTTGTAGCACAAACCCCTCCTACAATAAATCCTCCATTGTTGTCGCTCCCTCTCAACCCTCCCCCCTGCTGACCACATTCTCTCCGCCCCCTCCTCCTGTCCCCTCCCCCGCGTCTCTCCCAGTTGACCCTTTACCCCTGGCGAACTGTGGTCTTAATTTAGGGCCCCTTACTGTGGCCAAGGTTTCCAATAAAAGAAAATAGAAATCTTCGAAGCAATCTATGGCGTCTTCAAAGAACCCCTCTCCCCTCAACTCTCAGCCCTCCCCTGTCTCAGTCTTCCCCGGTGAACCCTCTGGAAGTGAAACCTTGAATGTTTCCCACACCTCGTGCTTAACCATAATGGAAAAAGCAGCTAGTTGCTCTGACCTTCCTCCTCATCCCAGCGTCCCCCCCAAAATCTTTCATGAAATTGGTGATGACTGCCTACTTGAGATCATCCCCGCTAGTATATACCCCTCTGATACTGGTGGGCACACTGGCAAAAATATCATGGACATGAACTTTTTATCTCCTGATGAGTCTGATAATGAAGAAGAATTTAAAGATGCCTGCACTCTGTATAAACGCAGGGGAAGGAAACTAGGATCCAAGAATAAGAACCCCTCCAAGAAAGTTCTTAGAGACATTCATAACAGTGCCTCGACACAATATCAAAGTCCTACCGAAAACTGTGCCCCCCAACCAAATGTTTCCTCATGAATTGTGTCTCTTGGAATATTAGGGGCTTGGAGTCCCCTGACAGACGGTGGACCATTAAAAGGTTTCTTGATACCTACAAGTCTATGGATGTCCTTATGCTTCAAGAAATTAAGGCTATTGGGTACTCTGGATTCCAACCTCAACTTCCTTTGGAAGGATGCCATCAAGTTCTATACTAACCATGATAGGGGTAGGGGTGGGGTTTCTCTCCTGATCAGCCCCAGATGGGAGAATTATATCACTGATCATGGGATTTCCCCCTGTAACAGAGCGGTATGGATCACTCTTAATCACAAGAATAATGTCTTTGGCATATGCTCTATTTATGCCTCGAATGACTTCAGGGAGCGTGCGAGTCTTTGGGACTGGATTGCTGCCCTTCCTAATATACCCTGGTTTATCAGGGGAGATTTCAACATGATAGAGGCCCAAGAGGAAAAACTTGGTGGTCTTCCTTTTGCATAGAAAGATCCAGAGAAAACTCACTAGAATAGAATGATAAATACCAAACTCCTTTTCGACCCCTTGGCTGGATCTAAGGATACTAATCCTGGAATTTGGCATACCTGGTGCAACCTCCAACAGGGTCACTCTAGAATTTATTCCAAACTCGACAGATTTTATGCCAATAAAAACTTCTTCTCCTTTTTACCTAATAATCATGGGCACCTTGTTCTCATCTCCCCCACCTCCCTCTCCGACCACCATCCCATTTCCTCCCACATTACTTTTAACAGCTCTCCTCTCTGGTGCAAAATTTCCGATTCTAAGTTCACTCTTAACACTAGCCTCCTGGAAGATGAAGACACTCTTGATGCCATTCACATCATTAAACTTATTAACAGAAATACTCTTCCCTCCTGCTCTCATCTTGATAGATGGAATAAGAACATCCTTGCTTGGAAAAAGCTACTTAAGACCATCGGGAAAAAAAGAGCAAAAGATTATAGATATGCCGAAAAATGCCTTTCCTCTTATCTGCAGTTAGCCGAGTCCAACATTCAAGCCAACCCCTATGACTGTGATCTCGCCTCTCATCTTATCAAAGCTAAGGATGCCCTTAGACAACACCAACAGCTTAAAATTAATGGAGCCAGGATTAGATCCCATGCGCACTAGTTGCAATTTGGTGACAGGGGTTCTAAATTCTTCTTCAACCTCCTTAAGCATAAGCATACTAATGAGAATATTGAGATAATTGTGGTTGATAACCAGGAGATAACTGACATTGATAACATTAAGGAGACCTTTGTTAATTTTTATCAGAATCTCTTTGCTTCTGAAGATTCGGAAGAGGCCTCTTCCCTCAGACAACATGTGTGCTCCCTTATCCCTAGCAAGATCTCCGCTAATGAAGCCAATCAGTTGTCCAAAGACCTCTCTATAGAGGAAATTGAAGAAGCTATTAACTCTCTCCGCAATGATAAGGCCCCCAGATCAGATGGTCTCCCGGCGGAGTTCTATAAGGCCAATATTGGTTGGATCTGCCATGATCTTCTTGATCTGTATTCGGAGGCCCTTGAGAGGGGATCTTTGGGATGCTCCATTAATAAAGGTATAATTAAGATGATCCCCAAAGATGGGGATAAGGCCCTCATCAAAAAATGGAGACCTATTACCCTCCTCAATGTTTCCTACAAAATTTTTGCCAAGCTCCTGGCACTCAGAATTGAGAACATCCTCCCCAAGTTTGTTTGCTCTACCCAGACTAGTTTTATCAAAGGAAGGTATATCCTCAAAAACCTGATCACTAGTTGGGAAGCCATGAACTGGTCCAAGCACTCCCAAAAAAACTATGCCATGTTCCTTCTTGACTTTGAAAAAGCCTATGACAGGGTGGAATGGAAATTCATCACCATGATACTGGAGGCCTTCGGCTTTCCTAGGAAGTTTTGTAACTCTGTTAATACTCTGCTCAAAGATGCTTCAGCCCAGATTGATATTAATGGCTTGATTTCTTCCTCCTTCCCCCTTGGTAGATCTATCAGGCAAGGCTGCCCCTTGGCTTTGGCCCTTTTCGTTATTGCTTTTGAAGTCCTTTTTTACATCCTGAGAGATAACTCTCTCTCCCCTGCTGTCAAAGGTATAACTCTTCCCAATAATGAGGAGCTCTTAAATTATCAGTTTGCTGATGATACTGCTATCTTCTTTGATGCTAGACCTAATAATTTTGAGGTTCTGACCTCCAAACTCAACTTGTTTTGTAAGATCTCTGGGGCGAGGCTTTCACATTCCAAATCTATCTGTCTTGGTTGGGATGTGATCCCCCCTGACTGGTTTAAAATCTATGACTTTCAGTGGGGTGGCCCGCACAAGATTGTGTGCTACCTTGGCATCCCCTTCTCCATTGACCCCTCCCTTAATGACATGTGGGCATGGATTAAAGATAAGATCTTCAAAAAGTTGAATAAATGGCATAATAGAACCCTTTCTTTGGCTGGTAGAATCCAGGTCTGTCAGAAAATCCTTTCATCCTATAACATTTACTATTCTTCTGCTTGGATGTTCAGTAACTACCAAATCCTTGAGATTCAAAAGGCGGTTAGAAGCTTTCTCTGGTCGGATGGCAAAGGTAAAAAGAAGATGCATGCTATCAAGTGGGACTGGTGCCATGTCAATAAGCTGCTCGGGGGGCTTGGTTTGAAGGATCTCAAGCTCCAAGGGGTTGCCCTTACCGCCAAGTGGATCTTTCACTCCCTTGATGGCAATGATCCTTGGAAGGTTCTGATTAGGAGCAACATTGAAAGAGGCTTCCCTAAGTCTGTGAAGTCTTGGAAGAATTTGCCGATTATTGACCTTGTTATTAGTAATTTTCCTGTTCTTGTTCAAGGTTCTGCGGTCTTTAGGTCCATCTGGAAGGCTTGGGACCAGGTTAAATTGCATGTCTCTAATAGGGACTTCCATGATGACTGCCATCTTTATGGTGAAAGGTCCATTTGGTGGAATCTTTCTTCCTCTGGCAAGCCCCTAGCTCTCTCCCAAGGCTGCTCTGCTAGGCACCGGTCGAGCAAAGGCATTTCCCAGTTAGCCGACCTCTTTGAGAATGATGAATTAATCAGCTGGGAGGTTCTCAGTAATAATTTTGACCTCCCCATTTCCCAAAAAAAAACTTATAATTTGATTGTCAAGGCGACTAAAGACCTCCCTTCCTCCTGTCATGTGGACTCTCATAGATTCCTTGGGTGTAAATGGCCCGATGGCACTATGTTCTCCAAGATCAAAGCCAAGCACATTTACAATGTTATTGGGCATTCGGAAGCTATCATTGATCACGTTAATACTGTTTGGTATTCCAGGCTGGACACCCGCGCTTGGAAGAACCACTTTGACCGCCTGTGGAAAGGTCCCACTGAGCCTAATATCAAATGTTTCAACTGGCTCCTTCTCCTTGACAGACTCCCTGTTAGGAAAGGGAATGCCGAGTAGGATTACTGTAACTTCTGCAAACTTCCTGAAATGGCTAGACATATCCTCCTTGACTGCATATTTGCGAAAGAAATATGGCTCATGTTTGGCATTACTTATCCTATGCTTTTTACTGTTATGGACATTGTTACTGGGCACATTGATGGTTTAAAAAATGACTCTAATCTTTTCTGGAAGATCCTCTCCTCTAATATTCTTTGGAAAATCTAGAAATTCAGAAATGAAGAAAGATATCAGAATAACCCCCGTGATCTTACTGAGTCTTTTAGAAAACTCATTTACTTTAAATTTTTTTTGCAGGTGCGAACCACCATGATCATCGAAAGAAAGAAACTTAAATGCTTTCTTAAGGATGGTTATGCCACCTTTTTCATCTACGAGATGAAGGATGGGTATTCCTGGAGGGACACCCTCAACAACCAGCATCTCTTTGATAATACCTGCAAAATCCTATCCCAAGAGGTGAAGAACAACAAAGGCTTCGGCAAGGATACAACGCTCATGCTTGTGCAGATTCAGGAGATGAAATATATAGTCTGGATGGAAGGAGATAAAGGTTGGACTGCCTGGGTGGATAAAGTGGATGACATCTTGTACTAAGCCTGTTGATTGGTGGTGGTCTGCTATGCACTTTTTTGCCTTTTGTAACGAAAATGTAAATCTGTAGCGGCTGTTTTTCCCATTTTTTTGGCTCTGCCTTGAGGCATGTCCTCTTGTTGGCTGAACTGGTCGCTCTCTGGAGTTTTCTGTATTTACTGTGATATCCTTATATTTAATACAAAAAAATGATTAAATAAATTTTATTATTTGATTTATTTAACTAAACTATTTCCCTAAAAATATTAAAACAACGATAGACTAATCCATCATCTATAGATAGTTTAATAAAATATAATATTAGTTAGCAAATCAAATCAAATCAATTTAATAATTGATCAAAATAATTAAATAATTTCATTAAATAAATAAACGAGTTGATTAAATTAATCATTTTTAATCATTTTCAACTTGATGTGTGTATTTCATTTATTAAAAAATTTCTTTTGAATTGGTTTACTGCTTATACAAAGAACACCAAATTATTGGGACTAGTTGTATTCAACTAAATAAACTACAAATATTTAATGAAATGCATATATTTTAAAAATAGTAAAAGATCATTTTTTTTAAACTATTAATTTAACAAAACAAAAATTAAATTATTTATATTTAGCTAAGTCGAGAATTAAATTTAAACTCATTTTGACATCTTTTTGTAAAGCGTAAATTATTTATTTACTTTTAGAACAACTCAAATATAATAAAATGCAAAATAAAATTGAGTTATTAGTTTTTATTTTTTAAATTACTTATGGTTGTCTTTTCCAATCAAGTCATGCAAAAGTAAAAATGTTCCAAATAACAATCATGCATTTAAAAAAGCAAAAATAGCATTTGTTTATTTGTGTTCCCAGCTGAAGAGTGGCAATTTGAAGGTCATTAAACAGAGGAATCATTTGGAGGCGATTAAGCTTCAGTTTTTGCAGCTGCATGAAAGAGATATTTGTTGGAATGTGAATCCCAACGGTCACATGACTGTTCATATTCTCCCACTATGTATAAATATATATGTGCACATCATGTACTGAGTATTGAGAACAATTAATATAAGTTTTCCCTGCTTTCTCGTGGATGTAGCTAGTTTTGGTGAACAACGTAAATATTGTGTTTTGTCTCCAATTTCTTTATTTTGTTTTATGTTTGCTCTGCTTGTTTAAAATTTTCAATATTTGTGTTTCCAGACATCTTCAAAAACTTTTCAAATTCAGATTTTAAGGGTCTCATGTTTTAGGATGCTGCCATGTATCTTGTTAATTGTTGTTTTGAGGTTCTTGGCTGATCTGTATCACGTTAACTGTTTCGTGCAGTTTTGCCCTATGACTAATTTGTGTTCTTATTTCTGAGTAGTTCTTTGTTGAGTTGCTATTCTTTTCTTCATTGTATTTTTTTTTTCCAGCTTTGTTTAATATAAAAAAATAGCATCGTGTATGATGATTATTGGGACCCACTTCATTTGTCATTATCTCTCCACTAAAATATAGGTTAAATCGTTTGTCTAAAAAGCTATGAATAAACTAACTTTAAAGTGAGAAAAGATTATAAATGCATTTCAAATGGCACACAGAAAGATTGGTTTTCAATTTATATATATTTAATTTAACCAAAGAAAAAAGAAAAAAATTAAATTAAATATAAATTGAAAAAATAAATAAATGATTTAATTAAAATTAAAAAATAGATGGTTAAAATATAAAAGATTATAATATATATTTTCTATAATATATATTATTATAAATAAATAAAATCATAATAATTTATATAATATATATATTAATATATAATAATATATATTAATATATAAAAATATTTATTAAAGGAGAATCTAGAGAATAAAATAACCTATAATATATATTAAAATAAATATATAATATAAATTAAAAGATTACCTACACAATGTGGATTAACTTATTTATCTATAAAATATTGTGTGCAATAGTATAAGATATGAATAGAAATAATATATATAAATTCTACATTAATATAGGTTATATATATAAATTAATATTACCTACATTAAAATAGGTTGTATATTATATATAATAAAGACCTAAAATAATATAGGTTATAATTTTATTAGGAGAATATATATATATATATATATATATGATGAAAATAAATATTAATGAAAAGAAGAAAGAGAACATATAATAATCGAATTATATTAATAGAAATAAAATATATAAATTCTACATTAATATAGGATATATAAATTAATATTACCTACATTAAAATAGGTTGTATATTATATATAATAAAAACCTAAAATAATATAGGTTATAATTTTATCAGGAGAATATATATATAAATATATATGATGAAAAAAAATATTAATGAAAAGAAGAGAGCATATAGTAATTGAATTATATCATAAAATATTAAAAACATAGATAACAAAGGTATTAGTCTCATGGAAAGAATAATATAATTTTTAATCTTTTTATTATTTTAATACTATGAATTCAAATCTCTATAAAATAGTTACTTGATTTTTGTGAGATTTTCTTTAATAAAAAAATAACAATTAGATACATAGAAAAAATCATTTTTAAAAAACTATCAAAATAAGTAAGATTTATTTATTTTAGAAAGATTTAATGAAATGATTTTATAAAGAAAAATATGAAAAATCATTTTTAAAAGATGTTTACCTTGCTTTCCCTACAAATGCACCAATAACACACATAACTTTTTAACCAATCATATGCACAAGAAAAAAAATTTATAATTTGTAAAGTTAAATATTTTACAAGTTGACTTTACAAAAATTGAATTTTATTTATTTTTTATTTTCATTTATTTATAAATTAGTAACATAATTTGTAATCTTGATACTATAATAATTTTTAATTTTATTTTAGTTGTTTGATGTTATATTGTCAAGTTTACAAGTTAGTTTAACTTGTAAATTTGACAATATAATATTTTTTTTTTTAATATTAAATTGTCAAGTTTACAAGTTATGTTATATTAGTCATTTTTAAAAATATTTTCATTTTCTTTTACAAGTCATTTGATTCTACAAATTTTCTTCATGAAAATGGTTTGTGAGCTGGCAAATTTATTTAAAAAAATATAGGAGTGATAGATGGATGAGTTTAGATATTGTAGAGCAGGTTTCTAGATTTCACTGTGTATGTTTTTTTATCAAAAAGAAAATCAATCAAAGAGTTTCGGGAAAGTGTAGAAATGGATTGCAAATAAGGCCTTAAAAAGGAGGAGAAGATGAGGGAGAAGGAGAAATCAGAAATTAATAAAATAATTAAAAATGACAAATCAAAAAGAGGGGGAAATAAGATAGGAAATTTAGAAAAAGTTGGTAACTAAAGAAATAGAAAATTAAAAAGAATAAAAATATGCAAAGGAAGAGGAAGGTAAAACAATATTTAAAATCAAAGAAAAGTGAAAAAACCCAAGTGTGTGTGTGTGTGTGTGCGTGAAATGGTGAAGAATAAGGTGGATCCAAATGCATAAACAAGAGGCTCTACCACTTATTTTTCTAGGACCTTATCACTCAAATTATGTAAAATAAGGTGTCAATAACAATTAGAAATGCAACCTAATTGTTATAGAAACTATGGGGGATGTTTTAAGAGCATAAAAATTTGTGTACTTGGCCAGAAATTTGTTGCTTTTGAGCTACAGAAGACTCATTCACCTTTAGTGGCGAATGGGTCCTTTTACGGTTTCAAAAAATTGATTTCATGATCCTATTCCTTGATGTCTACACTCTTAAATTCCCTATTATCAGCTTCTGGAAGTCTATATCCAATTTTGCGGAGCTCTTTCCATGATCTTGCACTTTGAATGACAACTTTTGCAACTTTGACAATTTTGCTCCAAATCTTGCTCAACTTGATCTTCAACCTATAAATTTGTAATCACACACTCAAGGGCATAAAAAAAATTGTTTGTTAGTGAATGGAGTTTTTCCTCAATCAAACCCCTTGTAGGTAATCAAAACAAATGACAAAATGAATAAAGTGAAGCATGAATGTGAAATATGTAAATGATGTCACCTTGGATGATGTCTTGTGAAACAAATATGAAAACTAACATGTAGTGGCCATGATGAATGTAGATCTTAGATGTAAAATGATGCTTGTAAATGGATCCTCAATGCAACATTAACTTCTTAGCGCAACACACATGAATGCATTAAACCCTTGACATGATGATATGACTTTGAATCACTGCAATAAACACTTGAAATATGCCTTGACATGCCTTATTAATGCTCTTGAAATGTTGTATAATTCTCTTTTAAAGTATTAGGATGCTCTCTTGAAAATCTTAGGTGAAACTATGTGATTTAACCCCTTATTTATACTAAATTAGGAGATTAACCCAAAAATTCAAAGAATTAAGATAAACACCGGATCTGGAAAGAAACATTATTAAATTCATGCCATAATGAAATTCAAAAAGGGGGGTCTCATTAAGGGAGGACCCATTCGCTACCTTGTGCGAATGGGTATTGGCTAAGTTTACCAGGACCTAACCTTGGGGGATTGAAAGAGGGCTAAAAACCCATTTTGGATTAGCTGAGAATGGAGGGTGGGTCTAGTTAAGGGAGGACCCATTCACCATCAAGGGAAAATGGGTCATGGCTCAACTTACTAGGACCAAACTTTTCCCAATGAAATATTTTGTTAATTAAATTATGATTGTCAGGATAGATCTTCAGGAGGTGTCAAAATTAAGGATTAAATTTGAATTAAAAGGGGTTTAATTACTCCAATTAACAACAATTAATTAATAACACCTTTAAATAAGTGTGAAAGTACTTTATAACACTTTACAACACTTAAACAAGGTACACATTATTTATATTTTATTAGAAAGGGGCCCATTAGGCATAATTAGGCAAATACATCCTAGAAAATTGTGAAAGTGTGTTACAACACTTTACAAAACCCTTGCAAAGGATCAATTAAGGAATTTTTTAGTCAACTAAAGGTCCTAGGATAGTGAATGTGTACAACACATTACAACACCACTCCAAGACATCATTAATTCATCTTTAATGTCAATTATTAAACAAAGTAAGGGAAAAGGCTACTTTTTCCATTAGGACAATATATAATATGAGGTTTATAAGTAAAGAATATACAAATAATTTTGGGATTAATGCATAAATAAACTGTCTTAAATATAATAAATTAGAATGATAAACAAAACAAATGCATAAAATCATAAAATAAAAGAGAGTAAATATTTATAAACGAAAAAGGATTATACAAGTATAATATACTTAAGTTATAAAATATAAGTGTAAATATTTATAAATGAAAAATTAATAAATAATTAGTATACAAGCATCATACTAATGCTCATCAAAGATAAAACAAACAAACATATATCTTGAAAATTTTGTATACATATGCACAAGAAATTATATGCTAGCATATCTATTATATTAAATAACATATATAAATAACGTCAGTTAATTTTTTATTGTGTTGTTTAACATATTTTTATTACATTTGTATTGTTTTTAAAATTATAATATATTATGGGTTGGGGCCCTAGCTTGGTTGGCTAAATCTTTCCTGTAGCAGGAGGTTGGTCACAAGTTCTAGTCTCCCCCACCCCCATGGTACCGGAGGGCGTGTCGCACCAGCGCCGCCGGTCACGTTAAAAAGTTTACTAGGTGCACCTGCAGTTTATAGGGGGTCGTGCTACCCGATTCCTGCAGTCTTAAAAAAAAAAATTATAATATATTATGCTTATTATTATTGAAAATATTTTTTTTATAAATTTAATTATTTTTAGGATTACATTAAATTAAATAACATTATAATATTATCGAAGCATCAAATAATAGAAATTATTATAATACTTATTATTATATATATTTAAGAAATTTCACCCTCATTGTCCCAATAATTATTATATATTTAATATCTATATGTACACTATACATTATTAAATATAAATATAATTTATCTTCTTAAGATATTACTAATTAAATATATTATAAGTTTAATATTTATCTATATTTATTTTTAAAATATATATTATATTTATTGGAAAATATATTCAATTTATATTTATTATTGCATATTTTATGAAATATGAGGCATATTATTAAATATAAATAATATATGCATACACTCCCTTTCCCTCCCACCCTATCTCCATCTCTCTACCTATACCCCCTCTCTATTACTTTTCTCTATCACCACGTGTATCTCTCACTCTTTCCCCTCTATATATTCCTCTGTACTTCTCTCTATATCACTTCCTATATCTTTATCTTTAAATATCTCCATCTACCCCTCTTTCATCATCTTCCTCTTTCTATTTCTATTTCTATTTCTCCCTCTCCCTCTTTCTCTCTGATTCCATCGCTCACTCTCTATATGTTTATCTATCTTTCTCAAACTGCTTCTATATTTCCCAAGTTATATCTATCTTTATTCCTATCTCCCTCTCTCCTTATCACTCCCTCTTTCTATTTCTCTCTACTTCTCTCTCCTCTCTCTATTTCTCTGTCCCCTCTCCCTCCTCTCTTTGTCTATTTATAAATATATATCCCTCTCCATATCTCTCTCTTACTTATATACACACACTCTCTCTTTCTCCTTCCCTACCTCTATCTCTATCTCTTTATCTTTGCCCCCTCTATCTCTATCACATTATCTCACCCTCCCACTCTCTATCTATACCTCATTACGGCTACCTCTATCTCTTTCTCTCTCTCCCTCTCTCACTCCTCTCTCTATCTCTTTCTATCTATAACTCTCTACATCTATTTATCTATCTCTATCCTTATATGTTATACATCATTTCCCTCTCTCCCCTTCTTCATTCTCTATCTTATTCACTCCATTTCTCCCTCCATCTCTTCTACTCTATATCTTTATCTTTATTTCTCACTTGATCTCTCTTTCACTCATCTCTCTGTCTCATTCTATCCATATCCTTCTCTACATATATATCACTATCTATCTCGCTATCTCTTTATCTCTTTTCTTATCCATCTCTATCTCTATATATCACACTCTCTTTATATCTCTCCCTCTCCCTCTCCCCACTCTTCTTCTCTCTCCCTCTCTACATATATCTCCCTCTTCCCCATATTCTCTCTCTCCCTTTCTCTCCCTCTCTCGCTCCCTCCCATATATCTCTATATCTATGTCTCTCTCTTCTCATTTATCTCTCTCTATCTCTATCTCTATCTCTATCTCCCCTATTTCTCTCTCCCTCTCCATCTCTATTTGTCTTTATTTTTCTCTTTATCTCTCTCCCTCTCCCCCTCTCTATATCTCTCTATATCTCTATCTTTATATCACTCTATCTCACCATATATCTCTCTATCTCTCCCTCTTCCTCCTTATCTCTTTATCTCTGCCTCTCTATCTATTGCTCTCTATATCTCCTCCTCTATCTCCCTATCTCTCTCTATCTTTATTTCTCCCTCTATATCTCTCTATATCTCTATCTATTTTTCTCCCTCTTCCTCTCGTTCTATATTCATCTCTACCTCTATATATTTGTATCACTCTTCCTCTCTCACTCTATATTCCTCTCTAACCCTCCATCTCTAGAAATGTCTCCATCTCTCCCCCTATCTCTAGAAATGTCTCCCTCTCTCTATCTTATTCACTCCATCTCTCCCTCCATCTCTTCTACTTTATATCTATATCTTTATTTCTTGCTTGATCTACCTCTCCTCATCTCTCTATCTCTTTCTATCCATATCCTTCTCTACGTATATCTCCCTATCTCTTTTTCTCTTTTTCTCTTTTCCTATCCTTGTTTATCTCTCTATATCATCCTCCATCTCTCCCTCTCCCACTCCCTTTCCCTCTCTCCCCCTCTTCTTCTCTCTCCCTCTCTACATATATCTCCCTCTTCCCCATATTCTCTCTCTCTCCCTCCTCTACCTATCTCTCTCCCTTTCCCTCCCTCTCTTGCACTCCCTCCCTATACCCCTATCTATCTTTATATCTCAACCTCTATGTTCCTTTATCTTCCCATATATCTCTATATCTATTTATTTCTCTTCCTGTTTATCTATCTCTACCTCTCTCTTTCTCTCTCTCTCTACCTCCCCCTATTTCTATTTCCCTCTCCATTTATATTTATCTTTCTCTACTTATCTCTATTTTTCTCTTTTTTTATCTCTCAGAGCCTCTCCCCCTCTGTCTATATCTCCTTATATCTCTATCTTTATATCACTCTCTCTCACCATATATATCTATTTATCTCTCCCTCTTCCTCTTTATCTCTTCCTCACTATATATCCCTGTTTATATCTCTCTCTCTATCTATTTTTCTCCCTCTTCCTCTCTCATTCTATATTCATCTCTACTTCTATCTATTTGGCTCTCTTCCTCTCACTCTATATTCATTTATGCCTCTATATTCCTTTCTACCTTCATTGGAATTCTTAGGAATGAATTTGGTGATCCTGACAATGGCGTCCGATCATTGGGGTGAGGCTCTTAGCAATCCTACCAATCTTTACCCAAATTCACCTATCTAGTAGTGAGCTCTCAGGTAATATTCCAGATCTCTCAAACCTTACTCATTTATCACATCTACATATAGGCTGGAATTCATTCACCTTTGAACTACCCTCTTGGTTTGAGAATGTGTCCTCATTGGTTTCACTTGATCTTTCCAACTATGGTCCAAATGGTTCCATCCCTTCCAATTTCATGCCCTGTTAAAAAATGAGCAATCTTGTGCTTAGGGAGAATGTTGACTTTAAAGGAAACCTTTCTTTCATTCTAAGCCATTCTTCCTCATTGGTCATGCTATCTCTTTTTTATTGCAATTTTGGAGGAGTGATTCCCCCATCTATTGCAAACTTTTCATCCTTTGAGACCATGGATCTAGCATGGAACAATTTGGAGGGCAGTATACCATCCTCTTTTGGCAACATTTCGTCCCTTAGATATCTGGACCTTCATTACAATCTGTTAAGTGGTCATATTCCTTTGTCTCTGTGTCAGCTTACAACATTAAGTCACCTCTTTCTAGGCCATAACCAGCTATTAGGAACAATTCCAAATTCCATTCCAAATCTTGCTAGTCTAGAAGTATTGTCACTATCTAATTCCAACGGATTAAGAGGCAACATTTCACTTCAGCTACTTGATAATCTAACTCACCTTGAAGAATTGGAACTTTCTTCAAATCAGTTTTTTATTAACATCTCTACAAGTTGGGTTCCTATGTTTTTCCACCTCCAATTCCTTGGATTGGGGTCTTGTAATATAGAAGGTGACTTACTTGCATTTTTGTCTCAACAATATCAATTGGGTGGGCTAGATCTTTCAGATAACAACATTGTGGGACATCTTTCTTTGTGGTTGTGGGAGCTTCCTAATCTTCAATACCTGAATCTTTCAAACAATCTACTGGAAGGTTGTCTACCCAACAAGATATCCCATACTTTTACAGTGGTTGACTTGCATATGAATATGTTATATGGTTCTCTTCCTGATCTTGATTTTTCTTATAGCAATATTAGATCTATCAGAAAATAGCTTTAATGGCTCTATTCCTGCAACAATTGGCACAACATGGTCTCTATCTTTGTTAGGGAATAATTTGACTAGACGAATTCCAAGTTCTATATGTACCAATGAATAGTATAATGAGGTTTTGGACTTGTCAAAGAAAAAGCTATTTGGTATGATTCCTGCAAACATCAGGTGGTGTACTGGATTAAAAGTTTTGAAATTGGCTCAAAATATTTTCGAAGGGGAGATTCCAGACAAGTTGGGAAAGTTGGTAGTTCTTCGCACACTAAATCTCAATGGCAACAAGTTGCAAGGTATAATTCCTTCATCCATTGCGAGTTGCATGGATCTCCAAGTATTTGATTTGGGAAATAATAAATTTGAGGGTAGCATTATTGTATGGATTAAAAAGATGATAGATTTAAGAATTCTAAGCTTAGTATCTTATAAGTTTATTGATGGATATCCACCCTAGCTGTTCAAGATGGAAAATCTTCAAATTCTAGATTTATCTAGTAATAAATTATCAGGAAGTATTCTTCCAGATGTTAGCAAGTTAAATACTATGTTCAATAATTCACAAAGTTTTGATGTACAATATTCTCAATCTTTAAGATTTTCTTACTCAGGTCATCACTCAGTTTTGCTGATGAAGTAATAGTTTGGATAAAATGAAGGGAAACTTCATACCAAAAGATAATCAGAGCACACAAGTTCATAGATCTATCATGTAATAAGCTATTGGGTAATGTTCCTCCAGAATTGAGACAACTTAAGGGTTTAATTTCTCTCAACATATCAAAAAATAATCTAAGCGACTCAATCCCAAAATCCTTGGGAGCCTTAGCTAACTTGGAATCTTTGGATCTTTCAAAAAATAAGTTGTCAGGAAAGATTCCTTCCCAACTCTATCACATTCTTTGTTGTGTTGAATCTTTCTGACAACATGCTTTCTCGATTAATACCACAAGGGAAGCAATTTTCAACCTTTGAGGCTTCTTCTTTTCTAGGAAATTTGAATCTACATGGACCTCAACTTGAAAACAAGATATTGAACTCTAGTTTGGGTAACAAAGAGAATCAAAATAATACAGTTGCAAAATATGGAGATGTAGATGCAGATGTGATGGATCGATGGTGGGCATTAGGAGTTGGATTAAGTTATGGAGTGGGATTTGCTATTATGATTGTACTGTTGTGCTTTCACATGAAATTGAGATACATATGCTTTTCTCTCATGGATAATTTTATCTGTTATCTTCTAGAATGGTGAATTATGAAGCTTTCAACCTTTTCTTACAAATTCCATATATGTACTTCAAGATTTGTATTGCCACTCATATTTATGGTGTATTCTCATTATTGTAGTGTGTTGAAAAAATAAATCATTTTTAATTTATTTGAAATGAGTACAAAGAGTAAGCAATTAAGATTTATTCATATTTTAGAATTTTTGAAATTAACTAATAGAATTATAAAACAAGTCACAAAGTTTTGGAAAGCTTTTTTCTTTATATAAAAGATGTTTATATATATATTTTATTATGTAAGATTACTTCTATTAAATAAGATTGTTAGATTATTAATTTATCTTTTCTTGAAATTAAATATAATAATTATAAATCAAATTATATATATATAACATTTTTTGTAAAAGTAATTATTTAATTTTATATTTTTTATAATTATATTGTAATATTGTTACTTTTAAAGATTTTTAAAAAAAGTAAAATTATATTCATTATTATTTTTCTAATAAAAAAGATACATCTATATATTCATAATAGCAAATACTTATCATAGTCTTACAATATTAAATATAAACTAAATGCAAAAGTTATTTTTTTCTACATAGAACATTTTTCCTTCACCCATGCAAACATCAAACCCTTTCATTGTTGTACAAGAGTCAATGTGAGATACATACAAAATAATTTTATTTTATTTTTTCTCTTTTTCTTTTCACATACTTGTCGAGAAAAATGACAACATTTTTTTTTTTTTACTGTAAAAGTGGCATTTATATTCTAATAATAAAACAATAAATATAACCACAATTTATATAAAAAAGAGTTAAAATTGAGAAACTAGAGAATGATAGAACTACTTAACTATTTCAATGATGTGCTAGGTTTCATATTTTGATATCATTTCATTGATATAAACTTAGATACAAGTAGTGATTGGGATTTAGAATTGGATATTGGATATGATGTCAAAGACATGACATAATTATACTAGACTTTGATCTCACACACACTAGCTTGTGTCATATATTCTAATCATAAATTGAATCACGCCACTTGAATGGGGTCAATAAAACTAAGCACTAAGAAGATATATTTACAATACTTGTGTTCAAAGTGGTGTAAAAGAAGACTTCAAAGTGTAGAGTATACACTTTTATGTCCTTCCTTTTCTCACCTTGGTGTGTCATAACCCAATTTTTATTCCATTTAAATTATAATATGATTAATTGAATTATGGAGGAAATTCAATAGGTTGAATGAAAATTTTGATATTTTTGAAAAGTTTGAAAGAAGTTGACCGTCGTTGACTATGTGATCTTTTGAACTATCTTATATTTTATTATATTGAATGTTACTGATGAACTGTGTAATTGCAAGTGTGTGAAATTGTAGGATAACAGGTTGAAGGATGAGAACATGGTCGAAGTAGGATTGTTCAACTGGATCAAACGATAAGCTTGATGGAATTTGGGTGCACACACCACAAATGGCATGATGTTTGCATTTGAAATTTCATATAGAAGAACTTATTTACTTGCTTCGAATTGATCCAATGATTAAAAACAAAAGGCTTGTGCAATGTTAAAAAAATGATTTCATGTTCAAATTGTCTATCTTGATCTTATGTGTGTTTGCATTTGAAAGAAAATGATAGTATGACTAAACATATACGTATGTATTCAAAGGCATGATTAAAAGGATAAGAATTTCATTTAGAGGCTATTATATGAATAAAACAAACTTCCATTATTATATGTGTGTGTGTGTGTGTGTTAAAAGGATAAGAATTTCATTTAGAGGCTATTATATGAATAAAACATACTTCCATTTTTATATATGTGTGTCTGTGTCTGTGTCTGTGTCTGTGCATATGTATATATGTATACACACACACACACATATATATATATAAAAGAACATACAAATGTGTGTAAATGTGTGTATATATATATATTCCATATAAAAATTAGAATATAGATCAAATTTATTAAATTGTGTAATGCTAATTTTGAATAAAATTGAATGATGACGTATTGGACAAAGTGGCTTGTATTCAAAGTTATGGCCAAGTTAATTAAATTCAAATAGTGGAGTGACAAATTAATGTCCATTATGAAAGAAATGACCCATATCCATGTGAACAGGTAAGAAGGAAAAACCTTTCCATTTTGGAAAGGAAGAAATCACTGGCAAACAAAGGCAGTGGGAACAAGTATCTAAGGAAAAAGTAGGAAAATGATTCAACTATGAGGGGAAATAGAAGAAAATCCAAGGAAAAACTTCGACATTGAGGTAAAAATAAATTTTGTTTGAAAATGTGTCATAGAAAAATGGCCCCTTGTCATTTTCATGGCCTTTTAGGTCTTGTTTCATGGTGTTGGAACTATGTTGCTTTGATTTTATGTTGTAACACATGGCTTGAACATGCTTATTTAGGTATTAAAACTCAAAGAACATCTTGTGAAGGTGTTGTGAAGTGTTGTAAGACATTTCTACATTCTTCTAGACTCTATTTAACACAATTTACCTAAAAACCACCTTTTCACTCATCAACAAGCCCTATTTTGAAGTGTTGTAAAGTCTTGTAACAAACTTTCACATTTTTCTAGGCACATATTCACTATTTACACCCTTCTCATGCTTTATTTTGTCTCTTTATGCCCTCATATGACTTAATTAAGTGTATTTTTGAATGTTATGCCGACAAATAACATTAAATTATACAACATTTTTCCTGACACATGTTTTTAGGTCCTAGGTGGGACCCATTTCCATGGGTGGTGAATGAGTCCCCTTTGGCCCCAAATTCAAAATATTTCAAATTTCCTTTTGGGATTTTATTCAAAATCACTTGATGTCAGCCTGTGATGAGGTATGAATGGATACTAAGGCATAAGAATTGTATAAATATGTAATTTTCACCTCATTTTACATCTCCTACAATCTTCTCACTCAATCAAGCATTCAATTCTACATTTCAAGCACTCAAGCATTCTACATCATTAATTCAAGTGTTATTCATGCACTTTGAGGAAACCGTTGACATTACTTCAAACTTGCATTATCAAGAGTTAGGTGAGTTGATAGCATTTGCATGTTATTAGTTTATCTTTCTCTTTCATTTCATTGTCTTTTCAAGGGTTTAATTACCAAAAGTAGGGTTTGACCAAGGCAAACACCTATTCACTAACCCCTAATCATTTTTCTCCTTTTTCTTGTTAATTTGTAGCCCTTTGTTTAAAGATTGATAGGTTATTAGATGTTGAAGAGTGATTTTCAATTCAACTAGGTGCTTCAATTCAATTTGAGTCAAAATCAAGCTTGGAGAGAGTTATTTGTCTATTTTTTGTAGATTTGACTTTGACAACCTGACAAGCAGACATTCCTAGATCTGGTGTTGTAGAGTTGTCTCCTAGTTTTTTAGAAATTTGGGGGAGGACTGATTCGCCACCTGTAGTGAATGAGTCCCACCTTAGAACTAAAAACTTGAATTTTGTCAGATTTCAGATCCCGACATACAGAAACTAGCTCTTGACAGTTTTTCACCAGTAGGTGGACTGATTCACCACCCTAGGAAAATGAGTACCACTGTGAGGAATAAATGAATTTTACTAGCATCCAAAACACTCTAGAAAACTCACATTTCATCTAGGTGCACTCAAATTCATCTTTGTACTTTCTGTTTTGCATTATTTCTTCATTTACCTAGTTGTTTGCATATCCCAATTTATTTTCAAACATAGTTGTAATTTCACTTTTGCATTCATTTTCAGTCACCTAGATTAATCTATTGCATTTAGTTAACTTCATTTACATCATACCACATCACACATCCTAATTTGAGTGATACATTAGCATTTTTGGACCCAATCTCTCTCCTATTAGGTGAAAAACCTTAGAAGTGCAAAAGTAGCATTCGGGTCCCAAAAATCTATGTTTCATTTTGGTGAACCCAACTTTTGAACACTTTAGATTTCTGATTGCATTCACATATTGCATTCTAAGTTTCCATTTGCATTAGAATTCAATTAAAACATGGATTTGTTATTGCATTCTAGTACTTTTCATTTTGCATTAGTGAAACATTCATTTAGCTTTCATTTTTGCATTGCATCTAATTGAAAAAAGTCAAAATATGCATTCTGCATCTGAAAATTGCATACTTTAGAACATTTAAATCATCTTAAACTTTCTGAAAATACTAAAAAAAACTTCATACTGGGACTCATTCGCCATCCAAGGCAAATCAGTCCCTCTGCACTTCTAAAACAACATTTCTGCGATCTTTTTGACATTATCCTACATTACAATTTCTTTCTCTTGCATTATGTTTTCATTTCTAGAATCTCTGTTTTTCCTCATTTATTGCATTTTAGTTTATTTGCAACATGACATTTTCTTTCAATAAGTTTTGGAATTCATTAAAATCATTGGTAGACATGTCCAATTGTGCTTTAGGTTGTGACCCTAATGACCTTGAACTCACACATGCTCCAACTCCTCATGATTGTCCTCCTCATGATGTAGACATCATTGGAGAAGATGATGATAGCATGCACAAGTTCTACAATGACTGCCTTGACAACCTAGAGGCCAATGCAACCTTTTACCCATCATTGAGATCACAAGACCTCCCACTATTGCACCCCCTAATCACTTTGCATATTTACATCTTGAAGTTAATATATTACCTAAAGTTCCTCCCTCAAGTGGACCTAGTTCCTCTCAATCCCCACAATCCCAATCATTCTATGAGCACACAGTCATAAACATTCCTATCAACCTTGAAGAGACTTATGGTAAATGATTTACTATCTTAAGTAAATAAGGTTGTGACACAAAACATGAACATGACATCCATCAACTTTTTGAACAAAAACCAACAGAAGCAAACACAACATTCCTTGGATATCACAATCCTTCTCATCCTAAGAGACATGCCCTTCAACCTAGGAGACTTCCTGATCATTGGAACAGTGATCTTGAATGCTCCTTCTAACTTAAATATTCTTCTTCTGCATGAACAACCACTATCTCCTTATAATGATAAGGATGTTAGGGTCCTCATGGATCCTTCTCATCCTATTCATGAACAAGGAGAATCTAGCAAGCAGAAATGACCTTACAAACTCAAAAAGATCAAGTTTCCCACATATCCTCCACTTGAATGTGAAAGGAGACTTCAATTGATTTTAAACAAAGGTCTTATAATTTTACCACCTTTGAATAGGTTGGTTATCTATCCCAAAGACTCTAACATACCATTTTAAAAATATCATCGCATCCTTGGACATCGCATTGAAGAATGTTAGACATTGAAGGAAATACTGGATAAGTATCACTTCACTGATACCGACAGTTTCCCCGTCATACCTTAAAGCAACCGAATCCCATCATCATGCCATAGTTGTAGAATTCCCTATTCTGACTATTGCATGATCCTTTCACATCACCTACCTCAGCTCATTCTTTCCTTTACACTTTTTGGAGGGCAAGACGTTGTTAACCTTGTCCTCGTAATGCACTTATCTTTGTCTCTTATCTATGTTATTCCTTTTCTACTTATCTATTTAAGATTGAGAAATCAATACCTTAGTTAATGGTTGACTTACATTTATAGTACTTGTCCTTTTTTTTCCCTTTCTTTTCATTTGTGTATTGTGTTCCCCCGTATCATGTGTTTGATGTTCTCTCTCTGTACACTTCTATTCACACCTCTACTCTTCTATTCGTTGTGCATTTTTTTTTTCTCTTTTTGTTTTTTGTTCTTTTGGGGATGACGGAACACGTAGAGACGCCCTATGTCTCTTCCATGTTGACCCAAAAGGTCCTTGTCTTTTTCTCTTTTTGTTTTGTGTTCTCCTTTTGGGTATGACACAAAGCGAAGAGACACTCTATGTCTCTTCCATGTTGACCCAAAAGGTCCTTGTCGTTTTCTCTTTTTTTTTTGTGTTTTCCTTTTGGGGATGACGCAAGGCATTGAGACCACAATGTCTCCTTCATGTTGACCCAAAATATTTTTCATTTTCTATCACCTTTTCATTTTCTTTCTTTTTACTTGTGTTTTCCTTTTGGGGACGATGCAAAGCATCGAGACCGCAATGTCTCTTCCATATTGACCCAAAATGGACTTTATTTCTCCTTTGTTTTCTCTCTCTTTGTGTCGTTCTTCTAGTTCTATGTGCTTTGGGGAATGATGACAATTCTGAGCTTTTTAATCAAAAAATTGCAACAAAAAACATACTGAACCCAAATCCATAGATCCCTTATATGTTTGGTGTGCTTTCTTTTCTGGGGGGCAACCTCCTTTTCTTTGTCTTTCATTTTCCTTGACATAACGCAACCTAACTTCGAAGCATATGACTTGGCATAGGGCTTTCCAGGTTGGCTCTCATGTCTTATTTTCTTTTTGCATTTTCTTTTCTTCTCTACTTTAAAGTAATTGTTCACAGACCAATGCGTAACAATTCCTTTAAAGTGGGGGGCATACATTACCATTAATTCATTTGCATTCTTGGTTCCTAGTGTAGCTTTTTCATTTATATGATGTGTTTGTTACTTTGTGGATGACATTGGGTGTGGTGTCCTTCATAAGTGTGATTTATCTCAGCATATTACATTCCTCTTGGTGGCTTGATGTAATGCACTGCATCCCCTAAATTGTGAATATACTATTCTTTGACTGGTCCTCTCTTGGAGACATTAGACACAATGTTCCCTAAGTGACCGACCTTGGATGAACTGAACAAGACTCCTTTGAACATCTTTTTACATTTTACACTTTACACTTTACATTTTTGCATTTTTAGATTTTGCATTCTTTTTGCCACCTTGCATAACACAACTTGCATGTCTGTGGTACCTTTGTCTTTTTGTTCATAGAATTTTTCCTTGTGGCGCCTTGTTAAAGTTATCAAATGGGTATAACTTTGACATGGTTGAGCGGGAAGCCCACCTAGTGGCATGACTTTTCCCCATAGACACTTTTTGTTTGTGAGTGCATATCAACTAGTGTATGTATCTTACCTTTTTGGGCTTTCTTACCCCACAGACAACTAGTTTTGTGGCCCTAGAGTGAGTATATAGTTGGGCATTCTCACCCCACAGACAACCTAAAGTTTCGTGGCCCTAGAGTGAGTACACATTCTTTTTTTCAAACAATCAGCCTAGATCTCTTTCCATAACCAGAACTTGGATTGACAATTGGAGCTTCATCCAAATCATTGCAACACTTATGCTTTCCTTTGTTCTTATGTCTAGTTTTCCATGGGATCTTCATCATGGGGGCTTAATCATCCCTCTTGATCATTTTCATTCCATCTTGCTAACGTAAGTGCATTTGAACCCTCCCCTTGATGTTCATGGCTACTTTAGTGTGAGTTTGAAGCAGATTCATCCTCTCACTAAAGTGGGGGTTAAATGTGTCAGAAAAATGGCCCCTTGTCATTTTCATGGCCTTTTAGGTCTTGTTTCATAGTGCTGGAACTATATTGTTGTGCTTTTATGTTGTAACATGACTTGAACATGCTTATTTAGGTATTAAAACTCAAGGAACAACGTCTTGTGAAGGTGTTGTGAAGTGTTGTAAGACATTTCTACATTCTTCTAGACTCTATTTAATGTAATTTACATAAAACCACCTTTTCACTCATCAACAAGCCCTATTTTGAAGTGTTATAAAGTCTTGTAACAAGCTTTCACACTTTTCTAGGCACATATTCACTATTTACACCCTTCTCATGCTTTATTTTGTCTCTTTATGCCCTCATATGACTTAATTAAGTGTATTTTTGAATGTTATCCTGATAAATAACATTAAATACAACATTTTTCTTGACACATGTTTTAGGTCCTAGGTGGGATCCATTCACCATGGGTGGTGAATGAGTCCCCCTTGGCCCCAAATTCAAAATATTTCAAATTTCCTTTCGGGATTTTATTCAAAATCACTTGATGTCGACTTGTGATGAGATATGAATGGATACTAAGGCACAAGAATTGTATAAATATGTTATTTTCACCTCATTGTACATCTACAATCTTCTCACTCAATCAAGCATTCAATTCTACATTTCAAGCATTCAAGCACTATTCATGCACTTTGAGGCAACCATTGACATTATTTCAGACTTGCATTATCAAGAGTTAGGTGAGTTGAGAGCATTTGCATGTTATTAGTTTATCTTTCTCTTCCATTTCAGTGTCTTTTCAAGGGTTTAATTACCAAACGTGGGGTTTTACCAAGGAAAACTCCTATTCACTAACCCCTAATCATTTTTCCCCTTTTTTTTATTTGTTTGCAACCCTTTGTTTGTAGACTTGACAAGTTATTAGGTGTTGAAGAGTGATTTTTAAGTCAACTAGGTGTTTCAAGTCAACTTGAGTCAAAATCAAGCTTGGAGAGAGTTATTTATCCATTTTCTGCACATTTGACTTCGACAACCTGACAAGTAGACATTCCTAGATCTGATGTTGCAGAGTTGTCTCCTAGTTTTTTAGAATGTCAGATTTTAGATCTCGACATACATAAACCAACTCCCGATAGTTTTTCACCAGTAGGTGGACTGATTTGCCACCCTAGGCAAATGAGTCCCAATGTGAAAAATTAGTGAATTTCACCAGCATCCAAAACACTCCAAAAAGCTCACATTTCATCCAGGTGCACTCAGATTCATCTCTGTACTTTTTGTTTCACATTATTTCTTCATTTACCTAGTTGTTTGCATATCCCAATGTGTTTTCATACATAGTTGTAATTGCACTTTTGCATTCATTTTCAGTCACCTAGATTAATATATTGCATTTAGTTAACTTCATTTACATCATACCACGTCACACACATCCTAATTTGAGTGATACATTAGCATTTTTGAACCCAATCTCTCTCCTTTTAGATGAAAAACCATAGAAGTGTAAGAGTAGGATTCAGGTCCCAAAAATCTATGTTTTAGAAAATATGTTTGATTTCTCAATTATATCTATTCGAAAATAAAAACTTACAAATTGTCTTCTCAAAATGTCAATTCTATTAGAATCAATGATAAATTAGTAAATGTCTACAAATATTTTTGGCATAGAACCTGGTCATATTAGGTAAGATCAACCTTATTTCTTGACATAGGATACTAGGGGCTATAATCCATCCTTGCATGTTTTATTCTTGTGCATTTTACACCCTATTGGCTTGCTAGCTAAGCAAGGCCAAGATATATATGTTGTATCATTATTGTCTATATTCGTAGTTCCTTGCATGTGAGTTTATTTTCTTTTTTTTGGCTATTTAGATTATATCCAAATAGTAGAAGTTGTGTTATTTTTAAACGATGTAGAAAAATCATTGAATGTTCCCTTAGGGAACAATTATATTATCACTATTATTCTTTTCTTAGTATTTGATTCTCATATCAACTAGGTCGAACAATGGATGCCACATCCTTGGGGTGTAAGGATCAGATTGAAATCTTAAGTAATAGAGAATCGTTGCGATTTTATAAATAAGTCTGCATCTTTCAATACAAATGATGGAGGAATGAAGATATCATTCCATTCTTGCATTATTTGAATCAATCTATAAAATCAACAAACTACATATCATTGAACATAGGTTAAATCTTGCATGTCAAGCTATATAAGCCATTAAAAGGCATTCATTAAGATCAACCATTGATATTGTTTATGGTAAAACTAAACAATCGCTTGACTATTGGATGTTCTTTGGAATGACAAGTGACGTGAACATTTATTCTTTTTCTTACAATCACCATTAAGAAACACATGTTTTTCTATAACCTTGGAAATAATAAAACGGTTTCAAGACTCTTATGTTTATTTTGGTCTTCAATCGACAAGCATGTTGATTCAATATATTTATTGCAGAGAATTGTTTATATGTTTGAATACTAGAATGATGGAGACTCTGTTCTTTGCATGTAGAATTGGATAGCCTAAACCTGTTAACGAAACATTGGGCACAGTAAATAGTTTTTCTACAAACAACATCTTTTTTTTATAAATAGTATTTGTTTTGCTACAAATAGTATCATTTTGTTATAAATATTTTTTTTTTGCTGCAAACAACATCTTTTTGTTATAAACAATATTTATTTTTCTACAAACATCATCGGTTTGTTATAAACATCTTTTTTTTTGCTGCAAACAACACCATTTTGTTATAAACAACATTTGTTTTGTTGCAAACAACATTGTTTTGTTATAAACAACATTATTTTGCTATAAATAGCTTTTTTTTGTTACAAACAACATATCAGTATGTGGAAATTGTTCAAACAAACCTATTCTCAATTATTTTACTTCTTGTAGTTCTAAAAAATGATATGTAAATCTATACATTATTTTGAATGAAAGCATTTTGTTATAATGGTTTTATTTTAAAATGTATTCACAAATTTATAACTTAAGTTGGCACATATATGTGTATGCACATAGAGCTTTGTTTACGTACATACACATACTTGTGACATACGTACTTTTGTTACTTATTAAATTCATTCTTAAATGAATATTGATTTATGATGAATATAATCATGTGTCATGAATGGATAATGTATTGATTTATTTTTTTATTCAAGGGATATAAACGCTTTTGAATCAGAGCTATGAACTAGAATACAACCATTCAACAATACCACCCCAACGGGGTTTGAACTCTAGTGGCAAGAACAGCAATGCCACCTTTAAACCAACACACTATGCCAATGCCGACTAATGCATTGATTAGTTCCCTTTGAATTATTTTTATGATTTTTATTAAATTGAGGAAATAAGTAGATTGAATTACTTTTCCATAGATTTTTTGTGTAAAGAATATTCTCTTTATTTATTAGAACAACAACACCTAAGTAGACTAGAGCACTCAAGGTAGATGCTACTAGAGGGTAGATAGTTGTTATGAAATAACTATGTTGTTGAAAGTTACCTTCTGAGATGGCTGCCAAAATGGAATTCAGAGAGTAGGTTTTTTCTTTATCCAAAACCTATCATTTGTTGTTGTAACTTAATTTTTATGCTTGGCCATGCAATTATCCCATTATGTATGTATCTAAAATTTGTGATAACACTCTCTACCATTCCTAGCATAGATCTTGCATTTTTCTAAATCATAGATAGAGATGCATGTTGATGTTTAGGAACACACCAATGTCAAGTATTCTTCAAGTTGGAAGAATTTTCGAGAACCACAATTCTTTGTGGTTGGGTGGTAAGCACTTCAACCATGTTCTTGTCCACCAATGGAGGCAAGCGTTAAGAGGCAACCTTGGATGTTTACATGACTATCATGGTCGATGATGTAACCTTGATGTAAAATTTGTATATTGTATTAACTTTGTGGCCCTATGAACCAAATCAACTTGGACAATGTAATTGACATCGAAATTGAATATATATATATATATATATATATATATTTGACTTGTTTTAATTAAAAATGTGTTTCTATGATTGAAAATAGTTGCTTAGTTATGTCTTTTTAAAATTAAATATTCATAATTTCATTTGCAATAATATATAAGTAATAATTAGAATGGGTTATTACATTTGGTATCAGAGCCATGTTCAACTCTAGGCCTTTTGAGTCCACAATAGCCATGACCAGGGGATAGTTGACCCTTGACCAAATTGAGTTGTCCTGAGGATTGACTGAACCTAGATTGAATCCAGGTATGTGAAGGTCTAAGTAAGGATGAAAGAAAGGGACAGCCATTAGGAGCTCGAACAAGAAAGTCATAGTGGAAGAAAGCACCAATACTGAGGTTCAACCCAAGATTCCCGACGATGAGACTCTAGCTCAAGCTCTCACTCAACTTAAGTTGGAGAGAGGCAAGAAGATTGAGGAATCGAAGAAAAATCCTATGATTAAGAAGCCTTTCGCAATCAGAGATTGGCCTCTAGGGACCAAATGCACCCTTGCTAACTAAAAAGGAAAAGGAGAGCCTGCATGCTCAACCCTTCTCTTTTGAGAAAATTGATGTAAATTTTGATGAGGACCCAGAGGAGTGTCCTCTCTTGGAGAATAAGAAAAATAACTAATGTAACAAGAAGCCTTTATAAATAAGGGTTTATTGACCCACACTTAATATAAATAAAGTGAGATGTTATTTTTGGTGTGTTCAAATGAAGAACTCCAAAATATGTTTGTTGTGGATGAATGTGTATGTCTTCAATGAATGAAGGATAGATTCATGTGTTTGTAATGCTATGCAGAATAAGAATGCTTATTTGTAGAACCTAGTGTTAAGTTATGATAGACGTGAAATGTTATGTAGGTCAAGTTTGAATCAGCATGGTGACCACCAGGAAAGAGATAGGTGGTAGTGGGTCAAACAATGGACCAAATAAGAGGCTGTAATAGATTTTAGAGCTTTTGAACAAGAAAGAGGCTCGTATGGATCACATAGAAGGGAAAGTGCACAAAGTTGAGTCCACGAAAATGTGGAAGTTTTTGCATTAGCCAAAAAAATGAAATCGACATTGCATAAACGTGATCCTGATTTTTAAAAATTAGGATCCTATTTAGCTTCGGGATCCCAAGCCTAAATGCAAAATGGGATCCCACTTTTTAAAAATTGGGATCCCATTTGTTAAAGGGTCCCGAATTGATAGACAAGGAACGAGATCCTGATTAGTATGAAATGGGATCCAGATTTATAAAAATCAGCATCCCATTTTGTAAAAATTGAGATCCCGTTTTATAATGGTATTTATTTTTTAAAAAATGAACAAACTGCATTTTGCAATGGATGAGATCTTGAGTTCAAGTGATAGTGACCTCCACAAATAGCTCCAGGTACCTGCCCACCCACATTTTTTTGTTGCATTTTTTTATTTTTTATTGAAATTGTGAAGAGAATAACTAATTTTAGCATGTTTTTTTTTAAATTTATTTGACGTTTTAAGCATTTTATTTCCTGTTATAGTAGAAATGAGTAATTGTAGAAAAAGATCAAAAAATGCAATGAAACCTGAGGATTTCTGAATAGAAATGAAAAAATGAACCTTGAATTGTGTTTTAGAAACAAAATTTAGCTTTTAAAACCTAAATTGTTCGATCAAACAAAAAAAATTGAATTTGAAAACCCTAATTGAAATGAAACAAAAAATTACATTTCAAAACCCTAGAAATTGAAATGAAATTAAAAAATTGCATTTAGAAACCCTAATCAAGCTTTTTGAAACCCTGAATTCAAATCAAATGAAAAAATTAAATTTTAAAACCCTAGTTTGAAATTAAACAAAAAAATTGCATTAAAACCCCTAATTGCTTAGAAATTGAAACCCTAAATTGAATTGGAACAGAAAAATTTGCTAAAATTCTAAATTGAAATCGAACAAATCATTCTGATTTTGAAAACTAGGTAATTTCGAGCTCAAGAAAATTCATTTGTATTGCTTAAATGTTTTAAATTTTATTTGCATTGTATGGAGAAAATGATATGTTAAACTTTAGTTTTAATGTTAAATTATAATTACATTAGAAAACAATATGTTAAAGAATAGTTACAATTCATAAATTTTATCAATGTTTGTTTGCAAATTTAGTTAGCAAATTCATAAATCCAAGCATGTACAATTCATTTCCAATTGGCACTAACTTGCAAGTCCAAATTATTCCAAGGGCCACCCAAAATTCACCCTAAGTTTGCTAGACCCTAAACCCTGAACTGTAAAATCCAAACGCTCAACACTAAAGCATTTGAATTTTGTCTTAGGACCTTAAAATGAAATTTGGTTGCCTTAAAAAGCCCTCTATTGTCACCATCTAGTAGAGATTTTTGTAATGTTTTCACTTATTTGAACACATAATATAAAAAATTTTGGTTTCTACAAGTTTACGAAGAGTGGATGATCACTCTCTATGATACTTAGACATGATCAATAGGGATCTAAATCATTGGAAGAAAACTTTATTCTATTATATCCATAAGATAGAAGAGCGCGAGTGAGAGTGATATGGGTAACTTCTTTCATTGGAGATACCTAAAATTATGTAGGTTCAATGTCAAGAATGGGTCTATTTGGTAGATTTATGAAAAATATTATGACTATCTAGAATACCATAAAAGTATAATTATAGCAATTCCAATTGGAAACACTTGGGTATATATCATATGGAATTTAAATAGTAAGGTGTCTATTATATAGGAGAGTTGATAATAGATGGAAAGAGGATTGTATGAGAATATATGTATTAAGAAACACATACCACATGACCTCTATAGGATTTTTAAGATGCGATCCTAGATAATAATCCACCCATCCTCAAGCATAATGGGTTCTTTAGCAATTAAGGGAGATGATAACCATAAAATTACCTATATTTTGATAATATATAAATTTATGTGGAAGGATAGAAATGCATCAATAAGGAGACCAAGATGGGACCATTTAACACCTAAGGTACCTATTACATGGGAAAGGGAGGAGGTACATGATGATAGATTGGAGGAACTAGGCTATTATTACAATAGAGAGAGGAGGAGGATTCATATTATGCTCTTATAAGTAAGAGGTCAATTTAGAAGATTAAAAGAACTCTAATAAAAAAGGAAATAATTCTATAGAGGGAGTGAGTGGGATTGTTGAAAATATACAAGGAGAGACCTGTGAAGATCCCAACACCTACATAGAGTCCTACACGAAATACACAAATCTAGGTACTTCCTAGAATGATCAAGATCCATGTGAGTAGCCTCTTTTTATTTTTGTATCTTCTACATATGTATATTTATTCCTTTATTATGTGATTAAAATTGTGTATGATATAATTTATTAATAAGTGATTACAAGTATAATTATTAAAATATTTTATAATTATTTTTATATCCACTAATGTAGGAGGAAATCTTTACTTGTTTTGATACATGTATATTATTTTTATGATATGCATAGATTGATCCATTTTTAACATGATACTTTTCTTTATTAGAGAGGTAAACACTTTTGACCCAAAGCTATGAACCAATGAGGTCACACTATGACTAAATTTGGACCTCACTAGACATCTAGATCCCCTTAAGCCATCCTATCACCCTAAATCGTAAATCGATTTCTTAAGGGGTCCCAATATGACATTTGTTAAGGGGATCAAAGAAGTTCTCAAAATTTGGTGAAGTTGCCCAAGGCAACCAAATTTAACAATAATAAGATTGTGCAAGATTATAATATGAATGAGATTTCATGATCTAGGTTGGCCAGTTGAAACAAGAGCTATCTCAATCAACTATTCCACAAGAAAATGTTCTTCACTAACTTGCAAGTTCATTATATTCCAAGGGGCACCAAAACCTCACCCTAAGTTATGTAAACCCTAAACCCTTAACTCTAAAATCTAAACCCTAAACACTAAAGCATTCATTTTGTCCTAGGACCTTAAAATGAAATTTGGTTGTCTTAGGAAACTCCACCAAATTTCATTCCCTTAAGCCATGTAATTTTGTCATAGGATCTTACTACATAGACCCTCTTAAGCTATCCTATTACCCTAAACGCTAAACTCTAAAATCTAAACCCTAAACCCTAAAGCCATATTTTTTTTCTTAAGCTCTTGATGAAATTTGGTTACCTTGGGCAACTTCACCAAATTTTATTCACTTGAGCCATGTCATTTTCTCCTAGGACCTCACTAGACATAGATCCCCTTAAGCCATCTTGCCACCCTAAATCGTAAATCAATTTCTTAAGGGGTCCCAATATGACATTTCTTAAGGGGATCAAAGAAGTTCTCAAAATTTGGTGAAGTTGCCCAAGGCAACCAAATTTAACAATAATAAGATCATGTAAGATTATAATATGAATGATATTTGATGATCGTAAATTATATAGCATTCATGAAACCTAAATCTTAAACTCTAAATCATAAACCCTATAGCATTCATGAATTGTCCTATATTAATAGTTAATTGTATTTTCATTCAAGTAACATGCCTTAGACATAAATGAGGCTTACATATTTTATCATTTGTATTCAATTAAAGGCCATTTATATTGAATGGTTTAAAGGTATTTCCTAAACATGTATCTTACATTTTGAAATTACAAATCTAATGCAGATTCACTCATATCTTAAAGATTACATGGATCTCGATTCAATAATATTCACAATCCACCTCCACACCATACATCTCCACCACCTTCACCTCCAACTTGACCCACTCCACCTCGTAACCCCCCACCTCCACCACCTGAAATCGATGGAGCTCATTTGCAAGCACGAATCAATGCCAATGTTAGAACCATCCAAGATCAAATCAACATTATTCAAAATGAATAATGTGTCACATCACCTATGAGGATGTTTGTATCTAGGATGCAAACCCTTGTTGATGCTTTCAGGGATATGGATGGGATCTTAGATGAGCATCGACAATGGCTAGAGGAGAGGAGAACTTCTGATTCTGAAAAGGAAAACACAAAGAAATGAAGAGATGTAGTAGAGAGCCACAATAGTTTCTAAATTAAGACAATGATCCTACATAGTTATGAATTTATGAATTTGGTGGAATTTATGAACTTATAATGAACAATATATAATAGTATATATTTTATGACTATCTACTAGACCATGATTTCTCCTGTTGGAAAATTGTAATATATATATTTGTGTGTGTGTTAGACATAAAATGAGCTTTTTGTGATTGTTTCAAGTTTATTGTTTAGTATGTACACATGTATTAAAAATTTGCATATAGTTCTTAAATTTTGAGATTTGTATATATGTACATAGTTTAGTTTAATGATGTATCCATGCAAATTATGCATCATATTTTTTATTTTAAATGTATGTACATGTTAAATTTTGAATTTTGTATGCACATGCTCAAGTTCAATCAATGTATATATGTGCATTTCAATTAAATATATGATCTTAATATATGTGTGCACATCCTATTTAAACAAATTTGCATGTGCAAGTGTCAAATTTAACTATTTCTTGTAATTTTTTAAGTTTTTATGTTAATTTTGTATAATTTAATGCAGCTGCACATTTATATCTCATAACATGGATTATTTTAACATTGATGATATCATCAATCCACCACCTTAGCCACAACCACATCCACCTCCCCCTCCACATCCACCTTCCCCTCCACCTAATATGCCACATCCAACACCTATCGCATCTGATGAGGCTCACTTGTGAGCACGTATAAACGATCAGGTTGCATCCTTACAAAATAAAATCAATGCTATGCAGAGTCAAGCATTGATTCCACCACATGTGAGATGTTTTGCATCTATGATGCAAAACATTATGGATGCCATCAGGACGATCGATTATGATCTAGATAGGCATTAGCGAGACAAAGAACAAATGGGACAATTTTATGCTCATGGTCTCTCTTACAAACAAGTATTAGACCTTAAAATAATGAAATCCCACTTAGCCCCCTACTTTCTTGACCCCATTACTCGACAACCCATTCCACACAACAAATCTAGAATATCCATGAGGTGGTGCATACATCCATAAATGAGTGCACATTTTTGGGATCGATGGTATATGGTTTTTGATAGTCGCCCAAATGCTACTTGAGAGTTCCCATTGTATTTTTTGAGAAAACTATATGTAGAGTTTGTTATGGGGCAAAAGCCCAATTATTTTGATTTTAAATCATTTCAGGGTGTTGGTGGTGACATGCCACAATAGAGGTTAGGGGCAAGGGTTGATCCCCAATGCTCTGTGCATGCACAACCCCTTGTTGCTCCTAGTCCTCCCATTCCCACACCTATACATCATTGAGCTCTAGTCTCGACATTAGGTTCCCTTAGTACACTCGCAAGAGACCTTGATCAACATGCTTCTGTGATAGCGAGTGGGGAGCATAGAGACAATGATGATGGAGTAGTTTTTTATGGAGTTGGTTTGAGTATCGCTCCAAAAGTGTTGAGGCCCATCCCCCATATATGTACTAGTTGTCATCAAGTATGCTATGGACCTAATTAGGCCACACCTAGTTCATGTGGACGTGGAGATTTTGGTGGTTCATCTAGTCGCATCAGTTCATTTGTAGAGTTTTTTATAGCAGACCATCACCCTGAGGACACTGCGACACAGGTATAAATATGCATCTATGTACGCTCATTTTATAAGAATTTTGATGGATGTATATATCAAAGAAAAGTTTGCAATACATTTTAACAATCAAACTGTTTGGTGTACATATGACACTAACGATGGGGCAATCATCTGTTCCACAAGTACATACATCGACACCAATCGTACTCGGCAACCCTTATGGGGTATTTGATTTCAATTTTTAAAATTATATATGAAATCATAAAGTTAACTTGAGTTTTAAATTTATAATTGAATCACATATATGTTTGAAATATTTATGTTGGTTTAGGCGAGTCAATTAGCTTCCACATCGATTCCTCCTGAGGGATTATCGAGCACTCCTCCACTATCGGGTGTTATAGATCAAGGGCAGGTACATTCATATTGTAAATTGTTTAAAGTTTACATTAGTATAGTTACAATTATGAATTTTGAATTCACTAGATATATGAAATACATGCATGTACACTTGTAAATATTATAAGCGTTAAATGTCTATGTATGTATGTCTAGGTTGATACCACAATGAGAATGGGCATCGAGAAAACATTTGATGTTGTGGCTACTCATGAGGCCTCTGATTTTCAAGTTGTTTAAAAAAATTCTACACAAAATGTGCAAACTTGAATATATATATATATATATATATATATATATATATATATATATATATATATATATATATATATATATATATATATATATAAACCTAATTCAAGTATACATGCTTTAATTTTGATCTTGTAGGACTTTGTTAGTGCAACTTTCAGCCTTGACCCAGACATAGTTACACCACCAGGAGGACATGCAGATCAAGCTCTAGATCAAATGGTAATTTAATTTTTTTATTATATTTAAAGTCAATTATAAATTACATATTCTGAATATAAGTTTAATTTTAAATTTTAAATTGAATATATACATAATATGAGATTTGTTACATATTCTTTTTTCTTTTATAGCATGAGACACATCTTGTAGTTGAGCATGTACAGACAAGTCCTGGAGAAGAGGGTGCACAACCTCAGAATACGATATAATTAAAATGTGATAAATTATAAATTAAATTGAATTAAATCATTTTGAATTGTAGACTTGTATATCTAATTTCAACTTTCTTTGTCTTGTTTATGTAGATTGATTCAGAGAATTTAGAGGTTGCTTCAAGTGCACCAGAGCATCCAAACACAAATATGATGGTAATTTAATTTTATGATGAATTATAAATTAAATTGTCATTACATCATTTTTCATTGTCTTACATTTGATTTCATCTTTCTCTTGTACAAAGTGTTTCAGGTCATCTGCATAGTCCGCATGATGTGAAGAGGTCTCTTGATTATAGAGACAATACATGACCTAGAAACATGATTTTATGGGTTATATTTGTTTATTTCATGGACTATATTTTCGGTTTCTCATGTACTTTGTTTTGCTTTATATTTCATGGCTTAAGTACTTAGTTGGACTTTAGTTCATGGGTTGTACTATGGACTTTATTTCATGCACTTAATATATTGGTTTCATGCACTTAATATGTTACATAAATTATGGAATTTATTATTGTTTGAAATTTTAATTTACACATGTACATTTATGCATTTTATGTTCATAGTCAAGACATTAATATAGGACATTAATGTGGAATTTAGTGATCTCATACATGATATTAATATAGGACATTTTAATATTTATACTTTACAAATTTAGTGATCTCATACATGATATACATGATATGTACATTCAATAATTAGCGATAATTACTCAATGAGCTTGTTCAATTCACGTCAATCAATTTTTAGTCAATAAATCATAATTTACAAACAAAAGAAATTGGTTTATATACCAAAAAGGATAAAAATTTAAGAAATAAACAATACCATAGAAGAATAGAGAATAAAAGCATTAATAAATTATATAAATAATAACATCTAACATTAATTTATAAGCTTCCAAAACAAATAATGACATCCAATACTAATTTATAAGATATCAAAACAAATAATGGCATGCAATACTAATTTATAAGCTGTCAAAACAAATAATCACATCGAATACTAATCTATAAGTAGTCAAAACAAATAATAGCATCCAACACTAATTATAGGTTGTCTGAAGGGGATGTCTTAAGGGGTCGTAATACGATGTCTTAAGGGGATCAAAGAAGAGTATAATTGAGTATAAATACTAAGTGATATTAACAAGTATTATAAGTTTTAGGGTGAGTCATCATAATACAATGTCTTAAGGGGTCTTAAGGGGATTTCTAAAGGGGTCATAATACAACATCTTAAGGGGATGTCTTAAGGGGTCATAATAGAATTTATTAAGGGGTCATAATACAACATCTTAAGGATATTATTGATTTAACAATAATGTATGCATGCTATTTAGTGATTATAGAATTAGACATAAAGTTTCAAAGTAGGAAAACATGCACATTTAACAAACAAAATATATAGAATATCGATTTTGATACATAGAAGTACATAGAGTATGTTTAATTTTGTAAGTATGTATGTACATATATGTCATCCCAAAACAATGTTTACAAAATGTGGATGTGTCATCTCAAGAACATCTCAAAAATTTTCCTAGAATGTAGTAGGCCTTCACACCACCTGATATCAAAAAGGTACAAGCAATAAAAATGAAATCATCAAAACATACATATTTTAATTTATATAAAACTATCTATATGTACAGAACTCAAGTACCTTCATTTAAAAGTATTCCACACATGTGTGTAGGTTGAATCCAGTCATCCTCTCCTTTTTGTCTCAAAGTATGAGATCAATGCAATGATGGCCTAAGGATACAAAAAAGGACAATAAATCAATTTTAACTATTAATGTACAAGAAATATCAATATGTAATCAAAACATGTATTTAAATATAATTCAACTAATAATTACCTATTTTTACCAAGTATTCCATGTTGTCTAGGTTGAATCTGCATGGACTAGATCCTTTTTGTGATTATTCCTTAGGGATCTATAAAATAATAATTTAAATCAATTTCAACTAATAACACACTTGACCAATATCGAAACATGTATTTAATGTATTTAAAAGGAAAAAATAAAACTAAAACTATATTTACCTGTATTTACTTATTCCATTGTACCATCTGCATCCTCTCTTTTTTGCAATGCATCTATGATTGCCTCATGCTATTCCATAGAAATTGACCATAACACTTTTTTTGAAGGTCTTCCATGATACCGCTCTAGTTTTATATTTGTTGCCACCACCAAATGTGAATAATGTACAATATTTTTATGTGTTTCATAGTCTTCGAATGCAGGTAGACCATTCTTCCTTGTTAGGTATTTTCGTAGCCAACTGCCAACAACCACCA
The DNA here is from genome assembly GCA_007258455.2 of Sequoia sempervirens. Taxonomy (NCBI): domain Eukaryota; kingdom Viridiplantae; phylum Streptophyta; class Pinopsida; order Cupressales; family Cupressaceae; genus Sequoia; species Sequoia sempervirens. The sequence goes on along the minus strand of VDFB02000003.1, from coordinate 360,174,537 downwards.
CTAATCCTATTGGAAAACATGAAAACCATCATCAAATAAGTTCTCAAAATTTTATTAAGGGGATCAAAGACTTGTTCTAAAAAATTGCTTAAGGGGATCAAAAACTTGTTATCAAAATTTGCTTAAGGGGATGTCTTAAGGGGATCATTGTACCTGTTGGATAATGAAAGCCATCATTATCTTCTCAAGGTGCTAATAACTTATGTTTAGTTTCCACACAACGAGACAACCAATATTTTTTTTCTCTTCATTCCCCTTAGGTGCAACAACATCATACACATGTCCTACAAACAAAATTTGATTTAATAACTTGCACATATCAATATAAATAATTTAGTATTACAAAATAACTTAATAAAGTGAAATAAAATGTAATAAATTGAATTAAAATTACCTTCTTGTGCAAGTTTTGAAACACGATCATAATCTTCAAATGCAAACACTTGATCATTTTCTTCAATAGTTTTTTCATATTGATCATGTGCTTGTGCAAGTGTCAATGATCTTTGCTCCCACTGTTCAACCCATTCTGTATTTTCACATGCTTCCCAATCTCTTGAGATACAAAATTGGCAAAAAAATGCAAGCTCCCTTGTCCAAATAGTCCATGTTCTTGTTGTAGATCCATTGATTGTCTCACAATCAACTCTAGGAACAATGTTCTCTTCTTCAACCAACCAAAAAAATTGATGAATTGTAGAGTACTCACTCAAATCGGGTGCGGATAATCTTGTATTACACCAATCCACAATCCCACATGCATCTTTAAATTTTACTGAATCCTTGAATTTTAATTGTTCTCTGGAAAGAATTCTTTTGACACACGCACCAACTCCATCATGTTCTCTTTTACCATGCCCAACTTAAAAAAAAATCCATATATATTGGACATTAAGTTCCTTGTGAACCCTACTTAACCAATAGAACATTCAAGCATTCTTGAACTACCCTGCACAATTATTTGACCATATGAGGTGCTTTTTCATCTGGATTCCTCTTCTCTTAAATTTCTATAAAATATACTGAAATGGTATTGAACAAACTCTGACGAGTGTAGCCGATTGTCACTCAAATAAAAATGATACTCACTCAAAACTTTTCTATCATCCTTAGTGCTACCATCTACATGTGTATAAACAATATGGACAAACATAGCTACTTGCACTAAATTATAATACTGTGATTGAATTTTCTCTTGCAGAGCGAGAGTATAATTCTCCACAAAATCAACCATTGAAAGTATAGTACCAATTGGAAATGTGTTTCTACATGCGCAAAATTGGCCATCAATCCATCAAGCATGTTAAGAGTGCATGACATATTTTGGTACAATTTTATTCTTAAATTCACTCATGAATGCATGCACACTAACCTTTTCTCTAACTAAATCACAACGCTTTCCTATTTTTCCATTTTTTAAAGAATAGTGAACATTTTTAAATCTTTTAACATCTACTAATTGTTGTCCAAAATCATTATCAACACTTTCATGCATACAAATTCTTAAAAATGAAAGATTTCCACAGTTAATGCATTGTCCATGTTGGTGTGAATAAATGTCTTGTACCTAGCTAATTCATTCACTAGGTAATTAGGGGACATATTCACATGATTAAGTTTACTTAGGTAAAAGATTATTTCTAGAAGTCTTAGTTGGCTTTTCTAGAACTTATCTTATCTATAGCTAGAATGCATCATTTCCTAGGTGATTAGGTTGTTGGTTGGCTCATGTCATAGGATAATGACATTTGTCAATATCATGTTCATTACTTCATTTCAACCTTGCCTTTATAAGCAAGGCATCTCATGTACATTTGCATAGCAATTCAATATCAATTCAGCCATTAATCAATCTTGCATTGTGAAGCAAGCTTTCTTTCCATTATCTCTCTTGTGGAAGTGGTTTTGGTCGCAACTGATCTTGGGGGTGTTGGGGAGTCACCATTTACTCCTACATGGTATTAGAGCTCTCTAGGTGTGCAGATTCCTTCCTAGATCTGAGGGTTTTTGTGTTGGCTTGAAGTTTTTTGCTGGGTGCAGATTGGGGTTTCAATAACCTCTCGGTTGAGTTCAGAAGGTTTCACAGATGAATTTTGATTGTAAATTCATCCATTTTGGGTAAAGTTATTTTTGAGGAATTTTTTTTTGCTGGGACAGCCTCCCAAGTGGTACAATTTTTTCAATTTTCGCAAAAAAATATTTTTCTGAAATATTTTCTGCGGTATATTGTTTATAATTTTGGGGAAATTTTTTTATATTTTCGGGCAAATCTTATTAAAGATATTTGGGGCATATATAATTATTGGAGCAAATTTAATTCAAGCAGAATCTGTAGAATATTCTACGTATTTGGTTGTCCCATCACCTGTCGCAGGGTTAGTACGAGCTTTTTTTGTAGAATATTCTCTGTGCAAGCCATTGGTCTGTTCTACGTCTAATTTAATTCACATGGTCCCACATTTGACCATCTTTCGTGGCCTATTTCCTATGTCATCAGGTACTATCGCTGTCTAAGTCATTGGCGAGCCACATCACTATTATCGGCTATTATTGTTGTATCGATAGATCTACTCAATTTTCCTTCCAGCCATCTTGTCATTGGCGGGTATAAGGGGTTTGGCATCCATGAGGTCTATGGTACATCAGTCCATTGTCTACCATCAATTATCTTGTACTCGGTCAGATCCGCACCCTCTTGCTAGATCCTTAATCGGTGGTCCAGATCCGCTCATCCATTACTCATAGGCGGGTACATTGGTCGCTGCCATATCATCGTCGGGTAACATCACTTCTATCGGCATTCATTTATCAGCTGACAATACTCCAACTACCGGCGTCCTTCTCTACCAAGCCATCCTCTCCACAACGACGGGTTCCTTGATCAACATTTGAAGATCCATCCATCGGCGTACCTTCCTCTGGCATCTGCAAGTGTCCTTTGTATTTCTCAACGACATTTTCTGGCCCTTCCATCCGCAGGTACCTTTCACTGTCACGGCCCGGTGTACTACTGTCATTAAGGGGTGTACTCCTGGTCCATGCTATATCATTGGACGAGATTTGCTTTAGTGCTAAGAATGCTGTCACTTCCAATTGACTGTCTTTGATCAGTGGGTACGAACTGTTTTGACTTGGATATAATAAAAGCTTTGTTTTAAATATGGTTGATGTTGCTTTTTAATATATTCAAAGTCTTAAGCCAACCATATTGTATTACGGGTATTTTATTTTGCCTCTATAAAGCCCATGGTCATATGAATGACCTGATTCTAGCACCCAGGTGCCGAAATATTGCACCTGTTTAGCCTTGGCTTGTTCTGTATTTGCCCCCATAGTGCCTTTTACATGCATTTTTTTCATTTTTTCATAACTTTTGCATACGTAGGCAAAAAATTTCAAACGAAATATCGTCGGAAAGGTGGAGATCTAAATTTTTAGTGGTGCAGATATTTTGCAAAGATTTTACAGTTTTGTGCCTCTTTTTCCAGGTTGAAGCCAAATCATCATTTTCGGCCTCCGAGCTCATATATTTGTGCTCCAATCTTTGATTTTCTCCAAAGTTGTGGCATCGGAAAGAAGGTATTCAGGAGTACTTCAGATCTACTCATGCACTTTTTGCATATTTGTTTCCAAATTTTCATATTTTCAGTTTGTAACTGATTTGATAATTTGGGATACTTTGTTGTAAATTTGTAAAAAAAAGTGTAAATTTGTTGGGACAAAGGGGTTGATTTCTTGTATTGTGAGGGAAATTTGTTGTTCTTCTCTTGTAATATCTCATTGTATCATGGATTTGAAAAAAATTGTACTTCTAACTCTATATAACTATCATGAGTGGAAATCTCAAATGGAGTTGTTATTGTTAAAATCAAAGTTGCAACGAATAACATTTGGTCAAGATCCAGAACCTGCAGGAGAAAAAGAGAAAAGAAAATGGCTTGATAGAAGGGATGAAGCTCTTAGTACTTTGAAGTTGTCCATTTCTCTAGATCTTAGATATCATGTTGCATCTTGCACTCATCCTAATGAAGCTTGGACTACTTTAGAGAGTCTCTTTAGTAAGCTAGATAAGATGAAGAAATTTAAGTTGGAGAATGAACTAATGGGTCTTAATCCTTCATATTTTGACAATGTCCAAGACTTTTTCTCTAAGTTCAATTATCTTAGATTGCAATTATCTAATTGTGGGGTCACTAAAGAGGATGAACAGTTGATACTTTCTATTCTTGCTAAGCTTGGTCCTGATTATTCAGTGTTTGTTTCTACATTCTATGCTACAATGGACGCCCTTGGCAATGCATACAAAATGCCTTCTCTTGATGAATTTGCAGCTCAACTCACAAGGGAACAAGCAAAATTGGTTCACATGGGCACATTGAAGTCTTCTACATCTCATGCTCTTGTTGCAAAGGAGACAAAGGCTTCAAGTGCGAAAGGTAAGAAGCAAAACAAGGCTCCCAAGTCTAATGAGCAAGGTAAAGATTCTCCTTCACATAGCACTCCTGAGTCCACACCCTCTTCCAAAGAGGAATCATCTAAAAAGAAGTCAAAATGTGCATATTATAAAAGGTTAGAACATGATGAGCATAGATGTTATAATAAGAAGATTGATGAACTCACACACCTTCTTCAAAAGAATAACATTAAGCTGCCCTCATCAATGTCTTCTACTTCTTCTTCAACATCACAATCGATAGCCCCCTCATCATCATCTCACTCACAGGACATAGGATCTACTTATGGGCTACACAAAATGAAAGGACAAGCACTCTTGGCCTCTACAAGTCTTGAATCTCATAGATGGCTTCTTGATTCAGGGGCATCACATCATATGGCATCTTCTATGGATATGTTGTCCTCTTTTGAGCCTTGTAATTCACCTCATATATTGATGGGTAACAATACATATATGAAGGTAAGTGGGAAGGGTTCTATTGATATGGGGGAAGGGACCTTCAATGATGTACTTTATGTTCCTTCCTTGTCCACTAATCTCCTTTCTATTTATCAAATTACTCATGGGGGTCAAGGTAAAACAGTTGAGTTCACTCTAGATAGGGTGTACATAAGGGACTTGGAGACTAGGGATATTGTTGCTATCGGGATGGTTGATCATTCATCTCATGTATATTCCTTTTTCACATTTTGTTTCAGAAGATGATAATGCTCCTTTGACTGCATCACACACTCCATTGAGTGTGAACCATGTTAGTGAGGAGAAGTTTGGTCATCTACACCTTGGTATTCTAGAGACCAGTGCTGAACTTCCTACTCCTCCACCTCCTGCTTCTTCACCCATTGATGCTTCTATGTAGCAGGATGATCATATTTTTTTAGATCTTGCTTTGTGGGATGAATATTTGATAGATATCTCTAGCTTGTTTGTGGAGTCTCACATTTCAGATTTGGAGGACTTACTTGAGGGAATTTCTCTCCTCTTTGATGATAGTTTCAGCACAATTGTTACCCCATCTACTTTGTCTTTGGATATTGATATTCATGAGTCTCCTCCATCACTTGATTTGTTATGTTTCTTAGTTGATTTTGACCATGATTATGTGGTGACTCATTCAAGCATGGAGACTTCTACTCAGTTTTTAGAGGCATACATGTTGAGCGTTCATGCTTCCTCTTTTCAGTTGGATATGGAGTGGCTTCTACATCAACTTATGATAATGTTTCTTCCTAAGGGGAGATGTGTTGCTTGCAAACATTGGGTCATCTTTTGTTTTCATGCATTTTTCATCAGCATTGGAGCTTCTTCATCATGGGGGGATATCTTATCTCTCTACTTCACTCTTATGGGGGGGATAATTTATTGTATATACATGATGCATGTTGTCCTTGGGCGGTATCATTGAGTCCTCCATGTACATCATGTTCTTTTCTTTTTTTTGTTTCTCTCTTTTGGAGAGGAGTTTTGTCCCACAGGGTTTTCTCCTTTTCTCCACTTGTGAGAGAATTGAATTGTAAATGGGTACCTAACATGGCCTAGTAGCCGGGACCCATGGTCATAGTCTTTGCATAGTGTGCATAATAATCTTCTCCCTAAGTTGCACTTAAGGGGGGGTTTTGGTGTGAATAAATGTCTTGTACCTAGCTAATTCATTCGCTAGGTAATTAGGGGACATATTCACATGATTAAGTTTACTTAGGTAAAAGATTCTTTCTAGAAGTCTTAGTTGGCTTTTCTAGAACTTATCTTATCTAGCTAGGATGCATCATTTCCTAGGTGATTAGGTTGTTGGTTGTCTCATGTCATAGGATAATGACATTTGTCAACATCATGTTCATTACTACATTTCAACCTTTCCTTTATAAGCAAGGCATCTCATGTACATTTGCATAGCAATTCAATATCAATTCAGTCATTAATCAATCTTGCATTTTGAAGCAAACTTTCTTGCCATTCTCTCTCTTGTGGAAGTGTTTTTGGTCGCTACTAATCTTGAGGGTGTTGGGGAGTCACCATTTACTCCTACAGTCCAAAAATACAAGAAATTAAATAAAATAATTCATCATTAGATCTTTCATAAAAAAAACTTGAAATAAACGCTCTTATTGCTTTAGGTGGCATATCAATACCACACTCCTGTATAATCATGTTATTATGCAAGGTACAATGTATATATCAAAAAACATCATAAAAATAATGAAATTGAACATGCATTTTACAATAACAAGATATTCGTTGCTTATTAATTTTTACATACCCTGGGGTTTACATTTTTCAAAATCTACCTTTGACTTATTTTAATATTACCAGGTAACACTGAATTACTACAAAATTTTCTATAAAATTTAGTTTGTGTTGTATCAAGTAGGTGTTTTGGGTGAGGATCGCAAACTTTGGACCCCACCCTTAGTTTTAAAACATCTCTAGCATTAGATGAAACCCTAGTATTATCATGCCAATATTTTTCGATCAAAGATTTAATTTCAACATTTAATTTCATATCATACCTCAGTAGTCGACCATTGAAACTCCAACATTGGTTGATAGGATCATTTTCTATACTTTCTCTTCTTTTTTCCGCTCTTAGCAATGTTTCAGGATGCATTTTTAAAACTTCACTAATATTGCTTACCATTCTTTTATTCAAAGTTGTTTTATTAACTATAGCAGTTGTTATAGCTCTTCTTGCCGCATTTTTATCTCTAGATTGAATATTTTTCCCAATAGATTGAATGGCACTAGCAACATTAGACATAACATGTTTTAATGATTGATCTTTTCTTTTTGGTTTAACATAAAAGCCTAACCTTTTCATTACTTTCCTCATTTTTTGCATTCTCATCAATTGCATCATTAGTTGACATTGAAATGCAATTTTCTTACAATAAAAGAATTTGGTGTATATTCTATTCGCATGTGTTCTTATTTGCCTCCAAGAAATTTGACCAGGAAGATTATCGAAAACACCACTTCCAATTTTAAAAAAAAAAGTATTTTCATTAAATTCAACATCACATTCTAGATTTTCATCTTCATCTTCATTTTCATTTACATTTTCATCTTCATTTTCATCGACAAAACAATTTTCATCAAAAAAATAGGTTTTGTTTTCATTTTCAACAAAAGGATCATTCTCATTTTCATTTGCAACAAAAGATTTTTCTTTTTCATTTCAACAAATTCTATAAAGGTTTCATCTCTTTGAATATCATCAATGTCAACATCATTAAGCCCAACATCTTGTAAAACTTCTACATACAAATTTACCATTTCACTAACATGTGGATTTGAAGATGTACCTAGATTTGTGCATATTGAAACATTCTCCATAGAATTCAAAGAGGGATTTGAAGACATAGTAGGACTTGTTTGTATAATCATATTCTTCTCCAAATTGACTCCTTGCAAATTAGCTTCATCTACAACCATGGTATCCTCAATGTTTTCATCTTCAATAGTTGTGGAATGGGATGCCCCACCATCATTCATTGATTTAATTCTCATTCTTCTTTCTCTTTGTCTTTGTCTCTCCTTCTCTCTCTTTGTTTCAACTTCTTGAGGAGTCAATGTCTTCCTTCTTTTATTATGAGTTTTATCTCCCATGATTATAAAATTCTCAAGCACAAATGAATGTCAATAGTGAAATTGTTCAAAATATTCAATCCAAATTAGAAGTTGAAGACCTATTAGAACAAAATTCTTCCTCTTGTGTTCCTCAAAACAAGTAGAAAACTAGCACAATTCCATTTTAAAAATTGTTTTCTTCATGCCTCCTTTGAAAAATTCAATCCATATTCAAGTTGAAGACCTTTTGTTCCTCCAAACAAGTACAAAACTAATACAATTCCACTTCAAAAATTGTGTACATGATGCCTCATTTAAAAAAATCAATTAAAAATCAAGTTCACCACCTGTAAAGAAAATAGCTCAATTTTACTGCTCTCAGTCGTACATGTGAAGTTGCAAACTTCACAGTAATTTTTATTAGTAAATTTAAATAAAAGAAACAAGATCCTATTTATAAAATAGGATCCTGCTTATAAAAATCAGGATCTCGTTTTATAATCGGGATCTCGTTCCCCTATATTAAATAATGGGACCGTTGGAAGGGAAACATGATCTCGTTTCCCTTCCAACAATCTGCACATTTAATATTAGGGAACAAGATCCCAATTATAAAACGAGATCCCACTTTTAATAAATGGGATCCCGTTTTATAAAGCAGGATCTTGTTTTCAAAAAATTGAATTAATTTAGCTTTGTGGTTAGGTTTTTTCCTTAGATTTTGGTTTGGATAAAGTATTAGGAATCCGAACCTAGGCCTTCAACCTGGTTTGACCTACAAGTTGAAGGTCCTAACAATGTCAGAGAAAAATATTGACTCTGGACATATGGCTGATGACTTTTTTTGCAATTTTTTTTTATGAAATTAAAACCCATTTTAGATGAGACAATTGTAGAAGTTGTCAAATCCAACTTCAGAGCCCAAGAACACCTGCATGCAAGAGATACCTGTCACATGGAAGAGAATGGAGAAAAAAGCAAGAGAGGGTTTTAAAACTCTTAAATATGAAAAATGTATTAACATAGAGTTATTGTAAAATACAATGATCAATCCTTATAAAAGGAGATTGTGCAACCCTAAAAGAAACCCTAATAGGTAGACATTTAATAATTAATATAATTATTAAATGTCACAATATGCAAACTAAAATGAAATCTTAAGAGAGGAATAAAGGTAACTTAATTAACATAATTAAGTTAAAACCTTTACTCTAACACCCCCCCTTAAGATGAGCAAAAGTGTAGCTACAAACATGTGCAAGAAAGCAAAGGTAACTACAATGCAAGAAAGTAAACATGGGTCCCAGCAACAAGGCCTGATTAGGTACCCAATTACAACCAAATCTCTGTAAAGTGGAGAAATAGAGAAAACCTCATGGGAAAAACTCTACTCCAAAAAGAGATGAAAGAAATAAATGCACTAATAACAGAAGGATAGGAGGTGGATAACATAAGACCCACCATAGAGAGCTTCTATCATAGAAGTACATGTAAAATGGTCTCCATAGGAGAAAAAGAAAGAGACTAGAAGGCCCCCCCACAATGAAGAAACTCCTGTCGCACATATGGATGCCTGAGGTAGAATCCAGAAAGAGATCCTAAAGCGGCATATAATATTCCTCCCCTTGGGAAGAAATGGATCCAAAGGACGAATATGAAGAAACCCTGTGAAGAGAGAAGAATCAATCTGTCTCAAGATGTGTGTCATGATAGGATGTTGAAGAATCTCTCTGTCTAAACTAAAACAAAAGATGTCAAATCCAAACTGAACTGAAGACTCTTGAACTACAGCCTCTGAATGCATGGATGATGGTGGGCTAACAGTAGAAATATGGCTGTCAACAAAGAGGAGCTGAAAATCCTCAAAGTAATCCTCCAAATCTGCAATGTGAGACTCAACAAACAAGAATGAAATGTCTGTAAAAAAAGAATCCCATGGTGCTATCTCTGGAAGATGGATGATGTCCTGCTTAACTGAATCAATAGGAGCCAAAGATGTGGAAATGTCAAACTGATCAGGAACAACAGGAGATGTTGATGCATGTATAATCTCAGTCTGAAGAGTAGGAATTGTGAGACAATGCTTTGATTCATTGGAATATGTAAGGGTGTCTAAATACTCAAGTTCCTTTAAAGTATCATGATCAAAGGGTGCATTCTCTCTCTAAGCAATGGGTAAGAGACAATCTGAAGCAGGATCCTCTGGGAATGGAGAAAGACTGGGGTCTCCATAGATCTCCCAAAGACGTGTCCAAAGTGAGTGAGGACAATCAATGCCCGATATGTCCCACACAGTGTCATAATCAACACTAGACAATATAAGTCCTACTATGTGATTTCTAATGATATCCCAAGCTAGTTTTCCCTTTCAAGTTGCTGGTTTAGGTATGAGATCATACAAATAAGGAAAAATATTAAGCCACCTACAGTGTGTAAGTATGCCCTTTGCCCATGACTCATAATTACCCCGTTCCAGAAAAACAACTGAACGGTGAGTAGAAAAACCCATGATAACTCTTCAAATTAAAACATCTGAGAAAACTGACCTCAATACTGATAAATCATATCAAATAAATCCATCCCACGCAAACAAATCATTTCCAGGTGCCAAAAAGTCCATGTAATTGACAGATGTGTGAAAACACAAAAAATTGAATAAAAAATACCTAGGGCAGATTCTAGAAAAATAAATGACAGATCTAGAAAGATCATAGAAACACCTTTCCAACACCTATTCATTTGTGAAAAACGGAGTTCGGACGCAAAAGATACACCCCCGAGAGTGCAAAAAGTATGATCTGAATTTGACTGAGGAAAACAACATCAAAATAGAAAAACGAAGAAACCAAACCTTCATGCACGAAAATCGAGGTAGCACAGAAACCAAAATGGCACAAAAATTGATGTATACATACGGATTCATACGGATCCGTACGGATTTCTCTGGTAGCTATTTTGAGATTCCCCAAAAACACTAAAAAATTAATTTTTAGCAAACCCTATCATATCTTATATGAAAATAGGGGTTTTTGGGCCTTCTGAGTGCACCCATGAGGTTTGTTTTTCACTAGCATGCACTGTTTGAGAGATCAAGATCAAAATTTCTCAAAAAATGATGGAAAACCCCATGATCATGTTGAAGTTGTGAAAGTCAACCTCACAGACCCCAAAGATCCAAAATCTTCAAAACAAGAACAGGCTGCAACAGATCTGCTCTGATACCATGTAGAAGTTGTCAGATCCAACTTCAGAGCCCAAGAACACCTACATGCAAGAGATACCTGTCACATGGAAGAAAATGGAGAAAAAAGCAAGAGGGGGTTTTAAAACTCTGAAATATGAAAAATGTATTAACAAAGAGTTACTGTAAAATACAATGATCAATCCTTATAAAAGGAGATTGTGCAACCCTAAAAGAAACCCTAATAGGTAGACATTTAATAATTAATATAATTATTAAATGTCACAATATGCAAACTAAAGTGAAATCTTAAGAGAGGAATAAAGGTAACTTAATTAACATAATTAAGTTAAAACCTTTACTCTAAACACAATGTAGATTCCAAATATGTAATTTTTTTTACAATTGGATTATTTTTTCTATTTTTCAATTAATTTTTAATAAAAATGGTCCATAAATTTTAAATATCAGGGGTTTTTACTATTTTAATAACACTTTTGATCAACATAACATTTTGATGAACATATTGCACGAGAACAAACTTCAAACAATTATTTTCAATTTTTAAAAAAATTGAAAAATGATAAGTTTAGGTCATCTTATGTATGTTGTACATGGTTTTTCAAAATGACAAATATGACTAATAAAAATTTAACAAAAAAAAATTCAATAAAAAATTACAAAAAAATATCGAGAACAAGCTTTAATGAGTCCCAAATCTTTTCCCAAAAGAATTTAGAAAAATACTATAATTTAAGTCAAAATATGAATGTCATACACGTGCATGGTATGGTAAAAAAATAGACTTTTAAATAATGGTTTTTAGAAACACCTATTGAAATTCAATTTGTACAATCTGGGTATTGAAATAAATTACATATTTGGAAACTAGACTTTGAGCACTACATTTTATGATTAGTGACTTTTTTGAAGATTCCATCTCTAAGTGCTTCAAATTTTAAGGTCAAATGTGTCAAATTATAAAAATTAGGAAAAACACTTCCACTTTTTGGTCAAAAAGTGGGCTCAACTTCTTGCCAGCACCCAGAACATGAGGTTCAAGTGGCATGTGAGGACCGGGTTTACAGGAATGCAAAAGTCAATCAGGAGACTATGGTCTAGGAGAAGGTCCACAAGGCCGAATTGAAGAATAACTTGGAAAAGATCTCAAAAGAGTAGCACTGCCTAAGTTTGATGGTAAGGCTATCGAAGTAGGAGTTGAGGCATGGATCATTGAGATGGAGAAATACTTTAGACTCCATAACCTCTCTAACCAGACCAAAGTGGCATGGGATACATATCAATTTTCAGGAGAAGCAACTACTTGGTGGGGCAATGAAAAGTTAAAAAGGAATCTGCAGGTTGTTGAGATTACTTGGGAACTCTTCTTCAAATCTTTTAGGAAGAGGTGGTTACCACAACTCTTTTTCGACAAGAAGGTGACAAAGTTCCAAAACCTAACTCAGGGGAGCATGACTATGATCCAATACTAGGAAAAGTTCACCAATCTACTGATGTGCCCTAGTATCAGGGAGAAACATTTCCTTTTATATTGGGACTTAGGCCCCATATTGGAGCAGAAGTGGACATTCATGATCCTCTCACCATGAACAAATTTTTCCTATAGGCCACAAATAGGAGCTGAAATTGTAGTAGTTGTCCAACCTCCATAACAATTCAAATCCTAAGTCATGGTGTGGGAACAAGAAGTTTTATAAAGGAGACAAGAACCATTAGATTCGTAATCTCAAGAGGGGAAGTGAGTTGCAAGAGAAAGGTGAAGGTGGTAATGGTGGAAAGAGCAAGAAGGAAAATAATAACAAAGGAAAATATGACCAAAAGCATAAGGGCTTCAGAGAGGACAAGCCAGGAGGTTGCAAAGGGCCTTGCGATAGGTGCTATACTTGTGGAGGAAATCATTTAAAAGGTGGAAAATTAGATCTATCCCCACCTTTAGGTGGTTTAGGACCTAAAGTGAGCAATTTTCACTATCTTTCACTCAAGTACAAACCCTTGAGATCTCGATGTAAAAGGGAAAGAGATCTTGCAAGAGGGTTGTCCTACGGGATGAATATGATCTAGTGATGGGTTCACCACCAAGTCTAAACTTGGAAAAGACAATGAAATGAAAGATAAAATGAAAAACCCTAAATGAATGCAAACTAACACTAAATGACCTAGAAAAGTGAATGAAACAACACAAAAAATTGCAAAACAAAATGTGTGCACCTAGAAATCCAAAGAAGGCTAGATGGAGGTCTAGAACACTACAAAATATACTTTAACTATTGACTAGGACTCATTCACCAAGTTGGGTGAATCAGTCTAGTTTCTGGAAAACTATGCAAGAACAGGTTTCATACAAAAGGGTATCTGAATCTCTAAAATTCTAAAAACTAGCTAGAACTAGGACCCATTCACTAGAAGTGGTGAATCAGCTCAGTTGGGATTTTCTACAACTTCAAAAGCTGATTCTACTCTTCTCTATCTACTTTATCTTTCTTGATTGGTTTTTGGATTTGAATCTCCAATTTGCAACTTGTAGGTTTTCTCTAATGCTCTCCAAGGCTTGATGACAACTTTTACAACTTTGAATGACTTGACAACTTTTCTCCAATCTTTCTCCTTAGGAAATATGCAATGTAGACCTAAAAATCACACACAAAGGAGAGGGGAAAATGTTGTTGGGTTAGTGGATAGGGGTTTTCCTTGGTCAAACCCTATTTTGGAAATCAATCCTTGAAATGAAATCAAATATGAATGGAGAATGAGGAATGAACAAAAGACAATGTTTCAACTCACCAAACCCTAGCAATGAGGTGCTACAAATATGCTTGAAATGGCTACAATGGATGTGGTTCTTGACTCTTACGTGAATGATGTTGATCTTGAATGAAACACTTGCTCTAATCATAAACCCTACATGACAATTGTTAGCACAATAACAAACATGATATATGAAATCCTTCACATGATTATTGATGCTTGAAGAATGCTCTAAATGCTTGATAATATTCCCTTAAATGATCTTGAATGCTCTTGTGAATTCTTGAATGCTAGGTGAAAATATGAGTGAAAGAACCTTGTATTTATACTCAGTTATGCAAGAATTCTCAAAATTACAACACTACAAGTCAACCTCGGATCTAGGAGAATAAAATCCCACAAGAAATTTGAATTAAATTTTATTTTGGGCCACGCGAGACTCATTCATTCAAGATGGCGAATGAGTCCCATCAGACATAATGTATGGAACCAAAAACCAAAAGTGCTTGGAAATTTGTGAAAACTAGTTGGGGGCCAAAAGATCTAGGTGGGACCTATTCGCCCAAGGTGGTGAATGAGTCCCAGATCACTAAATTTGGGCCACATAAGCTAGAAACACCTGAATTATGATTGGCTAATGATTGGTGTCAAGATTATCCTCAAAAAGTTGCAATAAATGAGGCTTGTGGATGCAAAATAGGGCCAATTAAAGCATAAGGAAGCCCAATTATTAACAAAAAAGCCTTTAAAAGTGTGAAAGTGTGTTACAAAACTTAAAATAAGGCATGATTAACGTTTATTTTGATTAAAACTAGGTTCATTAGGTTCAATTATTTGATAAAACCCTAGAAAAGTGTGAAAGTGAGTTACAACACTTTACAACTCTTTAGCAAAGTGCCATTAAAATCCATTAGTTCAAAAGGGCCCAAGACTTAATGTGAATGTGTTAACCAAATTACAACACTAAATCAAGGAAACATTAAGCCTAAATTCATAAGGAGGGCCCAAACAAGTGTGGAAATGTCCCCGATGACATTATTCAACACTACATCATTAAATGCCTCAAATTGTCTACAGTAGTCGAAGTTGCGAAGGGAAGGAAACTATTAGTAGTCTCAACATCATCAAATCCACGTTAACAAGTAGGTCGAGTATCAGGCTTCACTAATATAGCTAACATGTAAGCTCTATGGATGAATTGTCTCTATTTTAATTGATACTAGAGCTTTATTCTATTCTTCATTGTTTGACCTGTTTAATGTTAAATTTTCATATAAATTTTTTAGAATTATCTATTTGTTGTTTAAGTTTAGTAACACTTTTGGCCTCTCTACTCTAAGCTTAATTAGATGTTAAGCGGTATTCATTGCACGACAAAAATATTACTGGTAGAGAAAAAGAAGCCTGTGATGACACTGAAACTTTACCTCTGCCTTTAAAGAAAATAATGACCAATATGCCCCCTGCAACTCCATTCAGTAAAAATGCATATCACAATGTCATCACCATTTAAATCACTGGCTTATTTTAAATCTCATTGATAAATATGTAAAATGGATAGTGACAAAATATTTGATCAAAAGCCACTTGTACATTAGTGTTTTAAAATTTTACAATTGGAAGTAAAATTATTTCCTGCTGTAATTGCAGTGAAATATTAAATAGGGAGGTCAATAACATTCCCATGCCTGAAGCTTCCTAGTTACATGGAAACTTTCCCCTTTATATTGGATTTTGTTTCTCAAATTTCCTTGATTGGCACCCCTTTTGTTGTAATTGCCAAGATCCATTAGTATCTCCTTTATAAATTGTTGTAACAAACATCAAAACATTCGTAAGAGAAATATATAGGTATACACAAAAAAAGCTGCTAAGCAGAGCATAACACTGTATAACCAGAGATTTAGAAATTGTCCAGGAGCAAGCATAAAGAAATTTAGAGTTGAGAGAACTTCTAATGCCAATGCCAATGGCAAGTAACTCTATTATGTACGATTTTAATTTAATTTCTTGCAAATGAGAAGAGAAATAGTGACAAGTTGCTTAGGCAATAAAAGCATTTTCCTACTCATACTTTTACAAAATCAGGACATCGAAGGATATTTTTGAACTAAACTCACAAACTTCGATACTGCCAAAAGTTTTCAATCACTATCCTCTTGGAAAGTGTATGCAAGTAGATGATCACCTGAGGTTGAACTGGTACTTGAATAGAAAGTTCTCCAACTCACTCCTATCCATTATAGTTATCTTCATTTCTTGGGTTTTAACTGGTGTAGCAACACCCTTTCTATCCTGAACTGACATGACAGTAAAGACAACACAAGTAAGTTTTCTAAAGTGTGGACACAAAATTCCATTAAGATTGCATTAACCTTTTTGGCTGCCAACTGGGATGAAATATGTCATAAAAGAAGCAACCACTAGTAATGTCCTTGAAGAGACTAAAATTTGAGAAATACAACCCAAATTTCTTAAGTTCATACCTTTGAATTAAATTTTGAATAGCCCAATTACATGGAGAAAAATTTATTTGACAATTAACTTGCTTAGCTATAATAAATAATCCATTTTGTAGATTTGTTTCAATCAAGAATAAACAGGAAAATAACACAACACACCAGAAAGAGGTATGACCAAGAGAAGGAAGAACAAGTGTTGCATTCACGAATCTTGCCACAGTAACTATATCACAAGTCTACATTCAATGCCAAATTGATTATACATTGTTTAGGCAGTTTATAGATGTTTATGTGTGACATGGCAAATGAATATACCATGAGATGCTTTATAATTTTGGATTGCCTAGTTGTCCTGAGCTTTTGCCCATTGCCAAATCTATTATTAGTATTCAATCTATCAAGTATCCTTGATTCCAAGTTGAATGTTATACTTCATACACATCAACATTAGTCACAATAACATGTATTTCATAGGAACACCTTTATATGAATGGCATGAGTTCCACCATTAGGTTTTTTGCCTATTAAATACATGTATATATGTTTTCTTTGATGTTTATTGAGTTAATTTATAATGGAATGGGAAATATACCTTTCTTCGATGTTTATTGAGTGGATTTGTAATGGAACGAGGAAAATTTCTTCATTTTTTGCTGTCAATCATTTAATTGAAACTGTAATTTCCAATAAATTATATTAGGAATGAATATCCCATTATCACCAATTTCAGTGCCTTGCCTATAGTGCTTGGATTACTGTTTCGAACCAAGAGATGAAAGAAGAGTTTGAATATCTTCTCATTATGAAAACAAACAACTATAAGCAATTAATTCTCATCTTCCTTGATTTTGAAATATCTCTATTTTTAAACTGGAGAAGGTTTGAGTTTCTTGGCATCCATTTGTGATATTTGTTCTTTTGCCTTAGAAAAAACTTTAGAAGATAGTGGGATGCATTGCAGACATAGATAAAATCAATAAAATTTATGGTGACTGGATTGAGGATAATGAATGGGAGTATATATCTCACCCAACTGCATAATTGATTGAGAAAGTGAACCAGGCTGACGAAGAAATAACCAATGAGGTATAAATAAAATATGGTTACTAGGATTTCATTGGATGATAGTGATTTCATTCATAAGGCTATCATTGTAAAAGTAGAATCTATTGTACAGTACAGAAAACAAAAATTGTTAGCTTGGAACTTCAATAGAAAAAAATTAAAAAAGGTAAATGCAATCCTATGTGCTGGCCCTGAATGATGGCAGCGAACAGGATATAAGGGTTTCGGGCCTTTCGGGCTTTAACTTTTGGGACTTGATTTTTCCTCCCATCACTATATTGGGTCTTTCTGCTAACTTTCAAGGAAAATCTACTAGTAACAAGGCTAATTTCCATGTTGAAGCATTGAAATGTTGTGCATGTCAGTCATTTGTTTAATTTGTGTGAGCGCATTATAAATGGGATTTGCTAACACTCCCGTTCTGTTTTGCTCCGTAATTAGTCCCCCTCTTTTTTCTTATTATTAATTATGAGAGGCTAGGGGGGTGAGGTTGTGGATGGGTATCCAAGACTGTAGACTATATTGAATATATCATGTTATGTTCTTAGATGACATCATGTTATCTTCTTAGATGACATATTGAACTTTTCCCTCAGCGCATCCCACTCTGATTCAATATTACTTCACAAGGATATCCGTGTCTATTTGGTCATGACAAGACTATGACTTCAGGAAATTTTCTATAGTGTGTTATATCTAGACTCCTGTCAATTTATATTTGTAGAAAAGTCTCAAATATAGTTACCAATTGGACCATTTCAAATTACAGGTAAAAGACAATGATGAATGGCAAAAGTTGACAGCTTTTACAGCCCTTTGGTAGTCTAAATTTAATCTTCTATACCCTTTATCTTTAAAAAAAAAAAGATGTCAGATTTTAAATTCTCGTTCATAATTTTATCAATAACAAATGATTGGTTAACCATCAACCAAGATGTATGGCATTTCATGTACTGCAGTAGAAAGAAGATGGATTACAAATAGGGAATTCATAAAGTAAAATAAAAACTCAAATAACTATTAAAAGAAATACAACATACCCAAATTGGAAGTCCTAGACATAAGGACCTAGCCAAATGAAAATATGGGAACACGTCTATATACAATAAAGGTTGTTGAGGTGACAAGTTAAGGAGATATTTTCTGAGAGAAAATTTGCAGTCTATCTACATTGCAGATGTGTGGATTAAAAATACAGAGCCACCCATTACTTATAATTTGAGGTTAATCCTTGTACAAATCTCAAAAAAGGTTGATTAGAAAGATATGAGCGTTAGGAAGCACCATCTATCCTAGCAGTAAATGGATAATAAAGTGTTCAAAACTTCATAATTCTTGAATGCCACCAAGCAAACATAGAAGGAAGATGTTTTTCTTGTATACTGATGCATCTTAAGGTAAAGAGATAATTTTGATGGTGCAAAATGCTTAGGCTACAAATACTTTTCTCTGAGGAATAATCAACAAAATGCTAATATACCAAACCATTAAATCTATATACGAAAAAGACTCTGTATTTTGTTACTCATGAATGTCCATAATCAGTAAGATTCAATAAACATGTATGAAATTTCCTTATTTCATGTTTACTATAGATTCAGTTATGTCCATAATCAGAAACCAAGCATTTATCAGAGTGTTGGAAAACAACTTCCTTCAGCTCTCAGCTTGGATTTTAACTTTAGTCACTCCTTTCTATTCTCCTATCCCCTTCACCTTTGACTCAAATCTTGATCTCTACTCATTTATGCTTTTATCCTTGACAATGCAATAACCTTCTTTGTTGGAACCTACAAGGCAGCAGTTACAGCCTTATCATTTGGACCCTTGGCGATTAATTATTGTGACTTTTGAGGCAACATGCTCAGTGAATGGTTGGTAATGGGTCCAAGATGTTAATTGAAGCAAATGAAAAATAAAAAGATGACAAAATAATGAAACAGTTAACAAAAACTCATAGAAATCTGAAAATTGTATTCTTAATGAAAATTAGGAATCCTAAAACAGAGATATTATCAATTCTTGTTCAATTGGAGATTTATGTAAAAAATGGGTATAAGTGCATATCACAAGCACCATCCAAAAATACGTTTTCCTCATGCAAAAGCAAGTCATATCCAGCATATTACGGAGGAAGTGTAGTTAGTATGATTTTGGAGTTTTTAACCAAGCTTTATGTAAATCAAGGAATTATGATCCAAAATTAAGTCTAAATCCCAAGAGGATATTTGGTGGCAACCAAAAAGCAATTAACATCTATGGAAAGACTTTGCAATTATTTTTTTTTAAATGTGATCCAAGCAGATTCCAAATCCCAGGTTACCGAGGATGAGATCTGACGCTTTCCCATTAATGTTCCACTGTCTACCATAGGTTAAGTTTATTAAAAATCCCTGTCTCTATTTTCTTAGTGATTGCAATGACACTTTCTTTCTCTAACTTAAAAGTTAATTTCAGTGGCAGGAATGAAATACTTGTTGGAAAATATAATTCCATGTAAGATAAAAGTTCTTCAGATTTAATAATTATACTAAAAAGGAAAGTGGGATATTCTCAGATTTAATAATTTAATATATACTTAGTTTCAGAAAAAGAAAAAGAAAAATTTTACAATTGCAAGCGATGTGATTCCATAGGGTTAGAACTCGGAGCCAAATACTCTTTGATGTTGAGTCCACATCAAAAGATCAAACTGGGGCTTTTAGTGAAGCATTCAGTTTTTAGGGACTTCGCAGTTTTACAGCAACTTCACCCACTTTGAATTCTATTACACATTAATTTCATTACTCCATTCCCATTTCATCAAAAATATCAAAATATTGAAAATGACTATTATATGTAATATGGATGCTTTCCTTACATTTCATTACAACTTAACCTAAGGATCACATTTCTTTCCAAATCGAAGGATAAGTTATCTTTTGTCAAATCATGCAACTGTAGCTGCAGGGAACGTATTGAATAAGGGGTTGTCAGGTTCTGCAGTTGATGTGTCATTTGCAGATATGGACATGCATGCTCATGTGCCTGCCATGTGCCCCTCCATGGCTGGTTTCAAAGCTCAGGAGGCCCTAGTAACTCCTGACAAACAAGGGTTGGCATATCAGATTTACGATGATAGAAATCTTGGGCACAAGTGGGGAATGCCAAGCAAAGCATAAGCATCTGTTTGAGGATGAGGCAGTTCCAAAATCTGCAGAGATGGAGGGTGTCATGGGTTTGGGATCACAAATGTGGTACAGAAATATATTTCCATGCACAGGAGTGCAACTGATTTTGTCTTTGGGTCAAGAGGTGTTATGTGAGGAGGCAAAATTTTCCAAAGAAAGTTTAATAATTAAATTTAGTAATCTTTGGCATATCTCAGTTCTTCTCAACCCTTGCCATATCTCTAGCTCCAGCTCAACTTAGGGCATGACAATTCTCCTAGATTCAAAGCACATTTTACACTCTTAAGGATTAAAAATATACTGAATTGAATCTGCTCATCTTGCTATGTTTTGAAATTAATTAAAGATGCATGCAAAACAATTCAATGAAATTATAAATTACAACAGCAAGGGATTGGATCCTGCGAGGTCGCTAAGTCTAGCATTAGGGTTTTACATATTTATCAAATTACGGCATATTAATCATCAAAAAAGAACGGGTTCATGATGAGTGAGGTAGGATTGATCAAAAACTTAAGTGTGGGTTATCGCTTAAGGATTTTGCTAGGATTTCAAAAATTGATTGGGAGATGGCTTTTACAAGTTCAATCAAAATAGTCGTCTGCTTAATTTTTTGTTTAAAAACCCAAACACAAACCACATAAAAGAGAAAACAAAACAATAAGAAACAACTTACACTTAATGAAGATTCCAAATCATAGAAGATCGTCACAGACCAATTCCAATAAGCTAAAAACAACAAAGTGCCAGAATGTATTGACTATGGTGAATTTATGATATTGTTATTAGGATTCAACCGTGTAGTTTCGAGTCAAACTCATTGACCCATGTTTTATGAGTAGTGGTTCAACAAGAACCCATCTCTCATGATATCGAATGGTCCACTTAGCACTCATTGCATCTAGGTGATGCTCATAGAGGTGAAGCGGTCCGTCGGAGGTCACCCATCACGATCTTGCTCAGGGCTTAACAGGAGTTTTCTCCAAGGTTAAGCCGCAGCAGTTATTATAAGCGTGCTTGAGTGGGTAGTGGGATGGGTGACCTCCGAACAGACGATTCACCTCTCATCACCTGATGCAATGACATTTGATATCATAAGAGATGGGTTCTTGTTGAACCACTACTCATGAAACATGGGTCAATGAGTTTGACTCGAAACTACACGGTTGAATCCTGATAGCAATATCATAATTTGACACGCTGTGGAAAAATACCTCCTACTTATAGTGAACTTCTCTAAATATATACTTTCGCTCAAGCATAAAGTCATGAGCGATGCAAGAAAAAGTTTCGAGAGATAGAGAGGGTTAGCCCTGTAATAGTTTTTCAAAATACAGGCCGAAAAAGCTAAAGCTTACATATCATACGCGGGACTGATGCGACCTTCCAGTTTAAGATAAAAAAAAAAAAAACAAGAAAAGAGAAGTGGTTAAGGAACTACCAGATTTATATTTTTCCGGAAATTTAGCGGGGTGCTACTTTTTTGGCTGTATAAGCGCACGCACCTGCTTTGAAATTCATGGCAAGCTGCTTCCTTCGAGCCTTCCCTCCGGTGGACCTACGCAGTCTGCTTCGTACGAGCCATTCCGCCTTCCTCTTCTCACACACACACGCAAACACAAGATCTGCAATTACGCAAATTTTAACCCATTATAACAGCTAGGGACTATCAAATGAGGGAGGCAGAGTAGATGAGTAGTTATTGAGCAGACAAGTTGCTGAGCCGGGACGAAGAGTTGGAGGAGTGGAAAGCAACAGCAGCGGGGAAAGCAGCAAAAGGTACTTAAATGGCCGGGAAAATGGCCAAAAAATGATGAATGGCTGAGATTCCTTGCATCGTAGTCCAGTGCCTCTCAGTGAATCTGCACCATTCGATGTCAAAAGGGGTGGGAAAAGCTCAACGTGGGGACGCCGAGTGGGAACTGTCTGGTAAGGTGAAGGGATCGGAAAGATGTTGCGTGGAAAGGTCTCACAACCAAAGTCTGACAACTTTTGTAAGCATGACTGAACCTATGACAACTTTTCTAACGTATGGCTGACAATTTTCGCAGCAACACGACAACTTTATACGGACTTTGTAAGACTATGAAAGTCTTGTTAGCTTACTCCACACGTAAACCGGCTTTGTAAGATTAGCAAAAGTTTCCTTTATTTATTCCACACATATACAGACTTTGTAAGACCGGAAAAAATCTAAAATCTAAACTTATTTCACACGTAAGACTAAAACAGTCTATGTATACACTCTCTTAAAAAGAATGAGTTTAATATATTTTAATGAATTAATTTGATTATATATTTAGCTTATTCCACTATGTAAGACTTTAAAAAAAGTCACGTATACACTTTCTAGAAGGGCATGGGTTTAATATATTTTGATGATTTTACTTATTATATATTTAATTTAAAAGAATATATTGTAAGAAGTATTTTAAAAATGTAATTTCTTATAATATATAATTTAATAAATGGATTTTTATGTAATTTAAAAATATAAAATAAAATAAAATAATTAATTTTATATATATTTTAGAAAAAAAATAGAAAGAAAGAGAAAAAGAGTTTAAAATTTGTATATATGTTTTAATCAATTCTTTATTGATTACAGATGTTTTAAAATTTTATTTTTGAATATTTAAATGAACATCTTGAAAATTAAATAGAAATTGATATGGGTATCTAAAATTCACCATTATAATATTATTTGAAAAGATTTTCTTATTGTAAGAGTAAAAAGAGATGGACATAGTACAAACAAAGAAAGATTATTTACATTTTATTTTATTTGGAAAAATTTAGATATTGTAAGAACATGCAAAGAGTGTTTTTTTTTTCCATGCAAAGAGTTGCTCATCGTATAAACAAATAAAAGTAATTTTTTATAGTAAAAAAGGGAAAGAAATAATCGTAACATGCATAAACAAAAGATCAAGGGGCTAAGTGAAGGGAAGTGGGAAGCCAAAAATGGGTCTTATTGGACACTTTTTTCTTAGAACTAAAATCTAAAATTTTATGAGTAATTTGAGATGCTTACACTCAAATTTTGAAGATGTGCTAAAGATAAAAATGTAGTGTTTCAAAGTCTAATTTACAAAATACCAAGTGTTTTCAAAATTGGTATTCATACTAAGAGGCTCAAACACCAAGCACACACAAAGGTTATTTTTATCACTAAAATATATCATAGTGTTAAGAATACACCCCCCTTTTATTCATTAAGTTTTTCTTAAAAATAATTGGTGTAAAGATAGTTAAGAACATGTGGTACAAGCTATATTTTTTCCTTATAACTATTTTTTCAAAGACGACACATCCTAAGAACTATAATCTAACTTCTAAAAAAAATAAAAAATATATGAAAAGAGAAATTCATAGATATTTCAAACATATGAAGACATCACTAGAAGTAAATAAATATTGATACATTAATTTATTCAAAGTATAGAAATAATGTATGTTTAAAAATCTAAGAAATAGGTTCAAAAAGTCGTAGCAAATTAGTGGAATTTCATTATAAAATATGTCCATCAAATGAGTAAGGTATAGTTTGTGTAAAACATGGATCTATCTATCCAAGATGCATATCCAATCCATTGGCTTTAAAATTCAAAATTATTTCAAGCCTAAGGGTAGGATTTTAATTAGTTTAAAATATAAAGTCTACAAGGTTAGAATAAAAAAAGTGCAATTGAGCTATATTCTAGACACATTATGACTTGTTTGTGCTGGAAAATGTGCCTCAAATTGTTGGCTTTGAACTTCCCTTAAAGACTTGGCATTTTTCCTTTCATTGGCCTAAATGTTGAGATGTTGCAAAGAACTAGAACTTTGGAACCTACATGTTGCGAGTTTTGGTATTCTTGAAACCTCTGACTTAGTGATCGTAATGTCATGGAAGTTTGGAACTTTAGAACCTTAAGTCAAGAGTTATGAGGTTTTGGAAAACCCTGACTTAGCGACTACGAAGAAGTTGATGGTAGGCTTGAAGACTCTTATCGGTGTGAATGTGGGTGTTTGGTGAGACATTGTGAAATGTCTCATTGACATCCGGAAGAAGTCTTGACTGGTCTTGTCAATGTGACTTCAGCTAGTTGGTGTGACTTTGACAAAAGTCTCTTAGGCATTCCTAAAGAAGTCTTGTATGTTCTCGTCAATGAGGCTTGGGGTGTACGGTGAGACTTTAGGGAAACTCTCTTTGATAAAAGTTGTCATGTTGATGACCTATGATGGGACCCAAGCTATTAGGTGGAAAGCGATAGGTGGTTCAAGGTATGTTGACTCGGTAGTGGGGACCACATGGACAATAAAGCGGACATCGATGAGACCTTGGTGTATCGGTGGGAGAAGCTAGAATCCCTCTTCAATTTGGATATTTTGATCAACAATGTATTGTGATATGCACACATCAGTGAGACTCGAATAGATTGGCAAGAGATTGGAGTGTGTCTCCTCAACATGGCCTGATATGGTAACTGTTGTGTGACAATTGGTGTATAGTTGAAATCGAAGCGATGATGGTAGGTTGATGTATATATTGTAATACTCTATGTTGAGTTGGGGTTGGTGATTTGACCTATTGGGTTGGTGCTCTACATTGTATGCTTACGAGTGTTGTAACAGTGTGAAAGAGCATAATTGTTTGCTACTATGAATTAACACTTTGAGTGGATTCTACAACTCTGTATGTAATCGAATTACTATAATACAAAGTGACTTTACTTGGTGTGTGGGTTTTTCTCTCGTTAAGGTTTTCCCACATAAATCTAGTGTTCAATTTTGTGTGTGGTTTTACCTATTTGTTCTTGTGTATGTGTTTCTTAAATGAACTATAATTGTAATTGAATTAAAAGTACCATATGTATTATTTCTCCTATAAGATTGACATTTGGAATGTGTTTTTGCACTGGAAGTTTTCCTTATAGTTTGCACTTTTAGTAACATGGTCATTTTATATATTAAAATACTTTTTTTTCAAGTTTTTGACCCCCCATCTCAATACATAGTCATGGATCTAATTTAACAATGAAGATTTGAATTATTTACATTTATTATTGATTGAAATGATATGCCAAGTTTACAAAAAAATTACTCCTCTCTAGATAAAGAAATTCTTCACCCAAGGTTTATGCTACCAAGTCTTAGCTACAGTAAAGTAGCTCAAAGGTCTACAAGTGTATTAATTTATTCAAGGGAATTTCAATGTACTTTAGATGAGGTTTTAAAACCTTCAAATATAAATATTTCTTCTCATAAATATTCTTTAGCTTTTACCTTAAAAGTATAGGAAAGTTATTAATTCAACTGATTTCTTGTTCATGTTAATTTAAAATATTTCACATTCTACTGAACCAATTAAAGAGTAATAAGATAAGAATAATATAATGACTTTATATCTTACATTTGGTCGATTGACCCACGTACCAACTCTAATTGTGTGTACTAAAGGGCTACCTTCTATATAACTAGTATCCTCACCCCTATGTTGAATGGTCTAATTTTTATGATGTAACTCTATGCCATTTCCTAACATTGATCTTGCATGTTCTAGTTGTGGATAGAAATGCTTGTAGTTTTGTTAGAAACTCACTAGATTCCACCTTGCATATTATTGTTCGAGATAGGAAGAATTTTGAGGAAGTGTAGCTTCGTGGTTGGGTGGAAAAAGTGCCTAAACCATGTTCTCATCCACTAGTTGCAACAAGCATTGGAGTGGAAATCTCAAGGAATTCTATCTTTTGATTATTATACTTTTTACTATTTGATGTAAAGTTTTGAGTTGACTATCAGACAATGTTAGCCTAGTCAAACTATGTAAGGTCCCGACATTTTGACATTTGGAAATGAATATAAATTCAATTACTTGACATGTGTTCTATGATAGAAAATAGCAATTTGATTTTTGTTTTGAATTTTAATATTCATAATGTCATAAATGATTTTATTTGGAAGTGTGAAGTTCGATGAAATTTCGTCCCTTGCACTTCCTTCTTTTCTCTCGTAGATATCTCTTTGTCCTTTCTCTATGACATACAAATTATGATATGTGGAGAATGTTATTAATACATTGAGTATAAGTTATTTTTTTATAATTGAGTATATGTTGTTGTATGTGTATCAAAATTAATAAAATAGATATTTTCCCTGCTCTTGTAGATGTAGCCTTTTATGGTGAACCACATAAATTAGGGAGTCTTGTGTTCTTACTATTTTTTAGTCTTGTATATTTAATTTTGTTCATTTGCACTTGTTTATCAACAATTGGTATTAGAGCTTGGTGAAGAAGCTGATCAAGAATTTTGTAAAACATTTTTCAAAAAATAGAAGATGCAAATAAATTGAGAATTAAAAAAAATTCAGGGAAAAATTTGGACTTTGGAAGATGCAGATGGAATCATTGTTGATTCAAAGAGACCTTTCAATCATCTTAGAAGGAAAAGCGAATAATCCAACTATGATGGTTGATGAGGAGTGGGAGAAACTAGATAAAAAGGATAGAGAAACCACCATCCTCTCAATATCCAATAATGTTTTATTCCATGGTACGACAAAAAAGACATTAAAGGGATTATGGGAAAATTATCTAGCATGTATGAGGTGTTTTTCGCTTCAAACAAGGTTTTCCTCATTCAAAATCTATATGATTTAAAGATGGAGGAAACATGTCGAATCATCTAAAAGGATTCAATATTTTGATAAGCAAATCAATTTCCATAAAATCAATTTGGATGATGAAATCAAACCCATTCTATTGTTGTGTTCTCTATCAGATAGTTGTGAAGGAGTAGTGACAGTAATCAACAATTCAGTATCGAAAAAAAACACACAAAAATTTGATGATGTTCTTGCTACTCTTCTAAGTGAAGACACAAGGAGGATAAGTCAAAGAAACTCATTGGGTGACACCTTGATCTTTGGAAATAGAAGAAGGCCTCAAGATAGGGGTAGAAATTACAATAGGAGGAGATCAAAATATGCAAGAAGATCCAAATCAAGGGGTAGAAAAAGAGGTTGTTGGTTTTTTGGTAAAGAAGGTCACACCAAAAAGAATTGCTAGTCATACTAAAACATGAAAAATTAGCCTGGAAAGGACAACGAAGTTAGCACAACATATGAACAAGATGAAGATGAACTAGTATTGTCAACAAATGAAACTGTATATGCCTAAAATCAGTTAGTATACTTAATTACTTAAATACAAGGTATTTAATTAATAAACCTCTTATTTCATCTACTTATAAATAAATTCTAAATTTATTTATATAGTTCACATTTTCTAATTCTTCTTATCTAAAATCACATTCCTCTAATTTTAATGAAATAAACAAATTCAAATAGTTTGATTTATTTAATTAATATCTTCTTACTAAATTTGAATAATTCCAAATTTAAATTTAGTCACATGTCTAAAAATTTTCCCTTTTTCCACATCACCAAGTGTCTCATGAATTTAAATATCCTTAATATTTAAATTAGAATTATCTTCAAAAAAATTTGAAACAAACTTGAGACACTTGGCTCCTCCATTTCATTTATTCTTCTAAACACTTGGCAAAGTGTTCTATTAAAGGGAACCATCTCCATGATTCCCTCAACTTCTTCATCCTCCACCCTCGATCTTTCCAGCCAAAATATTGACTGTTGGTTGCTGCCACATCATTTTAGGCCTTGGAAATCCTATAAATTCAACCTCATTCTCCAGCATTTCATATCCCATCTTTGAGCAAACTTACTCTACAGAAATTACGTTAGAGAACTTTGAGCATTTAGAGCATTTGAGCATATAGCAATTGGAATTTTAGAAGCATATCAGTTTAGAATCATGGCTTAGTTATTAGCTGCATTTCCATTATCATAGTAGTTTCTATACAAAATTTGCATCACAAAACTTAGTATCATCATTATCATTTACAACATATCATATAGTTTATCAATCATCATGTAGGAATAGATTTACTGCATTTCCAAAATTTTGTTCCTCAGGTTGTCATTCTAAAGGTCATAAGTGCATATACAAATTTGAGAGCCAATATGATTTAATGAATCCATGAAGATAGGAAGCAATGGAACAATTTTAGAGAATTGGTTTGGTTTCAATTCTATTAGTTTTTTGATTCAATTTCTCTAATATAATATGTTTCATTGATTGTGTGGCTTTATTGCTTATTTACTCACATTACACAATTCATACAATACATTTTGGTGCCCACCATGGGGCCTAGCCCCTTTTTATTAATATTTTCTAGAAAGTTGCTTTATAGATCTAGACATGAACTCTTAGGTAGCACATCTGTGATTTCTTTCGACGCATAGGAAACACCTTTTAGCACATCCAGTTCTTGTTACGACACATCTAGAGCATCTTTCATTGCATCTAGCTCACATTTTAGTGCATTCAGGGGGTCTTTTAGCACATTTGGTTGATATTTTAGCGCATTCAGTCTATCTTTTAGCACATTCAGTAGTTATTTTAGTACATCCATGTGATCTTCTAGCACATATGAGTTCTGTTTTAGCGCATCTGGGTTTCTTTGCCGAATTTCAAAATTTTGGAGAACTAATCTATATTTTATGTGTTGCAGGTGCTTTATATGTTGGTCATGTTAAACAGGCGCATGACAACTGAGAGGGGGGTGAATCAGTTGTCACACAAAGTTCAACTTAAAACTTTATCACTTATCACATATTCAATCACAATTTTGTTATTGACTATGAGCATAAAACATAAATAACAGAAAGCAAATCAACACAATGAACACCATATTTTTACGTGGAAAACCCAATAAGGGAAAAACCATGGTGAGGGTTAACTCACACTATATAGTATTTTCAAAATGAGACTCACTGCCAAAAGGACTCACTATCCAAGTACAAAGGCTCACTGCCTACAAAAAGGACTCACTATCCAACAAGGAGGCTCACTACCTACATAGGATTATACAAAAATAGAATAAGGCTTTAAAACCCAAAATTGAACTGGAAAGATGCACCTATCATGTGTTGATACAGTTCCGGTGATGCTCACAACTGCTACCTTTCTGATTGCACCTTCATACTCATTACTCGCTCAATATTTTTTTTGACTTACTACACTACTTCTTCTTACCACCACACACTTACTCTCTCATACACTTTCGCTCTTCTCACACTCTCCTTCATGCCAATACACACACACACACATATATTCGATCTCCATCGCAAGCATCAATTGGGTCAGCCTAATTAGATGCAATTCATTTATAAAAGATATCAATTGTTGGCTCCACAAAGTATTTTAAAAATACAATTTAACTGTTAGCACATTACATTATGTCAGCTCAAACCAGAATATAGGTCACACTTAATTTTTTCATATCATATCATTTTTAAAATTATCTTAACAAGTCAACTAGGAATAGTCTTCAATGCAACCAATAAAATAATGTCACTTCATTGTACGAGCATGAAACCATGAAATAACCTGATCATGCATGCCTTTAACATCCATTAGTAGTTTCCAAAAACCTCAATCAATAATTATCAACTGTGGAGAAATGCAGACAAGAATGCTAGAGGGGAAACCAAAAATAATGTATCAACCACCAAAGAAGATGAGTTAGTTATGTGCACCAGTTTAGAGTACGGAACCAAACTACCAACATAGTGACATCAATGACAACATATAGATAACTTAATCATTTTTCCAACAATCTCCCCCTTTGTCATTGATGGCAACATATAAATTAAAACTTCTCCAACTCCAATCTCTCCCTCCAACACTCTCCCCCTTTGACATCAATGGAAAAGTGCACCAAAAAGAAAAAGAGTGTAGGCATGGTGACATCAAAAATTTCAAAAGATTTCAAAACTTCAAAAACTTCCAACAATCCAGAGCATTTAAGCAAACTGAAATTAAGTGAAGATGACATTCTTCACTAGGAATACCTTCTTATACCTTTCTTTGAGAACTGGATACAACTTCTTCTAGTTAAAAACAACAAATTCCATATTTGTGCATGTACTTTCTAATAATCCCAATAGAGTAAAAGAAGGTGACCAATATACAACAAAACATTGTTTCTCAACATCTTCAACATCAATAAGAATTCTAAAAAGATGCTCTAACCAATCTTCAACAATTTCTCTAAGGAGCCAAAAGGTCTTTGTCACATCATCTCTCTATCTTCATGTAATGATTAGTTCAGCCTGTAGTTCACCAACTCCTATCCTTTGCTTCCCTGCTTTATCTTCAAATATATCAAAATTATTTCCAATGCCATTCACTTTAGCTTCAATCACTTCAATTCTTCTTCTAAAATTATCTACAACTATAGGCCATTGAAGACAATACTTGTAAATATCTAAAATTTCTTTAACACACTTCTTTGTTTCCACAATCAATCTAGAAAATATTTGCATAGCCTTTTTACATCTCCTTTCAACCAAGATACCCATCTTACATCCTTCTGTACCTTCAAGCAACATCCTTTCTTCAACAATCTTAGTCAAATTTTATGGCAAGAAATAAAAAAACAATAGATACTTCAATACCTTTCTGTAGTAGGTATTCTACTAGAGCATCATCAATTTTCAATTTGTCAATAGATGAGGCAGCATCCCATAGTTCACCAATTTTCTTCATTTTTCCTTCAACTATCATAGATTGGATATCAGGATCAGGGGATTTAGTACCAGTCAGAGATTCTTTCTCCTTCTCATCTGAAATATCAATGATGTCTTTAGTTATCTCTTTTCTCCTTTTCGATTCTGAGGGGAATCACTGATAGCAACCTCCATTTCTATTTTTCCAGAGGAAGAGCCCACTTCAAATTGACTTGATGCAGATATACCAGAGCAAGGGTTTGCTTGCAATGAAGAGAAATACGATCTACACATATTTTCATTATCTTCCAAAGATTCTAGATACCTATAGATTTGTTTTCCAATAGGGATACTAGATTCCCAATTCACATTATCTTTTCTAGGTAGAGAATTCAAAAAGTGAAACACCAGACATACCAGCAAAGATCCGAACTGAAATGACAATTGAAAATTTTCAAGCAAGAACTGTCTGTTCTCCTTAACCATCATGTGGGCAATAAGTACGACAATAACCGAAGTTGAGCTCTCATGATTTCTGAAATAAATTGTATATGAGATACCATATGCAACATACCTAATAGCCGAGTTAGCAAGTGTATCAATCAACAATGCTCTAAGATCTCTGTCGATGCTAGCCAACTCCTCCACATCTCTATGCTTCACAGTTTTCTTTCCAGGAAGTTCTCCAATGCTACATAATCTAGTGATTGCTTTGATAACTCCCTTCAAGATCAAATAGGGTTTTTCCAAAACAATGCTTTCATCCTTGAAATGATTCAACAAGAACAAAATAACCTCTTTATTTGTAATCCACATAAATTCACTCCATAAATCCATCCCAAGGGTTTTTATATTTTGTAATTTGACTTCCCTCAACCCTAGTCCAATTCCTTGCATTTTCCTATGATCATATTCTTCTACTTCAATTATTTTCAACTTTAGAGAGGTAACACCACACAATCCACTGTCCTTTTCTTTGCTTTCTTCAATTTCAACGAAACTTCTTGATTTTATTCTTTCCTTTCGTAATAAGAGAAAGGGTTTCTAGATTACATGAATCAATCTTCAAATTCCCTTCAGAAAGACTTCGAGCACACACCAAGATATCTCCAGAGCACCTCCCAAAGAATTCATATGCACAATTAACCAAAAAGCATCACAAAATTTTTCTTAACCTCTGTTGAGTTTTCCCTAAGCACATTAAATGCAGCAAACATAAAAAGCTGCTAAACACACACTTCACTTAGCACAAAAAAACCTAATTTGGTCTACAAATCCTTCTACCAACATATTTTTCTCTAGTTCCTTTTCCAAAACCTCTGAACAAACATTCTTTACATTTCGACAATGTGCCAGCCTCTAACACACCATTCTTCTAGGGGGCTTATACGATCTTTTGATAATGCTCCCCCTAAGACCATGCTAGGTCTATATTTTGAATAAGTCATATGTACCTAATGAGGGTATAGACACATCAAGAGTCTTATATTTTTCTTCTTCTTCTTTCTTCTTCCATACCTTATCCATTTCTTGCTTCATTTCTTCTTTGTCAATATTTTTTGTCGGTTCACTCTTTTCTTCTAGAGCAGACTTCTTTTCTTTCCCGTTCTTGCAAAATTTAGATACATGTCCAGGTTTTTTGCAATTATAACATATCACACCTTTCTGATTAAGTTGTCCTCCATTCTTCCTTGATCTACACTAATTCACTCTGTGTCTAAATTTATTGCAGGTATAGCAGTATCCATTAAAGAATTGATTCATTCTACCTTCATTAAACTTGTTCCTCATTACCCGACTGATCATTCTCACTTGAGATATGCATTATGTAGCCTTATGTCCAAAGTCCCCACATTCAAAGCATTTTCTAGTAAAATATCCAAAAAATTGGTTTATCCTACTTCTGTATTCAGTTCCTCTATGACCATATTTGTGACAAGAAAAGAAAACACCTTTAAAAGAGGGGTACCTCTGTGCATTAGGTTGTCTCGTAGGAAGTCTTATTGTAAAATTCCTCGTCTACTTCCTATTGCCTTGATTCTTCTTCACATTTTTAGAACTTTCACCAGTATCAGCTCCTAAGCCACCTTTGTCTTTACATGGTTTTTGTCCTGCAAGCAATTCTTCAAGTTTACCAGAGCTAGATCTAAAATTATTTTCATAGAGTTTAGCCTTCTCTAGATCCATTCTTAAGTTTACTATCTCTTGCTTGAGTCTAGAACATTCTTCAGACTTGTTCTACACCATTGTATTAAGACACTCTTCAATCCTCTTCTTTTCTTCTACCATCACTTTCATTCCAATTATCTCTTGTTTCAGCTATTCACTTACTTCTCTGTGTCTTTCCTTAAAATTCTTCAATTGTTCTTTCAATTTCTAAACACATTCATTTGCTTCATCAAGATTATCTTTAAAATCTCTATTTTCTCTTTCCACTTTATCAAGATCTTCAAGAGTAGTCTATAGCTCTCCTTTATCATCCATTCAACCAGCCTTTAGGATCCTCCTCAAGCGGTTAAGCTCTACAAAACAAACCACAAGCTCTGATACCAATTGTTAAATAGGCATAGGAAAATTGAGAGGGGAGGTGAATCAGTTGTCACACAAAGTTAAACTTAAAACTTTATCACTTATCAAATATTCAATCACACTATTTTGTTATTGAATATGAGCATAAAACATAAATAATAGAAAGAAAATCAACACAATGAACACTAGATTTTTATGTGGAAAACACAATAAGGGAAAAACCACGGTGAGGGTTAACTCACACTATATAGGATTTTCAAAATGAGGCTCACTGTCAAAAGAATGACTCAATGTCCAAGTACAAAGGCTCACTTCCTACACATGATTATACAAAAATAGAATAAAGCTTTACAACCCAAAATGAACTGGAAAGATGCACCTATCATGTGTTGATACAGTTTCAGTGATGCTCACAACTGTTGCCTTTCTGATTACACCTTCATACTCATTACTCACTCAATATTTCTTCTGACTTACTGCACTACTTCTTCTTACCACCACACTCTTCTCACACTCTCCTTCATGCCATATATATATATATGATCTCCATCGCAAGCACCAATTAGATCGGCCTAATTAGATGCAATTCATTTATAAAAGATATCAACTGTCAGCTCCACAAAGTATTTTCAAAATGCAATTTAACTGTTAGAACGTTACATTATGTTGACTCAGACCACAAAATAGGTCACACTTAAGTTTTTCATATCATATCAAAATTATCTTAACAAGTGGGCTAGGAATAGTCTTCAATGTAGCCAATAGAATAATGTCACTTCATTGTTCGAGCACAAAAACACAAAATAACTTGATCATGCATTCCTTTAACATCCATTAGTAGTTTCCAAAAACCGTAATCAACAATTGTCAACTATGGAGAAATGTGGACAAGAATACCAGAGGGGCAACCAAAAATACTAGATCAACCACCAGAGAATATGAGTTAGTTATGTGCACTAGTTTAGAGTACCAGACCAAACTACCAACATGGTGACATTGATGAAAAGGGTATGTGCAGGATGATGATGGGCCAAAAAGTGGTGATATGATGGGTATGTGTAGGGTATGTGGCTAACGACTTTTTTTTACCCAAAATTGATGAAATGGAAAGGGTTTTTAAAGGAGAATCTCAACTTTCCACCAATATAAATTATTCCTTACTTTGAATTTAATAAATAATTATTATTCATGTTTTCTATTTGAACCTCAACTAAACTCGTGATTGATAGGCTGATTGATAAACATCTATATCTTTCAAATGGTATCATATTTTTTGAATTTGAAATATGCATCACATTCTATGCTTCACATACTATAGGACTAAAAAAAAAAAAATCATGAAGTTTTGACCAAGTTAAGGTGGTCAAACATACAATCTTTTATATTTTTAAAAAGTTTTAATACAAAATTCATAATTAATTATTTACTTGGAAAAAAATTACAAAAAAATATGCATCACATCTAGAAATGAGTCATCTACTTATATCTAAAATCTTATAAAAAAATATTATCATTTTATTATGGTTAGGGTGGTCAGACAAACACCTACTTCTTATTTTTTCCCTGAAATTTAAGTACTACTGCATTGAAATTTCAAATTTTCACCAAATAGATTTAAAAATAAAATAAACCTAGTAGTCTAGAAACTACATCCAATTTGTTACAGATTCTATTCTTACATATTTTTGAAATAATATAGATAACTTATTCAAATTTTTACATCAAGTTGCCTAACTCTTATTTTTCTAAATTTTTTGCCACTTAAGGGTGTGTTTTTTCCATGATGACCCTGCACATACCCACAACATATAGATAACTTACTCATTTTTCAAACAGGTCAAAGATAATTAGATCAAACTATTGATAGTGTTTGCAAGGGTTGGAGTTGTTTTATTGCTTTCTTTTGATTAAATTAGGCACCTAGTTTAATTAAAAGGTTAATGAACCCCTTGTCTACTATGCTTGTAAAGTGATAGGCCTATGCTCTCCCCTTCACCGGGTGACCAAAATGTTAGACTCACTATTTCTTGCTTTATGTTAACACCTTTAGAAGGCCTGTTGTAGTGGGAAAAAGTACTCACCCTACAAGAACGACCTAAGTGGGAACAACTAAAGCCAAGTTTTCTGACCCACTATAATCAAAAGTGAATTCAAGAAAACCCGCAATTCAAAGGTAGTGTGCAAGATAACCATCTTCAAAGCCTTTGTTCTAAAGGTTGGGAGGTCTCTTGAGGGAGTTTATCTATTTCCGCATCGAACAAAAACCCTTACTATGAACCTTAAGTGTAGAAACCAGCCGAGTCAGTCTTCAAACACTTCTAATATCACAGTGCAAGGGGAGGGAAGAATCTACCCCCAAGATACTCACCATATAACTATCAGGGATTACTGGCCAAAAGTGGAGGATTCAACTTTGGTTAAGACTCAGGAAAGGAAAAAACATAGGTGCCCTCTAGGGTGTGACATGACTATGTGAGGTGACATAGTTCTAAGATGTGGGTTGTTGTATTTTAAGTGAACCTTGGCATTAGAAAAGTGCTTGATCTATTTTCTCTTGTGCTATACCTATGGAAATCAAAAGAATCAAAAAAAATTCTTGAATACACACTCAATGTTTAGTTCCTAGGTTTGACACAACTATTTTACAATTTGTTGTTGTGTTTGAGGTCATTATTCAAGAAATCGTCCATTTAAGACACTTAATTGACACAATTCACAAGCAAGGAAACCAAGAAAAATTCACTATCCAGAAAAGCATCCCCTGGAAACATTCAGATTCACTGATTTAAAAGCAAAATAACTAGACATAATTTCAAAACACCAAATACTTCCAAATTAGCACATACATTCCATGTTTCAGTGCATTCACGACATATTTTAGCACATATAGGGCATTTTTTGGTGCATTCATAACATCTTTTAGTGCATTGAGTCCATTTTTTGGTGCATCTAGGGGATAGTCTAGTGCATCTTATTCATTTTCTAGTGCATGTAGTCCATTTTCTAGTACATCACTAGCATTTTTTGACACATATGTTCCATCTTCCAATGCATTTTCACATCCATTTAGCACATTCACCTACATAATACCAAGTTGAAATCACATTTTAAGGGAATTCTAGCACATCACTGGCTTGTTTTAGTGCGTTTGACCCATTTTCTGGTGCATCTAAGGTGTTTTCCAATGCATTGAGTCCATCTTTTAGCACATCTAGTGCATTCTCTAGCACATCTGAGTTGTTTTCCAATGCATTGAGTCCATTTACTAACGCATCTAGGGTATATTCTAGCACATTTAAGTTGTTTATTAGCGCATCCATTCCATATTTTAGTGCATCCATGCCTTGTTTTAGCACATCCAGTTAACATCAAATCAGAGAGTTAAATTCATCCCCTGGTCGTTAGTTTGAACTAGAATTAAGGATCCCTGTTAGCACAAAATCATTCTTGAGTCACAACAGAGTCTTAAAATTGTTGAAATTGGTCTTTACAAGTGAAATTCTTCAAACCAAACTAATATCTAACATCTTAAGGTACTTAAACATCCATCACACCTCTAATTGTTCAACTAAGTTTCATCATCAGGATCTATCATCCTTCATCACAAAACAACATTGTATAATCAGATTTAACTCAGTCTCATCAATACAATTTTTCATTCTATTTGGCTTAGTTATTATCCTTGGTACTTCTCAAACAAAGATCGATGTTTAGTCAAATTATAACACTTGTATTCCCGCTCAAACAAGATCACAAAAGAAAAAACTCAAGGAAAAAGAAGTAGAAACTCAAAAAATCATGGCTGAATGGGAAGAAAATCCATTTCACAAATTCCACCAACCTAAAAATGATGAAATAACAAATGAAGACATTATACAAGCTCAACAATTTCCCAAATTTCATGAATTCATGGAGAGGATTCTAGAAAAAAGATGGAGAGAAATACCTTTTGATGTTGGAAAACCAAGGTGTAAACTATCCCAATGACTTTGATGTAAACCAATTGAAAAGAGCTCCTAAAAGAACAAAAATTGATCCACCAAACACAAATCCAATGGATGCTTTAACTCAACAAATGCAAAATCTTCAACAACAGATCCAAGAAATACAAAGAGGAACAACCAAAAATAGACATTTGTTGCTAGACATCTGTCCTTATCCCTTTGACAGAAATGTGGACGTGATACCTTCTCCACCAAAAACTACCTCATCCAAGTTCAATGTCTTTGAGTTTTTGCAAAGGTTAAATGAGAAGCCCAAATCTAAGTTCTCAAACACAAATGATGTTGAGAAATCCTATCATGTCATGCATTTATCTCCATCCCCCATAAGTCAAAATGAACCTCAAGATTCTTTCACTCAAGTTAACAATTTCATCCAACCATCATCTCCTATCATACCTTCTACATCTGATGATACAAAAATTCCATAGGCTCTTCCAATCTTTGACCAAGATCCATCTCTCAAGAATCTTATGATGATCCCCTCATTTCATTTTTCATCCAAGATGATTCCCTTCCATCTCAAGAGAAAAGTAGCCTTCCAAGTCCTCCTTCCACCTCATATCATGAATCCATACCATCTCATGATTTTGTTGCATCTCAGGAGCATGATAGTTCTTACATCCTATTAAATGATGTCCTACCATCTAATGATCAAGATATGCTCTCTACAAAATATCATGACTCCCTTCCTCATCAAGATCAAGGTATGATTCCATGCAAGGATACCCTTCCATTCCATGAAGATGTTCATCCTTCTCATGATCACTTGATATGCCTTTTATATCACTTCATGATGATTCCATGCCTAATAAAGGGAAAGCTACTTCCTCTCCTACACCTCGTGATCCTTTTCCAAGTCAAGATCAAAACACCCCATCATCCCCATGTCAAGATCTTATCACACCTATACAAGCTATCAATGAACCCCACACCTACAAATTGCGATCCTCCACCTTCATCCACTCCAGTTTACTTCTAACACCTATCCTTTTATCCATATCATATCCTCCCCAAAATGGACTCACATCTTGTTTCACAAGCAATACATATACCATTGGTAAATGAATGCGTCAAAGTATGAATTGCAAAGGAAAATGATTAGGCCTTCATGAACAAGGTATCCTAGAACCCATTTTTGTTCAAAAACACCCATATTACCATGGCCTTGGTTATATACCTAAGTGTCCTAGTCCATCAAACCTTTCATCTGTCCTAGGTCCTCATCCTAGTTCATCAAACCTTCCATCTATCCTAGGTCCTCATCCTAGTCCATCAAACTTTCCATCTATCCTAGGTCCATATTTTATCCCTCAAGAACAATAAAGGCACACATCCTTGATGCCCTTTCAAAATTCTACCTACACGAACTCATCCATAATACCTCCATACCATTCATCTCAATCCATCCCTCCCATTGATCTTGGAGGCAATTTGGGTGCCAAATGTCAAAAGCTTCCATATAAAAATCCACATGTATCAAAAGATCAACATGTCTCCTTGAAGAGACATGCAAAAATAAAAGAAAATTTGATCCAAAATCAAAAGAAAAATCCAAAAGGCCACAAAGGCCCATCAAAGTAAAAATCTCAAAGACCACATAGGTCCATAAATCAAAAGAAAATTTCAAAAGGCCATAAAGGCCCATCAAAGCAAAAAGGAAATTTTCAAAGACCACAAAGTTCCATAAACCAAAAAGAAAAATCTTAAAGGCCACAAAGGCCCACAAAGAAAAAATCAAAGTCAAAAGCTATGTGGATTCCTAAAAGTCTCATAGAAACAATAAAATCTAAATTGGCATCCAAATTTTCTAATCCAAAAGCTTCCTCCAATCTTCCATCTAATAACCTATTACCTTTTAAATCCATTTTTCCTCCATCACTCCACCACCCTTCAAGGTGTGTGCCGATGTTGACCTTGCCATCCTTTCCATCTATCTATCGACAAGCCTTCCCACCTTCTATCCATTATCCAACATGCATCCCCCATCATTCTCCTTTAATCCAAACCTTTGCATAAGTCCTTAGCTTCTTCCATCATACCATTAATCTGCCAACATTTAGGAGTCTAATTTCCCATTGCCATGTTTTATTAGAGCATGTATTCGAGAGATATTTGGTTGTGAAACTTGATGCTTGAGTCCTTCCTCCATCTCCCTATCATCCATATCCTATAGATTCCATATTCCTCTTGCACTCTACACTTGGGGGAAAGTTTCGTCCATGTTATCATTCATGGTCATTATCTCTTTTATGCTCATTCCTTACATTCCCACCTTTGATCTTGACAAGGATATAAGGATCTTCGTGAACATCATATATCTTATCCTATATACTTTTTCCATATCTTTTGTACCATATCCTTTTCCTTATCCATATTCCATCTTTCTTTTGAAATACATCCTTTCTTGCCTTCCTTGGTCTTGATGAGGAATAGGGGCAAAGTACTTGGGCCTTGTGTCTATATCTTATCTAGTTGATCTTGATCATCCCATTCATTATTCTTATCCTCACATTTTCTTCCATTCCATATCTTCTAGCTTATCGAAATTCATGTCCCATTTCCTTTCTTTGTTCTTGATGAGATTAGGGAGGAAATTGGTCATCTCATTCCATCTTAAATGTCCTGATTTTTTTTTTTAAAGAAAAAATACAAAAAAAGTGAAAAATCAAAAAAATCATAAAATCTGAAAAAGTGCAATAAAAACAAGTAGTGAAAACCTTGCAACAGGAACTATTTGTAATAGATTAGATTTTTGATCTATTTGAGAATGTGTCGACCGTTTGCTTTCACCATCATCCTGCTTGTCATCAACAAAACCTTATTTACATATCTTGGCATTGTGGTCGTGTCTCACCCTGGACTAGGGGAAATGTCCTGAACTCACTGGGGGCAATAAACTTTGAGCTTAAATCAACAGACAAGCAAACAATAGTTAGACAACGCAACAAACACAACGTTCATAGTAAATCAACATTGAATATCGATCATAAAACTTAGCACATCAACCATCCATATCAAATAGCTAAAATTAATCAATCAAAGCAAATCTAAATGGATGATATTCTTTTGAATCATGGTTTTATCATGTCAACATTAATGTTCAACTGTTGTACTTTGATTGTTGTTATCATTTCTCTAGAGTACCTCAATGATGTCTTGGACTAGAGGAGTCATCAAAGTAGAATGATATTTTCTTTGTTTGTTATCTATGAGTTAATCATTAATACTATGTAAATTGTTGCAGGACATGCTCTACAAAGTATCATTGATGACATTCTGAATTTTCATAGGAAAATGATTAACTCTTGTCTGTTTACACGAAAATACTCAAGTCATCTAGGTTCAATTATGCCTAGATGCTTGTGTTAACTTGCAATATCAAAAATCATAGAAGTAGTACTCAGGTCATCATGGTCTAATTATACCATTGATGTTTGTACTAAATTTCAACATATTAAAGGCTCAATGATGATAAAAGCACGACAAATTGACTAATATAATGACAACATTACATATTTATATTTGCATGGTTAAGATAGATTACATCCATATTAGTTTTGCATCTGCATTTTAGATTCCCCAAGGCTGGCAGAATATCATCATGTCCCCAACTGAATAAATGTATACATCAAGTCTCAGTACATCAATCAATCAATCAACTAAAGTAGTCAAAAGTCCCCTATTGTTCCTATGCTGGGGAATATCCATCAGAGAAGTCAAACCACATTGTGAAATCACATCTAAATCAACCTACAATAGATTCAAAATCAAATCCTAGGTCTTTGGGAAGTGCTCTCGAGACTACAAAACTCTAAAATCCTCCTATCATCATAACAAATCACAAATCAACAATCTTATCAATCAACCTATCAATCTAATCAGTTCCAATGAGATTTCGATCAAATCTCGTGAGCATCTATCATGAGGTCAATCATCATCATCTATCATTGATCCTCACCTATCATGAGGTCAATCATCATCACCCTATCATTGATCCTCACCTATCATGAGGTCAATCATCATCATCTATCATTGATCCCCACCTATCATGAGGTCAATCATCATTACCCTATCATTGATCCTCAACTATCATGAGGTCAATCATCAACTATCCTATCACCATTATCAAATCAATCAGATGACATGACCATCAAACATCACATACAAGGAGGCAACACATGGCATCAATTTAATCAACTTGGCTAGCTCAATCTTCTTTATCGGGAGATAAATCATCGAAATATCTTGAAAATTTGAAATCATCAGAAAATCATCAAAATTTCAAAAAAATTCAAAAAATCCTAAAAATTCAAAAATTCATCGATTTATCTCCCAAGGGGGCATATATCCATTATCATTCAAAAATCAATGTCTGGGGCATATCAATTTTTTTTGGTTATTATCACCAACAAATTTTTCTTTGAAGCAATGTGTAAACACATCACTTCAAAGAGGGGAAAAATGGATACACCTAAAATCGGTCAAGATACTTAATTAATTAAATACAAGGTATTTAATTAATAAACCTCTTATTTCATCTACTTCTAAATAAATTCTAAATTTATTTATATAGTTCACATTTTCTAATTCTTCTTATCTAAAATCACATTCCTCTAATTTTAACTAAATAAACAAATTCGAATAGTTTGTTTTATTTAATTAATATTCTTTTACTAAATTTGAATAATTCCAAATTTAAATTTAGTTACATGTCTACAACTTTTCCCTTTTACCACATCATCAAGTGTCTCATGAATTTAAATATCCTTACTATTTAAATTGGAATTATCTTCAACAAATTTTGAAACAAAATTGAGACACTTGGCTCCTCCATTTCATTTATTCTTTGAACCACTTGGAAAAGTGTTCTATTAAAGGGAACCATCTCCATGATTCCCTCTAACTTCTTCATCCTCCACCCTTAATCTTTCCAGCCAAAATATTGATTGTTGGTTGTTGCCACATCATTTTAGGGCTTGGAAATCTTATAAATTCAGCCTTATTCTCTAGCATTTCATATCCCATCTGTGAGAAAACTTACTCTAAATAAATTACATTAGAGAACTTTGAGCATTTAGAGCATTTGAGCATATAGCAATTGGAATTTTAGAAACATACCGGTTTAGAATCATGGCTTAGTTATTAGCTACATTTCCATTATCATAGTAGTTTTTATACAACATTTGCATCATAGAATTTAGTATCATCATTATCATTTATACAACATATCATATAGTATATCAATCATCATGTAGGAATAAATTTACCGCATTTCCATCA
Organism: Sequoia sempervirens; assembly: GCA_007258455.2. NCBI lineage: Eukaryota > Viridiplantae > Streptophyta > Pinopsida > Cupressales > Cupressaceae > Sequoia > Sequoia sempervirens. The sequence goes on along the minus strand of VDFB02000003.1, from coordinate 360,131,482 downwards.
TTTCGTTCCTTAGGTTGTCATTCTAAAGGTCATAGCTGCATATACAAATATGAGAGCCAATATGATTTAATGAATCCCTGAAGATAGGAAGCAATGGAAAGATTTTAGAGAATTGGGTTGCTTTCAATTCTATTAGTTTTGTGATTCAATTTCTCTAATATAATACGTTTCATTGATTGTGTGGTTTTATTGCTTATTTACTCACATTACACAATTCATACAATACAAAAACTAAAAAATATTCATGGGTATTGGACTTCGGTGCCTCATTTCATTCAACCTCATGCCGAGAATTTTTCAAAAAATATCAAGAAGGTATCCTTGGTAAAGTCTACCTTGGTGACAGTGAACCTTGTGACATAGTTGGCAAAGGTGGAATGATGTTGACATTGAAAAGGAAATAAATGGTTATTGAAAGATGTGAGATATGTTCCCAAGCTCAAAATAAATTTGATTTCTACAAGACAACTTGATGCTCAAGGATGTAGCATCACTTTTTCTTCATTTTCCATAGAAAAATGGCCCCTTTTCATTTTCATGGCCTTTTAGGTCTTGTTTCATGGTATTTGATATATTTTGCTATGATTTTATGTTGTGACATGGCTTGAACATGCATATTTAGGTACTAAAATTCAAATAATTACATCTTGTGAAGGTGTTGTGAAGTGTTGTAAGACATTTCTACATTCTTCTAGACTCTATTTATTACAATTCACCTAAAAACCACCTTTTTATTCATCAACAAGTCCTATTTTGAAGTGTTGTGAAGTCTTGTAACAAGATTTCATGCTTTTCTAGGCACATCTTCACTATTTATCCCTTTCTCATGCTTTATTTGACCCCTTTATGCCCTCATATGTCTTAATTAAGTGTATTTTTGAATATTATCCCAACAAACAACATTAAATACAACATATTTTTTGACACATATTTTTAGGTCCTAGGTGGGACCCATTCGCCATGGGTGGCGAATAAGTCCCCCTTGGCTCCAAATTCAAAACTTTTAAAATTTCCTTTTGGGTTTTTATTCAAAATCACTTGATGTCAGCCTGTGATGAGGTATGAATGGTTAACTAAGGCACAAGTGTGTATAAATATGTGATTTTCACCATATTTTTCATCTCTTATAATTCTCCAACATTCATACATCATATTCAAGCATTCAATCATTCTACAACATCAATTCAAGCAATATTCAATCACTTTGGAGCATCCATTGGCATTACTTCATACTTGCATTATCAAAGGTTTGGTAAGTTGATAGCTATTGCATGTTATTAGTTTATCATTCTCTTTCCTTTCATTGTTTCATTGATGGTTTGATTACCAAAAGTGGGGTTTGACCAAGGAAAAACCCTATTTGCTAACCTTCAACCAGTTTCCCCTATTGCCTGTGTGTTTGCAGACCTAGGTATCCAAATTTAGCAAGCATTTTGGTGTTGAAGATTGGTTTACAAGTCAACTAGGTGCTTCAAGTCAACTCAAGTCTATTTCAAGCTTGGAGAAGGTTTCTTGTCCGTTTTCTACATAATTGACTTTGACAACCCAACATTTAGTGATTTCCAAATCTGGTGTTGCAAAGTTGTCTCCTAATTTTTCAAAAATTTGGGAGAGGAATGATTCACCACATGTGGAGAATGAGTCCCACCTTAGGACTAAAAATATGAATTTTATTAGATTTCAGATCCCAGTAGACAAAAACTTATTTTTGAAACTTTTTCACCAGGAGGAGGACTAATTCGCCACCCTAGGCGAATGAGTCCCATTGTGAAAAATCAGTGATTTCAACTAGCATCCACAACATTCTAGATTCATCATATTTTGTCCAAGTGCACTCAAATTCATCCTGTTTCTTTCTATTCTACATAATTGCTTCATTTACTTCATTGTTTGCATATCACAGTGTGTTTTCAATCATAGATTAAATATCACTTTTTCATTCATTTTCATCCATTTACATTAGTCAATTACATTTAGTTTACTTCATTTAGATTAGACAAGATTACACATAACATAATTTGAAATAACAGGTTTGCATTTTTGGCCCTACCTCTCTCCTTTTAGGTGAAAAACTCTAAAAGAGCTAGAAAGGTGCAAAGTGAGCCAAAAATCAATGGTTCACTTCAAACCCTTTGAAGGTGACTAAAGGAGCCTTAGTGGTTGCAAGAGACAAAAAGTTGGGAACTTTATATGTGCTATAAAGCAACACTAAAGTGGGAGCTGTGATGGTAGCTATGGACAGTGATACAGAGCTTTGGCACAAGAGGCTCAGACATATGAGCAAAAAGGGACTTGAAGTTTTGCTCAAAAGGAATCAACTTCCAAGTTTGAAACTAGTGTTGGAATCAAGAAACACTAAGAGTGGGGGTGAATCAGTGTTGTGCAATTTTTAACTTTATTAATCTGATCATTAAAGTGTTAATAAAATTCAACCAAAATAAAAATGCATGCACATAAGACAAATAACCACAACACCATAACACAAGGATTTTTTACATGGAAACCCTATTAGGGGAAAAAATACGGTGGAGGTCAATCCACAATATTGTTTTGAGTATACTCAAAAGAAAAGATTACAAAATGAGAATGCACTTGCATTCAGGCACACTAACTAGAGCTCATTGCTCAAAAACTGAAAGGCTTACTGCCTTACAAAATTTTGGAATACTTCAAAGATTTGAACTGATAAAGTAGCATCTACAAATTCCTGATTACAATTCTGATTATGCTCAACAATCAAATTCTGGACCTTTTGACTAATTCTACTCTTTTGCTATGTTCTGCTTCAATTCACACAAAAAATCCTTAATGCACAAGTGAAACTATGCATAATCGCTCTACTAACCTTCTGACAATCACAACATACATCAACTCACATCGAACACACACCAAAATGATATAATCAATCACTTATATATATTTGCCACCAAGAATTCAATCACTATAACAAAATAAGAAATATTCACAAATAGTAGGCTCAAATCATCCATAATATTCAATGTGCATCCACAAGAGTTAGCCACCACATAGTGAGGACCCAAACCAAAATGTTCAAGCACAAAAATACTTAAACAATAACTCCTCAAATATCCACAACACACTGTATTCACCAAGTTGACCTCCAAATACTAATGAACAAAAAAATTAGTTCATTGGACCTTCTAACTTCCACACAAATTGATACAAGGCACCAAGATTTATAGATAACACATATTATGCATCGAACAATACTATCTGATATCCACAACACAAATTAATAATAGAAAATCTGCATATGAATCAAAGAACACAAAATTATTAGATGCTCTGTTCTAGCTTAGCAAATAATCACTAGTCTTCAATTTTTCTGCCGGTATGAGAGAATTGTGACATGCAAATCGACTAGCTAACAAGGGTTGCCATCAATAACAACACCAAAAAAAATGTGCAGTGTCTATTTCCAACAATATCCCACTTTGGCATTGATGGCAACACTTAGTGAAAAATGACTAAGTGTCAAATTAGTACCAACAAAAATACACTACCACTCAAAACTCCAAAAAGATCTTCATCCACAACTCAAAACTACAACTCCCCCTTAGATGAATATACATTTTTCATTGTTCTATTCTCCACCTTTGACATCAATGGAAAAGATGGGGAATCCGCATGCAAAACTCCTATAAACAAATTGAAACTTCAAACTTCAAATGTACAAACTTGTTACAAAATGACTTACACAAACTTGAAGATGTCTACAAAATTTGTCTTTAACAGGTTCAAGCTTGTGTCCCAAAACTTCTTGAGACTTTTCGAAATAGTTATGTGACCAAAAAGTAAATAATATTGCACTTTTGTAGATTCAAGGTCCACTGGATCACTAACTACCATGGCATCTTATGCTTCTTTCAAAGCATTCAACATGGTTTCCATCTTTGGACCAATTAGCCCTCTAAGTTCACCATCTCTTTCTACAACTCTATCATTATCACACTTCAGACTCTTTATTTTGTCAAGTAAGGCTATAAATTGACCTTCTTGCTTTCCAACATAAATAGTTAAAGGATCAAAAGCATAAAAAATAGTAGCTAACTCTTTCTCATGATCCTTAATCTTCTTCTCATTTTCCTTGGTAAGTTTTGAAAAAGACAGACACGAATTATAAATCCTTCCACCTTCTGATAATGCAATTTGAATATTTTTCACACAGGTAGCTAACAAAGATTTGTCATTAGCTATCAATCCTTTCAACCTACTGATCTTCCTAGCATCAAATTCCTTCTGAACTTTGACCAAAGTTGATTTCTCAAGTGACTCAAAATGAGTACTTACTGAATTTATAAGTTTCTTCAGCTCACCAAGGGAAGAACCATATGGATCCTTAACATAAGTAGGCATGATATTCTCCAAAATGCAAGATTTCAGGTTCAATAACTCACTATCCTTAATTTGAGACTTCAAAATTTCTTCCCTAGCCTTAGCTTGTGCAAATGATGCGACTTTCATTTTCTGAATTGGGGACAAGGTAGACAAATGAATAGGATCATTTCCCAACTCAAGATAAAATTCTTCCTTTTTCTCTTCTAGAAACTTCTTCACTGCCTTTTCAGTGTCTCTTGCTTCTACTGGAACTTCCTTAACTTCAACCTTCTTTTCCTCAACTACTATTTCCACAGCCATAGATTTTTGCTTGTCATTTGGAGCTTCAACTTCTTCAACTGATATCTCCTTTTCTTCAATTGACACAATTTTAGGAGCTTCAATCTCCATAGGTTCTTCTATATCATGTACGTCAGGAGGAATCTGTGTGTCCTCAATTGTGACCTCTTAATTTACTAGACCAGATGAAATATCTTCCACATGCTCTTCTTCAGAAACAACATCAATTCTATTCTTTAATATAATTTTCTTCCAAATGATTTTTGTTTCTTTTTCTACTTCTTCAGTTTTACCCAACATAATTTTGTTTATTATTATTTTGCTTTTGAACTCTCTTTTTTGCTTCTTTTAGGATTGACTTCATTTCTTCAACAAACATTACTAGACTTAAATTTACAAGAACCCATTCTCTCAGCTACTCTTCTTCAATTCTAGCATTGACTCTCCTCATCTCCAAAATTTCATACAATTCCTTAGGCAACCATGCCATTATCTCAACAAGAGTCATATTGAAATTGTTCAAATATTTTATTGTAGCCTCCTTAAGGGCTCTTTGACCAACAGTATTAAAGGTACCATACACTTCACATAGGGGGTTCATATTTCCATCCTTAATTATACCTCTTTCAACTTCCTCTACTAACATACCTAGTTTTCTAGGCTTCATCTTCTTCTTTGCTTTCTCCTCTTCATCAGAGGGCTTGACTGTTGTTGCTATAGGGGTGCTCATATGCTTTATTTATCTAACTTCTTCATCAGATTTTGTCTCTTCATCATCTGAAACAATTGTATATACTCTTGTGCTCTTATCCTTCTTCCTTTTACTAGATGCCTTAACTTGAGCTTTTGCAAGGGCTAACTTCTTTGCATGACTGGATGGGGTGTTGAGCTCCTTATTGATCTAGTTCAACCAAAGGATCTTACAGGACTAGAAGATTTAGTTTTAGCAGGCTCTTTTCCTTTTTTTCTTTCAACTTGTTCTCTTTTCATTCTAGCTTCTCTTATAGCTTCTGCAGGTATGCCCATGCTCTCTGCGAAGACTTCCACTTCTTTCCTCACTCTCCAGACTATCATTGGTTTCTTCAATTGCTCATGGACTTGCATATTTTTCTCTGCATATGTTCCAAAACTTTCTTTAGATGGATCCAAAGGCTTACTCAATAGATGTGCATATAGGTCCAAGATTCGCTCCTCAACTTCATAACCCATTGGCATAATCTAGATAGTTCTAGGTTCTGCTGCTTCCATCAAGCACTGATCAATATCCACCATAAAACAAATTGTATCCTTATACTTCTCCACAATAGAAGTGAAAATTCTTCCCCTTGCTTGCATTTCATTATGAAAGTTCTTGAGATATCCCCGGATTGTAGTTTTTCTGGCTTGCAAATCACCAAGGCTAAATAACGCATGTCTCTAATCTGAACAGTAACAGGCTTATCACTTTTCCAATGTATTTTCCCAAATCCTGAAACTTCATCCATGAAATAAAAGAACAAACATAGCAACAAATTACCATATTAAAGGAATTCTTCTTGTCTTTCACTTAATCTTACCAAGATTTTCCATAAGCTGACTTTGAAGAAATTCACATAAATAGAAATTCACATAAATCATACTCTGCATTCTCCTTTACCATTTGATAGGATACATATATGGCTGTACTGGATATAGAATTTTCTCGGTTGGACTGATATATCTTATAACCAATGACCATTGATGAAAATTTCACACCCACATCAAAGATATTATCAATTGTCATCACTCTTCTATCAAATACAAAACTAGTTGCATCAATGACTATTTGATATTTCATAGACTTCAAAATCAGTAGTCCACCAGAGGAATTTAAACCTATAACAACACTTATACCCTCTTTTGTAATCTTGAAGGGTTGATTCAACCACATGAATTCAACATGAACTTGACTCAAGATGTACCAAACCCATTCATTTTCATCAAACACGAGAAATTTCACAATCTGCATGAATTTCTTTCCTTCTAGGGTTTTGAATTTGGGCTTAACACATAAATACTCTCCAACAATGTGTTTGGAATACAAATTTAGCAATTGCGAGCTTCCTAAATCCTCAATATTAGCATGAATGTATGCCCTAATATCTTCAATATGCAAAACACTGTACGAGAGATGAAAATGCACCTAAGGGCTCAGTCTCAAAAGACTTGAACGAATGGCACTTGAACTTCAAGTGAGGTCTATCCTTGACTTAAACTACCAATGGAGTAGCCATTTTCACAAATTCACAGTTTTACAAGTTTTCTCAAAAAATACCTTTTAGCTGAATTAGGGTTTGAACTTTGAATCATCTTCACGCTTGAATTCACAAAAAAATTGTCAAAGATTGCTTTAGATCTCTTCAAAATTATTTTTCTCAAAATGCAAAGTGACAAATGAAGGATATAAATAACCTTTTATCAATCACACACCTAACCTTTTTGATGTAATAAATGATTTTTCCCTAACTCATCCAGATACCCTATTTCCATATTCTGTAAAAGATAACTTTTCTTTAGACCTTCAATTCTGCATAAATACTCTCTCCAATTTTTCAATAGCATCTGTAGATCATCAATACAATTGCTGAACTCATCCACATCCTGATGTTGATTTCTTGTAGTTTGAAATATTTTCTTGACAGTTCCCCCTAGGCCTTGAAGGCCTTAACCTAGTTCCCAGAGGAATTACCAAAAGCTAATTTTTATGTTGGCTCATTTCCTACAACAGAGGGACTCTCCTTCACCCATGTCTTCATCTGTTTCCTGATATGATCTATAATAACTTTCCTTTTTCCTTTTTCATCCTTCTGCATGTTTCTTCTCTGATTTACTAGACCTTTTTTGCAGAATCTAGCAATATGGCCAGTTTTGTTGCAATTGTAGCACATCACATTTCTTTGTCTAGACCAGTTTGCACTGGTTAGCAATATGGTCAAATATATTGTATGTATAACATCTAACATTCCTATAAAAGTTGTTCATCACATTTTTGCATTCATTTGACTTATGACCATACCTGTTACAATTAAAGCATTAACTAGAGAATGATGGACCACTTGAATTCATTCTACTTTTGCATTGAGCTTCCATATGACCAAATTTATTGCAAACATAACATATAACATTAAACCTTTGAGCATTAGGTTGTCTTATCAGATACCTTCTAGTGTTGTTCATCTGATTTCCTTGTCTGAACCTCCTTTGTCCAAATTTCCTTTGTCTGGATCTAGAACTTTCTCCTTCTTCATATCCAAGACCTCGCTTGTCACCATTAGTCCTCTAACTTTTAATCATTTCATCAAGCTTGGCTGAGCTAATCTTAAACTTCTCCTTGAATTAATTTGCAATAGCAAGTTCCTCTCTGAGATCAACAATGTGTTTTTCAAGCTCTTCCTCATTGTGTTTGGATTGTTCTAACTCAAGTTCCATCTGAATGAATCCATCAGTAATTCAACTACATTCTTCAAATTTCTCTTTCAGGGATTGGGCAAGCTTTTCTTCATTCTTCTTTCTATCTTCAATCTCCTTAGTCATCTTCATCATAATATATTCCATCTCATGCTTTTGAACTGCATTATCCCTAGCAAGCTTTTCACATTATTTTGTATTTTCCTATAGGGTTTGACTCATTTGTTCATCTACAATGCGTTTACTATCTTCCTGCTTGATCTGATCACAGAGTTCCCTTCTCTTCTCTCTGGACTTGTTGATTTTTTCTTTCAGTGACTCAATGAATCTCTCAACATTCATGAGATTTACTTTTAATTCCCGCACTTCATTTTTTTCCTAATCAAGATCATCGAGGGGCACCATAAGTTGTTGAATATTTCTTGAATCCATTGAAACACTTTCCAAGATCTTCCCCAAGCTTTTAAGCTTCTTCTGAGGAGCTGAATTCTGATACCAATGTTTAGAATCAAGCAACACTAAGAGGGGGGGTGAATCAGTGTTAACACTTTCCAAGATCTTCCCCAATATTTTAAGCTTCTTTCGAGGAACTGAGCTCTTATACCAATTTTTAGAATCAAGCAACACTGAGAGGGGGGGTGAATCAGTGTTGTGCAATTTTTAACTTTATTAATCTGATCATTAAAGTGCTGATAACATTCAACCAAAATAAAAATGCATGCACATAAGATAAATAACCACAACACCATAACACAAGGGATTTTTACGTGCAAACCATGTTAGGGGAAAAACCACGCTAGAGGTCAATCCACAATATTGTTCTAAGTATACTCAAAAGAAAACATTACAAAATGAGAATGCACTTGCATTCAGGCACACTGCCTAGATTTCACTGCTCAAAAATTGAAAGGCTTACTGCCTTACAAAAGTTTGGAATACTTCCAAAGATTTGAACTAATAAAGTAGCATCTACAAATGCCTGATTACAGTCCCAGTTATGATCAACAATCAAATTTTGGACCTTTTGACTGATTCTGCTCTTCTGCTTTGTTTTTCTTCAATTCACACCAAAATTCCTTAATGCACAAGTGAAATTGTGCATAATTGATCTATTGACCTTCTGACATTCACAACATACATCAACTCACATCAAACACACACCAAAATGATATAATCGATCACTTATATATATCCGCCACCAAGAATTCAATCGCTATATGTTGTCCTCAACAAAATAAGAAATACTCACAAATAGTAGGCTCAAATCATCCATAATATTTAATGCGCATTCACACAAGTCAACCAAAACATAGTGAGGACCCAAACCAAAATGTTCTAGCACAAAAATACTTAAACAATAACTCCTCAAATATCCACAACACGTTGTATTCACCAAGTTAGCCTCCAAATATTGATGAACAAAAAATTAGTTCACTGGACCTTCTAACTTCCACCTAAATTGATACAAGGCACCAAGATTTATAGATAACACATATTATGCATCGAACAATACTCTCTGAGATCTACAACACAAAGTAATAATATAAAATTGCATATGAATCAAAGAACACAAAATTACCGAATGCTCTATTCTAGCTTAACATATAATCACTAGTCTTCAATTTGTTTGCTAGTATGAGAAAATTGTGACGTGCGGATCGGCTAGCTGACAAGGGTTGCCATCAATGACAACACTAGAAAACATGTGTAGTGTCTCTTGCAAACAACTAGTTGATTTCGAGTTGTGTGAGCATTGTATATATGACAAACAAAGGAAAACTCATTTTTTGAAGTTTGGACATGACAAGAAGTCAAGGCCTATGGAGCTTGTGCACTCAGATGTATTTGGTCCTATGGAGATAACCTCTATTGGAAGGGAAAATTATTTTGTAATCTTTCTTGATGATTGCACTAGTAAAGTTTGGGACGTATATGCTAAATAAGAAATCAAAAGTATTTACTAAATTCAAAGTTTTCAAAGCTATTGTTGAAAATCAAACCAACAATAAAATCAAATGTTTAGAAACATATAATGGTGGGGAGTTTTTTTCTTCAGAATTTGATAACTTTTTTGCAAATAATGGCATCTAACACACAAAAATTGTTCCATTCAATCCTCAAGAAAATGGTGCAATTGAGAGGATTAATGGGACAATTTTGGAGAGAGCTTTGTGTATACTTTCTAATGTAGGTTTAGGCAAGGTTTTTTGGGTAGAGGTAGTAAATATATTGGTATACTTGATTAATCGAGCTCCTTCATTTCGATTGGATTTTGACATTCTGAATGAGACATGGTTGGGTAAAAGGATTTCCTACAATCACTTATGAGTCTTTGGCTGCAAAGCATTTGTTCATGTTCCCAAGGAGAAGAGAATGAAATTAGATCCCAAATTTGAACAGTGTATCTTTGTTGGCCGTGGAGAAGAACAATATGGCTTCAAATTGTGGAATTTGATTACAAACAAATTAATTCACAATTGGGATGTATTTTTTATTGAGAAGGTGTTTCCATGATTGCAAGCGCAAGGGGCACAAGCAAAGGAGTATGTGTTATTATCAAACATTACTAATTCATAGTTTTCACATTCAAATGTGGTACCATAAAATAGAGATAGTTTGCAGCTCCCATACCCACAGACTACGAGCTCACCCATTGTGCATACATTATCCTTTCCTAAAAATGTTCTTCTACATTCGCCCCTCAAATCTCATCACACTCTATATTTTTAGTGTAAATTTAGCACGGGCTAGAAGAGATTCTCACTCCACACATCTTGTTCAATTTTCACCAGCATCAAATTTAGCGTCCACTAAAGAAGCTCCCATGCAAGATTTTGATGTTGGTGTTTTCCCTCATAAATCCCATGTGCAGAATGAAAAATCCACACAACAAAAAATATATAACAAATCACAACAATTTGATAACCAAACACAACATAATACTATGTGCAACAGTGTCCCACATGGCCCCCATAAAATTGACCTTTGCAATCAGTTTTTGAATATGGGTATGTGCAGGATCATGATGGGCCAAAAAGTGGTGATATGATGAGTATTTGTAGGGTATGTGGCTAACGACTTTTTTTTAACCCAAAATTAATGAAATGAAAAGGGTTTTTAAAAGATATTCTCAGCTTATAGAAAAACATCTATAGCTTTCAAACTGTATCACGTTTTTTGAATCCAAAATATGTGTCACATTCCATGCTTCGTATACTATAGGATTAAAAAAAATGAATTTCATGAAGTTTTGACCAAGTTAAGGTGATCAGACATACGATTTTTTCTATTTTTCAAAAGTTGTAAAAAAAATTCATAATTAATTATTTACTTGGAAAAAAACTACAAAAAAATATGCATCACATTGGGACATGAGTCCTCTACTTATATCTAAAATATTATAAAAAAAATATTATCAATTTATTGTGGTTAGGGTGGTCAGATAGACACCTACTTCTTATTTTTTCCTTGAAATTTAAGTACTATTGCATTGAAATTTCAAATTTTCACCAAATAGGATTTATTTTTTAAAATAAACCTAGTAGTTTAGAAACTACATTCAATTTGATATAAATTCTATTCTTAAATATTTTTGAAATAATATAGATAACTTATTCAAATTTTTACGTCAAGTTTACTAACTCCGATTTTTTTGATTTTTTTGCCACTTAAGGGCTTGTTTTTTCCATGATGATATTGCACATCCCCATATGCTCTAGCTATGGGTAATATTGATAAAAAATAATGTGTCTCAGTTGTAGGGTAAAGGTTACACATAGGTACTAATATATAGAGTAACAATTGTTAATCTTGGTGATAATATACAAATGCATAATACTGGTGATAATAATGTTGGAAGTAATTCACGGTAGCATGTAACAAATAATCATAGTCAAGCTCCTCAATTAAGGAGGTCCACCAGGAAATGTCAACCTCCAACAAAGCTAGAAGAGTACCAATTATTACTTTTTGATAAAGTAGAGCCAATTACCTTCAAAGAGGCTTGCACATATATTAATCATGGCAAGTGGATGGATTCCATGAAGGAGGAAATGGGTTTGTTAATTTCCAATCACACTTGGGACTTGGTTAAGATTCCACCCAATTGTCGAGCCTTAAAGAATCGATGGGTGTACCAACTGAAAGAGAAAGAGGGGGGAAGGAAATGTTATTGATCTCAATTTGTAGTGAAAGGTTATGATCAACAAAAATGGATTGACTCCAATGAGATCTTCTTATTGGTTGTGAAGATGTCTTCTATACAAGCCGTTTTGGCCCTCACAATGGTATATGATCTTTAACTTGAACAACTTGATGTCAAGACTATATTTCTCCATGGTGATATAGATGATGAATTATATATGAAGTAGCCTAAAGGTATTGAGAAACAAGGGAAAGAATATTTGTATTGCAGATTGAGGAGAAGTTTGTATGGGCTCAAACAAGCCCTACAATAGTGGTATCTCAAGTTTGACTCCTTCATGATTGAGCAACATTTGACCCATTGAGAATTTGATTTGTGTGTCTACTATAAGGTATTGGACAATTGTGATTTTGTCTTATTTTTGCTCTATGTTGATGATATGCTAGTAACTAGGACTAGTATGAGTGTTGTTCATGATTTAAAACAACAATCACTTGACAAGTTTGCAATGAAATATTTAGGGGTAGCGAAGAAGATTCTTGGTATGAGCATAATTCAAGATAGACAAAAGAGAGAAATACATTAACAAGGTTTTGGATAGGTTTAATATGCAAAGTGCTAAGGCTTTAAGCACTCCTCTTGCCCATCATATCCATTTATCCTTCATAATGCGTCCTAAGGAACAAGAAGAACAAGAAGTGAAAGGTATCCCATATTCATTAACTATTGGGAGCCTTATGTATGCTATGGTATCCACTCGTCCAGACATTGCTCATGTAGTGGGAGTGGTGAGCAGATATATGACTAATCCATGTAAAATTCATTGGCGAGTGGTGAAGTGGATATTAAGATATTTGAAAGGCACCTCATATTATTCTTTATGTTTTAGTGGGAAAGATGCACAACCACAAGGTTTTGTTGATTTTGGTATGAATGGTGATTTGGAAAAACAAAGATCAACTACCTATTATATTTTTACATTTGTTGGTGCAATGATTAATTGGATTTCTATATTGCAAAAAGTGGTTGCACTTTCCACTACCGAGGATGAATACATTTGTCTTACTAAAGGTGCAAAGGAAATTATTTGGTTGTAATGATTGTTGGGTGAATTGGGATGTAAACATGTTTTCATGCTCTCTTGTGATAGCAATGTTCAACACTATTCACTTGGAAAAGAATGCTATGTTCCATAATCGAACCAAGCATATTGAGCTGTGATATCACTTCATCCAAACTATTATTGAGGAGGGAAAAATTGAAGTTGAGAAGAATCATACCAAGGTGAATTCAACTGATGTATTTAAAATGATAATTTCAAGGGAGAAGCTTGAGTTTTGCAGGCCTTCTCTTGGCATTGCCAAGATGTGACAATAAGGCTGAAGTAGGGGAATATCTTTGAAGCTTGCAACAAAGGTTAGAATTCAAGTGGGAGATTGTTGGAAGTTTGAAGTCCAATGAACTTTTGTCCCTTGTACTTCCTTCCTTTATCCTACCAATATATCTTTTTCCTTTTTGAATGACATAAATTATGATATGTGGATAATTTTATTAATACATTGAGCATATGTTGTTGTAAATATATTTTGTAATAGAGGGTTAAAGCATAATAGTGGTTTACAATTATTTTGAGGAAAGAATTCTCATTTATTTTTGTTTTCACCATATCAAGGGGTTCAACCAAAATTATAGGTTCGATCAAACACTATGATATGTTCGACTGAACCTATAAGTTCGGTCGAACCCATTGTTTGACCAAAACACTTAACGACCCAATAAAATAAAAATATTCTATAGGGTTCGGTCAAACCTGGGTTCAACCAAACCCCCTAAATTAGGGAAAATAGAAAAAAGAAGTCACTGTCGCACACACTTCACATGACTATTTGTAAAGCGACGAACGTGAACAAAGGAGGATGGTGAATGTGAACAACGAAGGTGGTGAACCTAGGGGAAAAATGTGCACCACTTTTCTAAGTTCATCGACCTCTTGACTGAGCCATAGTGAGCAGCAGGTTGGTGATTGAAATTGCATTTCAAATTGAATTTATTTTGAAAAAAGTTTAAACCCTAAATGGAATGAAATGGTTAAAATTTACAGTAGATTTGAAATTAAGTTTGTTGAAATTGAAATTGCATTTGCTTGAAAGTTTCTAAAGCCTTTCAAGAACAACAAACTTAATTTCTATTATGCTTTGATGAATGTTCATACCATGTTTTAAAGCTCCAATTTTGGCATGGCAGGGAGTGTCAAATTTGACTTTGTAGTCCATTTGTTTATGCAGTCCATTTGTCAAACAATTAACGTGCCTTGTCTATGCTTCCACATTTTGCATACATTTCTACCAAGGCACTGCCAATTGCATTTTCTTGAATGTTTCTAAAGCCTTACTATGTTAATAGAATTTTTTGAGGCATTATATCAAACAGTTCATGTGCCTTCCACATTTTGCATACATGTCTACCAGGGCACTTGCAATTGCAACTACAACATCTGGTAAAATTCCCCCTTGATGATTTGATTGATGTCCATACCCTATCCAAAGCTCCCATTTTGGCACAAGTAGGGGGAAGGTTGTAAAGAATGCACTTGTAACCTATACTTGAGAGCATTAAAATTATAAAATTAAACATAAAGAATAATAGAATATATATATATATATACACACACATTCTCTTTCAAATCAACATTGAATATTAGAGGATGAACTACATATTAGGATTTTCTTTTTAATATAAATTAGGTAAAACTTATTCCTTTGATTAGATGAATAAACTCTATTAATATTTAATAGTAAGGTTGTAAATGAAAAATTATTGTGGTTACAAGATAAAAGAAAACAATACTAATAGGTAATATTTATATTAAGAAATGCCATCTCCAATAACATACTTAACACTAATAATTGGGTTATAATCACATTATGTATCATAAATACAAATATTAACATTGATGAAAATATTATATTATGGATAATAATTATAATAAAACATAGTAAATTGAAACTTATTTCATATGAACATGCAAGGGAAATGTTAGTATGTATTATAAATAGTAATATTATTATTTAGAGTAAATTTTAATATTGCAATAGTAGTTTTTACCATTAATGTTATGAAATGATAATAATGTTGTTATATATTAGTAATATAAGCGTTGCAAGTGTTATTATCCAATATACAATGCCCAATGTATAACAAACAAAACCATTCGCATTAAGAGAAAGTGCTAATAAATATTTCTTTTATTATTGGTTTTAGGGCATGACCTTGGAGAACCAAATAGTAATGTTGTTAAACATTAAAAATTGTCAATTTTGGAACAAATGACAATACCATTAATTGGAGTAAATGCTATTTTAAAGTTTAAATTTATATTTTAATTTTAGGGTAAATAATTTTGGTTGAATTTATGAATTAGAAATAGAAATTTTGAAAGGGCCCCACCCTTTTACAAAGACCAATAAAGAAACAAAAAATGATCAATCATATTGGCATGGAACAACAACAAGAAAAATATAGTTGTAAGTTAGAAAAATAACATCCAATTAGAAATACTCCACCAATAGTGGCAATGTATCTAATAAAGAGGGTCATTTTCCCAAAAACATTAGTAGATCTATCATTTCACAACTTGAATCCAAAATTCTTCAAGGAGCTATATCTTATTGACAACCTTATCCTTTTCCATGAATGAACCTAATAGAGGTTTGTAATGGAGATTCCATCTTTAGTTTCCAAACTTGAGACCAAAGGGAATAAAGGGTTTGTATAATCTTCTAAACTCGAACCTTCTTCATATTTTTAAATTATTAGAAGAAATACCAAGAGGTGAATGTTGCAATTCAAGAGAATGGTAGAGGCAATGAACTCCAACTAATCCATCTGTAACATGATTCTTGTCTCTACCAATCTCCTCTAAATTTATCTTGACAAGACCTTCTAAATTAGTCATGTCTACAAGAGGACCAACCACCCCTCGATTATTCTCAAAGGGAGCCTCAACGAAATCCTAAGGTAAACAAGCCTCCATCTCATCCTTATGCATTTTGTTCAACCTTGCCTTCCTCTAAAATTCCTAAACCTATAAAATACATAGCTATCTACACATGACAACATGGTGAAAACACAAGAAAATCCTATAGCATGACATGTTGAACCCAAATAACCAAATTCAAAAATAATTTAATCTATAAGTATAAATAGTTTGATAGTAGAAACTTTATACATATAAAAATATGATAAATGTGTGATTATTTTTCTTTCCAATCTATAAATTTTTGATGTGCTTGGCTATATAATTGAGATGATTCACTCATTTAATGTAATGATAAAAAATTAGTATGTACATGAAAGAAATATTTTCGAGACATCAAGCTACCATTTTGCATAATTCTCACATGGAAATCAGAATATTATTTTATTTTAATTAAAGAAATTGTGTGTACTCTATCTTGAAAATTACTAATTAATTTTGAATTATATAATTATAATTTAAAATAAGAGCATCCTTTGTAACATGGAATAGATAGGTTAATAATGAAATAAAATATGTTTTTATATTAAGAAAAATTTATAAATATATGAAACTCATACATTGAGAAATTGACTAAGATGTAACTCTGTATGAGAATTAAGGTGCTCGAATAATTTATATACCTTCTTTCAATAATTAATGTTATAAATTAATACTTGGCTCATATTGCATACCCACCTCCCAATGGTCTTGGAATGGATGCATTTAGATGGAGAAGGATTTCAAAAGGCTCATGGTACTTGTGGACCCCTCAAAGGCATGATATAGAACACATGAGCTTTATTTATGAAATTTGGTCTTTAGTTGTTGGCTTCTAGTATTAATGTTATCTATAAGGTGGAATTCTTAGTTGAGACTCTCAATCTTCCATTGTTGGTTTCTAGTGTGATTATACAATATGAGCCAAGTATTAATTTATAATGTTAATTATTGAAAGAAGGTTTTGTTTCATAAGAAGAGGTATGCTGACATATTCCAAGGAATGTTATTATCCACAATGAATGAAACTTCTTCACATCTCTACCAAGTTCTAAACAGATACAGATCTGCCATTTCCATGGAGGAGATTGATGATTTAAAAAGAAAATATCATGCCATTTCTTTCTTGAGAATTCATGTTTGCATTCATGATTTGCAACTTCCATCTTCATCCAAAAAGAAATTTTGTTATCGTTATGTGTCTGATATTAACAAATCAAAACCTTCTTTTGAGCATGATCACCAACACAAAGGTAAACAAGTGGAAACAAAAGAAAGCTCGATTAATGGCTTTCAGCATGTTGGTGGAAAATCTCCATCTTTTTGAAAGTGGCTTCCCAGCTTATCAGCCTTATGTTTAGTAAGGTTTTGTAAGCTCCAGTGTTATGTATTCAGGTCACAGGTATATCTAGTATGATGTCTTCTTTTGGGTATTTTGGGTGCATAAGAGAATGTGTGTATGTACTGATGTATTCAACCAATGTGCTTATGTAACATTGTAATTAGACAATTGGTCATTTGTATTGGTACCTCACTGGTCTTTTTGATATTTTGTAAAATTTGTTACTCGGACTACAACTGGGGGTTTTCTTGCTGGTTCTTTCCTACTAGTATGTCCTCTTGAACCAGCTATATGTAAAATATTATATATAAATACAATTATAAGTTGTCTCCAACTTTTTCTTAAAAAAGAAAAGTTCTTTTAAATGTCCACATCTTTTTCCTTGACACAGTTGCTATTTTTCCTACAACAATATTTTATTTTATGCAAGGTCCCACTCACTCCAAGATTAGTACAAAAAAACTATACCCGTAACACCTAGAATGTAAGATGACCAAGGCTTAATACTAAATGAAAGAAAGTAGTGGTGTAAAAGTATTCCTACACTAATAAATGGGATATTATATACTCAAGCACTAACAATACCTACAAGCCAATCATATGAATCATGTGATAATATATACTCAAGCACTAATAAATGGAATGTTTTGAAACTATACATTAAAAGTGGTTTATTGAAACCATGAGTGAAAATAATTCAACCACAATTTTTGTATTCCACTTTGATATATTCAAACCCATTAAAAGATTTCTTATGATTTTTCATAATGTTGGTCAATACTTTACTGTAAATATTCTATAGTCATGCTCTTAAATGTCATAAGAATATATCATAAGAGGGTTTCATCTTATAAAGCTATAATTATATTATATGCTCTTAGAACATCTTAGGCACCTCCCAAAGCATTCAAAAAATGACAAATAACTACCAACACAACGTGAGATGCCTCATTTCCTAATATGAGGACAAAATAATAAATCAAAATATTATGATGCAAGGTTGAACCACCTTTCCCAATACTTGGCTAAGTTTATCATCTATTGAGGAGTGGATCCCAACAACAATTATGCTTAGTGCTTACTACTAATCCAAGGAGTACCTATTCATTTTTTCTTTATTGTATGCCTAATGACTCCTCATCTCAAGTTAAATTGTGGGAATGGATTTTTATGCCCTCCCTATGACTAAATGGCTACAACAAGGTGAATATGTTACTACTGTTCGACCAAACCCATTTAACATACAATAAAAAAAAATTGAATGGGGTTTGATTGAACATTCTAAAAATGTTTGGTCGAACCCCCTCTATTAAAAATTAATATTTAATATAAATATAAATATAAATTATATTCTTTTTAATTTATGACTTGAGAGAGAGATATGGAGGGACTGGGAGAGAAAGGGAGAGTGGGGGTAGGAGGGAGATAATTGAGAGAGAGAGAGGGGGGAGTGGGAGAGAGATAAAGGGTAGGGGGTATAAGGGTTTAGG
>VDFB02000003.1:360086587-360111097 GCA_007258455.2 Sequoia sempervirens | reverse complement strand
GAGTGGGAGAAACATAGAGGGTAGGGGGTACAATGGTTTAGGGTTATAGGGTTAGGGTTTATTTTTTTATTTGCATTGATTTATGTCTTATATATGTGTACAATAATTTTATAATTAAATAATACTTAATTTTAAAGTTTACATAGTTTCCCATGGAACAATTCGATGGAACAAATTATATAAGTTGTATATAAGATTCTTGAACTTAATAATTTCATGAACCAAATATAAGTTGTATATAATTGTAATTTAGGAAAAAATATTTTAAAAAACTTCACTATGTTTCAAATAAGGATTGAAAGCATATATGTGGGTTTACATGTAGCCAAAAAAAGTGAGAGATGATGCTATCAAAGATTCTTGAACTTAAGAATTTTCCATGGAACAAATATGTACATATAATTTTATTTAGGCAAAATGATTTTTAAAAAAATCACTATGTTTCAAATAAGGATTGAAAGTATATATATGGGTTTACATGCAACCAAAAAAAGTGAGAGATGATGCTATCAAAGATTCTTGAAATTAAGAATTTTCCATGGAACAAATATGTACATATAATTGTAATTTACACAAAATGATTTACAACTATGTACAAGTTACTATAAGTTCTCATTTGAAAATGTATAGGGTTACAAGTGAACTTGAAAACCATGGATATAATCTAAGTCAAAGATTTTGGTTTAGCCTACTCTTTAATAACATGTAGAATTTTTTGGTGATCATCACTATCTAGTCTCCATTTTCTTCAGCCACGGGCATGTGTAATTGCATGAAGATGTAGAGTGGTAGCAATTATTAAGTGACCATATTGATATACCTTGTTATTAGGTTGATAGTCAACAAAATGAATCCCATACTGAACAACTTTGACTTGTTTTAGATATGTCCCTTGCACTACAACAGACCCTGCATGGTAAACATGAACCTAAGGTAAGACATATGAATGCGTGCAAAATTTTCATGCTCAAGGTTTGTATAATATATATTTAATGTTTATAATGTAATGTGCACATGTGAATACAATGTATATAAAATTTTAAATTCAAATTCACTTATGGGAAATGGCATTCCATCACTTGTTTCAGGTTGTGTTAGCTTATTCCTCTCTTCTGTGCAACACAATAAATAATAGCTAACACCATCGATGTTTCTAGGCTCTGCTATGACTGCAAAAACATCTCCTGCACACCAAATTTACACAAAAAAATTCTTAAAAAATTAGAAATGTCTCTAAAGATCATTAACTAGATATATATAATATTTAAATTATTGAAAACTTACACATGCGTACCTTTTCTAACCAATCCTGAAATATGGTCATAATCAATTGAAATCAAAGGAATGTCTTGAAATCTTTCTTCCTTGTTTTCATCATACGTTTCTTAAACAACTAGTGGCACCGCATCCCATTTACCATCATATCCAAGTTCTTGATTGTTGCATGCATAATCAGAGTTTCCCTAAATGCACTCAGTGCAAAAACAAGAGTAATCCCTTGTGTCTAATATCCATCCATGGCGACTATCTGAACTTCTAACACAATGCAAAGATCTTGTTTTTTCTACCCTATTGCATACATGCATCAATCTTCTATCCACACCTAGATACATATGTACAACGAAAAAAATTATGTGAACAAATATGTATATATATATTTTAAATTTAAATAAATTTAAATTTTTGATTTAATGTAATTTATACATACCCGATATCTCCCAAAACACTCTATGTGGAATATGTCAGCTTTTTCTTGAAGATGTGCTGACCACATTTGATGCAAAGTGTTTCTTGCACCATTCAACAACATCATGTGCATTGTCTAGACGATCTTCTAGATAACTCATTTGATGCTTTCTTAAAGCTCATTTGATGCAAGCTCTTGCTCCTTCATGCTCACCCTTTCCATGCCCACTCTAAAAAAAACTCCAAACATGTGGTATTTTGTAGATTTTATGATATCTATGAAGTGCATAGAATGGCCGTGAAGATTTGAATTGAGTCACATATACATCTGACCATACAAAATGATTTTCAAAATTTACACCCCTGCTTCTCAAATTCTCAAAAAATATTGTAAAACAATGTTGGAAAAAAAGTGTGTCATGCTCTTTATCATCACTAATATAAAAGTGATATTCTTTCTTAATGGATCGTTCTTCATCTGTACTCTCAACACCATCCAATTCTAATTGTGCATGTGGATAACACACATGAACCATAATAGTGATCTGCTTTGAAAAGTAATACTCTGATTGAATCTCCTTTTAATGTACAAAGGAGTAATTTTCTACAAAGTCAACCATTGATAGAACTGTTCCACGTGGGAAAGTATCTGTCAATGTTTGGAATTGTTGTGTTTTCCACTTAGCAAAAAAGGAATGATGTATGTATGGTTGTATCAATTTTTGAAAATCTTCCATGAATTTTCCAATGTGAATCTCCTCTTCTACATAGTTCAACCTTGTGGATTCTTTCCCAAAATTTGTTTGCAACTTTACATACTTGTACCTGTGTGAGTAAAATATGTGAATAACTAATAAACCACACAATCAATGAAACATTACATCAACGAGAATCCAAATAACAATCTATGAGAAATTGAAACAAATAAACTCTCTAAAAATAGTACACCCAACAATTGTAATGACTCTTTGAGCTCATAACGAATAAGTAAACATGATAACAATTGGCTTTTTTCAAGTGTATCAAGGTGATTGAAATGATGATTGATCATTCCATTTACAGATTTAGTCATTGACCTCTTTCTCTTATTATAAGGCTGGTTGGCATAATATTTTAGTTTCTCCATATCCATTTCAAGTAAATGATCTAAATTTCTATGAGAAATTTGTTTCCTCACCTTCTCAGCGAGTTTTATATGCTCATCCATACCAGTAGGAGGAAGTGATCCTGACCCCTCTCCAACATGCATTGTTTGAACTTGTGCCTCCTCCCTATCTTCAAGGACCATGCATTCTTGAGTAGATTCATTTGAGCCAATGTCTAGATTTGGCTCGACTTGAGCATGAAAACTTCCTGCTTGTTGAGCCCTTCCTACATGTCACAAAATTATTTGCAAACAAAAGTGAGAGATGATGTTATATAAGTGAAGTTTATGTATGCAAGAAAACAAACTGATAAAACATGATGCTATATGTGAGAGAAGTTTGTGCTAGTTTTATATGCTCATCCATACCAATAGAAGGAAGTGATCTTGACCCCTCTCCAACAATCATTGTTTGAACTTAGGTCTCCTCCCTAACTTCGAGGTCCATTTGTTCGTCAACGGATTCATTTGATCCAATATCTAGATTTGGCTCGACTCCAGCTTGAGGAATCCCTAGAGCATAAAACATAAAAATAATTTGAGAACATTGAAGTGATGAAAAGAAAAGACCAAAGACACAAAAAAACTACATGCACATGTATGAAAACAAATCCATAAATGCATAACCAAGGACAGGATACACATACGTCAAATTCCATGCCAAGCATCAAAGTTTGAGGATTATGCATACAAGTGACTTAAAACTTTTAGGCTAGTGATATAGCAAAGGAAACCCTTAGAGTATAACAAGGTGATCCAAAGTGTTAGGATTTAGGTGTCATCAACCTTGTAAATCCTTTAATTTATTATTCTCCTAAAGTGTTTTGTACATTTACCCATAAGAGGTGAAATAGTGGTGAAAGAGACAATGTAAATGCAGTGTTACCGTTACCATTTGTCATTTTTGGAAAAGGACAAAATAGCTAGGCACCCCACCTTGGAATCTTCTAAAATAAGGTTGTTGGGTCAAATAGGGTGTTGTAAGAGCATCTATGACATGCATGACAGTTTTCATAAGATGCTATGACAGTATGACAGATTCCCTATGACATAATATGCTATTTTTAGACCCCAGGCACACATGCAGGAAAGATTCCTTATGACAGCTATAAGAGCATCTGTAAGAGGCTATTTTTGGTGTTTTTGACCATTTCAAGGAGGGAGGCATGGGTTTTTCTAGGTGGTATTGCTGCCTATTGTTTGGTGAAACCATGGTGGTTTTCATCCTCACAAATCTCTATAAATTGGGGCCTTGAGCTAGAGTTATTCAATTCAGTTTTGCAGGGTAACAAGGTGCTGCCGGATTTTATAGGAAATGATAAGAAAAGTATATTTCTACATGTAATATTTGAGAATATTAGTAATATACTTTCCTCTCTTTTGGTGGTGTATTTTTTTCCCTTCAGGGTTTCTCCACGTAAATATGTTGTTGCATGTGTTATGATTTTTCTATCTCTCTCTCTCTCATTCTTTCTTCACACTAAGGCTAAGGTTAATCTACATATTTCAGATTTTCATTCACACATTTGAGTTCATATTACAAGCTTTCTTCACCTTGATTTTCAACATTTGGTATCAGAGCTGATGGTTCTGTTAAGGAAGGGACGCTTTCCTTTTAAAGTGTTGAAGGTTTTTTGCTGCAGTGGGAGCTTTTGTGTTCTGGGTTTTACAAATTTGTGAAAGATTGCATACCATGGCCTCCACCTCTTGTCTAGATATTGAGAAGTTCAATGGAACTAGTTACGAGATGTGGAAGTTGAAAGTGGAGGATCTTCTTGAGGAAAGAGATCAGTGGTTACCAGTTTGAGTTGATAAGAAGCCATCTACTTCAACCTTGTCATATGAAGATTGGAATAAGTTAGACAAAAAGGATCGAGGGACTATTCGGTTGTGTCTCACAGATTCTGTCCTCTTGAATGTCTCTTCAGAAGACACAGCATACAAGCTTTGGAGGAAGATAGGTGAAATCTACCAAACTAAGAGTTTGTCTAACAAGTTGTATCTCAAAAGATGTTTGTATTCATTAAATATGAACGATGATGAATCTATTGCTGAACATTTGAATGCTTTTAATTTGATTATAATTCACCTTGCATCCATTGATGTTAAAATAGAAGATGAGGATAAATGCATTTTATTGATTTTCTCTTTGCAAAAATCTTGGGAAAATTTAGTTATTGCTATAACAAGTGGTGGTGTAGAACCTAAGATGGATACTATTATTCCCATACTTCTTTCAGAGGAGACGAGGAGAAAGACCATGCGTAGTGGCTCCCAAGATGCCTTGCATGTGTGAGGTAGGTCCAAGGAGAAAGAGCCTAAAGGGGATAAGAAGGATAAGTCTAAAGGATGATCTAGGACCCCTGGAAAGAGCAGAGTGAAGTGTTGGAACTATGGTAAACGGGGACATGTGAAGAAGGAATGTAGAAACAAGAAAAATAATGTAAATTCCTCCACAGAAAATTCCTCTGATAACGGTGATTCTGATGCTTTGATTATTTCAGCTAACATAGTTTGTAATGATGCTTGGCTTATTGTTTCAGGTGCTTCCTTCCATATGACTCCTCATAAGGAGTGAATTTCTACATATAAAGAATATGATGGAGGAGAGGTCTTCATGGGTGACAATAGCTCACAAAAGGTTATTGGTAAAGGAAAGGTAAAGTTGTGTTTCAGTGATGGGAGGGTTAAAACCTTTGATGATGTTTTACATATTCCAGGACTTACAAAAATTTTAATTTCGGTTTCCAAGTTGAATGATTCTGGGATGCATGTGAAATTTGACAAGTCTGGTTGCAGGATGGTAAGGGGAAGTTTGGTGGTTGCTAAAGGATCTCAGATAGGGAATTTATTTATGCTACATGCCTCTACTTTTTGTAACTCCTCTTTTGTAACTAGCACTGAAAATGCATGTATGTTGTGGCACCATAGATTGGATCACATTGGTGAAAAAGGTCTTAGGACCATACTTGATAAGAAACTAGTAGATGACATTTCTAATTATTCTATTGGTAAAAATGATTTCTATGAGGATTGTGTGTTTGGTAAACAAAACAAGTCATCATTTCCTAAAGGAACTAATAAAGCTAATGGATTGTTAGAACTAGTTCATTTGGATGTGTGTGGTCCAGTGGATACAAATTCTTAGGGTAGATCTTGTTATTATGTTTCCTTCATTGATGGTTACTCAAGATATACTTGGATTTATTTTATGCATACAAAATCTGAAGTTTTCACCAAATTTAAGGAATTTAAGGAATTGGTTGAAAAGAAAACAAATTATAAGATAAAAGTATTGAGAACTGACAATGGGGGTGAATATTGTTCTAAGGAATTTGATGAGTTTTGCAAACATGCAGGAATTGTTAGGCAAAAGTCTACACCTTACACACCCCAAAAAAATGGGGTAGCAAAAATAATGAACCGTACATTAATGGAAAGAGCTAGGAGCATGTTAAGTAGTGCTAAGTTAGATAAATGCTTTTGGGCAGAAGCTATTGGTACTGTTTGATATTTAATTAATATATTTCCTTGTAAAGCTCTTGTTGATAAAACTCCTTATGAAATGTGGTTGGGTAAAAAGCCTTCAGTTTCACATTTAAGGGTTTTTGGCTGTGAGGCTTTTGTTCATGTGCCTCAAGAGAAGCGGTCTAAATTGGATCCCAAATCTCAGAAATGCATCTTTGTAGGTTATGGTGAAAATGTTAAAGGTTATAAACTATGGAATCCACTAACATGAAAGATAATATTTTCTAGAGATGTTATTTTTAGGGAATTTAGAGCTAACTCTGAAGATGTGCAACCAAAGGAAAATTCAAACATAGTGCATTTTGAAACTAAGCAAGAAGATGCGCATGTGGAAGAATAGAGAGATGGACAAGAAGATGATGAAGAAGAAGAGAGTTCTGAAGAATCTATTGTAATAGAAGAAGTTGAAAACAATGAAGATGAACATGAGGAGGAACCTCTTACTCCACCTTTGAGAATATCCACAAGAAAATGAAATCCAATTGATAGGTATAGCCCACCTGATTTTCGTTGTAAATTTTCTTTGTTATGTACTGATGATGAACCTAGATCTTTCATGAAGGCTCTCTCTTCAAAAGAATGTGAGTCTTGGATGTAGGCCATGCATGATGAGATGATGTCTTTGAAAAACTGTGACACTTGGGATCTTGTTAGTTTTCCCAAAGGAAGAAAGGCCATTGGTTGTAAGTGGATATATAAAAAGAAGTTTGGTGCAGATGAAAAGTTGGAATGGTACAAGGCCAGATTAGTGGCCAAGGGATACTCCCAGAGAGAGGGGGTTGATTTTGGTGAAATATTCTCTCCTGTTGCTAAGTTAACCTCTATTAGATTCCTTTTATCCATTACTACTGCATATGATTTAGAAATAGGACAAATGTATGTTAAAATTGCTTTCTTGCATGGGGATCTAGAGGAAGAAATTTATATGCAATAGCCTGATGGTTTTGTTGTGAAAGGAAAAGAACACTTGGTTTGCAGGTTAAAAAGGTCTCTATATGGTTTGAAACAGTCACCTAGGATGTGGTACCAAAAGTTTGATGTATTTGCAATTAAATATGGGTTTTGTTAGAAGTGATGAGGATCACTGTGTTTATTTTAAAGTTATTGATGATCAGATACTGATTATTGTCTTATATGTGGATGATATGTTGTTCATTGGTAACAATAAGGCAATGATTAGGGAACTTAAAACTCATATTTCTGGCACATTTGATATGAAATATTTAGGGGCGGCTAAGTATATTCTTGGGATGGAAATCATTAGGGATCGAGTTCACAGAAAGCTTTGGTTAAGTAAGAGTATGTTAACACTATTTTGCAAAGGTTTAATATGTAGGCCTGTAAACTAGTAAATATTCCATTTCCTGTTGGTACTAAGTTGAGTTTAGACATGTGTCCTAAATTGGATGATGATATTGATGAAATGTCTAAAGTTCCTTATGCTAGTGTTGTCGTTAGTTTAATGTATGCAATGGTTTGTACTAGACTAGATATAGCCCAAGCAGTGGGAGTTTTCAGCAGGTTTATGTCTAACCCTAGTAAAGAACATTGGACTATTTTAAAAAGGGTATTTAGATATTTGCAAGGCAATTTTGATTACTGTTTGGTTTATCATGGTAGTTAAAATGTTGATAAGTCATTGGACATACAGGGTTTTGTTGATGTGGATTGGGTAGGTGACTTGGACAGTCGAAGGTCCACTAGTGGCTATGTGTTTACTTTGTTTGGAGGAGCACTGAGGTGGATGAGTAAAAGACAACCTACAGTTGCTTTATCTACCACTGAAGTAGAGTATATGGCTGCTACACATGCCTCTAAGGAGGCGGTTTGGTTACAGAGACTTGGTAATGGTATTGGTTTTGATTGCAGGATAGTGAGGATTAGATGTGATAGTCAGAGTGCCATATGTTTGGCTAAAAATACTATGTATCATGCTCGTACTAAGCATGTTGATGTTCAATATCACTTTGTGTGAGAAACGATTGAGAATGGACAGGTCTTGATTGAAAAAGTTGACACTTTGGATAATGTTGTAGATTCTCTTACGAAACCAGTCACCATGGAAAAGTTCTCTTGGTGCAGAAAGGCCATGGGCCTTGATCACTGTACTTAATTATATGTAACTGTATCTCTATGGGTGTAATTTACAATGTATGATGTCAAGTGGGAGAATGTTAGGATTTAGGTGTCATAAACCTTGTAAATCCTTTAATTTATTATTCTCCTAAAGTGTTTTGTACATTTCCCCATAAGAGGTGAAACTGTTTGACCAACAGTGGTGAAAGAGACAATGTAAATGCAGTGTTACCGTTACCATTTGTCATTTTTGGAAAAGGACAAAATAGCTAGGCGTCCCACCTTGGAATCTTCTAAAATAAGGTTGCTGGGTCAAATAGGGTGTTGTAAGAGTATCTATGACATGCATGACAATTGTCATAAGATGCTATGACAGTATGACAGATTCCCTATTACAAAATATGCTATTTTTAGACCCTAGGCACCCATGTAGGAAATATGCCTTATGACAGCTATAAGAGCATCTGTAAGAGGATATTTTTGGTATTTTTGACCATTTCAAGGAGGGAGGCATGGGTTTTTCTAGGTGGTATTTTTGCCTATTATTTGGTGAAACCACGGTTGTTTTCATCCTCATAAATCTCTATAAATTGGGGCCTTGAGCTAGAGTTATTCAATTCAGTTTTATAGGGTAATAGGGTGCTGCCAGATTTTATAGGGAATCATAAGAGAAGTCTATTGCTGCATGTAATATTTGAGAATATTAGTAATATACTTGCCTCTCTTTTGGTGGTGGAGTTTTTTCCCTTCGGGGTTTCTCCACGTAAATTTGTTGTTGCATGTGTTATGATTTTTCTATCTCTCTCTCTCATTATTTCTTCACACTAAGGCTAAGGTTAATCTACATATTTCAGATTTTCATTCACACATTTGAGTTCATATTGCAAGCTTTCTTAACCTTTATTTTCAACACAAAGAACCCCAAAAAAATTGGGCTATAAGATGTTTCAAGGTTTCAAATAAATTTCCAATATGTGCTAAGATGAAAAAAGTTAAAAATTTATGGGACATAAAACACAACCCAAATAATCAACTAAAACCAAACACAAATATTGAAACAAAAAGAATTGGCTTAAGGAATTGGAGTAGAGGATCAGATAAACATTGCAACTTGCATGACCAAGATGACTTGAGGACATTTAATAGTATTTATAGTCATTCAAGTGCAATGATGGTTAGAAAAATTCAAAACAAATGTGTGTTCAGACATAATTTAAAGAATAATCTATCATATATAACTATTATTCCTTGGCACCATATAGCTTGAGTTAGAATTGGGCATTTATTAAAATATTTAAATTTTTTTTTAAGGAATTATTGATCATTAGATTAAATTCAATGGGAGTTTAGAAAAATCTTAAGCTAATTAGATGTTGCAATGTAGATTGGATAGGGGATATTGATCACCAAATATTAACATTAGAATGCTACTTCATTGTACATGAAGGTGTATTTTCATGAATAATTAAGAAAAAATAATGGTTTCTTTCAAAGTGCAAAGTTAGAATATATAGGAATTTGCAAAGCCATAAAATAATTAATGTGGTTGAAAAAATTATGAAAATCAAAGTGGCATAGTGAGGGACACAAAATTTAAGGTTTCATTGGAGAACTAAGCATGTATTGAAGTACACTATCATTTTCTTCATGAACAAAGTAAAGAGAAAATTGTGTAGATGCAATACTCAACAATGATAATGTGATGATGAAAAAACATTAAACAAAGGTATTGGTAAAGATAAGTGTAAGGTTTGTAGGGAAGGATTTAATGTACAATATTTTAGTTTAAGAGTACATTTTAAGTTGGGGTATTGTAAGTTGAAAAATGGTCATACATTAAACATTTCTAATTTTAATAAGAAAGCCAATGCAAAATGTATGCACATACAAATTTATGTTTAGGTGTACTAACCAAATTATTGGGTGGCGTAATGCACAAATTATGGATTCCATCCCATCAAATGAATACTCATGTTTTTTCAAAGTAAAAGTCCTAACACACACTTGAGAGTGAGAGATAGAAGAAACAAGCATGTACCTTATTTCTTTCTATGATAATTTTCCAAGTTATGTTCATGCCTCTTATGTTCTTCTTTTAACAATTTTCGTTGAGACACATTTTTTCTTTTTCTTTGTTGTCCCATTTTCTTCTTCAACTTAAAGATGACTCAAAACAAGTCCTCTACCAACTTAGTCAAATTATCCTCCAAAATTTTCCTTGAAATTGATAAAATGGAAAAGTTGTCGAGCTCCAATATTTGCCTCCTTGATAAATGTGCAAAAACTTCTCCAAAATCTGCGCTCCAAGTGATATAAATGAGAATTAATCTTGCAATTTGATATCTAGAATAATGAAAAATAAGCTTCTATTTATATGCATATGGGATGGGAAAAAAATTATTCTAGTGTACATGGAATAACTAGATCCTAGTTTAAATGAATCAAGTAGTAAACAAACAAGTTATTTCATTGTGGAGTTTGTTGTTATTTAATTCATAGGTATGCACAACATATCTAGTCATTTTAGAATTTTGTTAAAGTGTCAAAAATGTATATTAGAGGTACAATTTGAACTGAATTTTCTTAATTATATTTAAGTTGAATTTCAAGTTACTTGTCAAAAATGTATAATAGAGGTATATTTTGAATTAAATTTTCTTAATTATATTTGAATTGAATTTCAAGTTACTTGTCAAAAACGTATAATAGAGGTATAATTTGAATTGAATTTTCTTAATTATATTTGAATTAAATTTCAAGTTACTTGTCAAAAATATTATATCTTGTTCTCAACTCAATGGCTCATGTTGCTTAAGTCTTTTTTTAAAAAATATTTATTGTGATCAACATGAATGAACTTAATTATAAAGTGACATTGATCTCCCTAAAATTCTACTAGAGATCAAATGCATATTGAATATAAGGAAATGCAAGTTGTAAGAGATCATAAAATAAGAAAACATATATGTATATTGAATATTTAAAGCAAATGCATACATATATTATGTGTAAACATGTTTAAACCATAAGCAAACACATATACATACATGTAAAGGGATTCAATACATATAAACATAACACATATTATAAGTAAAGAGGAAAATATATGTATATATCATATAAGAAAATATAAGTATATATCATATAAGCAAAATGTAAATTAAAGATCATCAAATGTCGAATACTAAAGATCAACAAATAAGCAAATGTATGTATATCATATAAGCAAATGTAAGTTAGAGATCATCAAATCTTAAATACTAAAGATCATATGTATAAGCAAATACATGTGGTAATTATCATAAATCTAGTGTGCATGGCCTAATATGAATGTCTACTCCTAGTCGAATGGCCATCTAAATGAGAACGGTCCTACTCTGATGGTTGTGTTGAGCCCTGCAAATAAAATTGTGTACAGGATGTGTTAAATACATATAATTTATATTAAATAAATTTTATGAAAGTTATTTTTAAATGAACTTGTATTTTTAAATATCAATCTAGATCTATACATACATAAATATATTGCATGTACATATACACGTGTGATTATATAAAAATGTAAAACTCACATGTCCACTGGCAGCAAATTCATCCACAAAGTCACATCGATCATGCACATGATCTAGACCAAGGCTAGGAGTGATATGAGGTATGTCCACCTGTAACAATACATATACATATATATCAACTTACATGAATATCTAGTTAAAAAAAATTTAAAAATAATGAAAAAAGAATTGAAACATGCACATGCACTTCATCTGATATCGGATGACCTAAGTCCTCTGAAACAGTCACCTCAACCATATCCACCAAATGGTCAAGCAACGAATCAACATTTGCATCCATCCGATCTATCCTATGCCATGCCAGAAATGATGAATGTAGAGGACTATGAAGGTGAGATGGCATTGACGATGATGAACCAGAACCAATCAATATATCAGTAAAACCCATAGTCTATGTAGCTGTCGAATGAACTATAGGTGGATCCTGATGCGCACTAGTGCTTGGTTAAGAGTGATGGGATCCTAGAACTGAATGACCTATGCATCTCAAATGATTTCTAACATGCTCTATACCAATCCCATTGTCTGATGCAATGTTGGCATATGCCTCCAACAGGTCCTCAGCCAAACAATGCAGAGTCATGCGTGCCATATCTCCTGTAAGTGCATCAAGCTGTGTAGGAGTAGGGATGCTGACCATTACAAAAGGATCCATGGTGGTCCATTGTGCTGAAAATGGAGTGGATCAAGAATGTCTGGACATCAAATACTAACCTACACGATCATCAGATATCCTAGTGGTGGCAGCCGCAATGCCACCTACAGTGTCAATTGCTTCCTTTTGGGAAGCAACAACAACCTCATCTGCTATGGGGGCTAGAGCTAGGGTGAGAGCAGGAGACCTCTCACCAACCAATACCCTAAACACTAGGGGTGGTCATCTGCTCAATAATAGGTGGGCCTATCAGCAATCCTGCCACACCCCTGACTAGCATATGGTGGAATGTCCAGGTAGTTAACTTTGAGGCCCAAATGGACCTTAGCATACAACTGCTAAACAAAATACAATGGAATATGGTCATTGTTTGGGTATAGACCATGTGTTGCGAGAAATCATGGGTAGACCAATGAGGCCATATGATGATCGACACATCTAGTGACCTGGTATCACCTAACCTTACACACATTTTGATAAAATGGAAAACAAGTGGCTTTTATCATTTCTTTGGTGACACTATCCTGTATTTTTTTAAGGGGAACATCACCATGTACTTCTTCCTGCATGCAGGAAAGAATATCAACTACTCTATCTGGGGAATATGCACTAGTCCTCTCAAATTCATCTTTTAGTTTTTCTAGACTATGCAATATTAACATGCATGGTTCACTATATATCCCTGGGTTTGCACCCTATGCTAATGAATCTCTCAATTTTTTAATCTCATTAGTGGTATTTGCAAACAAATTTTTTGCAGGTGGAACATCTTCATTTTCCATGTTATATATGTATGTAAACCTAAAGAAGCAATGAGACCTTGGTAAATAATATATCTAGATATAGAGAATATATTTATCTAAAATAGTTCTAATAATTCATCTACTCATCAATGATATTTTCATACCATTAAAAATTTAAAAAGAATTGGAAGACAACTATAATCTATAACATAGCATCCTTAAATGGTTCAAATTTTAAATGAAACAATGAAACAATGAAAGAAAGAACAAGAAAACAAAGATTAGTGTAAAATTATTTGAAAATAATTGGGGATAAAAATATCTAATCTAATAGTTGTTAACATAAATGAACTTCAAAATGTATAATTCATGTTAAAAAATATATAATTTAACAATTTATACAACTTATAATTATGATAGAGACAAGAATCTTAATCTACACCATTATTTTGAGTTTGGTTTAATAGAAATTGAAAAAAAATATAATCATAAAAAAAACAATGAATAAACTAAGGATCATTTTAACAATGGTGAATTAGTGCCTAAAGATTAGCCTAAAAAAATATAATATTCAACATTCTCATCACAAATTATATATGAAAACTAAGAATCATTTGGTTATATATATTTTCATAGATTTAAAATTTGAATATTTATTACTATAACATACAGTTCATTACAATTAGATTTTTAAATAATATTGTAATAATTTATTATGTCTTTGAAATTTGTTTTGTGGATTTTAATGTTGTTTTTTAAATTTAAGTTAGAGTAAGTAGAATCTAATGAGATACCTTAAAAATATTCAAGTTTTATAATTTAAATCTCCCTCTTATAAATATAGTTTTTTCTAGTCTTACAATTTCTTGTGTCATCTGTTCAATTATTTTAGCTATGGATTTAGCCGCAATCTTGTAGGAGGTATTAAGAAGAGTAATTAGTATCCACCCTTAGATAAAAAAAAATATTTTTCCTTTAGGAATTAATTTATCAACCCTTGATTAATAGAATTTAAATGATGGATCCCTTTGATAAAGCTACTTTTTATACCTCATAGAGTCCTCCTTGATGAATGGACATATTGTTTTAAGGAATTGTGTAGCTAAACCATCTATTCCAAGAATTTTTGAGTATTCAAATCCTTCAAGGAAATATCAACCTCCTCAAGGGTGAATAAATTATCTAAATGTGCCTATTTTTTGAGACCAATTATTTTGGGTATGCAAGTGCCAATCAATTCCTCAACTATATCTTGAAGTGGATCTCCTTCAACTAGATCAATTAAAAATTATTTGTAATGTTGGAGGAAAATGGATTTAATATCATTAGAGTTGTCATGGAACTACCTCTCTTGATCAACGATAGATATTATCCACTCTTGAGAATGTAAATATGTTCGAGATAACTAAAAAATAATTTGTATCCCTTATATCCTTCCATCCAATGTAGCCTATCTCTTAATTGAGATCCTCTACCACAATTAAGTTCAAATCTTCTAAGTTTTATTTCAATGGAAGCAACCACTCATTGTAGAAAATTTATTAGTAAGTGCTAAAGCCAAAACAAGTTTTTTTTTTTCTATTTGGATCCATATTTTTTTCCATTCTAGATCTCTTTCTCTAGCCATATTCTTATTGTAAGATCATAGTAAGGTAGTACAATAGATTCAATCACATCATTCCAAAATTGTATCCACTTACAATTTTGATGAGGTCTAGGAACATCAACCAAAGGTATATTAGGGAAGCAAGGTGATCAATTTGATTGAAGTGGGAAGTGTTGAGCTTGAAGGATATATTATTAGGTATGAGGAATAAGAAGTTTGAAAAGTTTAAAAAATTGGGAGGTGATATGTGAGATAGGTTTAATATAATCTACTTAAATAAGGGTGTTTTTTGGAGAGGGGACAATAGAAAGAGAAATAACTAAGTTTTAATCTATGAATACAACTAATTTTCCCTTAGTTCACCATCTCTTTAGTTGGTCCAAGTGAAATAGTGATCAGTATAAGAATATTTTTAGTCTAAAATTGGATCTAAACCCCTCATGGTATTTATAGTTAGGATGTAGGAATTCAATTATTTTTTAGAGAGTTTATGAGAACTAAACCAAATTGTATCTTGGTTTTTTCCACCATATCATATTCACCTCCTTTACATAGCCATTTAGTCATAGGGAGGGCATAAAACTCCATTCCCACAATTTAACTTGAGATGAGGAGTCATTAGGAATACAATAAAGAAAAAATGAATAGGTATTCCTTGGATTAGTAGTAAGCACTAAGAAAAATTGTTGTTGGGATCCACTCCTCAATAGATGATAAACTTAGCCAAGTATTGGGAAAGGTGGGTCAACCTTGCATCCTAATATTTTGATTTATTATTTTGTCCTCATATTAGGAAATGAGGCATCTCACTTTGTGTTGGTGGTTATTTTTCATTTGTTGAATGCTTCAAGGGAGGTGTCTAAGATGTTCTAAGAGCATATAATATCATTATAGCTTTATAAGATGAAACCATCTTATGACATATTATTATGACATATTTATTCACATAAGTTTTTTTTTGTACATATGTACCTAGGTGTGGATAGAAGATCAATGCATGGATGCAAGAGGGTAGAAAAAACAAGATCTTTGCATTGTGTTAGGAGTTCAGATAGTCACCATGGATGGATATTAGACACAAGAGATTACTCTTGTTTTTGCATTGAGTGCATTGAGGGAAACTCTGATTATGCATGCAACAATCAAGAACTTGGATATGTTGGTAAATGGGATACAATGCCACTAGTTTTAGAAACATATGATGAAAACGAGGAAGAAAGATTTGAAGACATTCCTTTGATTTCAGTTGATTATGACCATATTTCAGGATTGGTTAGAAAAGGTACATATGTAAATTTTCAATAATTTAAATATTATATATATATATCTAGTTAATGATCTTTAGAGACATTTCTATTTTTTTTAGAATTTTTTTGTGTAAATTTGGTGTACAGGAGATGTTTTTGTAGTCATAGCAAAGCCTAGAAACATTGAAGGTGTTAGCTTTTATTTATTGCATTGCACAGAAGAGAGGAATAAGCTAACACAACTTGAAACAAGTGATGGAACACCATTTCCCACAGGTGAGTTTGAATTTAAAATTTTATATACATTGTATTCACTTGTGCATATTACATTATAAACATTAAATATATATTATACAAACCTTGAGCACAAAAATTTTGCACACGTTCATATGTCTTACCTTAGGTTCTTGTTTAGCATTTCAAAACCACGAAGAATGACACCTCGCCTATGGAAGTTGGAATATAATAGAATTAATTGTCAAGGTTATACATTGGATCAAATTGTTTATCTATCATATATGATATGTTTGGAATTTATATTTTTATATTGTGTTTTATTTACTCATGTTGTAATTGACAATGATTTTCGTTGTTAATTTGTTTAACTTATATGCTTCATGAAGGTCGTCAAGGCATTAATGGTCGACTTCCACAGGGACTGAAAATTTATCCTAGACAATTTAGTAGGTTGCCCTACTATGAGAAACTACAAATTGTGCATTTGTTTGATACAATGCATATCAGAAAGAATATAACAGAAACATTATGGAAAATATTGGATGGAGGGCATGACAAAGAAAAAATTGTCAAAATTTGTAGTGACATTCAGGAAGCCAATCATGCAATGAAATTTTTCATTCAATTAAATAGTGACGAAGACCAAATTAATATAAGCGGCCTTCCTTGGTTATTAACGGAGTAGCAAAGCAATGCTATAAAAGAAGTCATATGAAAAATTTGATTTCCCACAGGATTTGTTGTGAACATAAACAATATCATAACAAAGAAAAGTGAATTTGGGTTAGGGATGAAAATGCATGATTGGCATACCTTCATTAAGGTAATTATTTTGGTATATTTTATATATATTTGTATACTACATTTACTTTTTAGTGTATTATATTTACTAGTTTTGGAAAAATAATGAAAAGATCATTTTATAATTGTTGCAATACGTTCTACCTCTATCTCTCCCAAACAACTTTGGAAACAATGTTAAGCAAGTTATATATAATCTTGGAAAATACATGAGGTAAGTAGCAATATTTGTTCAATTCATTGTATAGATCTTATATTTTCCAATTTTTTTACTTGTTATGTAATATATTGTATAATTTTGTTAAATCTCATTAATATATTTGCGCCTTGAATCACTTGTAGATGGCTGTCATCTAAAGAAATCCATAAAGGAGATATAAATTATTGGAGGAGAAAAATTACTCGTCTAATGTATGAAATGAAAAAGTGTCTACCTTCGACATTTTTCAATGCACAAGAACACTACCTCATACACCAAGTTGAGGAGATTGAATTGTGTGGACCTATACAAACAAGGTCAATGTAGATGGTTGAGAGGCACTTGAAATTTTTGAAGGCTTTGGTTAGACAAAGAGCATGTCCTAAGGGTTCTATGGTGGAGGAATACATGGTATACCAGACCATGGTGTACATTACTGAATATCTTCCTAAGTTCGCAACAAAGATCCATGTAGATTGCATTTGGGATCCCAACTCCATTAACAAATTCAAAGGGGAGTACCTGATGGGGAAAGGTAGATTGAGGAAAGTGAGAGCTAATTATAAGATGATCATGGAGATTAATTAGAATACATTTTACATTGCCTTCAATTGCTTGAAAAGAAACAATAGAGAAGTATCCCAAAGGAAATTTTAAGTTTCCAAAAGTAAAAATATCTGATTTATATCCTGAAAAAGGCATAAGGGCTAAAGTAATGCATTCTGTCAGACAATCTGAGATAAATCTTAGAGTTTTTGGAGTTGGTATATGTCCAGTCTATTTACCATTCTTATTATTTGATGATATCAAAAGATGGAAGGATAAAGGATTCTTTCATGTCCACTTCTCATTAGTAGATATAATCCTTCATCCACATTTTAACTTTGATATAGGAGCTGAATATTTTTGCAGCTCTCATAGATACTCGATGTACTATATGGGATCAAGCCGTTGTAGCTCAGTTTAAAGGAAGATTAGTCAAATCTTCTGATGAACAAAATGGTGGTGATGCACTCATGTCGGTCCGTCCGAACTTCACCATTAATCTAGATGATAAATATATTTAGTCAGCTTTCTGCCTATTACTACAGGTCAAAGGAATAGTTTTGCAACCTGATTCGGTCTATGCGACTGTTGGTGGTCATTGTGTATATAGATTGCTTAATACTGTTTTCCCTCCTTCTAAATTTCCAGCAAGTGTAAGTTATACAGAAGCCAATGCTAACGTAGATGATCATGGAAGACATATTGATTCTACAGGTTTTGAGATAGGATTCCCTATAATAGAACAATAGATCCACAAATCTCAACCCTCATTCCAGAATCTTCCTATACCTTCTTCTGGGTTATTCACAGGAAAACCTAGAATACAGAGTAGAAGATTAGCTAGCATTGACCTTCAGAGTCTCCCTGAGCAACAACCTCTGTTTGTTCAACCAGAGACCTCAACCTCTTACAATGCACCTCGCTTGTCAAGAACTTTCTCTATGTCAAGAAATTTCCCAACATCTTCCAATAAACCATTCATTGATTATAATCTTGAAGAATCCATAGGATCCTCTCAGTACCCTCGGTATAAACAAGTACCATTTGCTCATTCCTTAGATAATCCTGAACTCATAGATAAATTAGCCAGACAAGTCAGTCAAAGATTGGCTTTAACATCCAAAAATGAGTCTCAGCCAGATAAAAAAGGTAAAGGAATCAAGATTACAAAGATGGGAGAAAAAGGGTGTATGATGAAAGAAAAACTCCCTAAATCCAAACTCCCAAGGGCAGGAACTGAGAAGAAACACAAGTATAAGATGGAAATCAACAATCAGGAACAGGAGATCGTCAGTCTAGAACCAGGTCGGTGGCCTTCTTCAGACAAATTTACAATTATAACTCCTGATAAAAATCAATGGGGAAAATATGAATCAAGGATTCATACAGATTTGGGAAAAAAGCAGAAGAATTCAGAAGCACAAAGAAATTGGGTCTCTCAATGGTTATCTTCTGCACAAGAAAATATTGATGACATAGCTATAGATGTAAGATATGCTATAGATAATTCTTTAGATGTTGTAAATAAGATTGATATAGTTTCTGAAGATCAGCAAAGGAATTTCTCTATAATTAAGAATGTAGAACATTTTTGTGGGTCTCTATCAAATGATATTGCCAGTATAAATTATGATGTTACTCAGACACATGCCAGTGTTAAGAAAGTTATCTTTGTTCAAGAACATCAAGATAACTATCTGACTCATATATATGGTAATCAGCAAAATAATGAAACATCTAGAAAAGATGATGCTGATGAAAAATCAATTCTTTTAGCAAACATTGCTAAGAAATTAGAAAAGGTCAGAATGTATACAAAAAAGATTAGAGTAACACAAACTGGTAAGAATAGTAGTTCTAGTGAAGAACTAGAACCTAAAAGAAAGACAGAGTCACCCACTCACCAAAAGGTGATCATACAGAGAAAAAAATCATCCATTGTAGAATCCTCTTCTTCTAAATCTTCAAAAAAGAAGTCCTTACACATAATGATGCCAGCAAAAGAACATACTTCAGTTGGTAAAGAAAAGTGTGTTCCATCTTTGGATTTTCCCAAAGAAGAACCTTTGAAGGACTGGTTACAGAAGTTGGAGTTGAATCAGAATTAGAAGAACCAGTTTATATGGATGAACCTGGTTTTGCAAATAAAGATTCAGAATTTTCTCTTTCTGACAATGAT
Organism: Sequoia sempervirens; assembly: GCA_007258455.2. Taxonomy (NCBI): domain Eukaryota; kingdom Viridiplantae; phylum Streptophyta; class Pinopsida; order Cupressales; family Cupressaceae; genus Sequoia; species Sequoia sempervirens. The sequence goes on along the minus strand of VDFB02000003.1, from coordinate 360,090,878 downwards.
AACATAACTCTCTCTGACAATTCTTTTTCTTCTGTAAATACTGATAATGAGGAACATTCTTTAGATCTGGCCAACTATCAGCAGATTGAGGAACAAGAGCCATGGGAATCTCTCAAAAAGCTCACCATGGACATTGAGATGCAGGAACCAGTGAGTGAAAATCTTAAGCCTGAACAGATGCGTCCATATGCATCTAGTGGATATATTCTTAATATAGACAAACTGGTTAATCCTTATGAAGCTCTCTGCACTTGGGCAGACACTCTTGAAAATCTCTTTGAAAGGGGAGGAACATGGACAGAACCTGGAAAGGTTTTATATGCAGTCAGATTAATGACAGGGAAATTAAGAAATTGGTGGAATAATCTCCTAGATGTGGGACCAATGCCAAAAGTTATCCCTACACAACCTACAGATCCAATTTTGGTTGATTTGAAGAATTTAAGAAAAGATGATATTTTTCAAGCTGGTTTTGATGAATTCAAATGGTTATTGACAAAACTATTTTGTGATGATATATCTAATCAAGCTGTGGAAGCAAATAAAATATTGCAGTCTATGAAGCTTAAGAATTTAGCAAAATTTGATGCTTATAATTGTATGTTTGAATCATACATGGTAGCTGCAAATAAAATGCATGACCTGACTACAAAGCAGTATTATTTAAATTCATTACCTTGTGGTTTAGGTGCTTGGGCACAAGATTATATCATCAGAAAAGAAAATCAGAAGCTTGATGATGTTATTTTTCCTAGAACATGTATAGGGTTAAAAGTGAACTTGAAAACCATGGATATAATCTAAGTCAAAGATTCTGGTTCAGCCCACTCTTCAATAACATGTAGATTTTTTTGATGATCATCACTATCTAGTCTCCATTTTCTTCGGCCACATGCATGTGGAATTGCATGAAGATGTAGAGCGGTAGAAATTATTAAGTGACTATATTGATATACCTTGTTATTAGGTTGATAGTCAAAAAAATGAATCCCATGCTGAACAACTTTGACTTGTTTTAGATATGTCCCTTCCACTACAACAGAACCTGCATGGTAAACAAGAACCTAAGGTAAGACATATGAACGTGTGCAAAATTTTTGTGCTCAAGGTTTATATAATATATATTTAATGTTTATAATGTAATGTGCACAAGTGAATACAATGTATATAAAATTTTAAATTCAAACTCACCTGTGGGAAATGGTGTTCCATCACTTGTTTCAAGTTGTGTTAGCTTATTCCTCTCTTCTGTGCAATACAATAAATAAAAGCTAACACCTTCGATGTTTCTAGGCTTTGCTATGACTACAAAAACATCTCCTGTACACCAAATTTACACAAAAAAATTCTAAAAAAAATAGAAATGTCTCTAAAGATCATTAACTAGATATATATAATATTTAAATTATTGAAAATTTACATATGTACCTTTTCTAACCAATCCTGAAATATGGTCATAATCAATTGAAATCAAAGGAATGTCTTCAAATCTTTCTTCCTCATTTTCATCATATGTTTCTGAAACTAGTGGCACTGTATCCCATTTACCAACATATCCAAGTTCTTGATTGTTGCATGCATAATCAGAGTTTCCCTCAAGGCTATAATGGTAGCCAAGACATTTATGGAGTAGTAGGAAACTCTTCAAAGTTGAGTAAATGGTTAGGGAGCTCATGAAATTCATTATTTCTCTCCAATATAGAATCATCCATGTGGAAGGAAAAGAGAAATGTAGGTCTTCTTGTTTCATGAAGTCTTATGACTACCATAGAGAAACACACTCACAATTTTCAAATATTGTATTCTTTTGGTGATGTGTTCAAGCATATTTTCATTTTGTGGAGGTGAAAATATAGAGGTTTGTATGAGATTTTTATGAGTTAAAGGTAGTAAGAAATGTTATTGTGGGTTTATATGGTTTGTCTTTCCCAATGTTGAACTTAAGTAATGCAATATTTTCCTTTTAAAACTTGAGTATCGAGACATTTTTCAAAACCAATGCTACATAGTCCTTCAAGAAGAGCATGGAATAGTTCATAAGTAAATAAGGATGAAAAACCAAGTGAAGTATTATGGATAGGATCTCTAGTGTACATAAATAAATGTGGCTACTACTTGTAGATAAAAAATAAGCTCTACAAGGGAAAGTATTCAACAATGCATGAGTAAACATTTTTTTTTCAAAAAGGTGGAGTAGGTCCTATAGAATAGGTAGGAACTCAAAAAAATGATAGTCTTAAGGCAAGTCAATCATATGGAAGGGTATTCCAAAGGAGAAGGGAGATGTCTATTTATATAACAATCATCAATATCGAATGACTATTAGACTATGAGGAAGACAAGTAAACAACTTATGGAAATTAGAGTTTCTTAGAGAGGATAACCAAAAATAATATTAAGATAAGGGTAGTCTATAAATAAAAAATTCATCTTTAAGAGTGACTTTCAATGTTGAAGAATGTAGATATACAAGTAGAAAATCTCATGATAGTTTACAAGGGAAATATCAAGGAGAGGATTAAAAAACCCCCTATAAATGACAAACTAGAAGACTTCATTAATAATGATAGTCCAAGATTTGTGATAGTTCAACAAGATTATTAAGGAGTGCATGAAGATGTGAAAGAAATATCCTAGAATATGGTTAAATTCACAATTAATACAAAATAAATAAGCTTCTAAGGATAGTGCCCTTTATACTAGCCAGTATGTTACAAAAAATTACATGACTTCCAATTCTAGCAGCACAAGCTAGTACATAGTGTTTGCAGATGTTACCTGACTTACAAGATAGATGAGTTTCTAGAGGAGATGCAAATAAAGACAACTTTTCAAATTTTTTTAGTGTCCAGTGTGGAGTATCTAAAATTTATTGTTAATTATGAATTTGACATTGACATATATCATTGAACTAAGATTGATACTACTATTTTGATGCATTTCTTGTAGAGTCTATTCTAATTGATCATAATAAAAAAACTTCTAATTTTGAAAATAATATAACATAGAACCAAATAGCAGTGAAAATCCCAAACAAAGATTGTCAAGAGTGTATCTCATTTCCACTAGTTTCAGAAACATATGATGAAAACGAGGAAGAAAGATTTGAAGACATTCCTTTGATTTCAATTGATTATGACCATATTTCAGGATTGGTTAGAAAAGGTACATATGTAAATTTTCAATAATTTAAATATTATATATATCTAGTTAATGATCTTTAGAGACATTTCTATTTTTTTTAGAATTTTTTTGTGTAAATTTGGTGTACAGGAGATGTTTTTGTAGTCATAGCAAAGCCTAGAAACATCGAAGGTGTTAGCTTTTATTTATTGCATTGCACAGAAGAGAGGAATAAGCTAACACAACTTGAAACAAGTGATGGAACACCATTTCCCACAGGTGAGTTTGAATTTAAAATTTTATATACATTGTATTCACTTGTGCACATTACATTATAAACATTAAATATATATTATACAAACCTTGAGCACAAAAATTTTGCACACGTTCATATGTCTTACCTTAGGTTCTTGTTTACCATGCAGGTTCTGTTGTAGTGGAAGGGACATATCTAAAACAAGTCAAAGTTGTTCAGCATGGGATTCATTTTTTTGACTATCAACCTAATAACAAGGTATATCAATATAGTCACTTAATAATTTCTACCGCTCTACATCTTCATGCAATTCCACATGCATGTGGCCGAAGAAAATGGAGACTAGATAGTGATGATCATCAAAAAAATCTACATGTTATTGAAGAGTGGGCTGAACCAGAATCTTTGACTTAGATTATATCCATGGTTTTCAAGTTCACTTGTAACCCTATACATGTTCAAATGAGAACTTATAGTAACTTGTACATAGTTGTAAATCATTTTGTGTAAATTACAATTATATGTACATATTTGTTCCATGGAAAATTCTAAAGTTCAAGAATCTTTGATAGCATCATCTCTCACTTTTTTGGTTGCATGTAAACCCATATATATGCTTTCAATCCTTATTTGAAACGTAGTGAAGTTTTTAAAATCATTTTTCCTAAATTACAATTATATGTACATATTTGTTCCATGGAAAATTCTAAGTTCAAAATCTTTGATAGCATCACCTCTCACTTTTTTGTTTGCATGTAAACCCACATATATGTTTTCAATCCTTATTTGAAACATAATGAAGTTTTTTAAAATCATTTTACCTAAATTAAAATTATATACAATTTATATTTGTTTCATGGAATTCTTAAGTAAAAGAATCTTATATACCCTTATATACAACATATATAATTT
>VDFB02000003.1:359967936-360085570 GCA_007258455.2 Sequoia sempervirens | reverse complement strand
GCTCCTCTACCCTTAACCCTTAAACCCTAGGATCCCTACCCTTTGTCTCTCTCCAACTGTCCCCCTCTCTCTCTCAAGTCTCTCCCTCCTACCTCCTCTCCCTCGCTCCCCTCTACCCTTAACCCTTAAACCCTAAACCCTTATACTCCCTACCCTTTATCTCTCTCCCACTCCCCCCTCTCTCTCTCTCTCAAGTCTCTCCCTCCTACCCCCACACTCGATTTCTCTCCCACTCCCTCCATATCTCTCTCTTGTCAATGATATGGCCCTTCTATAAAATTTTCTAGCCATACTTGCCATTCTCTCTAGCTGAAAAAATCCATACAGGCCCATTAAAAAAAACATAAGAATAGTTAAAGAATACCCATAAGTACAAAGCTAACGAATCTTCAACTTCGTTGCTCAGGTGATTTAAAGCATCAGAATAAAATAACCTTCTAGGTCTCTAAATCTTATATAGTATATGATATGAAGCATTTTCATCATTGTAGGAAAATCACTGCACTAAAAAGATTTCTAGAGAAAATAAAATCTAGGAGGTTTGTAGGGTTGTAAATACATTAGAATCAGAATAGGAACAACTAAAAAATGAGTGACTCATAATCCTTTTAACCACAGTTTACATTTTGAGAATACAAAAATTTGGAATATGCAGATCATCAAATTAGTTAGGCTATGCAAACAGACCTCATCTTTCAACCGAATATTCTCAATATGTAGTTGTTGCTCTTGAAGATTGACTTCTGCAATAACAACAAGTGCTCTGCAGTTGGTGCATATGGGATTTCTCATGGCTTCTTTAATTGCCATGTTCTCCAAGCGAAGCTTCTCGTTATCCTGCATGAGGAGAGTGTTTTCATGACACTCGTGTTGAGCCTGAAAATACAAGATTTGAAAAGACATGATTAGAAAAAATTAATATATAGTTTTTAACTACATAGTTTTAATATTATAATAGTAATATATATAGTTTTTAATTATATACTTTTAATATTATAATAATAGTTATATATTATAATAATAATATAATTATTAAAATATATTGCAATAATAAGTATATTATTTATTATAATTTAAAAAGAATATAATTTATATTTATATTTATATTAAATATTAATTTTTAATAGAGGGGGTTCGACCGAACATGTTTAGCACGTTCGACTGAACCCCATTTGAATCTATTTTTTAATTGTATGTTAAATGGGTTCAGTCGAACACTAGTTCGGCTGAACCCCCATTCGACTAAACATTTAATTTATGTTTGACTGAACAATGGTTTGACCGAACCCCCTTATTTTCACCCACATCCTCTCAAGCACCAAAATTGCTCAGAATTTTGGACTTCAAAGCTTGATTTGAAAATGAAAATGGAGGAGATCTCAGAAACCCAACTGGTATCAGGTTGCCCTAAAAATGAGCTATCCAATGAATATAATTTTAATATGTTTTGATTATATTATCTATTTGTTTTTTAAGTTTTATTAAATATAGGTATTTCACCGAAAACAAAACTCTTTGTTCTGCACAAGTGGAAAAATAGAAGATTATCAATTTTTTTTTTTGAAAATATGAGTGCACCAGATATTGGAGTCTTTGATCCAACAACAAAAAAAGAATTTCGATACATACAGTAAAAGTTATGCGTTATACAGTCACGTTATGTCTAAATTGTAATTGATTTGACTTTGAAACTTGATTAAAGAAAAAATATTCAATAAAAAACTATCTAACCAAGTGGAAGCACTAGATATCGGAGTTACAAATCTAAATTTGAAAGAATTAGAATTTTATCCTTCAAGAAAAAAAATTTATACATTATATGGTGTGCACCACTTTTTTAAAATGCTATATTTTGAAAAAAACTAGTTTTCGTGGGAGATAGAAAAAGAAGTGCAATCTGATTTCAAAAATTTTGAAAAAAATATTTTTAGAATCTACAAACAAAATGTGACAAGACTTTAGTTTGCATCATCTTCAAATTCCTCCAGATTTAATCGCTATAGGTGCTCGAATGTGAAGATTTAGTTAAAAAAAAAATTCAATGTCCAGTTTGGCCAAAAATTGTAAACCACTATTGTGGGATCACCCTAGAATTAATAAAATAGAGATTTCCTTGGTTCTATGGATGTAACCTTTTATGGTGAACCAGATGAATTTTGGTGTCTTGCGTTCTTACTATTTTTTAGTCTTGTATCTTTAATTTTATTTTTGCAATTTGTTTATCTACACTTGTTTATCAAAAAATGGGTGTTGGTCAACATCCCACCCCATATCCTAATATATTTGATTTCTCCTTACTACATATTTTACTTTGTCATGCACAACTCATGAAGATTCACATGCACACTAAATTGGGGAAAATGAAGGAGATAAAAATGTATACTCTACACTTTGAAATCTTTTCTACACCAATTTGAATATTTATTGTAAATAATCATCTTAGTGCTCAATTCATTGACCCCATTCCTTAACCCACTAGTTAAATTTCCTTATCAACTACCTTATTCAAGATTGATATGTTCCTTTAAGTTTCCTACTAGCCTATACTATGACAAAATGTAATTGAATTTGTAGGCTAGGCCACATGGCATGGCATAGCTTGCTTGATTCAAATTTTAAATTATATTTTCAAAGCAAATTTTATGCAAGGTATCCATTGCCTCATAGTCTCATACACTAAATATCTTAAGGAAAATGAATACAAGCATATATTTTTCACTAATCTTAGGCTATTAGTAAGGCATTGGGAAATAAAAATTGATAAGATCAATTGAAAACATAGTCAACTACACAAAATTAAAATTATCATTTCTATATCCATAGGCATCTCACACATTGTACTACTTGACATGTATGTTGAATTTATATACCAAAGCCTTAGGAGCTTGACTTATTATTGTGACAAACTAGGGTCACTAATTTCTTGCCTCATAAGTCAGTCTTTAATATTTTTCAATTTTACCCAATTCAAGACATGTCATAGAAGAACTATAGTTCAAATGAGTCCTAATATGGGTTGTAGAAGAACTATACAAGTACATGGCATGATTCAATTTACGAAGTTAGAATATATGACACAAGCTAGTGTGTGAGATCAAATTCTATTAGAATTATGTCATGTCTTTGACATCATATCCAATATCAAATTCTACATACCAATTACTACTTGTATCTAAGTTTATATCAGTGAAATGATACCAAAATATGAAACTTAGCAAATCATTGAAATAGTTAAGTAGTTCTACCATTCTTTGGTTTTTCAATCTCAACTCTTTTTCATATAAATTGTGATTATATTAATTGTTTAATTATTATAATATTTAAACCATTTTTTAAACTAAATAAAAGGAAGTTGTTATTTTTCTCAAAAAAGAAAAAGAGAAAAAAAGAAGAACAAAAGAATTTTTCTTATATGTATCTAACATTGACTGTTGTAGAACAATGAAAGGGTTAAATGTTCCATGGGTGAAGGAAAAAAATTCTATGTAGAAAAAATAACTTTTGCACATAGTTTATATTTGTTGTAAGACTATGATAAGTGTTTGCTATTATGAATATATTTAGATGTATCTTTTTTATGAGATTTGGATTTTGTATTTTAAAAATATGAACAATTTTTACAATCTAAAATTAAAAAAATAATAATGAATATAATTTTACTTTTTAAAAAATATTGAAAAATAACAATATTGCAATATACTTATAAAAATATAAAAAATAAATAAATAATTTTACAAAAATATTAAATATATACATTTTAGTAGATTCATTTTCATTTATAATTATTATATTTAATTTCAAGAAGACATAAATTAATAATCTAAAAATCTTGTTTAACACAAATAATCTTTACATAATTAAAAAAAAAATATAAACATCTTTCATATAGAAAAATGCTTTCCAAAAACTTTGTGACCTATTTTATAATTCTATCAATTAATTTCAAAAAAATTAAAATATGAAAAATCATCAATTACTTACTCTTCATACTCATTTCAAATAAATTAAAAACGATTTGCTTTTCAACACACTACAACAATGAAAATACACCAACATAAATATGAGCGATAATACAAATCTTAAAGTACATATTTGGAATTTATAAGCAAAAGTTGAAAGCTTCAAGGATTCACCGTTCTAGAAGATAATAGATAAAATTGTCCATGAGAGAAAAGCATATGTATCTCCATTTGATGTGGAAGCACAACACTGCAATCACAATAGCAAATCCCACTCCGTAACTTAACCCAACTCCCACTGCCCACCATCGATCCATCACATCTACATCTCCATATTTTGCAACTGTATTATTCTGATTCTTTCTGCTACCCAAGCTAGAATTTTGTGTCCTGTTTTCAAGTTGAGGTCCATGTAGATTTGGATTTCCTAGAAAAGAAGAAGCCTCAAATGTTGAAAATTGTTTCCCTTGCGGTATTAACCCAGAAAGCATGTTGTTGGAAAGATTCAACGCAGCAAGAAATGTGAGATTTAAGAGTTGGGAAGGAATCTTTCCTGACAACTTATTTTCTGAAAGATCCAGAGATTCCAAGTTAGCCAAGGCTCCCAAGGATTTTGGGATTGAGCCGCTCAGATTGTTTTTTGATATATTGAGAGAAATTAAACCCTTAAGGAGTCCCATTTCTGAAGGAATATTACCTGAGAGATTATTACGTGACAGATCTATGAACTTGTCTGCTCTGATTATCTTCTCGTATGGAGTTGCCCTTCCTTTTATCCAAACTGTTACTTCATCAGCAAAATTGAGTGAAGAATCTATCTCAACATCGTAGAGACTTTTTGTATATTGAGAATATTGTACATCAAAAATTTGTGAATTATTGACCATAGCGTTTAACTTGCTGATATCTTGAGGAATACTTCCTGATAATTGATTACCAGGTAAATCTAGAATTTGAAGATTTTCCATCATAAACAGCTGAGGTGGAATTCTATCAGTAAACTTATTAGAAGCTAAGCTGAGAATTCTTAAATCTGTCAGCTTTTCAATCCAAACAGGAATGCTGCCCTCAAATTTATTATTTCCCAAATCAAATACTTGGAGATCTGTGCAATTTGCAATGGATGAAGGAATTATACCTTGCAACTTGTTGCCATTGAGATTTAGTGTGCGAAGAGCCGTTAGATTTCCCAACTCCTCTGGAATCTTCCCTTGCAAAACATTCTGAGCCAAGTTTAAAACTGATAATCCATAGCACCAACCAATGTTTGCAGGAATCATACCAATCAGCTTGTTCTTTGACAAGTCCAAAACTTCATAGTAACTATGTGAATTGTTACATATAGAACTTGGAATTTGTCCAGTCAGATTATTCCCTGACAAAGATAGAGACCATGTTTTGCCAATTGTTGCAGGAATAGAGCCATTAAACCCATTATCTGCCAGATCTAATATATATGAAGCAAAATCAAGACCAGGAAGAAAGCCATATAATCTATTCCCATGCAAGTCCACAATATCAAAATCATGGGATATCTTGGGGGGTAGACAACCTTCCAGTTGATTGTTCGAAAGATTGAGCCATTTAAGATTAGGAAGATCCCACAGCCACGCTGGAAGATTTCCCACAATGTTGTTATCTGAAAGATCTAGCCCTACCAATTGATATTGCTGGGACAAAAATGCAGGTAAGTCGCCTTCTATATTACAAGACCCGAAGTCAAGGTAGTCCAGGTGGGAAAACTTAGGAATCCAGCTTGTAGAGATGTTAATAACCAACTGATTTGAAGAAAGATCCAATTCTTCAAGGCGAGTTAGATTATCGAGTAGCTGAAGTGAAATGCTGCCTCTTAATCCGCTGGAATGAAGTGACAATATTTTTAAACTGGCAAGATTTGAAATGGAATTTGGAATTGTTCCTGACAGCTGGTTATGGCCTAGAATGAGTTTACTTAATATCGGAAGCTGACACAGAGACAGAGGAATACGACCACTTAACAAATTGTGACTAAGGTCCAGATATCTAAGGGACGAAACGTTGCCAAAAGAGGATGGTATACTGCCCTCTAAATTGTTCATTGACAGATCCATGGTCTCAAGGGATGAAAAGTTCGCAATAGACGGGGGAATCGTTCCTCCAAAATTGCAATGACTAAGAGATAGTATGACCAGTGAGGAAGAATGGCTTAGAATGAAAGAAAGGTTTCCTTTCAAGTCAACATTCTCACTAAGCACAAGATTGCTCATTTTTGAACGGGGCATGAAATTGGAAGGGATGGAACCATTTAGACCACAGTTGGAGAGATCAAGTGAAACCAATGAGGACACGTTCTCAAACCAAGAGGGTAGTTCGAACGGGAACCAATTGTCACCTATATGCATATGTGATAAATGGGTGAGGTTTAAGAGATCTGGAATATTACTTGAGAGCCCACAGCCAGACATGTAAATCTGGGTAAGATTGGGAAGGCCGTTAAGGGCTTCACCCCAGTGATCAGACGCCATTGTCAGGTTCACCCGATCCATCCCTAAGAATTCGAGGCTTCTTAGGTTTTTTACCCATACATCAAACTTACTACTCATCAACTGACATGTTTGCAACCGACTATGTGAAATTACAATATAATAGTCATTACCTGAAATATCCAAATGCCGCAGGCTTGACATATTTCCCAACTCCAGAGGGACTTCACCACAAAATCCATTATGTGCCAAACTAAGAAATGAAAGCCTCTGCAGTTTTGACAATTGGTGAGGAATAGAAATACCTTGAAAGTGATTCCCGCTAATATCCAAGTGCTGTAGATGCTGCAGATTAAACAGCGATGGACGAAGCTCCTTCGTCCTGAACCAGTCATCAGTTATATAAGGGTAATCACCGGCAACATCAAGGCGGATGACATGGGATGTATGATAATCACAGGCAACACCCTCCCACTGGCAACAGTTGAATCCCCGCCATGAGGATAAAGAGCGACGTGAGGAAAGATTAAGACCAGCCTTGAAATCCAGCAAGTAATTTCTCTCATCTTGTAAACACGCTGTTGAAAATGGGAAATGAATTATTACCCAAATCAACAAAAATCCAGAGCCCACAGACATGTTAAACGCAAGTGGATACATTGCATTCCTATTGAGCAATTTACAATTCTTCCCCCGGTGCATTGTATAAATAACGAGATATTTCGAACTGTTTGGTGTGGAAAAGGGAGAGGAAAGTTCGTGGTTACACTTACATTGCATTCCTAGTGAGCGAAGGGATCGGAAAGATGTTGCCTGGAAAGGTCTCACAACTAAAGTCTGACTACTTTTGTAAGTATGACTGCAGAACCTATGACAACTTTTCTAACACGTGACTGACAATTTTCGCAGCTACACTGCAACTTTATACGGACTTTGGAAGACTAGGAAAGTCTTGTTAGCTTACTCCACACGTAAACCGACATTATAAGATTAGAAAAAGTTTCCTTAATTTATTCCACACGTAAACCGACATTATAAGATTAGCAAAAGTTTCCTTAATTTATTCCACACGTATACAGACTTTGTAAGACCAGAAAAATCTAAAATCTAAACTTATTTCACACGTAAGACTAAAACAGTCTATGTATACACTTTCTTAAAAAGAATGAGTTTAATATATTTTAATGAATTAATTTGATTATATATTTAGCTTATTCTACTATGTAAGACTTTAAAAAGGTCAAGTATACACTTTCTAAAAGTGGGTTTAATATAATTTAATGACTTAATTTATTATATATTTAATTTAAAAGAATATATTGTAAGAAGTATTTTTAAAAAGATAATTTCTTATAATATATAATTTAATTAATAAATGGATTTTTATGTAATTTAAAAATATAAAATAAAATAATTAGTTTTATATATATTTTAGAAAAAAATAGAAAGAAAGAGAAAAGGAGTTTAAAATTTGTATATATGTTTTAATTGATTAAATTCTTTATTGATTACAAATGTTTTAAGATTTTATTTTTAAATATTTGAATGAACATCTTGAAAACTAAATGGAAATTGACATGGGTATGTAAAATTCACCATTATAATAATATTTGAAAAAAAAAATTTATTGTAAGAGTTAAAAGAGATGGACATAGTACAAACAAAGAAAGGTTATTTACATTCTATTTTATTTGGAAAAATTTAGATATTGTAAGTACATGCAAAGAGTTGCTCATGATATAAACAAATAAAAGTAATTTTTTAAAGTAAAAATGGGAAAGAAATAATTGTAACATACATAAACAAAAGATCAAGGGGCTAAGTGAAGGGAAGTGGGAAGCCAAAAAATGGTCTAATTGACATTTTTTTCTTAGAACTAAAATCTAAAATTTTATGAGTAATTAGAGGTGCTTACACTCAAATTTAGAAGATGCACTAGAGATAAAAAATGTAGTGTTTCAAAGTCTAATTTACAAAATACCAAGTGTTTTCAAAATTGGTATTTAGACTAAGAGGCTCAAACACCAAGCACATACAAAAGTTATTTTTATCACTAAAATATATCATGGCAGTTGTGCATTGTTTCTAGATTTGATTGTGTTGCAAGTTTTTTTAGCATCAATGTTTCAGATCACACTCTGTGATCCAACATAACAATGAAAGAGAGCAAGAGGAGAAAAAAATGATATCATTAATATATCATGGTGTTAAGAATACTCCCCCCTTTTATTCAATAAGTTTTTATTAAAAATAATTCATGTAAAGATAGTTAAGAACATGTGGTACAAGCTATATTTCTTCCTAATAAATATTTTTTCAAAGAGGATGCATCCTGAGAATCATAATAAAATTTCTAATTTTTTTAAAAAAATATATGAAAAAAAAAAATCATATATATTTCAAACATATGAAGACATCAATAGAAGTAAATAAATATTGATAGATTAATTTATTCAAATTGTAGAAATAATATAAACTTAAAAATCTAAGAAATAGGTTGAGAATGTTGTAACAAATTAGTGGAATTTCATTCTCAAATATATTCATCAAATGAGTAAGGTATAGTTTGTGTAAAACATGGATCTATCTTTCCAAGATGCATATCCAATCCATCGACTTAAAAATTTAAAATTATTCAAAGCCTAAGGGTAGGATTTTCATTAGTTTAAACTATAAAGTCTACACATTATAACAAGATTATAATAAAAAAAAGTGCAATTGAGCTATATTTGGACACATTATGACTTGCTTGCACTTTTAGTAACATGGTCATATTTATATTAAAACAATTTTTTTTCCACTTTTTGACCCCCCATCTCAATACACATAGTCATGGATTGAATTATATACATTTATTATTGGTTGAAATGATATACCAAGTTTACAAAAAAAATTAGTCCTCTCTAGATAAAGAATTTCTCCACCCAAGGTTTGTGCTACCAAGTCTTAGTTATAGTATAGTAGCTCAAAGGTCTATGTGTATTAATTTATTCAACAAAATTTCAATGTACTTTAGACAAGGTTTTAAAAGATTTAAATATAAATATTTCTTCTCACAAATATTCTTTAGGTTTTACCTTAAAAGTATAGAAAAGTTATTAATTCAACTGATTTCTTGTTCATGGTAATTTTAAATATTTCACATTCTACTAAACCAATTATAGAGTAACACGATAAGACTAATATAATGAGTTTATATCTTACATTTGGCCAATTGACCCATGTACCAACTCTAATTGTGTGTACTAAAGGGCTACCTTCTATATAACTAGTATCCTTTCCCCTATGAAATTTAATTATTTACTACCAAATATAATTTTCATGGGTCTCTTTTGGCTAGGTTAGCTACAAAGGAGAAAACTAAAATACGACATGTATTAAATGGTTAATCAAAAATCTATCATCAACTCACGATAAGGTGCCAATTACATGTGTCTACCAGATGGTGACTCTTGATGGTCATGCATGAGTCCCTTCTTTAGAAAAATTATACAAGATGATCAAACATTTCATAAATAATCCTATGAGAGAAAATCATAGATGCAAGCTTACAAAATGACCATATACAGAGATCAAAGGCATACCACAAGATAACACAAGATATACCCTAAGTCGTGCAAGAAGAAAATATCTCAAGAGGGAAAAGCCTAACCTCTACAAGGATCCACACTCAATGCATTATTCAACAATAAAAATATTATACACTTACATAGTCTCCATGAATACTTTTGAAAAATAAGTATCCTCCAATGTATTATAAATGTGTTGAAGCATGCATTCTCAAGCTGGAGAGAGGCAAAAAGATAGAGGCCAAATGAACTCCTAAGACAAGAAACCATTTGCATTTAGAGATTGGCTAGTAGGATGTGGACCTAATGTGCCATTGATGACTAAAGAGGAGAAGGAGCACGTCTATGTGCACATCCTGCCTCATCCAAGAGTGAAGATGAATATTCAGATGAGGATCCTGAGGAATGTCCTCTATCCGATAATGAGGGAACTACTTAGAGTGGAAGGGTAAAAGCACAAAGTTGTGTCACACTTTTAGCCAAATAAATAGTTCCAAGAAAAATATTTTTGGCTAGAAAGGTTTCGACTAAAACCACGTGGCCAATTACATGGCACACAGGTTTCGACTGAATAAGTTTCGCCCGAATCCCAATTTTTTTTCTTTTTCCCACTTTGAAATTGGATTTTTTAATGTGCGAGGTTTCTATAGAAAGGGTTTCGGTAGAAAGGGTTTCGGTTGAAACCCTTTCTATAGAAATTGTTTCTACCGAAACTATCTATGTGGCATCCTAGTTGGCATCCAACTCAATTTTTTTTAGAATTTTCTAAAACTTTCAACTTTAGCTAAGTATTTCTTTAGTTAGAATGATGTTTTTTTAAAAAAAAAACCCTTTTGTAGAGCTCAAAGTGGTGAATTAAAATATGTAATTTTTTAAATATTTTGATTAGTTTTAATCTATTTTATTTTTAAAATAATGCAAGAAGGTTGTTAAAGTTAAAAAATAGGTTGATTATAAATTAAAATAATAATAATAAAACATATTAAAAAAATTTAAAAATTATATGGGGCACAAGAGGAGAGAGTCTTCTTCAAAAGGGTATAATTTTTTTTTAAAAATGATTAAAAAAATTGACAATAGTTGACATCCCGTAAAAACTATCAAATTCTGACAAGTCTGACTTTAATATGTTATTATGAGAAAAATATATATCAAAATTTGATTTTTTTTCCATGCACAAGATATTGAAGTTACCTATTTGGGGAAAAAAATTAGGGGGAAATGAGATTTTTTTCAATTTGTTTCTTGAAATCTCGTGAAGTTGCTCTTTATTGAAATTTTCAATATTCCAAAATCTATCCTTAAATTGATAAAAAAAAAAAAAAATTTTAAAAAATTGAAAATTACAGGAATAAAATTCATCAAAAGTTCTACATTTCATTAGTTTACACCATTTTGAAATTCAAAACATAAAGACCACTTTTATGTGGTCAAAGCTCAGAATTTTTTTTTGTTGTTGGCTGATTCCTTTATAAAGTGTGACACAGGTTTGTGCTTTTACCCCGAAAGAATCTTTTGTAAATAAGGATCAATGTAAATCCAAACTTAATGTTAGAGCAAATAACCTAGGAAAATCATCTACAAATAAACCTCCATAGAATACAAGAGAAGCAAACTAGGCTATTTCACCAGAGAAAATACATTGAGATGAGATATATTACACATTGTACAAAGTGCCTTATAAAGGCATGAAAATATATGGCAGGTGTAAAACTACCTGAAACAGGAAAAAACCAACTAAATAAATGAAAAAGTAATGCCTAAGTAAACTTAAGCATAAATGCAATTTACTCTAACACCCCCTTAAGTGCAACTTAGAGAGAATGAAGATGCAAAAAAGCAAAAAATGCAATATGGGTCCCAGCTACACAACCATGTTAGGTACCCATTTACAATGCAATCTCTCACAATTGGAGAAAAGAAGAAAAACCCTATGGGAAAAAACCCCTCTCCAAAAGAGAGAAAAGAAAAAACAAGACAAGATGCATGGATGGAGGACTCAATCACACCCCCCAAGGACTACGTACATCATGTATATACAATCAATGATCCCCCAATAGGAAGGAAAAAATGAGATATCATATCCCCCACCATAATGAAGAAGCTCCAATGCCGATGAAGTATGTCTGGAAAAAAATCCAATGCCTACAAGCAACACCTCTCCCCTTAGGAAGAAACAAGTCCACCAAGTGATGAAGAAGCCACTCCATGTCCAACTAAAAAGGGGAAGGAAATCTCCAAATAGAATAATCCACCACATAATTATGATAAGAAACAACCAAGAAATGTGATGAATCAGATGAAAGTGAAGGCTCAACAATGTCAACCTCCAAAGACAATCCAAATGTATCAACTGCCATGCTGAAACTGTCATCAAAGAGGAGAGAAATCCCCTCAAGTATATCTCCCAAATCTGCAAGATGAGACTCCATAAACAAATATGAGATGTTTTCCAAATACTCATCCAATAAAACAAGAGTTGAGGGATAAAAAGTATCCTGCTATGCTGGGTGATCCCACAAAGTTGGTTTACAATTTCTAGGAAAATTTGATTTTTTGCTAAAATCACATATTTTTAGAAAATATAATGATTTAAGCCTTAAAAATTTCCATTTAAATCATTTCAATTAAAGAGGGTTTGATCAAACTACCTTAGATCAAACCCCCTTGGATAGAACCCTGCTAGTTTTAAACCATACCTATAACAGAGTCTCCTTTACACCTATCGAAATACTGATAAAAAACCACTTTTGATTCACCTTTTGGGGGCTCAAATGAACTCATTTAATTTAATTTTTTTGTAAGTATGTAGTCCTTATTATAAGCTTCCCAAAAAGTATAATTTTAAATAAATTTAATTTAATTATTATATTTATTTTTTTATTTCTTGTGAATGTAGGTTTTTCACTGAAAATCAAACTCTCTGTTCTACACGTGGAAAAATAGAAGATTATAAAAAAAAATAAAAATACAATTGCACCAGATATTGAAGTCCTTGATTGAACAAAAGAAAATTGAATTTTGATACATATGTAAAAAAACTGTGTTATACGATCTACCTATGTCTGAATTGTAATTGGTTTGACTTCGAAACTTGATTAAGAAATAAATATTCAATAAAACACTATGAAACCAATTGGAAGCACTAGATATCATAGTTACAAATCTAAATTGGAAAAAAAAATAAAAAATTATCCTTCATGGAAAAGTTGTGTTATATGGTGAGCATCACTCCTTAAAAATGGTGTTTACTGAAAAAAAATAGTTTTTGAAGGAGATGGAAAAAGAAGTGCAATCATATTCCAAATTTTTTTAAAAATATATATTTAGAATCTATAGAAAAAATGTCACAAATCACTAGTTTTCATTATCTTCAAATTCCTCACGGTTTAGCCGCTATAGGTGCCCGAAAGTGAAGATTTAGTTAGGAAGAATCAATTTAGTGTCCAGTTTGGCCAAAAATTGTAAACCAGTATTGTGGGATCACCCTGCTAAAAGATCAACCTCTAAAGCAATAGGAGATGTATCAACACGAGTCTACAGAAATCCAAAGTTTAGATGACCAATATGTCACATGGAATTACTATCAACACTAGCAAGAGGAGTGCGAGGAACGTAAGCATCATCATCAACAAAGTGAGAGAAGGTCTGCATACAAGACTCATGATCAACATTAGCAACAACAATGATTTTTTCAGTACCAGCCTTTCTGATGAAAACAGAGTCTATAGTGAATTCCATAGTCTTCGGTACCTCACCATGGGTGATCTAATAGATGGATAAAATATTTTTGTGTAACTCAGGTACATACACAATACATCCCTGAAACAACCATCACCTATCTCAACATTTCCTACCCCTGCAATATCCAAAAGCTTATTATCTCCCAACAAAATTTTGGAAGTGACAGCATGATGAAGACCCAAAAAAGGATAGGGAGTAGAAGCCATGTGGTGAGATGCTTCAGAATCTAAAAACCATCTATCATGACTAAAATGTACTGTAGAATTCACTAGTGTGTGTCCTTTACCCATGTAGTGTTTATCTTCTTTACCACTTGCAAACCCTGCATTCCCTAACTATGTAGGGTTGGATGATGATGGAGATGAAGATGCAAAGGTTGTAGAAGGAGGAGTTACAACTGAGGGAAATGGGATATTTTTTTTCTAAAGAAGGTGTGAAAGTTCATCAATCTTCTTCATATAGCAATGATGTTCATCATGCCCTTTCGTTCTGCAATATACACAATTGAATTTCTCCTTCTTAGGCTTCTCCTCTTTTGAAGAGGTGGAAGTATCATTTGAATTTTTTTTAGGTTTAAGATTCTTCTTCCCTTTACTCTTAGAGCTATGTGCAACCAATGCATTATTTATAGGGACCCTCTCCAATTGGACAAGTTTGGCTTGCTCCCTTGTCAGCCTATCACAGAAAGTCTCAAAAGAAGGCATTTGGAATGCACTACCCAAAGCATCCATTGTGGAGGTTGCATTTATCAACTAAGGACAATTTTATCTTTTAATGGCTACGTGAGAGAGGGGAGGATGCAATTCCAGTTGGAGAGGTGCCACCCTCATTATCTGCCATTTTCTCAGGCTCAATTTACAAAGTTGAAGATATATAAGATTTTTTTTTTTCTTTTGTCTAACACTTAATATAAACAAATTATGAAAGTTTTTTTGTTGATTCAAAGGCATGAATCTTGAAGGATTGTCTTGTTGAATGAATGTGCACATTTAATTTTCTTGTTAGTTTGCATGTTGTGTACTTTGTATTTTGAGGATGCAATAGCATAAACATAAAACCTTGTTCTTGAACACTAAACGTGGCTGTGACATAGGTCGAGAGTGAGTCACCATGGTGAGCACTAGATGAGATGTGGGTAGTAGCAGACAAGAAAATGTGCCAAGCAAGAGGTTAGACCAAATCCAGGAACTCTTGAATGATAAGAATCCCAAATGGACCATTTGGAACAAGAGGTTCAAGTGGTACGAAGAGACCAAAATCTTAGGAATGAGATACCTGACCAAGGGGAAGGGGATCACAATTGAGGTTAGATTGAGGAAAAAATGGAAAATATCTTAAGGTAGAACCACTGAAGTTCGATGGAAAGGCCATCAGAGATGGGGTTGAGGCCTAGATCATAGGGATGAAAAAATATTTTGGGCTTCGCAACCTGTCAGATCAATCCAAGGCTACTTGGGAAGCATATCAATTATCTGGAGAGGAAGCTACTTGGTGGGACAATGAGAAGGAAAAAGAGAGACATTCGGAAGAAGAAATCACATGGGATTTTTTCCTCCAATCTATAGGAAGAGGTGTCTACCACAGCTTTTCTTTGACAAGAAAATTACTAAATTTTAAAATTTGACCCAGGGAGGCTCGATAGTAGTGCAGTATTGAGAGAAGTTTACCAACTTGCTTAAGTATGTGTTGCAGTATCAATTTGATGTGTTTCCAGATTTGAAATTTTACACTGGCACTGAGACCCCACATTGGAGCTGAAGTAGATCTTTCGTAATTCTCCTACTATGGAAAAAGCTTTTGAAAAGGCTATTAAGAAAGAACATAAGTTTCAATAGTTGTCTAATATTTGTAAAGGATCAGACTCCAAGCCTCAGTTTAGAAACAAAAGATTTCAGAAGGGTGAAAGATAGAAAGGAAACAAGTCCCATCATATTAGAAGTTTCAAAAGGGAAGGTGACCCTCTAGAGAAGGAAGAAGGAAACCAAGATAAAATGAATAAAAGAACTAAGAAGGGCAACAACAGCTATAATAGTAGCTAGGGATACCCAAAAGAGGATAAGGATGGGAGTCAAAAAGGACCTTGAGATAGGTGCTACACTTGTGGGGGAGATCATTATGCATCTAACTACCCTCATAAGTTGAGGAAATGGAAAGAAGGAAACTAGCGGCAAACCCTGCAACACAGGATCCATGCAGCAGTGGATAACAGGAAAGCAGAGTACTGAGCTTCTCTAATTCAATCAAAAATAAGATCTATGCCAGACCATTTCTATTTTGATAGATACTAGAGCTTATAATTTGTAACTTTTGGATTTTTATTGTGTTAGAATTTTTTCATCAGTGTTCTGGATTACACTCTGTGATCAATCATCAGGATAATAAAGAGCATAAGGAGATGAATAATAGTTAGATGCAAACCTAGATTGCTTAAAAAGAGGAGAGGAAATCCTTTTAAGCAATCTAGGTTTGCATCTAACTATTATTCATCTCATTATGCTCTCTATTATCCTGATGGATCATAGAGCGTGATCTGAAATGTTGATGAAAAAATTCTAACAAAATCAAAATCCAAAAGTTACAAATTACAAGCATTATGGATTGTGGAAATCTCATAGCATTAATAGATACTAGAGCTACCAGGTGCTTCATAGATCCTAGAATGATTTCTAAGTTACCCATTCAACCTGGATATATGAAAAATTCATGGTCTATTTAGTATGGAAATCGAGTAGAGAGGGAAGTAGATTCATTTTTCTTTTGCAGTGAGCTACAACTTCCCAAATTCATGACCCAAGTTAACATTTATGTTGCACTATTAGGAGCTTATGATGAAATCTTAGGAATCAACTGATTGATTTAACACAAGGCTATAATAAATTGTGAGGATAAGATGGTGAGTTGTTTGGACTACTATGGGAACCTAATTGAGATAGATGGGATACAACAACCCCTGGAACTTAGATAGATCTCAACTATGCATATTAAGAGAGTTTAGAGGAAGGGTTGTGTCATATATGTTATGCATGTTAGTGAAAATGATGATGAGAAACTATATCTTGGAAACTATCCAATTCTTAGGTAATTTCAAGATGTGTTTATCGAAGATCTCACCAAGATGCCTCCAAAAAAAGAATTTAATTTCTCCATCAAATTAGTGTCAGGAGTCAGGACATAGTCTAAGGCCCCATACAGGATGACCACCATAGAGCTATATGATTTGAAAGCCCAACTACAGGAGTTAGTATGTAAGGGGCTTATCAGACCTAGTGTGTCACCTTGGGGAGCACCAGTTATCTTTGTGAAAAAGAAGGATGGAACCTTGCATCTATGTATAGATTATCAAATGTCGAACAAGGTGACCATCAATAATCACTACCCTCTTCCAAGGATCAAAAAATTATTTGATCAAATGATTGGAGTGATAATATTCTCAAAAATAGTTCTTGGGTCTGGTTACCATTAGTTGAGAATAAAGGAGGAAGATATTCTAAAGACAACTTTTCAAACTCTATATGGGCATTATGATTTCACTGTTGTACCCTTTAGGTTGACCAATGCACCTACAACCTTCATGAATCTCATGAATAGTGTGTTTCAAGACTGTCTGGATGATTTTGTCCCAATCTTTATTGATGATATTTTAGTTTATTCCAAGTCTATTGAGGAACACAATCGACACTTGAAGATAGTCTTACAACATCTAAGAGAAAAGAAGCTCTTTGGGAAGCTATCCAAGTGATAATTTTATCAAGATAGGGTACATTACCTTGGCCACATTATCTCAGCTAAGGGAGTCTCTGTGGACCCTAAGAAGATAAAAGAAATTGTGGAATGTTTGGCACCTCATAATGTGTTAGAGCTGTGAAGTTTTATGGTCCTTGTTGGTTACTATAGAAAATTTTTACAAGGGTTTTATAAAATAGAAGCCCCAATAACATTTTTTCAAAAGAAAGGAAAGAGGTTCGAGTGGATCGTGAAGTGTGATCAAGCTTTCTAGCTCCTTAAGGAGAAGCTCACTGCAGCTCTAATATTAATTATTCCCAATCCCAATGGTGAATTCTTAGTGATCACAGATGCTTCAAGAGATGGATTAGGAGTAGTGTTAATGCAAGAAGGGCAAGTGGTGGTGTATGAATATAGGAAGACAAAAAAACCTAAAGTAAAATATGTACCACATGACTTGGAATTAGCAATTATAGTGCATTCCCTGTAGATGTGGAGACACTATCTTTTGGGAAATCCATTTGAGCTCAAAATAGATCACCTAGGATTGAGATACATTTTTACTCAACCTAACCTTAATGCACATCAAAGGAGGTGGCTAGAATTCCTTAGTGAACTTATGAGTTTGGAATTAAGTATATAAAAGGGAAGGAAAATTGAGTGGAAGATGCTCTTAGTAGAAAAAGACATCTGGTAGCCATGACCTCTATGAGGTTCAATCTAAAATAGTAGGTGATGCAACACTTGCAAGGTGATGAGCATTATGAGAAGGAAAAAAAGGCTCTAGAAGAGAATCCATTAGACCATCGATTTGATGGATACATGATTTAACCAAATGGTATCTTAAGATACCAGGGATGAATGTATATTCTAGATTCTAGAGAGCTTAGGAAGCTTGTCCTAGATGAGTTCCACAATGCATCATATTCAGGACACCTCAGAGTTACAAAGATGATTGTAGAATTGAAAAAATTATACTTTTGGTCAAGACTTAGAAGGGACATAGTGGAATACATAGCTAGATGCTTGGAGTGTCAGCAAGTTGAGGCTAAACATGTGCATCCATCAAGGCTCCTTTATCCTCATGATCTACCTGAGTACAAATTACAAGTGATCAGTATGGACTCTGTGCAGGGGCTACCTTTAAGTAAGAATAGGCATGATGTCATTCTGGTGGTAGTCAATAAGTTGACTAGGGTGGCACATTTTATTCCAAGCAACCTTAAGGATGGATCATTAACCTTGGTAAAGAAATTTGTCCAAGATATCTTCCATTTACATGGAGTGCCAAAGACCATTATATGTGACAAAGATACATAGATGAAATCAATGTTCTGGACCACCTTGAATGCAACATTGGGGACTAAGTTGAACTTTAATTCAGCCTACCATCCTTAGACTGATGGTAAAAATAAGAGAGTGAATCAAGTTGTAGAAGATCTCCTTTGGATGTACTATATGGATCAACAATATAAATGGGAAGAGTACCTACCATCGGTAGAATTTTCTTATAACAACTCTCACCATGCATCCTTAGGTATGGCACCTTTCGAGGCTCTATTTGGGTGAAAGTGTCGTACTCCCATAAATTTGCATAGGTTGGAAGACATGATCATAGTGGGTCTTGAGATGCTAAAATAAATGGAAGAGTAGATGAGGCGTATCAAGAGAAGACTGAAAGATGCAACAGATAGGAAAAAGAGCTATGTCAAAAGAAAAAGAACCTTTGGACAATTTGCAGTCGGGGATAAGGTCTTTCTAAGAGTCAATCCATATAAGAGCTCAATTACCTTCAGGAAGTCATCAAAGTTGGCTCTGAGATACGTGGGACTGTTTGATGTGTTGGAAGTAATCAACCCAATTGGATACAAACTTTCTCTATGCCCTCGTCTAGCTCGAATCCATAATTTGTTTCATGTATCTTTGTTAAAACCATACCACCTAGATGCATCTCACATACTTGATTGGCATTAGATTTACAGGTGGAGGATCCAAGAGTGGTGCTAGTGGAGCCCACTAGAATTCTGGATCTAGATGCAATGTCAAGTTGTGAAACATAGACATAGTTCAATATAAGGTCCAATGGGACCAATATCATGAGAACAATACTACTTGGGAAGATGTAGAGGAGATAGAATTTTCTTTCCCTCATTTGCTTTCTTAGATAGACTACTAATGGATATCTTATATATTTTTGTCTAATTTTTTGGATTGGTATGTTATGATGATGTTTTGGCTTGTAAACAATGTAATTGATAAATATGTGAAATATTTTTTGTTTGATTAGACATCGAGACGATATCTCTTTCTAGTGGGGAAGGATGCCATATCTTGATTTGATTACTAAATTTTTAATATTGAGGAAAATTGAAATATTTGGAAAATATAAATTTTATCATTTTATTTATGGAATTTGATAAAAATGTAATGAAAAAATTGAAAATGAATATTATGCATTTTGTGATTAAGAAATTAATTCATGAGATTATCAGTTAAAGGCTACTAACAAGTGGACAAGTGTAAGAATGTGTTTGCAGGAAATAGGTTCAAGGATGAGACTTGATTGAGGTAGGCACACTTAACCGGATGACCACAATAAGCAAGAATGGAATTTGGAATCTCACACACCATTGTAGAATCATGACATTTGCATATGCTTGAAAATTTAATGAATTTCATTATACTCAGTATGAGAAATATAAATTAGTGAAAAAAAAAAATAGTGTATTATCTACATATCATGTCTGTTTCAATATTATATTCAACGAAAATTGAATAAGAAATTCAATTCATCAAACAAAATCATTGTGTGAAAAACTATTTCATTTTTGAATGCATGTATATGAATTCATGGAGACAAGTTGAATGTGTATGTGCAACTATATGAATGCATATATATACTAAGATATATATATATATATATATATATATATATATATATATATATATATATATATATATGAATGATTTCCTCGAATTAAATTCGATTCTTCATAAGAATAATGGAATCATGGGATTTGAAAATATGTAACTCCCACCAAAAATGGGATAGGGGCTAACCCCCACTGATGGAAAAAAGCTTCAGTTAACACTCAAAATGGAGTGAGTGGGTGACCAAAATAATAAAATAGGTGACAACGAATTAAGACCACAATCTCCCCAAAATTAGCAGGGAATCCATTGTGGTGAGGGGAATCAAAAAATCTAGCAAAAATGAAGGAAAAAGAAGGTAGAGAGAGGGAACGATGGAAAGTTGGAAGGAGTAATCATTGAGAAAGCTACATTTGAGGTATTCAAATTTATTTTCATTTAGTTTCCTCTCTTTTTTGAATGAGTTTCTTATCCTACAAAAGATAGAAATGTAGTTGTATTATGTGTGCCTTAACATTCATTTGACATTTGGGTTATTATGTTGCTTTCAGGGATCAATTTATGTAATGCCCTTTTTGTGGGACAAGTCACTTGATGGCTCTGTAAAGCTTGTTTAATCCTTGTGAAGGGAAGCGGGCTCCGTGCCCAATGTGGGTATTATACTCGTATGAATGTTAAATCCACATGGTAGTGGCCATACAACTAACCATTGAATATTTCCTTGTTATATTATTATTTTCCTATATGATTACCAGAGCCTGTAGGTGACTAGTCGAGTTTATCTTAATGTTTTATATTTCATATGAAAGTGTCAAGAACAACATGTTGAGACCCACCTAATGATGAGTTAGGGTGGCGATACATGCCCTGCATCTTGCAAGGGCTAAGCAATGTTTAAATCACTTTTGATTTATCTATTAAAATCTCACCAAATACTATTAGTGAGAGGTCGTATTATTGATACCAATTGATGTATCTAAACTTTGTGATACCCGTGACAGGCTTCTCAATCTGTACAAGTTGATAACATGGAATGATGAGCATGGGTATATATATATGTATATATATACACATGATTATAGATATACATTTGATCACTATTGATATCATGTTGGTAACCGATTCGAAGCCTTGGTTCTATTATGTTGTTTTCCTTATGTATTTGATTGATCTATATTATTATGGGATGAACCTGTGGCTTGATAGATATTGGCTACTATTATAAACCCCAAGGCATCCATACCATGTTATAATTAGTGGATGATAACATGTGTATCGATACCCTTGAGGGATGGATCATTAATGAGCATGGTATAAATTTCATTTTCAATTTTCACAAAATTGAATGGATATTTTGATTATAAGGAAACAAGCATGGACCCTTATGTTGAAAAAAAATGAAGGTATAATATATATGTTAATATTGTCTTTATGGAAGAAGTATTTCTATTAGGTTTCATTTAAACTGCTCTATTTCTTAATGAAAGACAAGTTACTGTGAAACAAATGTTTTCATTCGTATCTACACTAGAAATTGATGATAATTAAATCTGACTGGAATAATGTTATTTTTTTACTCAATATGAAAATAAACCAGTATGAAAGGGAAACTTTATTTAATTCTTCAGAATGTAAACACATTATTCAAAATATGTTCATTTCTTGGCATATATGTGAACATGCATAAACATCCCTTTATGTATGTGCACATACATACGGTATACCTTCTGATTCATCTTGATTATTTTACTCATTGAGCATGATATAGATGTTTTTCAAATGGAACCAAGAAGCAAACCTCAAACACTATTGAATTGAAATTACATGTTGAACCAACAATTTTGATGTGTTCTATGTGCTTCTCTTGCACTCTTAGGGTTTTTCACCTAAAAGGAGAGAGATAGAACACTAAAATTGAGGTGGTTCATTCAAATACATGATTTTCTGATGTGATTAAGACTAAATGCAATGTTGTAAATGTAGCTAAATGATGTAATTGACTGATTATTAATGTGCAAAACTAATGTAATATGCAATGTTTGAAAATAAATGTCATATGCAGAAAATGAAATAGAGACAAAAACTAATGCAAACATAATTGAACAAGGTCAAATAGAGTGCACCTAGGAATTGGATGATGAATCTGGAATGCTCAGAAGTCTAGCAAAAATTAGTGTAAATCACTAGTGAGACTCATTTTCCATTGATGATGAATCAGTCCTGCTACTGACAAAAACACCTGAAACTACTTTCTGGCTGTCGGTAATTGGAATTTGACAAAATCAAAATTTTCAGCCTTAAGGTGGGACTCATTCACCACTTATGGTGAATCATTCCTCCTCCAAAATTTTGTGAAATCAAAGGTCAATCCTGTAGCTCCAGATCTGCACTTCTTTGAACTTGTTGGGTTGACGGAGTCAAATCTAGAGAAAATGGACTGTAGGTTGTCTCCAAGCTTGAAATAGGGTTTAGTTGACTTGAAACACTTCATTGACTTCTTGTCCACTTTTCAACACCTAATTGCTTAACAAATCTGCATACAAAAGTATGCGAACACACATGCAAAAGGGGAAAATGGTTAAGGGTTAGGGTATAGGGATTTTCCTTGGTCAAATCCCACTTTGGTAATCAAACCCTTAATGAAGAAATGAAATGAAATGAACAAGGAATGATGAATAAACAACATGAAAATGTCCTAAACTTAGCACAATCTTGTTGAAGAAATATGAAGATATGTCAATGGGTGCTCCAAGATGATTGATGAATGCTGGATTGAATGATGCAAAGTGCTTGAATTCTAATTGATGTCGAATGAGTGAATGTAAGTGAATGATTGAATGAATGGGGGTTAAAAAGGATGTAAAAACACTTATTTATACACACTTATGCCCTAATAACCTAATAATGCCTCATCACAGCCCGATAAAAGGTCTTTTTGAATAAAAAATCGAAAGGAATTTTGAATTATTATGAATTTGGAGCCAAGAGGGACTCATTTGCCACCCATGGCAAATGGGTCCCACTCTAGGCTTGTAAATGGGTGTTAGGAATTAACTTGCATTTAATGTTGTTTATTAGTTTTGCATTTAAAAATACACTTAATTCAGTCTTATGAGTGCATAAAGGGGTCAAATATAAAGCATAAGAAAGGTGTAAATAGTGAAATCAAGCCTAGAAAAGCGTGAAATCTTGTTACAAGACTTTACAACACTTTAGAATAGGAATTGATAAGTGATGAAAAGGTGATTTTTAGGTGAATTATAATGAAAAGAGTCTAGAGAAGTGTAGAAATGTGTTACAACACTTCACAACACCTTCACAAGAAATCATAATTTGAATTTGAAGGACCTAATGTGAATGCATAAGCTACATTTCAACATTAAATCAAAGTAAAATAAGTCAAATATCATAAGAGAAAGACCTAAAAGACCATGAAAATGTCAATGATCCATTTTTTTATGATACATTTAGCCCCCACTTTAGTGAGAGGATGAACTTACTTCAAACTCACACTAAAGTAGCCATGCATATCGAGAAAGATTCAAATGCACTTATGTTAGCAAGATGGAACGACAATGATCAAGAGGGATGATCAAGCCCCTAGAATGAAGATCCCATGACAAGATAAACATAAGAACAAAGGAACACACACAAGAAATAAAGAGAAGAGATATGAAAAGGGAATAGTCATATCAAGATTCGATTATTTTTCCAACTACTTGTGGACTAGATCTAGGCTATTTGTGAGAAAAAGAGAATGGATACTCACTTTGGGGCGATAAAACTCATGGCGCTCTACTGGGTGAGAAGACCCAAAAGGTGAGAAACATACACTAGTTGGTATGCACTCACAAACACAGACGTGGCTATGGGAAAAGTTGTGTTGCTAAATGGGCTTCTTGCTCAACCATATCAAATTTATACCTCCTGATAACTTTAACAAGGCGCCACAAGGGAAAATTTTGGTTCGTGCTTCATGAGACAAGAAAAGATCTGTATGCTTAGAACTCATGAACAAAGAGCAAGGTACCACAGGCATGCAAGTTGTGTTATGCAAGGTGGCAATATGAATGCAAAATGTAAAATGAAAAATATGTTCAAAGGATTCTTGTTAAGTTCATGCAAGGTCAGTCACTTAGGGAACATTGTGTCTAACATATCCAAAAGAGGACCAATCAAAGAATGGTATATTCGAAACTTAGGGGATGTAGTGTGTCACATCAGGACACTAAGAGGAATGCAATATGCTAGGATAGATCACACTTATGAAGGACATCACACCCAATTCCATCCACAAAGTGACAAACATATCGTATGAAGTGGCAAGGCTACACTAACAACCAAGAATGCAAATAAAATGATGCCAATGTATGCCCCCCAATTTAAAAGAATTGCTACACACCGTTCTATGAGTAAAATTACTTTAAAGTAGCGAAGGAAAGATGCAAAAAGAAAACAAGACATGAGAGCCAACTCAAAAAGCTCCTATGCCAAGTCATATGTTTCCAAGTAAGGCTATGTCATGTAAAAAAAAAAGAAAACAAAAGAAAAGGAGGGTTGCCCCCCATAAAAGAATAGACCAAAAAAATAAGGGATCTATGGATTTGGGGTTAGTATGTTTGTTGCTGCAATGCTTTTATTAAAGAGCTTAGAATTGTCATCATTACCCAAAACACATAGAATCGGAAGAATGACACAAAAAGAGCGAAAAGAAAGAAAAAAAGTCCATTTTGGGTCAACATGGAAGAGACATTTCAGTCTCAACGCTTTGGATCATCCCCAAAAGGAAAAACACAAGTGAAAAGAAGATGAAAATGAAAAAGAAAAAAATCTTTTGGGTCAACATGAAGGATACATTTCGGTCTCAATGCCTTGTGTCATCCCCAAAAGGAAAACACATGAAAAAGAAAAAGTAAAAAGGAAAAGGGACCATTTGGGTCAACATGGAAGAGACATAGGGCATCCCAATGCTTTGCATCATCCCCAAAAGGAAAACACAAAACAAAAGTGAAAAATAAAATGCAAAAATGTATGACATATAGAAGAATAGAGGTATAATTAGAGGAAGTGTACAAAGAGAAAAAGAACATCAAATGAACACTATGGGGGAACATGATATACACATACAATCACACCAAAGAAAGAGGAAAATGTAAAAGGGGCTAGTAATGAAAATGCAAGTCAACCATTAACTAAGTTATTGGCTTCTCAATCTCAAGTAGTGTAAGTGGAAGGTGAATAACACAATTAAGAGACAAAGGAAAAATGCATTACGAGGAAAACGCTAACAAATTATTGCCTCCATAGAGTGTAAGAATGAGCCAAGGTAGGTGATGGGAAGGATCATGCAATAGTGAGAATGGAAAATTCTACAACTATGGCATGATAAAGGGATGTGATTTTAAGGGATGATAGGAAAGCAGTCGATATCAATGAAGCGATACTTGTTTAGTATGTCCTTCAATGTCCAACATTCTTGAGTTCGGTGTCCAAGAAGATGATGGTATTTACAATATGGAGAGTCTTTAGGATGGATGACCAGCCTATTTCAAGGTGGTAAGAGTATAAGGCCTTTGTTTAAAAGAAGTTGAAGTCTCCTTTCACATTCAGGTGGTGGATGGATAGGGAACTTTAGTTTCTTCAATTTGTAGGGTTGTTTTTTTTTACTAGTTTCTCCTTTTTCATAGATGACAGGAGGAAGAGGACCCATAGGGATCCTAGCATCCTTGTCATTAGAATCGGGTAATGGTTATTCACGTGGAAGGAGAATTTTTAAGTTACGAGGAGAATCAAATATCACTATACCATCATCTTGAAGTTTCCAATATTCAAAAGGAGGCTTATCAACATGAGGAGGATCTTGATATCCTATTCTTGTTGTGTTTTCTTTTGTTGGTCTTTGTGAACTAAAATTTGGTGAATGTCATGTGCATTTGTTGTGTCACAACCTTGTTTACTTAGGATAGTAAAGCCTTTTACATATGCTTCTTCAAGGTTGATTGGTGTGTTTGTGACTTTGTTATCATAAAATGGTTGAGGATGTGGTTTTTTAGAGGAACTAGGTCCACTTGATGAAGGGAACTTAGGTCCTTCATTTGTTTTGGGATATAGGTATCCAAAGTGATTAGGAGGTGCAACTGTAGGAAGATCTTTTGACTTCATGGATGGGTAAAAGGCTGCATTGGCTTCAAGGTTATCAAGACATTCATTTAAGAACTTGTTCATGCTATCATCATCTTATCCAATGATGTCTACATCACAAGGAGGAAAATCATGAGATGAAGGAGAATGAGGAAGCTCAAGGTTATTAGGATCACAACCAAATGTACAATTGGACATGTCTACTAGGGATTTCAATGAATTCTAAAACTTATTAAAGCAGAAAGCCATGATGAAAATGAATAAAAGTAAACTAATATGCAAGAAATAGAAAGAAATAGAAAATATGGAAAGTATAACATAAAGTAACTACAAAAAACTGTAATGCAGAAAATACCCAAAAAATACCTGAAAATGTTGTTTAAAATGTGTAGGTGGACTGATTTTCCTAGGGTGGCGAATGAGTCCAGGTATGAGATTTTTTTGTGTTTTTCAGAAAAAATAAAGTGATTTTAATGCTTTTCAGATGTAAAATAAGAATGCAAATGTATATTTTTAGTTTCTAAATTATTTTATATTAAAAAATGAAGTCTATACAAGTCTTTCACTATATAATTTGAGAAGCCCTAGGATGCAAAAACAAAACAAAACCTAATTGAATTTTGATGCAAATGAAACCTATGATGAAAGATGCAGTTAAAATCAAAAAGATAATGTGTTCAATATGCAGGTTCACCAAAATGAACCAACAATTTTGATGTGTTCTATGTACTTCTCTTGCACTCTTCAGTTTTTTCACCTAAAAGGAGAGAGATAGAACACTAAAATATAGGTAGTTCATTCAAATAAAGGATTGTGTGATGTGATTAAAACTAAATGCAATATTGTAAATGCAACTAAATGATGTAACTAACTGATTATTAATGCAAAACTAATGTAATATGCAATGTTTGAAAACATAATGTGATATGCAGAAAATGAAATAGAGATGAAAACTAATGCAAAAGGAATTGAACAAGGTAAAAAAGAGTGCACCTAGGAATTGGATGATGAATCTAGAATGCTCTGAAGTTTGACAAAAATCAGTGTAAATCACCATTAGGAATCATTCGCCACTGATGGTGAATCAGTCTTGCTATTGACAAAAACACCTGAAACTGCTTTTCGATTGTTGGGAACTAGAATCTAACAAAATAAAAAAATTTAGCCTTAAGGTGGGACTCATTAGCCACTAATGGTGAATCAGTCCACCTCCAAAATTATGTAAAATTAAAGGTCAATCTTGTAGCTCCAAATCTGCACTTGTCTTCTTGTCGGGTTGATGGAGTCAAATCTACAGAAAATAGACTGTAGGTTGTGTCCAAGCTTGAAATAGGGTTTAGTTGACTTGAAACACTTTGTTGAATTCTTTTCCACTTTTCAAAATGGTCTAATTAGTTGAAAAATCTGCATACAAAAGTTTGTGAATACACATGCAAAAGGGAAAAAATGGTTAAGGGTTAGGGTATAGGGATTTTCCTTGGTAAAATGCCACTTTGGTAATCAAACCCTTAATGAAGAAATGAAATGAAATGAACAAGGAATGATGAATAAACAACATGAAAATGTCCTAAACTCAACAAAATCTTGTTGAAGAAATCTGAAGATATGTCGATGGCTGCTCCAAGATGATTGATCAATGCTTGATTGAATGATGCAAAGTGCTTGAATTCTAATTGATGTTGAATGAGTGAATGCAAGTGAATGATTCAATGAATAGGGGTTAAGAAGGATGTAAAAACACTTATTTATACACACTTATGCCCTAATAACCCAACAATACCTCATCATAGGATGATAGAAGGTCTTTTTGAATAAAATCCTAAAAGGAATTTTGAATTATTATGAATTTGGAGCCAAGAGGGACTCATTCACCATGGTGGCGAATGAGTCCCACTCTAGGCTTGTAAGTGGGTGTTGGGAATTAACATACATTTAATGTTGTTTGTTGGGTTTACATTAAAAAATACACTTAATTCAGTCTTATGAGTGCACAAAGGGGTCAAATATAAAGCATAATAAAGGTGTAAATAGTGAAATCAAGCCTAGAAAAGTGTCAAATCTTGTTACAAGACTTTACAACACTTTAGAATAGGACTTGATAAGTGATGAAAAGGTGATTTTTAGGTGAATTATAATGAAAAGTTTTTAGAAAAGTGTAGAAATGTGTTACAATACTTCACAACACCTTCACAAGACATCATAATTTGAATTTTAAAGACCTAATGTGAATGCATAAGTTACATTGCAACATTAAATCAAAGCAAAATAAGTCAAATATCATAAGAGAAAGAACTAAAATACCATGAAAATGTCAATGATCCATTTTTCTATGGTACACATCTGATATTAGATGAATGGTTATACCAAATGTGAATGAATATTATTTGATTTTGTTAAATTGAATGATACAAGAATTCTTTGGCAGACTGTAGCACACTAGAATGTTGCTAATGGATGGTCTAAAGGGAGGAATACCCCTTGATATTCAATAAGCTTTTCTTTTGGGAATGGGTGTTGTTGATGTGATTTTTATGACCGCATCAATCAGTTCTAGAACAAAGTAATCTGAAGGCTACTCTATTCTGTCTTGATCAAAGAATCTCGTGCACTAAGATTGCTAGTAAGATCACATGTTCAACTCCAAGGTTCTGAAATGCTTTGGAATACCCTCAGTAGGTTCGTTGTGATTTTCTATTTTTCACGAGGGGACTTACAAAATCGTTCAAAAGGTTCGTAGTTGACAGCAAGTTAAAGATTTGAAGGGGATTTCATGCAAATGATTTAGCGTTGATGTATGACTTTCCTAAAACTAACCAAAATTGAACAGAATTGAATGGTTGTAGAGATTTAGAAAATTATCTCCTAGTCTAAATGCAAGAGGTATTGAGTTTGACTTCAATGAACTTCAAATGAATGTTGTCTTGCCTCCTATTGGACAACTTTGACAAGGTTGGTGCAATCTTCAAGGGAGCGAAAAGATGTTCAAATCACGATTCAACAATGCAAATACCATCAAAATGATGCATACATACACATGAATCTTGACCGAAGTTAAGTTTAAAAGGTATTCCAGTTGACCACGGAGGACAAACTTACCATTAGTAAGCTTGTTAGTGGTATGGATTAATGAAGCTCACTTAAATCAAACACAACCACCCATAATTAACTATTTTTTGAAAATTACTCTAACTTAAATCCTACTTGAAGTCGAAGGGAAAAGAAACCTCACAAACTACTCATGAAAAAAGTGGAGTTCACCATCAATGAAATTCTTTTATTATGATAGCCTTCGTAACAATTTCTTACAAAATTCTCAAAGGGAGAATTCCCCTTCTCCTTCAAACAATGCAATGAAACTATTCTAACTATAACTATCTCTCTATGCTCTAGCAAAATGTCTACTCTCTAGTCCGATGAAATGTCTAACTAACTAGTGTACAAATGAGGGGACTCCCCTTTATATAGCTGGCCAATCCAATGGATGGTCCAGATCAAATTACAATGGATGGCTCAGATCGAGCCACCTCAGCCCTAGACAAGATTCACCCTAAAAAATGCCAGAAGGTGGAGGAGTGGCGTCATTAATGATCTCAAAAATAGCATATTCCTCCTTGACCACTATGGGTAATTAATGCCCACTACCCCTCCAGAAGATTCTTGTCCATGACTTTGTTTCCATTTCTCTTCTCTCTGACCTCGTAAGCTATGAACTAGGCCATCACTAAATAAACTTCTTGTTCTGAAATT
This sequence comes from Sequoia sempervirens, assembly GCA_007258455.2. Classification (NCBI taxonomy): domain Eukaryota; kingdom Viridiplantae; phylum Streptophyta; class Pinopsida; order Cupressales; family Cupressaceae; genus Sequoia; species Sequoia sempervirens. The sequence goes on along the minus strand of VDFB02000003.1, from coordinate 360,055,354 downwards.
GCTGAAGTAAGGTTGAGCTGATATTCAAGGATGGCGACCATTTGCTCCTGTCTGTCACAAGATTTTCTCCAACTCTCAATGGATTCCTGTGCGCTCTGAATGATAGCTGAAAATGTGGAAATGTTCTCAAAGTCAAGCTGAGAAAACCCCTTCATCTCTAAGAAGAATGGCTGCAACCTCCCTTTCAATCCATCAACTTCTACCTCCTCGGGAGTTAGTCTCTTTGAGAACAACGCCTCTAGTGTATTAAGGATGCCCTCATGGATATTTATTATTGATTTACTAATTTTAGATGACTCTGCCACTACCATGTCGAAGAAGCCTTTGCTAGTGAACGCAGCCGAATGCCACCCAAGAAAGTCATATCTATCATCGGCTTCAATCACCCCTTCATCAACTAAAGTCTACATGGTTACGCACATCAAAGTAGCCAGGTGAGGAATGGTCTTGTCCTAGAATATATGAGTGTCACCCCAAGCCTGCTCGATGTTCTCCAAGCACGAGAGGATATTAGAAGCACTCTGAAAAGAGGAGACAAGATCAGCCATGAATTTCTCAGCTTCAGCACAGACACTGCCTACCCACTTATCTCCTTCTTGAATAGCCTTCCTCATTTCTTCGAGTCCACTAATTGACTCTCGTGGTAGCTTAGGTGGAAGCTCTACTGCTGGGTTCTCTTGAGCACATGGATGTGCTCGATGCCATACATATCCAACTAATGCCTTATGATCCTTCTTCAATCTCTTATACTTTTCCTCCTTTCGTACCATCCTATCCCTTAGCGCCTAGAAGGAATTTTGTGCCTCCTCAACAACCTGAGCTCTAGAAGGATGCCCTAATTCAATCGTAGTGACTGTGTATTTTTCAAGCATCACATCACCTAGATCATAGTGCTCCCTTGGAACTACAATATGGAAAATGCGCGAACTAGCCTTATCTATTTCCATTTAGGAATATTTTCTGGCTCTCTTCCTTTTTGGTGACCTACTTGTTCTATTCAAGACCTCCTCCATTTCTATTCTTGGGTCAATTTCATCCTCCTAATCTCTCCTTATCACGCGTGAGAGCCAATTTGGAGCATTCCACGGAGTGCCATAAACAATAAGGGGCTGCTCCTCTATTGCCTCAACCTCATGAACTTCCTCTTGAGCAATGTTTGTGCGAGGCTCATCTGTCTCCATATGCTGACTCTCCTCCTCATGAGCTCTAACCTAGGTTCCGTAATATCTTCCTCTGCAAAAGCTGCCTCAAGTGCATGATCAAAGTGAATGTCTGTCTCTATTTCTTCTCCTCCTTCTAGTTGATCAGCACTCTCAGGAGCATTGACACTCTGACTGTCTAGTTCTCTTGGCAATGACTGGTTAACTTCTCCAATTTCTGGCTCCTCATTCACTCTAACCCTCTAGTCTGCAAACAGTGAGACTTCATGTATGCTGGAGGATCGTTCCAAAAACTGAGAAGGTGATGTATCTTCTGATCTCTGTGTTTCAGGCTAAATTGGTTCTTCTTGTTATTGCGGCTTCACAACCTAGGCAATCTGTTTCTTCTTTGTTGACACTAGTGGCCTCCGATCACCCATGAGATTGTACGAGAGGGAAATCGATCTTGTCTTCAACCTGTGAACATTCCCATCCACCCAAAACCTCGTAAAGGTCATGAAAAGAATAGACAAAGTTTCTAAGTCTGTAATCTCTGGCTCAGCCCAATCTGGGGGTGGGACTGGCATGTTCTTTATTGACTCATAGTCCGGGTGTGTAAGTCTGTTATCTTCATCAACTTGATCCGGAACCTGGACCACCTCTCATTCTCTGATTAGATTCAAGGGAAATCTGGAGAATGTTCTTCTAATTTCACCTTCATCTTGTGCATTTTCCCAAAAATCCTCTAAGTGAGCCTTTTGCCTATACTCTTCACCCTGCATAGTTCCAATCTTCCCTCGAGGATCAAAGTCCTGCCAGTTGGTATGGAGAGTGAACTAGTAGAACTGCAATTCTTCCTCTGCCTCCTTGGCTGCTTACAAAGAAGGGCACTCCTCAAGCGAGTTTCCCAAAATAATAGGGAAGTGCAAGCCTCCTTTCTTCTTCCTTCTTATAATTTTGTCATAGGCCACAAGTTGCCTAGACACCTCAAGCATGATCATTCTATTTGTAGGATACCTCGGCAGTCGGTAGGCATATGAATGGTGACCTGGCAGCCTTAAATATGTAAACTTGGGGAATTAGACAAACCAAAACCCGTACTCTTCGATCAACTCATGTGCCTCCTTAGATATTCTTTACTGCAATCTTCCTTGAAGAGTCCTCGTGAGGTACATTGTGAAGGTGTCATTCACCCTCTTCAAATGAGAGGTGCTCGTGAGATGCAACTGCCTGCAAGATTCATGAATCTTGAATTGATTGAAGCTGCACCCAATCGGCTCCTGGTACGCCAACCCCTTGTATTTCATCATCTGAGCCAACATGTAGATAACATACAAACTCATGTAGAACGTCCTCGTTCTCCTTAGATTTTTGAACTGCTCATTGATGTTATCACTTATCATTTGCGCCCAATCCACATCCACCTTTCCTTCCAGCACCACGCTAATATAGAAGAACATCCATGACTCGAACACATATCCCTGTGGGCTACCATTAACTCAACTGAGCATCATGATCAAGTCACAATACTCCTGATTTAGCTCCTCTGAAATAATCTATTTTGGTAACTTGGCGCTAGGAGGCTTTGACTTCCTCATCCACGTCGTGTTAATCCTCTTAGCACACTTTTCGAAAGATGCAACATACATCTTGTCAGCCTTCTCCCTGGACTTGTATAACATTTTTTCCATGGCTAGGATCCCGAATGCTTCGCTAATTGCCTCAGCTATGAAATTAGCTAGCAGCATGCCATCTAGAGAACAATCATCTGGTGGTCTTAGTTATAATTTTCACACTCCATGATAAGCTCTGGACATCTAACTGCTGGTGGGAAACCAACTGCCACATACAACCCACTTTTTACAATGTTATGCGAGGTCACTGTCAGAGGATTACCACCCTGCCCATACATTCTTCTCTTGAAGGCTTCAAGGTTGAAAGAACCGAGGTTGGTGTCCGTCAAACTTCTGAACTTTGACATGAACTTTGATTTTGGAATAAAAGACTTCTTCAATTGTTTGATAATAGCTTGTCTAGAAGCATTCTCTTTGATAGCTTCAACATTTCCCACCTTGGCTCTAGCCTTTCTCATTCCAGCAACATCTCCCTTTCTGCTTTCAGTCATCTACAAAACAAAAAGTAAGCATTATAATTCAAACTTTTAAAAATAAAAGGTTCGTGAGATGGCTGGCAAGTGGAGTTGGCTGCAAATAAATAAAAACTTCAGCATTAAAACTCCAACTCCAAACCTCGAGAAATTTAAAACTCTAAAATTTAAAACTTCAAACTCTCAGCAACTTGCAGCCACAGTAATTTCAGCTCCTCGAAAAAAATCAAGTCAGCACTTCGAAAAATCAAATTTCACTTCTTCTCAGTACTCACTTTCAACAACTCGGAGAAATAATTTTCTCAACTTTGGTAACTTCTACTTCAGATTTTATTTCTTCTCAGCAATTCTCAACTCTCAACTTTCAGTATTCAAAGAAATAATCCATCTTTAGCAACTCAGCAATTTCAACTTCCAGCACTCAGAAAAATAATCTAACTTCAGAAATTTCTCACTATTCAACAACTTTCAACTATTACTCAAACTCAACAATCACTTTCAGCTCACCAGCACAAATTTCAAATCAACAATTTTGTGAAGAAGAAATGAAAAACTTTGAAGTTTTTATAATTGAAAGTTGGTGCTCGGTTTGGCAAATGCCATAAATTCACTTCATCATGACTTATAAATTTTCCAATTTTAGGAGAGAATATTCCCAGTAATCATGCAATCATCATAGCAATTAGCTATTATTAGAGATTCCTTCCTTGTTTGAATTTAAAATTTCCCTCCTTGACTCCCAGTTATTTCCAATCGACTGAAGTAATTTTGAGAAATTCATTAAAATTTACTGCAATATTAAAATCTCATCCTCTTTTAAAATGGCGTATATTTTATTAAAATTTAATTTTAACGCCATTTAATTTCACTTGAGAAATTTTATTCATCACGTCAGCACCTCTAAAAAATCATCATGAGCTCCAGTATTCTAAATTGGCTAGGAAAAATTATTTTCTATCCAAAATAAACTTCGAAAAAACAATCTCCCCATGATAAATATCTTCCGGCTTCAGAAAATCTCATGTGTCCAAACGAAGGGGGAATTTGATTTTTTTTTAACTTTGGAAAATAATTATCTCAAATCACTTCTTATAAATTTCAATTTATTTAATTCCTCCAGCCTGAGCAAATTTTAAATTATTTTCCTAGAGAAATTTTTTATTTAACTTCAAACGCCCTTTTAAAGGAATTCATGATTTAATCTCAGGCGTATTTATCAACTTGCAAAAATTTCCCTTTTGATTTTTTTATGTTTAGGTGTATATCCCCTTTAAACTTTGAATCTAAACGCCTTTTATTATTTGTTAATTCTTTTCCAAAGCTGGGCACAAAGAGGGGCTTATTCTTTCATTTCGATTGCCCTATTGAAATCTCAACTCAGGTGTATTTATAGGGTTGCCTTAGAAAATCTTCAAGCTGAGAACACTTAGCATATTTTTCAGCCAAAGGTGAATATAGGTGGGGATGCCTTAGATGATTTCTCTAAGTATCTCCTTCATCTTAAGGTGCAAATGTCACCCTCTTCTTCAACTCTTAGGTGCACTTGTAAGGGTCTCCTTTCATTTTGACGTGCCTTAGAAAATTTCCTTAACCTACCTCAAAGCATGGTGCATTTGGCTTTATGTGTTTTTAATTTTTGACGCCTTAGAAAATTTATCATCACCCTCTTCAAGGTGCATTTGGATGTGCTTGCTTTCACTTTGAAACACTTAGAAGAAATTTTAGACTCAACTCTAGCTTGGGGCACATATAAGATCTAGTGCTTCCATTTTAAACACTTAGAAAGTATTCATTCTTTTCACTCTTCTTGAAGGTGCATCTGGATGTGCTTGTTTTGAGTTTTAACACTTAGCAATTTTCAACATTAATGTCTCCAAGACTGGGCACATATAGGGTTTCATACTTGAATTTTTTAACACTTAACATTTTATTCATCACCATCTCCTCAAGGCACAAATGCATGGGTGAGCTTCCATTTGGGGGCACATTTGGTACCTTGTCTTCATTTTCTGACTTAGAAAACTTCCCCAACCCAACCTTCCATTAAGGCACATTTGCAAGGGTCTGCTCTCACTTTTCTAATACTTAGAAATATCTTTAACCTCATCTTCCCTTTAAGGTGCATTTGAATGTGTAAGGTTTGAGTTTCAAACACTTAGAAAAATTTTAAACTCAATCTCTCAAGGTAAGGCGCAAATCAGTAGTCAAGCTTTTATTTTTAAGCAAGTGCTTAGAAATTTTCAAGTCTTCTCTTCTTCCAAGGGCGCATATGGGGGTAGGAGCTTTGAGTTTTTTATACTTAGAAAATTTTAAACTCCATCTTCTCTAGCTTAAGGCGCATTTAAGAGTGGCTCCTTCAAATTTCAAGTCTTAATCATTTTTCCGCCTTCTGCCAACTTCCCAGGCGCATTTGGGGTGGCCTGCTTCAAGTTTTAGTAACTTAGGAAAAAATTGTAGCTTCCTCCTTGCTAAAGGTGCATTTTGGACCTCCTACTTTCACTTTGAGCACTTAGACGTTTTAGAGGCCCCTCTTCACCTTGGGCACAAATAAGACCTTGGGCTTCCAATTTTGAATACTTAGAAAATTTTCAAAGTTCCTCTTCTCTTTTGAGGCACACATGGAGGGTGGAGCTTTCACTTTATTGCTTGGAAACATTTTCTCCAACTTGAGGGCGCACTTAAGGGGGCCTACCTCCATTTTCATGCCTTAGAGAAATTTTGAAGTCTCCTCCAAAGTTGGGCACATTTCACCCCTTGAGCTTCAAATTAGAAAAATTTTAGACTCCAAGCTTGGGGGCATTTCCCTAGGCAAGCTTTCATTTTTCATGTCTGAGAAAAAATTTCATCCATCTTCAGCCTCTTAAGGTGAATTTTGATGCTGGACTTGAAAATTTATCAAACTTGGTGGATTTCAAGTCTTTTGCCAAATTTGGAGTGATTTGCTCATGCTAACCCTAACTTTCTATTTTTAGAAAGTTCCCCACATTTTGTGCTTTGTATTGATTTCTAACTCTGAAAGACTTGATTTTTCCTTCTTTCAAACCTCTAGATGTGGTTGTGCTGCTGATGCTTGATGCCTGTCTACACCTGCTATTTTTAGCAACTTACTAAAAATAACAATTGCTCAGAATGTCTTCAAATTTCACGTGTTGAATGCTTGAAGTGTGGTGATCATGGCTGGATGCTGCATTTGCATGACTGTCATGTTTTTCCCTTAAATTTAGGAAACCCTAATTCCTCTGTATGAGCCTACTAAAAATAGTAAGTGTCTGGTTTCCATCCTCCGTAACTCCATTTGAATTGAAATTTGAATGTCGCGATCCTCATCACTTGACTTATTTGTTCACACTGGCGCCTGATGCTGACTTTCTATTTATAGCCCGATTCAAGAACGCCTTACTATAAATAGTAAGTGCTTCATTTTCCTTCAAATTTTACCAGCAGACTCCTTGGAAGACGCTAATCATGGTGGGAAATTCTGGCGTCTAACCCCTCATTTTGAGTCCTAAAGCTTGAAACCCTAATTTTCCTTGCATGTGCCTCAAATGAGCTCTGATCAATTATGTTTCTATTGCATGTCACTATGTTAGTGATTCTGAAGCATCGGGCAGCTACTGAAGTGTACCTGCTAAAAATAGTAAGTAGCTGAAAAGATGATCAATCGACTACCAGATGATTTTGCATGTCACATTGCCTGAGAGATCTTGAAAAACCCAGAAAAACCCAGAAAATTCATCAACATGCAAGTGCTAGCTAAAAATAGTAAGTTTCTAAAAAGTGACCAGTTCTGCTTACATGTTACACCATTGCGAAGCTCTCGAAAAACCTAGAAAGATAATGCTGACATGTGCTAAGAAAAATTACATGCAAACCCTAAAAATAGCCTTTGAAGGCTGAAATATGAAAGTCATTATCTCATTTTGCATGTTATACCATTGTGTAGGTTTCAGAAAACCTAGAAAGAATCTCTAGAAATGCATCGAAGAACTCTACATATAAACCTTGAAATTTGCCCCGGAAGCTGGACTGCTAAAAAAAGCAAGTTGTCCATTTCTGCTCAAATTTTTCCAGTGATGAGTTCAAAGTGCTCGGAATGTAGTGTAGCTGTTAGAACGTGAAAATATCAGGAGAACAAGTCCCAAATTGACACTAAAAATAGAAATTTGGCTGAATTCAGCGAAAATTCAGAGGGAGCCTGCCCAAAGTATCCCAATAATAGTGCTAAGCTCAGAGATTGATTAGCCAACTCAATTTGACCTCAAAGTTCTCTGAAGAATGTAAACCCTAATTCATTGAAAAGCCCTCCAAACTTATCCAAAATTCAAACCTAGGTCAAATGGTAAGTATATTAGATAGAAAGGACCAACAGAGAGAGACAAACCGAAAGACCTAGGCCAAAAGACCCAAATGAAGCAAAAATTAGGGGGTCCCCATTTTGAATGGGGCGATGTGTGAAAAAGGTCACAATAGGTGCCTAAGAGAGTATATTTTCTTTTCCAAATCTAACTAGAGCTGTATTTCATAAAACATGAGCTTGGCCAAGATTTGTAGTCACTTTTATATATTTGTATACGAAATAGACTATGTTATTTATCCTCTCTCTGATGAATTAATTAATGATTTGGGCCTTATATCCACCTCACAGGAAATCAGTTTTCATTGATACTAAGAAAGAATTCAGGCATGTCATGAATTTAAAGGTTGGAGAGGTTGATCCTATGGCAACTGCAAAAATTGGAATTAATGTAGCAAAACTAAACAAAGCTCAAATTCAGATGTTGATCAAAGAGAGGGAAATGTACAAAATGAATAATGAGAGGATGTTGAGAGAAAATGATCACCTGAAGGATTTGTTAGGGGTCACAATGAAATCAACCAAGCTGCTCACTCGTGGTGAAAGTTCACAAGCAAAAGATCATTGGGAAGGATCAAGTGCTTACTCTCAAGGGAAATATGATACATTTGTAGCAATGATTAAGAAAAGACAAGCCAGTCTAGCAACTTGGTTAAATAAGCTCTGGGGAACACATTCACATGTAAATTTGCTACATTGCAAGAACACAAAAGAATGGATGGTAGGATTTTGGAGATGTTTCAAGAAATAAACCAAAGGGGTATTTCTGATAATGTGGCAATTGAGGCTGCAAATCATTTTGTGAATAAACACTGAGACTTATTTGAAGAATTGCAAGGGGATGCATAGGGATTGATAAATGCTACCAGAAAAGGATTGACTGCATTCTTTGATGATAAATGAGGATTAAAAGAAATGACTACGTGGAAAAGTGAAAGTGAATTGATACTGCAAGAAGTTTTGAAGATAGCTACTGCATAAGGTACAACACTAGATGAGGCGTGCAAACAGAATAAGAAGATTGCAAGAATGGAGATCACAATCCAGAACGTATTGGGAGATTTCGATACACATGAGCATCGGGATTACTTGGACTACTTATTGAAGATTCATTTATGGCTTAACAGAGCTTAATTACCTTTTAATCTATTATTGTTTTAACATATGACATTTTTGAAAGGATGCGTCCTTTCAAGTAGTTGATGTATAAATATTTGTTCTGGTAGCGAAATAGGAGATAAGATAATATAGAAGAAAGATATAGTAGATTACAATTTTTTACAAATATGAGACTATGATGCACATTTAAAACTATGGAGATATCAATGAAAATCATTTGATGTGGTGGCGTATTTCTAGTATCAGTTGTTTGTTGAGTTAATTGAAAGCATTACTAAAGTTGTCTCCAAGGTTGATTTTTTTTGGTTATTTAAATTGATATAACAAGTTTATATTTAGTTTATCGGTGCACACTTGTTGTATCTGTATGGTTGATTAATTAGTTCTTTCAAGAAAAGATTATATCCTTTTAGTTGATCATAGTAATTAGGGAATCTCATTTGGATCATTAAGAAGAACTTGGTAGTCATATCCTTGCATGTTTATACAAGTTATAAACTCAAATATATGTTGAATAATTAGAGTACATGCCAAAAAGAAGTTACTCATTTTAGATTTCTTTTGACTCCGCATACCCAGTAAGGTACTAGTCTCCATATTTTCATTATTTTAATTTCACTCATTATTCATATCCATTAAACTAAATATAATAGGTTTTAGCTTTGATATTTCTATACAATCTATACCAAATCAAAATTTTTCCACCCCCATTTTCCATTGTGGGTAAAATACTTTAAAAGAAATAAGCATAAGCCATACAAATTTAAGTCTGCTTCATTCATATAGGTACACACGCCTAGGTCTAGCAACACCTAAAGAGAAGAAGGTCTAAACCATTTGGCCTTGTCTCTTACCCCAAAACATATCAAGTGATTGGAAACCACTTGAGGAATTTCTCCTATGTTTTTTAGAGCTAACATGGCACATCCTTAGATTGTTGATTCATCGTCGGTGAGTTATTTTTGATACGGATGCTAGAAAAGACGCCTGCCATTCATTCCTCGCCACATATGAGGTTATGTTTTGCAAGGGCCAGATTGAGCTAGAGTGCCATAGGACACTCACATCACCATTCCATCTAGTGGTTGCAGCAATCATCTCAGGTCTTGTTGCCCCAAATCAATCAGGCCGATACTTTAGTCCTACCTAGGGGATCAACTAGGAGTGGATGGTTCCCGACAGGCCAGTCCGTTTTACATGGTGGCATGTTCTTCTATCCTCCCTTTATAGGGACTTACACGAGTATGTCTACCTTGATGGCAGCGCACTTGGATTAGGTGTCACACTTCTTCATGTGTGGGCGTGGGAGCACATTGTTGTTCTCCGGCTATGAGTCATTGCAGTGCCAATGGGGCCTAATAATCCCCTAGTGTGGCATTACAAAGGTGGTGTGTCCTTTACACACACAGGTGAGCATGAGATTCTTCACTAGAGGAGGGTCCTAGATGATATGTAGGTTTTTACCATACTGCCCATACCTTGGTCGCCTCAGATGGGCTGACAATACAGAGTAGATATTCTTTACCTTCCAGGACCGCTTTATGCAGGGGCAAGAGCATACAATGGTCGAGAGATGCCTTCCAGGGTGAGTCTAGCATCAATTTGGTGAGCCACAAGACTGACCAAATGATGATTATGTGGCCTTATTTTCTCACACTATATCATAGGGTTCGTGGGGGTGATACATTCCTACCAATGAGGTGGTGGAAAACTTCAAATAGTTGGTGGCCCGATCGTGGGTATATGATCAGGTACCCATAGATCCAGGCATGACTCAAGCCTACAAAGATTGGTTTTGGTCACCCCTGTGGTTGACAGTTCCAGGAGAACCCTCTGCTCAGTGGAGATTGAGGGGCAGAGGGGGAGGACAAGGACAGAGAGATGGTGAGCGGCAAGATCAGCCGGTTAGGGTTCTAGCTCAGCCGGTCCAGGAAGATGTACATATGCAGGACTAGGACTAAGTGCCAAGCAAGCAGCAGGATCAGGAAAATGCACCACCATTAGCTGAGGGTGAGGATCAACCTCACATCCAACCCACACGAGTACAACCAGCAGGATAGCCAGATCCCTAAGTTGCACTGATTGCATAGCTGTAGGTTCAGGTTTAGACCTTGATGGTAGAGAGGGATCAGACCAGGGCTGAGAGAGACTAGGCCATTTTGCAGAGGCAGGCTGCAAAGATGGGCCAAAAATAGTTGTTGGAGAGCATGGCGACCTTCTCCTCTCAAAGTACAATGTCTCTTCATTCTTACAGGGAGGTCATCCGAGAGGCAGACTATTATCCCTCCATTATCATCAGTCTGTACCTAGAGTAGAGTGGGCCCCAAATTACTCGCAGTATGCCAGCCACAAACTGATAGAGGGTCATGGTGAAAGAGGCAAGGGCAGCAGACATGAGGGTTAGGCCTCATTTTGATCGAGATGATATGCTTTCATGCCATATGGGCTCATTTTTGATAGCCTATTGGGCCTTTTTGTACTTATTGACACACATGTACAGTGATCTGATTATTTTTTACTATGACAGTTACTCGATGATGATATATATGAGATGATGATGTTGATATGATGTGATGTGTATCATTTATTTATGCATTTATGGATGTTTCTATTTCTATATGCTATGCAATAGTGTTATGGTGTTATGCGATGCATGTATGGATGCATTTTTTTCTGATGATGTATGCATTATTAGTAGATCTATATTATGTTGTTAATACATGATATGCAAATGGATTTATATGATATGTGATATGGATTGATGATGACATACATTTTGATGATGATGCAATCTATATGATGATTTATGTATGTTGATGCACATGATATGATATGTGATATGAGATGGATGATGTAATATGCAAAATGATATGATATGAGATATGAGATGGATGATGTAATATGCAAAATGATATGGAGATGATTTATGGTGTATACAAGAAATGATATGTGAATCATGATTATAAATTCTTTTATAAATGATTATGAATGGATGTAATCTTTTAATGTAATGGATTTTTATGTTCCTATTATGCTTTGAATGTTTATAATGGTATGGAATGATTTATAAAATGAAATGGAAAAATGATTGCGATGTGGTTATTTATGAGATTTTCTATATGATATGGAAGAATGATGGATGATATATAGTTTTTTATGATTATGTATGATGTAATGTGAATGCAATGGTCATGCTTTATATGATATGTATTGATGATGTAGATGAGATGGTTTTAAGATGCTTAGAATAAAAAATATATTATCCTAAACATGTTAAATGATTGTGAGATGTATGTGATGCATTTATTGTGATGTGATGTGATGTAATATATGAAATGATATGTTAATGCAAAGTGGTATGATGATGCTTTATGTTATGAAAAATGAATTTAATGTGAGAGATTACTTTATGATGTTTATGTGATGTGAATATGTATGCTTATAATGCAATGGATTATCTATAATGCTCACGTACCTATTATGTTTGATTATGCAGTAGATGGTAATATGAGATGATTATGAAATGTTTTCATGCAAATGAATGTTATGTGATGGTTTATGTGATGAATGCAATGTGATGGAAAAAATGGATGTAATGTGATGAAAAATGGACGTGATTATTTATGAAAAATGTTTATAATAACATATTTATATGGAGATGCAATGCATATATTTCCTATATGATATGTTTATGCAATATGCTAATGATTTGTTGATGCAAGATCGATGATGATGATGATTAACTGTCATAGGACCTTGTTAGCGTGAAGAGTAAGAAGGGATGAAAGAAGAGGAGACATTTCAACAAGACATAAGATGATGAATATGCAAATGATGATGACTACTTGCCGAGGAGTTAGGATTTTCAAAGGGCCAATTTCCTTATATTTGATAACTCACGTGGTATGATGCATCAAGGTATAGAGAACCAGGATGTAGTTGTACCTAGTGTGATGGAATTTGACTTGACAAGAAGATAGGAGTATTCTTTTTCACACTTGACATACGGAAACCTTTCTAGGATGCACTTTAGAAGTTTCAAACATCTCAGACCAAAACACAAAAAGGTATAACCTCTCAATGCAATAGTCAACAAGCTTTCCAAAACATCCTCCATACATATCTAACAAAGAAAGTATTCACCAAGTTATATTACAAGAATGTCTAACAAGCATAGCAGACAAAAGATAATGATCATTTCCCCATTCCTATTTCTCTAAATCCCCTATTTGGATATCATCGAGAGGTCCTTGGAATGAGTGCAATAAGGTAAGTCAAAAGAAAAAGATAAAGTAAACAAACAAGTTGATGTTCTTCAATACCGCTAACCAAAAGGGAATGTGTTTTCAAGGATAAGAATCAAGACTATTCCAAAAGATAATGCCCATTGTAGGAACAATACATCCTAGGACATGTTAGTGGATGGCGGAACATCATTTCATTTATCCAAAGTGTTATTTCTAATAAATAATGTCCATTGTAGAAAGGATACATCCCAGGACATGATGTTATCAGATGATTGATTTTGGATTGATTGATGGGCTATTGACACAAAGAGTTGACCAACTTGTTTACGTATTGACTTAAACCTGAGACTTGACATTTTGAGTTTTCACTTTTCACCTGCTAGACTTGTTTCTAATTGTTTCACCAAAGGTTGAGGATGGCAATCGTTTATTATGAGTGGTGTTTATTATGGGTGCAAGAAAGATGAGACAGATGGATTTTTTCAAATATTTGGATGTTTTTGGAGTTTTTTGCAATGTTTTGAGGCTGTTTTTGGTATTTTTTGAGATTTTACAAATGTTTTGATTTTTAATTTTCTAATGTTTTTGGGGTTTTTTGATATTTTGATCAAGAGACTAACCTAAGGACCTATCCTAGGGGCCATAGGAGCTCATCAACAGATTAGCCTTGCCTACGTTATACACACAGAGACCATGTAGTTCGACTGACGACTTGACCAATTTACAAATGAAGATATACATGATGAGATGTCAGTTTATTATGACAGCTCCTAAAGGACTGACCTAAGTGTCTCGGGGGATGATCATAGATCAAACTTTCCTACATTCAAGGTTTAGAGACCCATAGTTCGACAAGACGACTCTTTTTTTTTACTTTTTTTGATTGACTTTTTGACCTATTTTTGGATTTTGATATGTTTTGAATGTTTTTGGATTTTGGTGATTTTTTTGATGTTTTTTGGATTTTTTGATGTTTTTATTTTTTTGGATTTTCTTTTTTTGGGACTTCAAGAATATACATGAATCCAATCTGATGAGAACTTTCCCCTAGCGTGATGCAATAGACTACTCTGATAAAGGCATGACAAACTGACCTTGAGGATGGGCCAAGTAGTACTAGCCTGAGGGATCATAATACGAACACAGGACCAAGCTATGGTGCGGATGTAGGTGGATGATGGATGAAGATATGGAATGTGATGGAAGATGGATGATGCAGAACAAGCCATGAAGATCCTAGTGGATGGAACATGCTTATTTACACAAGGCGCCTATTTGCTAGGTTTTCACCAAGGTACTTGTCCAAAGTGCCACCGAAGTGGTTTTCACTAGAGGACGATTTTTCTCTTTACTATTTTTAATCCTTTTTTCTAATGTTTTTTTATTTTTTTCTTTTTTGATTTTTTTGTTGTCACCAAGACTCCTATTTGCCAAGTTTTCACCAAGGTATCCATTTTTTTAGGACATTTTTTTTTTTTGGATTTCCTAGTTCTATACCTTTAGGCATAAAACTTTTTGAGATGAGAGTTGTTCATGGGCTCTTGTAGAGGTTCCCCTTTGGGTGTTGATAACTGATATACCCCTGACTTATAGCTTTTTGTGATAACAAATTGTCCCAACTAGTTGGGCTCAAATTTTCCTTTGCTGTTTGGATTTGGGACGTTCTTTTGATTCTCCTTTAGTACTAGTTCTCCAACTTGGAATGTTATGCTTTTTATTTTCTTGTTATAGCTCCTCTTGAGTCTATTTTGATAGACTTGAAAATTATTTAAAGCATCTATACACTGCTCATCTAGTAGCTCCAGCTCATTCAGTCTTGATACTTGGTACTCTTCATCTATAATGAGGTTTTGCAGTGATATTCTTAGTGACAGGAGCTCGATCTCAATGGGGAGTACTACTTCTAATATGTAGACCAGGGAGAAAGGGGTGGCACCAGTGGGTGTGCGGATGTTGGTTCGATAGGCCCAAAGAGTAGGATTGAGTTGCAGATGCCAATCACGACCTACGTCATTGACTGTTTTCTTGAGGATCTTTAAAATGGTTTTATTTGTGGCTTTTGCTTGGCCATTGCCTTGGGGATAGTATGGGGTGGATAAGTGATGTTGGATTTTAAATTTTTCACACAAGTTGTGGACATCCTGATTCTTTTATGGTGTCCCATTATCTGAGATAATTGCTTGCAGGACAACATAACATCGAATGAGATAGTTCAAGATGAACTTTGATATTTGCTTCCCGGTTATATATGTCATGGGTATGGCTTCCACCCACTTTGTAAAGTACTTTGTGCCCATTATGATGAACATGTGGCCATTAGATGAAGTGGGAGTAATTTTTCCAATGAGATCTAGTCCCCACTACGAAAAGGGACATGGTATGATGATGGGATGAAGTTCTTGAGCTAGAGCATGGATGAAGTCCCCATGCTATTGACATTGTAGACACCTTTTGATGTAGTCATGTTCCTCTCTTTCCATTGTAAGCCAATAATACCCCATCCTCAGGAATTTCTTGGCTAGGTTCATTCCACTTGAGTGTGAACCACAAATGTTGTTATACACCCCAGTTAGAGCAGTCAATTCCTCCTCAGCATTTAAACAATGTTGTAAGGTTCCTTTATGCTCCTACGATACATGGTATCTCCTAGGATGATGAATTAGGATGCCTTTTTGACAAAGGTTCATTTTAAGGTTGAAGGTAAATTAGCAGGTATGACACCTATTCGTAGGTAGGTATAGATGTCATGGTACCAGGGATCACCAGGACCAATGATTTCATACACAAATTTTGATTTTGGTACCTTGAATGTGGCCACAAGAAGCTACTCTACCAAGAATTCATGTTTTAGAATGTTATGAGGGATGTCCAATAGGGACCCAATTGTTTCCATGGTGTCTATTGCTCAGTTGTTGGCTTTGGGTATCTTCTCAAATGTGATCTCGATAAAGGATTCCTTAAGAGTCTCTGCTAGTTTCTTGCATGGAGTGAGCTTATCATCCTTAGCCTAATACTCACCATTCACTTCATTTATTATCAGCTAAGAGTCTCCATGTACTCTAAGGGCCATGATGTGCCACTGCACTACTATTCTGAGACCTATGGTTAATGCCTCATATTTTGCAATGTTATTAGTGCAGGAAAACGTCAATTTATAGGACCTTGGTATGCAGTCCCCTTGTGGGGTGATAAAGAAGACATGGGCTATTGATCCATGTTTCCTGTATGAGACATCAAAGTAAAGTTTCCAGTGGTCGGCTATGTTGAGATTAAAGATGGATTCGCTTGGAAACTCTAAGATGAGAGGATTCTCTGAATAGATTGGTGCTTCTGCAAGCTGATCTGCGATGACTTGGCCTTTAATTTCTTTCTGCTCCATGTATTCAATGTCATAATCTGATAGTATCATGACCCATTTAGCCATCCTTCTAGTGAGCATTGCTTTTGACAGTAAATATTTGAGGGGATCAATTTTTGTGATGAGTTTGACTTTGTGTGCCAACATGTAATGTCTAAATTTTTGCGATGCAAACACTATTGCTAAACATGCTTTTTTGATGAATGAGTAGTTTAACTCATGCCCAACCATTATTCTATTGATATAATAGATGACCATTTTTGTCCCATTTTCATCGTGCTAAGCTAGAAGAGCTCCAAGGGTTGTTGTTGTTGCTGACACATAGAGAATTAATGGCTTTCTTAGGATTGGTGGCATTAGGATGGGTGGTGTAAGTAGATATTCTTTGATCTTATTGAAGGTTTCTTCACACTTGTTATCCCACTTGTAAGCTACTCCCTTGTGAAGTAGGCAAGAGTATGGATTCTATTTATCTACCAGCTGTGCTATGAATCTTTGGATGGAATGAAGCTTGCTTTGGAGACCTCTTAATTGTTTCAATGTTTTTGGTGCCTCCATCTTCAGGATTGCTTTTAGTTTTGCTGGATCTACCTCAATACCTCTCATTGACACTATGTATCCTAACAAATTTTTTGATTGTATGTCAAAGATGCACTTCTTTGGATTTAATCGGACCTTGTATTCCTCCAGCCTGTCAAAAAAGGCACTTAAGGTTGCTATGTGATCCTTGCTCTTTCTAGATTTGGCTAGTATGTCATTGACATAATCTTCGACAGTTTTATGGATCATGTCATGGCCCTTTGGTATGTTGCTCTTGTATTCTTCAAGCCAAATGGCATCATATTCTAGCAGTAAGTCCCCCATGGACAAGTGAAGGCCGTTTTGTGTTGGTCTTCTTTAGCAATCATTATCTGGTTGTATCGTAAGAAACCATCCATCAAGGAAAGCATTTCATGTCCCGCTGTCATGTCTACAATCATGTCAATGTTGGGTAACAAGAAATTGTCTTTGGACATGCCTTGTTTAAGTCCCTGAAGTCTGTGTAGATTTAAATGCCCCCTTCGGTTTTTGAGATGAGAACCAGGTTTGACAGCCATTCTAGATAGTCTATTGGTCAAATTAATCCTGCGTCCAATAGCTTCTTTAGTTCCATTTTGACTAGCAAGGTGATTTGGGGGTGCATTTTCTTGAGCTTTTGTCTAACAGGCTTTGCTTTAGGATATACTGCTAGGTGATGAACTACAATTTCTGGATCAAGCCCTAGCATGTCAGCAAAGCTCCATGCAAATTTTACCTGTCTCTCTCTTAAGAAGGCCGCTAGGAGTTCTTGTTCCTCTTATAGTAGCGATTTTGCATAGAATGTGATGTGTGGGGTCTCCTCTATTCCTAGATTAACTAGATTGCACTTTTCTGCTGGGACTACTAATTTTTCCTAATGGAGAGCTCTAAAAGGAAGATTGAATCCCCCATCCTCAGGTGCCTTTGAGAGGTTTTCACCATTGGATGCATCCTTTCTTTTTACTTTTTTCGTGTCAGGGAGTTCCATAGTGTGGTTTTCACTAAAGGACTTAGATATTATTCTTAATTTCTCACTTTTGCAACTAAGGGATTCAATTGTTTACCCATAATAGGCCTGTGTATCTCGCTCAATGATGAATCCTTCCTTGTGATCCCCACATGGAATGTTATCCCTTAGTCCCATGAATTCTAAGAGCACCTCATCATTTTTGAATGTATCAAGAACTGGTGGTCCTCATTGGTCATAATCGATGAGTTGGGGTTAAAATAGGTGTATTTCATGGTTTTGATGATATGACTCAAAGGATAAGATGCTAATCATGAGAAGAGTGGTATCCTCATCATCACTACTACTGCAAACGTCAGTTATGTCAAATGTGAAGTTGTCTAAGATGCAACCTATAGATACAGGTAAGCGAAGTTCGGTTGCAGATAGTTGAGGAGGATTATTGATCTTTATAACTGGAGGACTTCGGCCATGTATGGTTATACTTAGAGGGGTACATCCAAGGCCAATATTTCTCATTCGTGTCTTTGGAATGATAGGAATTATAAGCCCGTTGTCATTTTTTCCAAGTCTTTGGTTTCTGTCATAGCCCATTGTGAGCATCATTTGCAAACATTTGCTTTTGTCATCCATTGGTATATCAACTAGTGGTCTATTATCTTGGTATAGCAGATGAGATGGGTCCTCCTCTATGACTTCTTGGTTGAGATCTCACCAAATTATGAAGTTGGGATAGTCTTTAGGAGATGTTTGAGATGTGGAAGCTTCATTTGATTGCGGACATCCTCGTGATTTGGGAGATTGTGGTAACTCTCCTACCACAAAACTATTTTAGGGAATTGTGTAGTTTATGCACCCATTATCTTGGATGATGAGTTTGATAATAGAGATAGTGGGGATGGCGAGAATGGTAGGTGTCTCTATCGCAGAAGTGGAAGCGAGAGTGGCTAGGTCGATGTACGGTGTTGATGGGCCTTCATCATTTATAGGCACTTGAGGGATTTTGTAGTATTTTTCCTCAAGGTTCTTTCCGTAGGACAATGGTTTAGGATCTCCATGGATTATGACTTATTTTCCTTCATATGTGAATTTGACATATTGATGGAAAGTTGATGCTACCACTTGCATTGCATGAATCCATGGATGTCCTAGGAGAATGTTATAAGGCAAGTCAAGGTCTAGGACCTGACATGTGGTTTTCATGATAGTTGGCCCTACTTGAATAGGGATTATGATTGTGCCTTGGGACACTCTTTCCTAATCATCATATGCTCTAGTGGGGTATGTGCAGGATCATGATGGGCCAAAAAGTGGCAATATGATGGGTATGTGGCTGAAATCTATTTTTTACCCGAAATTGAAGAAACAAAAAGGGTTTTTAAAGGAGATTATCATCTTTCCATCGATATAAATTGTGATTTACTTTGAATTTAATAAGTAATTATTATTAATTTTCTATTGAAATTATGACTAAAGTCTTGATTGATAGGCTGATTGAAAAACATCTATACCTTTCAAATGGTATCACATTTATTGAATCCAAAACATGTGTCACGTTCTATGCTTCGTATACTATAGGATAAAAAAAAAAAAATTGAATTTCATGAAGTTTTTACAAGTTAAGGTGGTCAGACATACGAGTTTTTATTATTTTTCAAATGTTGTAGTAAAAAAATCATAATTAATTATTTACTTGGAAAAATATTACAAAAAAATATGCATCACATCGGGGCATGATTCCTCTAATTATATCTAAAATCTTATAAAAAAGTATTATCATTTTATTGTTGTTAGGGTGGTCAGACATACACCTACTTCTTATTTTTTCCCTAAAATTTAAGTACCACTACATTCAAATTTCAAATTTTCACCAAATAGATTTTCTTAAAGAAAAAACAAACCTAGTAGTTTAGAAACTACATTCAATTTGCTATAGATTCTATTCTTACATATTTTTGAAATAATATAGATAACTTATTCAAATTTTTAGGTCAAGTTTTCTAACTTTGATTTTTCTAAATTTTTTGCCACTTATGGGCCTATTTTTTCCATGATGATCCTGCACATACCCTCTAATTGTAATACCTTTTCCTTTGTCGATGGATTCCTTTGAGATTTTTATCTTTTTAATGAGCTTGAGGGAACAAATATTCAAGCCTGCACCTTTGTCCACCAAGACTCGCTTGACTTTACTTTTCTGCACTAGGACCTCTAAGTGGAGTGCACGGTTATGAGATGGTTGAGTGGGAAAGGCCTGGTTGGAGAACATAAGGAGGTTTGGAGTGATAATGTTGCTGATCATAGTTTGGAATTGTTCCGCATCAAGATCTTCAGGGACGGTGGATGAAGCCAATGCTTCCTCAAGGATTTTCTTGTGGGCGGATGATATTTTTAATAACTTCATGATGGAGATTTGTACTGGTGTTCTTTTTAGCTAATCAAGGGCATTGTAACCATTGGGAACAAATCTTGAATTGGACATGAAAGTTTTGTTTGGTTGAGATGATCCTGCGATAGTAACTTTTATGCCTTTTGTGGTGACTCCACAATCGGCTTGGGCTCCTTTGATAGTGATTACTGTGTAGTATTCATCTAGGGAGGTGATGACAGTTTCATACACATGATTCACATTTTTGAAGGTGCCTTTCCCCTTATCAGTGTTATTGTTCCCTTTATTGTTATGGCTAGGCATCACATTTGTGTATATTTTGAGGTTCTAGTTTCCTGTTAGTTGTTCCACATTTATGATCCTTTGATCAATAAGGTCTCGGACTATGTTCTTTAGTCTCATGCAGTTGTTCATGGTGTTCCTTTGATTTTGTGGAAGTTGTAGAGCTAATTTTCATTGTACCAAGGAGGTTTAACATCTGGTTCTTGGTAGTTCTCGTAGGTGGGAATCTTGATGAGGTTTTCGTTTAGTAATTTCTTCATGATGACTTTGAGTGGTTCCCCAAGAGCAGTGTACTTTTGTTTAGTGAAGTTCTTGTTTCACTAGGGTAGTCCTCTTTGGTCATTGATGTTATTGATTGCTTGGTTGTTTGGTTGTTGTGTTGTGTTCGCTTGATGATGGTTTTGGATTTGTTGTTGTGGTGCAGGTGTGTTTTTTCAATGGGCACTGATGACAACTTTGGCATCAACGACACCATTGTTGGTAATATTTTTCTTTCTTGACCCTGTGCGAAGTTTTTCATTGTAATTGGTGGGTGAGCGATTATTCTGTTGTTTAGGCTATGAAGTTGATCCTCTAGATTGTGTCATAAGGGCTCATTCGATGCTGAGCACCATAGAAATCAAATGGTCATACATGGTGATCTGTTGGACATTGAGATGGAATTCCAAGAGGTTGTCAAGGTTGGATATGATAGTGCATACTTGTTGTTCCTCAGGATGACCCATTTGCTCTGATTGGCTTTGGATTGCCATCATTGTAGGAATGAAGCAAATGATTCATTCTTACCTTGTTTCAGAGCTGAGAGTTCATCTAGACTGACATCCATGGTGATATTGTATGCATAGTTTTTGATGAATGTGTCTATGATTTCTTGGAATGTCTTGATGCCTGTAGTTAGGCAAGAGAACCATTCCATAGCGTGGCCAGCCAAACTCCTAGGAAATAGTCGCATCAGATAGGTACATCATCATACACAACTTCCATGCAATGAACCCAGAATTCCCTAATATGATCTTAAGATTTTTCGGTCCCATGGTACTTGTCAAACTTGGGGATCTCAAATCCCTCTGGGAATGGTTTCATCACAAGGCTCCTGTCAAATGGATAAGGACACAAGTTACTAGATGTTCTTGAGGTTCGCCCTAATTGAAGGTCAATAACTTGTTGCGAGAGCAACCTGATTTGTGTTGTGCCATCATTTTGTGGATTAGAGGTGGGATGAAAGTGTTCTAAGGTGGTTCACTGGTGGGTGTGATGGGTGGGTTGGTTGATGGTATTTGCACATTCTATTGAGCCATGTATGCTTGCACTTGCTGCTATATAAACAACACTTGTTGTTGGTCTTGTTGTTGTTGCGCCAAAATTTCCTTTTGTTGAGCCTGCTATTGTGCTTGTTGTTGCACCAACAATTCTTATTGTTGGGCTGCTAATTGGGCTGCTTCTTGTTTCTCTTGGTATTTTTTTATCGCTTGTTGATATGCTTGTAGTCGTGCTACTTGTTTTTGTGTAAGATATTGTGATTGTGCCTCTGCTTGTTGTGCTTGATATTGGGAGTGCACCTAGATTGAGCTTGAACTTGTGCTTGTGCTTGTGCTTAGGCTTGTGCCACTTGTTGCAATAAGATTTGGGATTGAGCATCCTTTTGTGCTTGTAATGTGTCTTGGGCTACTTGAGCAGCTTGCACAGCTTTAGCAGCTTGCTGAGCAGCTAGTTGTGCGGCTTGTTGAGTAGCTAGTTGAGCAGCTTTTTGTTTTTGTACTTGCAAGAATTCCTTTTGATAAGAAACTTGTTGAGCGGCTTGCAATGCCATACTGTATTGGCTTGATATATTGGAGCTTGGTGGTGGTGGAGGTGGTGGTGGATTTGGAATGGTGCTTGTGGTGGTGGTGAGAGGTGTTGTTGTGTTTGGATTTTGAGTGGTGGATGGTGCGATTGATGTGGTTGGTCCTTGAGAGACCATGCTTTGAGATGTTAGGGGGGTAGTTGATGATGTTGTTATTGCTTGTGTAGTTTTCATCATTGTTGTGATGTCACTGACAAGTTTTGAGAGTTTGGCGTGATGTTTTGATTGATGTTCAGGATGTTGGTTTGATTGTGATTGATATATGGTAAAGGTGGAAGCCTTAAGCCAAGTAGTGGTGTGGATAATGGCGGTAATGGTGGAAGTGGTGAGAATGTAAGAGATGTGATCTCTTGAGAAAATGGTGTAGTTTCAAAAATGCCCCTTGGTCTGAATATGTCACCCTCTCCTTGTGAAGTTATGGGGAGAGAGGTTTGGGATGTTGTGCGAAAGGATGATGATGATGGATCATTAGGATCATGGAAAGTGAGAGGGGCATACTTATGTAATGGGTTTTGGGGTATGTTTTGTTCCAAAATGGTGTTTGCATCCAAGTCTTGATTATTTACAAGGGGGTGTGTTTGAATGGCATTAATAAATGCACTTCCCTTATTAACTTTAGGTTGAGTTGGAGTAAAATATGTTGTGATTTGCTAGATGTTTTGAGCGATGCTTTGGGATGGAGGTGTAGATGAGATGGGGAGTGTGGATGAAATTGGAGGCATAACCTCTAAAGATGGTTCCACTATAGAGATAAGATCAAAATCAGAAGGTAGTTTGGCCCCCTTGTTTTGCTAGTTCGAGTATGTATAGTGACGGGTTAAGTCTCATCATGATATTGATAATCTTATGGTTCTCCGGATTTTGGATCATTTCGGTGATTTCCTCATGTGACATCCCAAAGGTAAGATCTTATTCTTGGTTTTCCTCTTGTGGATTTTGTGAGAATGAGAGAAAGTTAGTCAGCGATTTCTTGATTCAATGGTATTCATTTTAGAGTTTGTTTGGCTTAGGTCACTTGAAGCAGGTGTTTCTTTGTTGGCTTCCATGTTCTTCTTGTGTTGATATCTAGTTTGCACCATAAAATAAGGATCAATTTTTCTAGAATATGGGAGATGAATCTCCAATTCTTTGGATTGATATATCTTTAGGTACGGGTATGTGTAGAATCATCATGGAAAAAATGGGCCCTTAAGTGGCAAAAAATTCAGAAAAATCAAAATTTGGCAACTTGATGTAAAAATTTGAATAAGTTATCTATATTATTTCAAAAATATGTAAGAATAAAATCTGTAGCAAATTGAATGTAGGTTCTAAACTACTACATTTTTTTATTTTTTAAAAAATCTATTTGGTGAAAATTTGAAATTTCAATATAGTAGTACTTAAATTTTAGGAAAAATAAGAAGTAGGTGTCTCAACCACCCTAACCACAATAAATGATAATATTTTTTATAAGATTTTAGATATAAGTAGATGACTCATGTCTAGATGTGATGCATATTTTTTTTTTTTGCAAGTAAATAATTAATTATGAATTTTAATTACAACTTTTAAAAAATATAAAACTTGTGTCTAACCACCTTAACTTGGTCAAAACTTCATGAAATTGATTTTTTTTTTAATCCTGTAATATATGAAGCATAGAATGTGAAGCATGTTTCAGATTAAAAAATGTGACACCGTTTGAAAGCTATAGATGTTTTTCAATCAACCTATCAATCAAGACTTTAGGCGTAATTCAAATAAAAAATGAATAATAATTACTTATTAAATTCAAAGTAAAGAATAATTTATATTGGTAGAAAGCTAAGAATCTCCTTTAAAAACCATTTTCATTTCATCAATTTTGGGTTAAAAAAAAAATTGTTAGCCACATGGGCCATTATATCACTAGATATTGGCACTTTTTGGCCCATCATGATCCTGCACATACCTGTACAAAAGGGGAAATTTAGGATGATTCCAAGATCAAAGGATGATAATGATATGGATGTAAGATGGATGTTTGATGGATGATTGGAACTCTTCGAGAAAATCTTGAAGGGTATGTTAAAATTTAGGAATTGATTTGGATTGATTTGTTTTGGATTTGGATTTTGGTGAACTCATGAACTCTAAGAGGTTGGATGTCCTAAAGTTAAATCATTCATAAGAGGATAATTTTTCTAGGTGTGAGAAGAAGGATTCATCTAAACACTCATATCCAAACAAGATGATATTGATAATGAACTCCTAAATCCCAAGATGTTGGACGTTTATCGAGGGATGAATTTGTTCAGAATTTTTTATAATTTGATCAAATATGTGGAGAAGGATACATCTACACACATTTAATCAAACAAAGTGATTTTGGATTGATTTCAAATGATTTTCCCAAAGTTTAACATGAAGGATTTTTCCAATATTTTGAAAGAGTTGATGATGAGATGTTTTGGTTTTGATGTTTCAAAGATGAATGAGGGATTGATTTTGATCCTAGGATGTACCTAAAAAGATGCTTTCTTTACTAGACCTCGGTATTGAAGAACATGTGATACTTCTAAGGACCTCTATAACTAAGAAGTGGTTCAAATTGAGCATACATTTCTGGATTGTTCAAAGGAATGAGTCTATAGAACCTTGTGAATTTTTTGTTTATCTTGATATGTTTTTTTTTATTGCACTTCCTATTGTATTTCTTGATGACCTTTTGAGTGTGACTCCTAAATTTTGAACTTTGACTCAAGGAATTTCTTTTTGGGATTTTAAATTTCTTGGAAATCATGAGGTTTCAACACATGTGAGAGCCAATTTTGTTATCTTTTCTTAGTGACTTTGTTTTACCACAAACACTTCTTTTTATTTAGGTTTTCAAACTAGATGTCCAATGTCTTAATTCCTTCAAATCCCATAAAGCATGTTATGTGGAAATTTGATGAATTTAAGACAAGGGTTACCTATTGTTTTAACTTTAGTAGGAAAATTGAGATGTAAGTTCAAGTGTTTAGAAACCTCTAAGGATAGAATCCCAAGGGCAAGCAATAACACATGAATTTGGTCTATTGTATTTGCCTCCTATGGGGTTTGAAATTTTGATGATGATGTTAAGTGTTTGTTTCAAAAATATTTTCAAATAAGAAAATCATTTTGTAACCAAGAGAAAGTACAACCTTATGGCTATGAAAGACAATATTTGTTGAGTCCCCACTTGGACAAGTCCAGCTATGCTTATCTTTAGTGAATGGTTAGATGCTTGACCCCACCGGCTCCCCTCCATGGCACTCACTTATACGGGGAAGCCAAGCATCAACACCCTTGAAACTCCCATGGCATGCTTTCCATTTCTACTAAAGACCGTAAAAGTGTGGGGCAACTTCAGAACGACTGTTCTTGCACCAACAAATAGATAGGGATTTTGGCAATTCTAAAACAAGGGATTTAATTCATACTTTCCGTTCATAGGAGTTGACCCAACGTGGCGAGAGACAATTGTTTCCCTTCTCATCGGAGCCAACCACGTGATATTGGCATTTATTTCAATACCCACATTTATATCCCAGCTGGAAATACTCTTGGGTTCAAAGTGTTACCGGTTGAGTCATTCCCTTGGGTGAGTTTTTTCCCCAAGGCAGGCCCTCTAATATAAACAATAGTGAGTAAATGTATTCATAGTTCGATCAACCTTCTTTTAGAAACAAAGGGAGAACACATGCAATAGATTTACTCACACTCACACAATTTGTTCAATTTTAAACCCAAATTGAAGTATGTATGGTTAATTATTTACGCAACTTAATGTCACCAAAAGCCTTTTGATTCTCAAGATCGTCGTGAGGAACAAGAGAAGCACATACATATTTTGATGATATTAATTTGTGTACATAATTACAAAACAATGCAAACACTTGCTCATTTTAAATCCTCAAAGAAAAAGTGAATTCATTTTAAAGCACCGAAGTAAGTGTGACAATTTTCCTTGTTCAACTTTTAATCTCAAAACAAAATTTAGTAAATTTGAATCCTAATGTTCTTTTTAATCCTTTTTGTAACAAGAATTCAAAAGGTTCTTTTTAAAGCCCAAAAAAAAATCAGTAAGTCCCAAGCATAAGAGACAACAAATTTTTCCTTAAGAGGAATAGTGATTCCTCTAAGAGTGTTAAAAAAACACTTAGAGTGTTTAAAAACACTTATTTTTGTGAAATGACACCATCATGCTTCTTTTCCTTTTTGTGTTTGATCAATCCAACCTACAAGAAAATCAGTTAGATTCTACAAAAATAGAGGTAAAAAAGGAAAAAAATGGACAAAAGAACCATAATTTAAAAATAAGCACATGCTATACATAAAATTTCACTTCATACTCCCCTCCAGTGGTGCAAGCCATGAAGTCATCGCAGTTTGATTTCACCAGTGGTGCTATATAGCGTCGCTTTCCAATCAACATCGCTCTACAACCAGGCCAGTGAGCATGAATGCATCACCCTTTTGGCTAGCAGTGCAGTTTGTGTTTTTGAAAGATTCTCGTGGGTCAAACAGGTTCAGGGGCATAGTTTGGAATTGAAAATTCTAGGCGGGAATACAAAGGCATCACAGTTTGAAGTTCCAATGGTTCCATATAGCGACGCTGGAGAACCAGCGGTGCTGAACAATGACGCTGAGCTTCCAGTGGTGGAGTTTTCTTGTAGACAAAGAAAAATACAAAAAAATTGACAAAAAGATGATTAGAAAACGTTCAAGCCCTCATAGTGCCAAAATGTGAACCTAGATCCTAAACCTACAATAACATAATAAACAAACAACAAATTAGATTCAAATGCAAGCTAAAATGTAGATTCCTCAAGAAATCAATTTATCAATACTCAAAATAGGAAAATGAAAGCAATACAATGAGAAATCAATAAAAGAGATTAAATCCTATGAAAGTAATGTAAATTTTTGATATCTTGAGGGAGTTGGTGCCAATTTGATGTGAAAATTGGCCCTTTCCCAACTCCAATCCTAGCTTTGATGATTTTATGAAGATTGTGATCCACTTTAATGAAGAGTGGTGAGTACTCCAAGATGAAAACCTGCATAACCTAGCTACAAATTTGAAAGTATGGATGAAGATTGCTAAATATTTGAGCATAGTAAGTTTACTCAAATTATGGATGATGAAATGAGGAATGAGACCTCTTATTTATAGAATGATAAGATGGAAGAATACCTAAAATGAACCAATGTGGGACTAAATTTCATCCACTGGCAAGGTGCCACTTGTCCAAATGTGAATGGGCCAAGGATGTGCAAGTTTTGATCAATGTGCCAATAAATGCCAATATTTGAATTTTGAAATTGTTGAAATGACATGTAAGAGGGAAAGAAGGTGCATTGAATGTCACTTGGCTCAAGGAAAAAGGAATTTGTACGTGGAGTAAATGACTTTTTGAAAGGACAAGGTCCACTTGGATTTTGAATTCAAACTTCAAGAATATTCCAAAAGATGCCTTGTTGAAGAAAATAGAGATTTAATAAATCAAATAATTCTATTTTCATGTGCAAGTGGCAAAAGATGGAAGATGGGACATGAGAAGAGATTAAATCAATCAAGGTTAATTAATTTAATAAAGGGATTAAATGGCCGGTATTGGCATGGTGTGATGGTTTATAGGTGGCATTGTTGTTCTTGCCACTAAGGTTCAAACCCTGTTGGGGTGGTATTTTTGAATGGTTGTATCTGGTTCATAGCTCTGGTCAAAAGCGTTTACCCCTTGAATAAAAAAAACATTGAAGGGATTAAATGATGTGACCTATTTGACTTAAATTTATGGATTGATTTAAATCAAATATGAGAAGAATATGAAAAAGGATTAATTAAATAAGGGATTTTGATTTATTTACTTAAAAAAGAGATGATGTTAGATTAAATTAAATAAGGTTTTAATTTATTTAATTTAATAGATAGACTTTAGAGATTTAATCAAATAAAATCAATTATTTAATTAGATAAGGATAATTAGATAAGACTAGTTAATTTAATTATCGAGAGAGGATGACTTAATTAGATTTATTCAATTAAGAGAGGAATATTAATTAATTTAATCAAATAAAGGTATTTGATTAAATGGTTAGACTAAAGGATGATTCAGGATGAAGAGATGTTAGTGGTCAGGATCAGATGTCCAATGTCAATTAGTACATTTTATGTGTCTACAAAATGGATCATCGATCTCATCCCAGGTGCAGATAGTGTTAGCCGACAAAGTTCGGTACCAATCTAGCACTTTTCCTCTGAAGAAAGATGCAAGCAACCTTAGCACTACATTCTGCGCGATGATTTTGTGAACTAGACATACGTTTGCCACATCTTGCAGATGTTGAACAGGTGTTCTTAAGCCATCTCTAGTGAATTTAGGTATCGCTTTTAAAGAGGAGATCAGAATAGTGGCCCAAATAGTGGGTGTTACTAGTGCTACGAGGGGACTTCTGACATCCCACACCACATAATTTCTATTAGCACCAACAACATGGCTAGCGAAAGGGGTGGAGGAAGCAGAACGTTTACTAATTGGGTTGCGGCATGTTTTGTTCCTAGTGGTGGCACTAGTAAAACAGAGTTATTTGTTGTTTGAGACATGGTAATAGGCTGATGGCTCATACACCCTCTATAAAATTTGATTCATTTAAGCTCGGTCCCAATGGGCGTGCCAGAAAAAGAAAAATTGTTGATGCCAAAAATTGGTAAGGTAACAACCCTTTGTGGGAAACTCGGTTTATGGGGGACCAATTGCACTAAATTGAGTGACCTCTAGGGGTGTTGCCAAAATACTGTTTCTCACTTTTGGGATGTGCTAATTTTTTCCTAAAATCACTATTTTTTAGAAAAACTAATGATTTAAGTCTTGAGAGGCCCCATATAACGGGTTTTAATTGAAGAGGGATAAATTATACCCCCTTAGATCAAACACCATTAGATAGAACCCCTCTAGTATTAAATCATACCCACAATGGAATCTCCTTCACAGCTATCAAAATGCTGGAAAAAAAACCACTTTTTATTACCTTTTGAGGGATTAAATAAAATTATTTAAAAATTATATTTTGCAATATTGTAGCCCTCAAAACAAGCTCTCCAACAAGTATAGGCTTGATATATTTTCATTTTATCATGTATTTAATTTTAATTTTTTACTAAACATAGGTTTTTCTTTGAACATCAAGCTCTTTGTTGTGCAAAGGTGGAAAAATAGTAAACCATTGTAAAAAAAATTCAAAACATGCCCATTCCCTAGGTATTGATGTCCTTGTTTCACTCAAAAAAGAAAAATTGTATTTTGATATATACACAAAAAGTTAGGTTGTATGACACACACATATGTGGAAATTATAGTTATAGTGACTTCAAAACTTAATTTAAAAAATAAAATATGCAACAAAAAATTATGAAAAAATATCCTTTCGCTAGATACTGATGTTGAGAATCTATATTTCAAAAATTATAAATCAATCTTTTATAGAAAAAGTTATGTTGTATGACACAAATGTTACTCTCTAAAAATGTTGTTTTCTATCTAAAACTAGTTATTGAAGGGGATGTTGAAAGATTCATGATTTATTTCAAAAAAATTGAAAAAAAAATAAAAATTAGAATCTACACACAAATTACCACATATCACTAGTTCACATCATCTTCAAATTCTTAATGGTTTAGCTGCTATAAGTCTCTAAAGATGACAATCCAGTTAAAAAAATTGATGTAAATGTCCATTTTCGCCAAAAAGTGAGACACAGTATTGTGATTTCACCCTTGGGTTTTTAAAGAAGTTGGCTTCTTCTGTAATTGGGGGTTTGAAAAGGGAAAATGAAGCAAATATAAAATTAATAGGTCTAACTAAGGCGATGCACCAAGATTTAGATAAATGGCATGATAAATCTATCTTTTGGATATGATCTAAGGGCCCATTCAATAATTTGCTGTCTTAGAATGACAAAAATTAAAGATTGAAGCATGAACAATGCATTCAATGACATAAAATAATTTTCACACCCATTCACTGAAAAGAGGAGTCAATAGACATGATCTAAACCAACAAACTTGCATTAAAATTATAGAAGTCTTGCAAATGAACCATTCAAATAATAATGGCATAGTATAAAGTTAATCAAATAGCTTAAGAAAAATAGAAAGGCCGAACAATGGCATAGTTTTTGAGTCTTTTTGCAATAATCTAATAACAATAAAAAGGCTTGGTGTCTTTGTAAAATCTCTCTATTCCTTGCAATTCTCGAACCCTTCTTCAAAAACAAAGAGTAGTATATATAGTGAGCATTTCCACTACTTGGTGAGCAGTAATCGAAAATATTTGGTATCCATAGTAATTATATAGCAGCAATGATTCCCCTCGGCCATTTCCACAGAAAAGATTCAAGCCATGGCATGTGGTCACTCCCTAGCTAGGTGCATCTCCTGTGAATGATGGCAGTGGTCCTGATGAAGTCCCGTGTAGACAAGTGTCACCTCCCAGTGAGGTAGTTAGGACACATGGAAGAATATCACAACCTGTGAGTCACTCCATCCTTTGCTTTGAAGATGTACTCACCAAAGAGACGTGTGGTGGTATTTCAAAGCCCATAGTTCATTTCTCCTCTCCGTTGTTGAAGGCTTGTGATAGGAAGACACGTGGAAATGTGCTTTTCCATTAGCACCAAATGTGGGGTCTACCAAAGCATATGTAGATGAAGGCTACATAGTGAACGATCGAGGCTCGACTCAAAAGTGAAGGGAAGTAGCCTTTAAGTGTGCATGGTGACGACACGTGGAAACATGAAAGGGGTTGTTTGAAAAGCAAAGGGAAGAATCCCTTCAAAGAGAACCGAGCGGACATGTGGTGGAAGATGACGGTCTTCATAAAAAGTATGTCGATGATGCTTATTTGAGGTATGGGCCGGTACTTAGCAAAAAACAAAACCTGAAGGGAGCTTGATGAATTTTATATTCATAGGAACAATTTGACATGTTCACTAAGGATTTTATTGACATCTAAAACTTATTAAAGCAAAAAGCCATGATACAAATGAAAGAAAACTGAATGCAAGAAATACAATAAAACAAGAAATCTAGAAACAACAACAAAGATGCAAGAATAGAAAACAAAGATGCAAAAAATGCTCTGAAAATGACCAAAATTACTATTCAAAATGTGCAACTAGACAAATTCGCCCAGGATGGTGAATGCGTCTAGTGATGAATTGTTTTTAGATTTTTCAAAAAAATTATGGTGAATTTTATGCTTTTCAGATGCAAGACTAGGATGCAGATGCAAAATTTCAGTGTTTTCTTAAATGATTTTTGAATGCAATAATGAAATCTATATGATATATTCACTAATGCAATTGTGAAAACCCCAGGATACAAAACAAGGCAAAACCTAATGCAATGTTGATGCAATCTAACCCTAGGATGCAAATGCACTTGAAATTAGAATTAAAAATTCTCTAAAGTCGGGTTCACCAAAATGTAAACATGGGTTTTAGTACCCTAATGTCTACTTTCACTTCTAGGGTTTTTCACCTAGAAGGAAAGGAATAGGGTACAAACCGCTATGTCCACACTCAATATTGAGGTAAAATAGATGTAATATGATTATATGAGATGATATAAATTTAGAAAATGAATAAAAGATATTGATTATGAATTCATAGCTAAGAAATATGAAATGTTTGAAAACACACTGTGATATGCAAACAAGAACTAGAAACATAAACATATGAAAACATAACTTAATGAAACTGAATGATGTACACCTAGAGGTAGAATGTTGATGCTGGAAGGTTCTAGAATGTTGTATAGATCATTATTGAAGAACTTTGGGAATTATTCACCACAAATGGTGAATTAGTCTTATTTCTGTTGAAAATTGTTAAAACAGGTTTCAAGATATATCAAGAACAAAAAACTCCAAAAATCACTTTTTCTAGCCTAGCAGTGGGACTCATTTTCCATAGATGGAAAATTATTCCACCTTTAGAAATTTGCAAATTCAAGAGTCAACTCTATGGGTCCTATGTTTTCAAGTAAGGTTGTGTCATGTAAAAGAAAAGGAAAAAGGAAAGAGGGTTTCCCCCATTAAGGAAAACACCAAAAAAATTAGGGATTTATGAATTTGGGGTCAGTATATTCATTTTTGTAATGATTTGATTAAAGAGCTTGGAACTGCCATCATTCCCCAAATACATAGAACTAGAAGAGTGACACAAAGAGAGCGGAAACAAAAGAAAAAGAACACTTTTGGGTCAACATGGAAGAGACATGGGGCATCTCAATTCTTTGCATCATCCCCAAAAGGAAAACACAAAACTAAAGTGAAAAGGAAAAAGAAAAAGGTGAAAGGAAAATGAAAAAAAAATCCTTTGGTTCAACATGAAGGAGACATTTCGGTGTCAATGCCTTGCATCATCCCCAAAAGGAAAACACAAGAAAAAGGGAAAAAAAGAAGGAAAAGGAACCTTTTGGGTCAACATGGAAGAGACATAGGGTGTCTCAATGCTTTGTATCATCCCCAAAAGGAAAACACAAAACAAAAGAGAAAAAAAAATGTAAAGACCTTTTGGGTCAACATGGAAGAGACATAGGATGTCTCAATGCTTTGCATCATCTCCAAAAGGAGAAGACAAAAGAAAAAGGAAAAAAGTGAAAAGCGAAAGTAATATATGACATATAGAAGAATGAAGGGATAAATAGAGAAATTGTACAAAGAGAGAGAGAACATGAAATGATACATCACAAGGGATTACATTATGCACATGCAAGTATGTAAAATAAAAGAAAAATGTAAAAAGACAAGTAATGAAATGAAATTCACGTATCAAGCAAGTCATTTGCCTCCCAATCTCAGCTAGGATAAGTGGGAGATGAACAACACGGCTAGGAGACAAATAGAAATGCATCACTAGGACAAGGCTAACAACTTATTTCCCCCACTGAGTGCAAGGAGAGAATGATCCAAGATAGGTGATGGGAAGGGACATGCAATAGTGAGAATGGAGGGTTCTACAAAAATTGCATGTTAAGAAGTGGGAAGGTATACTATGGGATTATGGGATAGCACTCAGTGTCATCGAAGTGATACTTACTCAATATTTCCTTCAATGTCTAACACTCATTGTTGTGGTGTGCAAGAACAAGATGGTATTTACAATTTGGTATGTTGGAGTCTTTCTAGGACATATTACCAACCTATTCGAAGGTGGTAATAGTATGAGACCTTTGTTTAAAACAATTTGGAGTTTCCTTTCACATTCAGGTGGTGGATGGAAAGGAAACTTGAGTTTTTTCAACTTTTAAGGTCACTTGTGTTTACTAGATTCACCCTTTTCATGAATTGTAGAAGGAGGAAGAGGACCCATGGGGTTCCTAGTATCCTTATCATTGTTGTTATTCAAGGGTGGTTGACGAGGGAGAAGGATGTTCAAGTCAGGAGGAGAGTCAAAGATTATTGTGCCATCATCACAAAGCCTTAAATGATCTCTAGGAGGCTTACGGTCATGAGGGGGATCTTGATAGCCTATCTTCTTTGGGTTTTCTTCATTTGTAACTTGTTCAAAAAGTTGGTGTATTTCATGTTCGGTAGTTATGTCACAGCCTTGTTTTTGTAAGATGGTAAAACCTTTTCCATCAGTTTCTTCAAGGTTGATTGGAGTACTAGTTACTTTGTTATCATAGAATGGTTGTGGAGTTGGGTTTGTAAAAGAACTAGGTCCACATGTGGGAGGGAACTTGAGTCCTTCACTTGTTTCAGGATGTAAATACCCAAACATATCAGTAGGGGATATGGTAGGAAGATCTTGTGATTTCATAGATGGATAAAAGGTTGCAGTGGCTTCAAGGTTGTCAAGGCATTCATTTAGGAACTTATTCATACTATCTTCATCTTCTGCAATGATTTGAACATCATGAAGAGGACATTAATGAGGAGTTGAAGGAGTATGAGGAAGCTCAAGGTCATTATGGTCAATTCCAAAGGCACAATTTGACATGTCCACTAAGGATTTTGTTGACATCCAAAACTTATTAAAGTAAAAAGCCATGATACAAATGAAAGAAAACTAAATGCAAGAAATACAATAGAACAAGAAATCTGGAAACAAAATTAGAGATGCAAGAATAGAAAATAGAGATACAGAAAATGCTCTGAAAATGATCGAAATTACTATTCAAAATGTGCAATTGGACTAATTCACCCAAGATGGCGAATGAGTCCAGGGATGAATTTTTTTGAGATATTCCAGAAAATTTAAGATTAATTGTATGATTTTCAGATGCAAGAATATGATGTAGATGAAAATTTTTAGTTTTTTTTAAATGATTTTTGAATGCAATAATGAAATCTATATGATATATTCACTAATGCAATTGTGAAAACCCTAGGATGCAAAATAAGGGAAAAATTAATGCAATGTTGATGTAATCTAACCCTAGGATGCAAGTGCACTTGAAATCAGAAGTAAAAATTCTCTAAAGTCAGGTTCACCAAAATGCAAACACGGGTTTTGGTACCCTAATGTCTACTTTTACTTCTAGGGTTTTTTACCTAGAAGGAAAGGAATAGGGTACAAACCGCTATGTCCACAATCAAGATTGAGCTAAAATAGATGTAATATGCCTATTTGAGATGATATAAATGTAGAAAATGAATAAAAGCTATTGATTATGAAAGCAAAACTGAGAAATATGAAATGTTTGAAAACACACTGTGATATGAAAACAAGAACTAGAAAAATAAACATATGAAAAAATAAATTAATGAAATTGAATGACCTACACCTAGAGGGAGAATGCTAATGATGGAAGGTTTTGGAATGCTACAAATATTAGTGTTGAAGCCCTTTGGGATGCATTCACCAAAGATGGCAAATTAGTCATGTTTATGCTGAAAACTGTTGAAACAGGTTTCGGGATGTCAAGAATAGAAAACTCCAAAAATCACTTTTTCCAAATTGGAAGTGGGATTCATTCACCATGGATGGTGAATAATTCCACCTTCAAAAATCTACAAATTCAAGAGTCAACTCTTTGGGTCCTGGTCTACACTTTTCTACTTGTTGGGTTAACAAATTTGAATCTGCAAAAAATGGGCTAAAAGAGGTCTCCAAGATTCAACTAGGTCTTTGTTGACTTGAATGAATTTGATGAGTTGTTTACCACCTTTTAACACCTATCTCCTTGACAAACCTTTAGACAAGACATGTAAACACACATGCAAAGAGGGGAAAAAGGGTTAAGGGTTAGAGAATAGGGGCTTGCCTTGGTCAAACCTCGGTTTGGTAATCAAAACCTAGATAATGAAACGAAATAAAGAGATAATGATGAAAAAATAAAATGCAATGTCATAAAATCACCAAACTGTTGATGTTGAAGTCTGAAGATATATCAATGGCTACTCTAAGATGCTTGATAATTGCTTGATAGGATGATGCTATGATGCTTAAATACTTGAATGAGTGCTAGAATAAACTAGTGAATGAATGGGGATTAAAATGAATAGAAAATCACATATTTATACAAAATTATTCCCCAATTTCTTGAAAATACAACATCATAGGCCGACCTTAGGTCTTTAATAATTAAAACCTGCTAGAAATTTGAATTTATTTTGATTTTTGTGCCAAGGGGGACTCATTCGCCCCTAATGGTGAATGGGTCACACTCAAGGCATTTGAATGGGTGTTGGAAATTAAATTGTCTTAAATGATATTTGTCAGGCTTATATTCAAAAATACACTCAATTAAGGGCTATAAGTGCATAAAGGGGCCAAATAAAGCATAATAAAGGTCTAATTATTGATGAGAAGCCTAGAAAAGCATGAAAGTTTATTACAAGAGTTTACAATACTTTGAAATATAAGACTTGCTAAGTGATAAAAAGGAGATATTTAAATGAATTATAATAAGAAGAGTCTAGAAAAGTGTAAAAATGTGTTACAACACTTCACAACACCTTTACGAGACATCATAAAGTCTTAATAATTCAAAGATTCAAGACCTAGTGTGAATGTGTGGGCCACATTGCTACATTAAATCAAGGAAAAATCAAGCCAATTAAGCACAAGGAGGGAAAAAATGAGAAAAAGTAGAAGTGTAACATTTTTTCATGTCCACACCTTTTTAGATCACTTGATTGAGCAAAAGATTCATTAGGTTTTCAAATGGAGAAAAATACTTATATTTATATGTGTGCCACCCTTTCTCACATTTATTATTTTGATAGGATGGCAAATAAATTTGAATTTTCAAATGTATCTAGGTTGACAATAAAATATTGAAATTTGGGCTAATATAGGGAAAACAAGGGCAAGGCCCCCCTAGTTTGGACCTATTTTAATATTTGAGTGCTTGTAAAATAATTAATTAATTTAATTTTCCAACATTAATTTGATTTTCCTAAGATGATAATAAAACAAGCATTTAATAAATTTAATTAGTCTCAAGCACTTAAGGGGGAGCCAAACATATAGTGAAATTGTCAAGGATGATAATTTATGACACTAAAGGTATGTGAAGACATTGTGAAAGGTTTTAAAACAATAAACTTTAAGCATTCTATGAGTCTATTTTCTCTTCATAAAGGTATTTGAAAATCCCCAATATAAAGGGGAGGGTTTTTTAATTTCTTTACCAATTTATTTGTGTTATATCAAAATGATTCTATTTGTCTACCTTGTTTCTATGGGCTCAAACTTTTTGATTAAAAAAAATATATATTTTTTTAGGATGTAATAGTGTGTAGGTTTTATCTTCTGGGGGATTTTATATCATCCACGAGATTGTTTTAGCTATTTGATATGGGAGCACAAGTCTTAGATTGAAACCTATTTAGCACTCTATGAGTGTGTTTTTCCTTCATAGAGGTATTTGAAAATCCAAACATTTCAAAATTATCAAGGATCAAGCACTTAGGGGGGAGCCAAACAAAGTGTAAAATTGTCAAGGGTGAAAATTTATGATGCTACATGTATGTGAAGACATTGTTAAAGGTTTTAAAATAATAATCTTTAAGCACTCTATGAGTGTGTTTTCTCTTCATAGAGGTATTTGAAAATCCCCAATATAAAGGGGAGTTTTTTTAATTTGTGTAACAATTTATTTATGTTATATATATTAAAAAAAAAAAAAAATTCTACCTTGTTCCCATGGGCTCACATTTTCTTTGATTAAACATTATTTATTTATTTTAGGATGTAATAGTGTGTAGGTTTTATTATAATGGGGTTTTATATCATCCATGAGATTGTTTTAGGTATTTGATATGGGAGCATAAGTCTTAGATTGAAACCTCTTTTGTTAAGAGCCAAGAACTAAGGGGTATCCATGTTTCATCAAATTCATTCAAGGCACAATCCTTGTAAGGAAGCTAAGGTAGTTAAACAACTTCCTACACTAATCTTGAGAGGAGGATAATGTAAAAATTTATAGGTTTTTTCAACAACTATAGAAGCTCAAACAAAAATAAGTTCATAAATATCATGCATACCACAACACATTGATTTACATGGGGAAAACCATTTGCAAGAAAAAATGCACACTCCAAAAGCCACCCAATATGTTATTCAAAAATCACGAAGATTACAATATACTTGTAGAGTAAGCTTCTCATAGGAGTATCACCAACCAGAGATCTGGAGGCAACACGACCACTATTAGACTCTCAAAATATATCATAATACACAACTGTAATATAAAACCCTCATAAAAAAGGGTTGTCTTTTAGGGAAAGTCAAGCCAACATAATATCTATTGTTAGATTTGAGACCTAATGATGAATGGTCTAGATATACAATAATAAAATATACATAAAATTTGGCTTTTATGGGTGCTTCCCTTGAGCCCCGACTAGGGCGCATGACCCCCAGAACCCCCACCAAGGGGATGATCCCCTTAGACCCCTTGTAGGGGGATATCTCCCCCCTGCAACCCCCCCACGCTTACCTATTAGCAGTAAACCTTATGTAATTGCAAGGTTGAGACACATTTTCCCAACAATTCTAGCCTCATTGATTATGATGTTGGGGCCTTTCACTCAACAAGACTTGATCCCTGGAGAGCTTATTGAAAACCATTCAACTTAATCAATAGACCAAATTCCCATTATTATGTAGAACTTTTGTAAGCTTGAGATAATGCATTTATATGTGTTTGGGGTTAATTAGCCAATGACATTGTTGATTTGGTAAAATGTGGTTGTTGGTGGGTATGAGATTAATGTGGCATCATTCTTTATTTGGCTTCAAGATGAT
This sequence comes from Sequoia sempervirens, assembly GCA_007258455.2. Taxonomy (NCBI): domain Eukaryota; kingdom Viridiplantae; phylum Streptophyta; class Pinopsida; order Cupressales; family Cupressaceae; genus Sequoia; species Sequoia sempervirens. Next base: position 360,016,740 of record VDFB02000003.1, on the reverse strand, counting down.
TTGGGCTTGGTAGGATCTGTAGATGTGATGTTGTCAAGAAATAACTTTGGGCTTCATGAGTGGTTGGGTGTTGCCATCAATGGTTTGGAATAAAATGCAACTTGATCCCAAAGTTGGTAGTTATTATTTTAGGGGTTAATTTATGCAATAATCTTAATTTTATCGATTGTCTTCCTTTACTTTAAGTCTAATCATGATCTCTTTTCAAGTACTTCTAATTATATGATAATTTTTGGTATTGTTCTTGGGGTTGTTTATGCATTAATTATTAAACTAAGGCTTGGTGGAGCTTATTGTTGATGGAGATGATAGAAAATGGAAAAATATTGTTCCATCCATTACAATTTATAAAATTTTATATATTCTATTTGGCTCTAAGTAAATTCACCGCCAACAATTAACCGATGAAAAATTCACCACCAGCAATTCACCGTCATGGAAGATTCACCGATGGAAAATTCACCGCCAAGTAAAATTCACCACCAACAATTCACCATGGTGGAAAATTAACCACATTAATATGTTTTAATATATATTTCAAAAACATTGATTTTATTAAAAATATTAATGTGGTTAATTTTCCACCTCGGTGAATGCTGGGGGTGAATTTTCCATTGGTGAATTGCTAGCAATGAATTTTTCGTATGCCATTTTATTTTGTTGTTGCAAAAAGGGTTTGTCTTTGCGCTGCTTCCTATACATGGATAACCTAAAAATAGTCTATGAAAACAACTATTGTAAGTCATAGTGCTTGAAGTGTAGTAATGTTTTTTGTAATTTACAAAAAGAAAAGATCTATTCATGAATAAATGTCCCTATAGCTGGTAGCAAACTCTTAAGATATTTTGCGCTAAAGGTCCCCTTGATCGCATTTCATAACTTGAGTGTTCTATAAATTAGTTGATATAATAATATCATAAAATCATGTAAATGTTTTATAATTGTCTTCTTTCTAATGCACATAAGATTTTATTTATTGAATATGGATGTTTAAGGAGGTCTATTGTGTGATATCTCATGTTTATGATTTTTCCGAGAGTAGAAGAAGAAAGGTCTACTTGTCCTTATACGTGCGGAAAAAGATTCTCCGTCGCTACCACCAAAAAGAAGAATCGAAAACAAATTCAAATTCATATATTCTTGTCGGCTGCCTACGAGTTTGTTGTTGACAGAAGTTGCCACATCATTTCATGCTTTGTGGGGACCTATTCGGGTATCTAAGTTAGTGGGAAAAATAACCTTTTTAAAGAGAAATTATTAAGGAGCTATTAAAACAAAGTTGGGGATGAGAAATATAAGGTATATGATTTGATTGATTATAATATGATTCATTTAAAGGAAGGTAATAAGTTTTTTTTTTTTTTAATTAATTTTTTTAGATTTATACAAATTATTTGTATTGTATGGTCAAATTAAAATTATTCAATTTCTTTTATATGTATGATCATATGGATATTGATAATGACGTATAGTCATAGAGATATTATGAGTGATCATTATATTGCTCATCACACACACACACACACACACATATATATATATATATATATATGGATTATCTTGTTGATATGATCTAGAGTAAAGAAACTCTTTTATCTCATGCTACATCATTGATTACATTTTTGGATGATGTGATCTTACATATTAATTATTATGATCCATTGCATGTTTCTTGTTGATTATGTGCTAAACATTTATTGATTATTCTTGTTGATCAACCTTGTCAATATAATATAGGCACAATATTTTTATAACCATCATCTTCAACAACAAGATTATGAAAATTCAAGGGCGAGTGATCCTACAAAGCTGGTTTACAATTTTTGGGAGGAACTAATTTTTGCTGAAATCACATATTTTTAGAAAATATAATAATTTAAGGCTTAAAAGGTTCCATTTAAAGAATTCCAATTGAATATGGTTTGAACAAACTACCTTAAATCAAACCCCTTTGGATAGAACCCCACTAGTTTTAAACCATACCTATAACAGAGTCTCCTTTACACCTATCAAAATGCTGATAAAAAATCACTTTTGATTTACCTTTTGAGGGATCAAATGAATTCATTTAAAATTTATTTTTTGAAAGTATGTATTCCTTATTATAAGCTTCCCAAAAAGTATAATTTTAGACAAATTTAATTTTATTATTATATTTATTTTTTATTTCTCGTGAAAGTAGGTTTTTCACTAAAAATCAAGCTCTATGTTCTGCACATGTGGAATAATAGCAAGTTATTAAAAATAAAAAATAAAAAAATATTAGTGCACTAGATATTGAATTCCTTGATCCAACAAAGAAAAAAAAAGAATTTCAATAAATACAAAAAAAGTTACGTGTTATACGGTCGCACTAAGTCTGAATTATAATTGGTTTGAATTTGAAACTTGATTAAAGAAAAAATATTAAATAAAGAACTATCTAACTAAGTGGAAGAACTAAATATCAGAGTTGTGAATCTAAATTTGAAAGAATTATAATTTTATGATTCATGGAAAAAAATTTATGCGTTATACGGTGAGTGTCACTTTTTAAAAATGTTGTTTTTTGAAAAAAAAAAAAATTCAAGGGAGATGGAAAAAAAAGTGCAATATGATTCTAAAATTTTTGAAAAAGATATATTTAGAATCTATAGACAAAATGTCATGAAACTCTAGTTTGCATCATCTTCAAATTCCTCATGGTTTAGCCACTATAGGTGCCCGAAAGTGAAGATTTAGTTAAAAAAAATTATTTCAGTGTCCAGTTTGGCCAAAAATTGTAAACCACTATTGTGGGATCACCTGCATTTGTAAATAAGATGGTGACATTTTGATCGATATAATGGGAAGTGTTATTGTACCTTTATTAGCTTATATATCATAATATTAATCTATATAGTATACGCCAAGAGATATCAGCTTCAAGGCATATTTTTTAAATTCAAAAAAGCGATAAAGAAGAAAAAAAAGGAGAAAAAACACCTCAAAAATTATATCTCTTAATGTATGCTATATAGATTAATATTAAGATATATAAGCTAGTTTACAATCAAAGCGCTACACCATCAATAATATTATATTAAACTTATTGAATGACAATATTATATTATGTTCAATATTATATTATTACGTGCTGTCATAATAGTGGTTTACAATTCCTGAGAGGAACGAATTTTAGCTGAAATCACATATTTTTAGAAAATATAATGATTTAAGCCTTTAAAAGTTCCATTTTAAGGATTCCAATTGAAGAGGGTTTGATCAAATCACCTTAGATCAAACCCCTTGGATAGAACCTCGCTAGTTTTAAACCATACCTATAAATGCGTCTCCTTTACACCTATCAAAATGCTGATAAAAATCACTTTTGATTTAGATTTTAGGGGATCAAATGAATTCATTTAAAATTTATTTCAAATTATTATGGTATTCCTCATAACAAGCTATCCAATGAATATAATTTTAATATGTTTTGGTTTTGTTATGTATTTGTTTTTAAGTTTTATTAAACATAGGTTTTCATCAAAATGATTTTATTTGTTCTTCACATGTGCAAAAATAGAAGATTATCAGAAAAAAAAAATTTGAAAAATATGAGTGCACCAGATATTGAAGTTCTTGATCCAACAAAAAAAATAAAATAAAATTTTGACATATACAAAAAAAGTTACGCGTTATACAGTTGCACTGTGTCTAAATTGTAATTTGTTTGACTTTGAAACTTGATTAAGGAAAAAATATTCAATAAAAAACTATCTAACTAAGTGGAAGCACTAGATATCAGAGTTAAAAATCTAAGTTTGAAAGAATTAGAATTTTATCCTTCATGGAAAAAAAGTTATGCGTTATACGGTGTGTGTCACTTTTTAAAAATGTTGTTTTCTGAAAAAAATCTATTTTCGTGGGAGATGGAAAAAGAAGTGCAATTTGATTCCAAAAATTTTTAAAAAAATATTTTTAGAATCTACAAACAAAATTTGATGAGACTCTAGTTTGCACCATCTTCAAATTCCTCATAGTTTAGCCGCTATAGGTGCCCGAATGTGAAGATTTAGTTAAAAATAATAATTTCAGTGTCCAGTTTGGCCAAAAATTGTTAACCACTATTATGGGATCACTATTAATATTAGCTAGGGTTATTATTATTTTATTAATATATGTATTATACTATTACAATTACTAGAATATTGTTATATTTTCAATTTAATTACATTGTTGTTAATATTGGTACTATTTGATTATTAATATATATAATATTACTATTATATTATTGTAAAAATTATCTTATAATTATTATAAAATAAATATTATATATATTTTTAATTATTTTATCATTAGGTTTAGGGTTAGTGTTACGCTTAGGGGAAAAAGTAAGCATAGGAATAGATTTAGGGTTATAATTATGGTTAATGTAGGTGATTAAGGAAAGATAAATATTTGAATTGATTAATAAAGAGTGTTGAGGTTAGGGTAATGATTATGGTTTAGGGTTAGATGTAAGCTTATTTTATAGGCTTGGGGATATGATTAGTAATTTGTTTAGATTGGATTATGTTTGGGGTTAGGGTTCAGAGTAAGCTTAGGGTTAGGGTTAGAGGTAGGGTTAGGTTTTGTGTTTCATTTGGGGTTAGGTTTAGGATTAGGGTTATGGTAGGCTTAGGGTTTAGGGTAATCTCTAATAAGTCGTAGTTGATTGCTTTTCAATAAGAAATAATTATGGTTGGTTTTTTCTCTCATCCATTATAGCCAACTATGTCTTAATCTTAAATTTATATCTTATCTTGAAACCTAACATCCTAACCCTAACCCTAACCCTAATCATAAAATTCACTCACTCCTTGACCTTAACCCTATATCTAATGAAAAACCCATCCATAACCCTTACTTGAATAGTAAACCACCATTTTCTTATTAATGTAACCCACACCCTAACTTTAACCCTAACAATATTTCTCAAAACCCTAACCTTAACCATAACCCAAAAAAAAAAATTCACAATGCTAAACATAAATGTAACTCTAATTGTAACCCCAATCCCATCTCTAATCCCAACCATAACCATAACACTAACTATAATTCTAAACCTAACCTCAACCCCAGAACCATAAACCCTAATCTAATCCTAAGCCTATTTCTCACAACCCTAACCCAAAAAAAAAACCCTAAATCATAATATTAACCCTAACCATAAATTTAACACTAACCCTAACCATAATCATAATCAAAACCCTAACCCTAGTGTTAACCCTAACCCTAACCATAATCATAATCATAATAATACTCATAACTATAAACCTAGCCTTAAACCATAAACCATAATGGCAACCTTTAAATTTTCCTATCAATAACTGAAACTAGAATCCTAACCTTAACTTAACCATAACCATAATCCTAACCCTAACCCTAACCCTAACCAAATTCCTAATTGTAACACTAACCCTAATTCTAACACTAACCATAATCCTAATCTAAACCCTAAACCTCACCCTACTCCTAACTCTAATTGTAACCTTAAACTTAAACACAAAGGAAATAGGGGTGTTTCACCTTTTGGGAGATGGAACTAATTAGGGGACCTATTTCACTTTAGTTCATTAGGAAACCAAGATCCCTCAACCAAGTGACTAAATTGAAGGAAAAGGGAACACACAACACAAGAAAAACAACAAGGATAAAGGTGTGTGTGGGTTTCCTTAGGTGTGATTAATATGGGGGGTTCACCACTTTGACATGATGCTTGATTCTTGAATGTAGCTCCAAAATTATTGATAATAATATCTTAAATGCTCTTGAATTGCTCTTGATCATAAATTTTCTAGAATACTTGAAATTGTTAGAAGAAAATATGTGAAATATCCTTGTATTTATACTTGTTTATGCCAAATTTCCCAAAAATTACAATGCTACAAGCCAACATCAAATCTAGGAGAATAAAATCTTGCAAAGAATTGAATTCAAAATAGGTCCAAGCTAAAGTAGGACTCATACGCTAGTATGGGTGTATGAGTCCTAGTAGCTTAAAATTGGGACACAAACTTCAAGAAATGTTAAGTTCAAGGAAATATTTGAAATTAGGCCTTGAAACCTAGGTGGGACCCATACGCCCAAGGTGGCATATGAGTCCTAGATCATTAAATCTAGGCCATACAAAGCTAAATCATTGAATTATGATTGATCAATTAATATGTGTCAGGATTACCCTTGGAAAGATGCATTAAATAAGGCTTTTGGATGCAAAATGGGACAAAATAAGGCATAAAGAAGCCCAATTTTAGCAGGGAGGGTCCAAACAAGTTTGAAAATGTAAAAGAATACATTTTTTCTACACTACAAAGAGAAAGGCTATGTTTTTCAAACTAGATATGTCTAAGGCTTATGACAAGGTTCAATGGTCTTTTCTTTCAAATGTCTTATCAAGATCTAGATTTTTTCAAATTGGATTACTTGGTTGATAAGTTGTTTGACTTCTTCATTTTTCTCTCTTTTGATTAATGGTATTCCATCTAATATTTTTCATGCTTCATGAGATTTGAAACAAGGGGGTCCTATATCTCCCTTTCTCTTCATTGTTATGGAAGAAGGTCTTGGGAGATTCTTGACTTAGTTGAAATTTAATGGGTATACTCAAGGATGGAAAAGTTGCTTCAAATCTTTGCAGCTCAATCTAATCTTCAAATTATTGATCATACTATTTTATTGGGAGTTACTACCATTTCAGAAGCCACCGACATTAAAGAAGGTTTGGATATATATTTACTTGCTTCAAGACAATAGATAAATGAGGGAAAGTTAAATATTTATGTTTTTAATACTCCTCCTGAACTACAACAAAGAATTGCTTTTGTCCTAAGGTTTCATATAGGCTAAATTCCTTTGACCTATCTTGGAATTCTGTTATCAGTTGGCCTTCGTAATCATCCTCATTGGAAGAAGATAATTGATAAGCTTAAAATGAATGATAATCATTGGATGTTTAAATAGTTATCCTTTTATGGGTAACTTACTCTCCTTCAATTAGTGTTACAAGCTCTTCCTACTTATAGATTTTTTGTGTTCTCTACTCCTAGAAATATTTATTAAAGCAATTTGATTCCTTATGTCACCAATTTATTTGGGTCAGAAATCTAGATTGTCCTAAGTGAAGTATAATAAGTTAGGATTAGTTTTGTTGTCCTAAACAAAACAGTGTTCTTGGTCTAAGACTTTTAGAGTGTAATTATCAAGTTTCGGCTGCAATTTTCTTTTGGCAATGGTGTTAGCCTCAAGATCAACCTTTGGCTCAAATTCTTCACCATAAATATTTGGGTGGTGCTACTATTGAAGAGGTTCCTCATGTTAATTTAGGTGAAGGAGGCTCTGTTATATGAAATACTATTGAAAAAGGAGCTTGTTTGGTTAAGTGTGGCCTCTTTTGGATTGTTAATTTTGGTAGTATGACTCTATTCTAGAAAAATTCTTGGGATCTTTATCCTCTTATTCCCCAATATTTTCCACACCCCCTTGAGTTAAGTAAGATTTTCTTAGCAATTGGTTGGTCAAGAGTTGTTGATTTTAAGTCTTCTCATCATGTAGGTAACACTTGTATTTACTCTTGAAAAGATTTTAGTTGTTGGAATGCAAGGGTAATCAAAATGATTGGGCTTTCCTCTATTCTATTTTGAGAGAACGACCTTGTTGTTCTTTACAAGGGGATGATGTTCTTGCTTTGGGATATGATCCAAAGGGAGCTTATTCAGTGTCAAATGGTTATAAAATTTTATTGCAAGAGTGAAATGGGTATGAGGCTTTTCCTTGGTGGAAAAAATATGGAATTCTTTTTATTGGTCGAAGTGATTTTTTTTTGCTTCTATCATAATAAATGTCTCACTTGAGATAACATACAAAAATGAGGTTTTCAAGGTCCTATATGTGTTGCTTATGAAGCTAGTGAGGAGAGTGTGTCTCATCTGTTCTTTCAATTATCCTTTTCAGTTGGTCTATGGAGATATTGGTGGTCTATTTGGAATGACCCTTTTATTCATGCTTCTTCTTTATCTAAAATTTTGGATACTTGGGGTCATCCTCCTACTTCAACCTCTATTGTGCTTGTTTCTTGGGATATAGGTCTAGTCTTCAACATGTGACAAATTTGGTTGGAGATAAACCATCAAAATTTTCAAGTGTATCAGAGTATTGTTGTGTATATTTGGTAAAAGTTTTTAAGTTCTCTAAAAGAAACCTTACAAGCTAAGTGCTCTTTCGATAGTTTTATTTCTTTGTTTGATAATCTAATCTTTCAAAATTTAGCTTTGGGGTAGGTGATTTTCTCCATGAGCCCTAAGTCAAATGTTTTCTCTTTGAATAAGGTAAACATAGTAGATGGTCTCTTCCCACTTTGGTATTTTATAAAACTAATATTCATGATTTGTCTTGAGGTAATCTAGGGGCAACAAGTATTGGTGGAATTGGAAGGGATAGTATTGGGTTAGTTCACTTCTTTTTATCATCTACTATGGGGATTGCTACAAATAATCTCATGGAGGCTCAATATATTTTAGTAGCTTTGGAGAAGGCTTGTGAGTTGGTTTGGAAAAAAATTATTTACAAGATGGATTTCATGGTGCTAGTTTCCCTCTTAAATAAGGAGAAATCTTCTCAATCTTCTTGGAGGTTGGCTCTTGTTGTGGCTCAAGTTCTTTGCATGGAACCAAATTTTTATTCCATCTTTTTTATTCATATTCCTCATGAATGGAATGTTGTTGCTAATTTTTTGGCTAAATGGGCTTCTGATGTTGATTTTAGATGGCATGTTATGGATTGAGGATCTCTTTCTTCAGTCAAACACTCAAAACTTGTTCACTCCATCGTTATTTGAGTTGGTATTCTTCTTTTTGGTTTTGGTTTGCCTCTTATTTTCTTGTTTTCTTAGGAGTCTAGCTAGATGTGGGTCTATAACAAACCTCCTTAGTTTTTTTCTTTGGGATTTAATAACAACCATTGTTGAACTTGGAAATATTTATGTAACTATTTCAATTTCATTAATTAATATATTTTCTCTTTTTTTCCCAAAAAGATAAAAAATAATTGAATGCAAACCATCTTCAAGTTTTATTTAAATATTATTGAGTGACCTATGAGTGATATTTAATTTATGGATACTATTATTTATCATGTTAAAAAAATAAAATGGTGTTCTTAAATATTTAATGAAAAACAATTTCTTTCAAATATTTTTAATCTTAAAATTTATTAAATTGTATAGTTTTGATTGAAGGTAAAAAATGGGTTTTGAAGGGGCTTGAAACCCTTTACAAAAGAACACAGCTAAAAAAGATAGTAACAATAAAAGCACAACAATCAGCCTAACTATAGTAGACCATCAACCAAAAAATAGACAAAAAGAGGTAGACAGCAAAAAACCACTACATATTGTTCAAAATTTTCATAGCCTCCAAGTCACCAGCAACCAACTTCTGCACATTACCCATAGTCTTGGACAACTAAGTAGCCAAGGTTGCACCTTGAGGTTTCATCTTGTTATGAGTTTTGGTGCCTGGGCCACTAGTTTTATCCTCCCCAATCAAAACACTTTTGCTACCCCCCCTTCTCACTAGTACAACTAGCATCTAGAATCTGAGCCACAACATCAAGATTATCAATGGTCACATTAACCTTTTCCTTCTTCCTAGTAATCATAGGATGAATCTCCTTAGCATAGTCAAAGATAGTCAAGACCTTGGGGACATCAACACTTTGCATCACAATATTCCACATTTTGTCTAGCTTAGCCTCAAGAGATAAAATTCTCCCCTCCATATGTTGTTTCAAGTTAATAGTTTCCTCCGCCAAAGTATTAGCCACAGTATTCGGAGAATCCATAAGATCATCAATCTAGCTTTGGAGAGAAGGGTCCTCAGCCTTACTAGCAATACCTCTAACCCTAACATTAATCTTATTAATTTCATGAAAAACCCACTTAAAAAGTTTAAACATCCCATTAGGATTGTCTTGAGCTAAAATCAACACATCAATTTCTTCTTTGTCAAAATTTTTGCACCCTATTTCCATTGCCACATCCTCATTAGATGGGATAGCATGATCCTTAACAGAGGAAGTAACCTTACCTTTACCTACAGGAATAGGATTCTTCATCTTACAAATGGAACAAGCAATTTCCTCCATAACAACTTTCCTTTTCATCATCCTTTTGTTAGCTACATTCCTAGTCCCCTCAACAGGATCACAACCCAAAAACCCTTCCATCCCCTACTTCTGCTTACCACTAACATCACCCATAGAGGTGATGCCAACCAAAGAAAGATGGGTACCTAACTCTAGGAGCTGGCCAATAGACCTTTACACTCTTTTCTTTCAGCTCCCATCCTCAATCTCCTATAGCCTAGACACTGGGGGAGGAGAGCAAGCTTCCCCATAAAGAGTATTTTTGTCCATGGCCTCCTTAGAGGGGACATTCACATCCACCTCATCACTGCAAGTCACGTAGCCATCCTTATCATCATGCTTCCTTTTCCCAGATTTACCTTGAATAGGGGAAATGGGACCCTCTTCAACAGAAGCCAAAGAATCTAAGACATAATTAGCATCCCCATCCTTATCCGAGTCATAATCTTCATATAACACAAGCTTCCTCTTCTTAGACTTTTTGGGGACCCTTTCCTCATCCGATTTTGTCACTTAACCCTCTTGTGTTTTAGCCACATCTTCCTTCGGTGACCCAATAGGATTTTTTACCACATGAGCCTTAACATGCTCATAGATTAGAAGAATCAACCCCACATGAAGAAAATGGTTCTTGGGATTCTTTCTATGATCCTTAATCTCCAATTCCATTGACATCAATAGGTAGTACAAAAAATAAATCCATTTCTTGTGCCTAAAATGGTTAAGGAGAGGGAAATGATAAGTATGAAACATCGTATACCTGTCTTCCAAGGTAACATACCTCATGATTTCTTCAACCACATCATGCCACAACACCTTCAAGGAGGTTCTCTGGTAACCCCCACTCCTCACCATCTTCAGGTTAGTGGCCTCATTATTTTTAAAGAAAATGGACATTGCCACCTACGAATCCTTTTTATCTTTGAACACTTTAATTCCCTGCACTGCTAAGCTCATAACTTGGGCAATGAGATCTTCATTCACCACAATATACCTTCCGCCAACTGCAGGATACCATCATTCCACCCTTTAGCAACCAAAGCCATAAGCTGGGGGTTGTTTCCATGCAATTTCTCAATAAACGGAGTTAAACCCCCTTCTCAAGAACCTCCCACACATCCTTCTCCAACTTCATATAATCATAGGACTTAGGCTCAACACAATTTCTATCCCCTAGATGGTGAGAAAAACCACCAGAAACCAAGCACACAATAGGAAATTTTGACATGAACTGCTTAGGGAAAGAGTAATAATCCAAATACTTTGGAAAGTTAAACAAAAAACACCCAAAATCTATGTGAGGCCAAAAAAGGGACATATATTTAATGGTGAAAAAGACCTCCAAGGAAAAATAAAGCCATCATTTCCCAAACTCAAAAATTGAGCATCCTCTCTAATAATTTTAATCCACGTGCCTAAGGACAAGCAGACCTAAAAGTACCAAGCAATCGCCTACCACCAAAGATTAGCATTCATTATTGATTATAGCCATTTCCTCATACAAGATTGGATCATTTAAATCTCACTCCCTTCTATCATGAACACCAAATTTAGCGAATAAATCAACTAACATATTACCCTCCCTCAAAATGTGAGATATAACAATTATCAAAGGATTGAATAATTTCTATAGAGTCCCTGATCAAAGCTTCAATAGTCCATGATGGAGGACTAACATTCTTCAAATTATTTATGATGTTCAAAGAATCCCCCTCCACCCAAACCTTCCTAAACCCTTTACTTTGCACCAATTTGAGACCATAATGAGTAGCAACCGCATCCACATAGTGGTTTTGCAGTTTCCCCAAAGGGAGCACCTGGCGGGGACGAGCCACCACCATTAAATTCCTAATCCACTCCCCCACATCCAACAAGTCCGGATTTCAGCTAGCCATGCCATAGGAGTGTAGCTTAACCCAACCATCAAGAGTGAAACAGCCTTCCACACAACATCTTCTCAAGGCAGTTTCCATTTTCACTATGGATCTATCACTTAAGCACTAAGGGTCACCTTTTGACCCGGCCGCGGAAAGAGATCCACGAGAAAGAAAATTTTCCTTTATACTTGCAAAAATGGTATAAAATACATAAACAAAGTGATGAAGAAGAATTCCTAAAGATTCTACTATTGCACTCCAACCAAACCCCCCATATCAGGTGAGGCAAAGTGAGAGACCATAAAATCTGTAGTGCCAGATTAGAAGAAGGACCAATCCACTGATACCATAGATCTTTGATCAAATCGGGAAACACCCAACTAAGATTCCACATTAAGAGCACATGGTTCCAAATTAATCCAACAAATCCACACCTAATCGACAAATGACAAGTATTTTCCGCTTCCTCTTCACATAGTAAGCATGGGGAGATTTTGTGAATTTCAAAAGGTTGGTAGTGTTGTTGGTTGCCTGGACTAGTTTAGGAAATGCTCTACATTTCTCTGCATTGATGTCTCTACTCCTACGGCTTGGTGATTTTTTTCTCAATGTCTGTGTAGTGACTTAGTTCCAATTTCATTTGCTAAAGTGGTTAGCAAGTTGATTTGTTAATGCTATATCTCATGATTGAGCATTCTATGTTTCTGGGATGATGTATGTTGTCCTTGTTTAGTTTGTGGTCGTTTCTAGTGGCATGACAATATGAAATAATTTTTTGGATATTCATTGAACATCCCCATGTGATCCACATGTTGCTGATTGGCCACTTTGGTGTTGCATTGTGTCTTGAGTTGGTTGTTTAGGTTATTTATGGATATCTGGCCGACAAGGCTTGTTCTTTTGCTTACATTGTGTGCTTGGGGGTATGTGCCAACAATTGAAGATGTTTTATGTTAGATTTGGGTCTTGACCTATCTTGGTTAGAACCACCTTGAGTGAATTTGATTGGATGAATTTTTTTGAGCCAATTCGTTGTGTGCTTCACGTTTCATCTACACGTTCCCTTGATGTCGACTTTGATTGATGTGTTCCAGTGTGTGAACTATTCTAGATCAAATTGGAAGATGTATTTAGTTTTATTTTGGTCCTCTCTGTCTTTGGGATAGGGCCACATTATGCTTTGGTGGCCAACTTGTTGGATTAATTGTTTATCTTCTTCCTAGTTGACCTAATTTAAGTTTTGAAGTGTTGCAGTGGATATAAATGCAAGATATTTTTGGATGCAACAAGGTGGATAGGTGTACTAGTGTGTGAAAAAGAAAGTGTGGATTGTATTTGAAGATTTCATAGAAAGAAGTGTGAATGTGTGAAAGTAAGATCAAAAGTGCTTGAACACCTCAGTCAACAAAGTGCTATATTGACAAATATTGTAATATTTCTCCAAATCTTTGTACCTTGCTCCAAGATAGTGAATATCATCACTTGTCATTGTATCTCTCCCTTGAATTTGTGCTAGCTTTAGTTTTGCAAGTCCTTTGTATCATACTCTAAGGTAATACGCCTTAGTTTACAAGTCCCTTTTTGGAAGTGAGCCTTTATATTGTGATTTAACTCTCACTATGGCTTTCCCCTCATTGGGTTTTCCATGTAATTCTAGTGTCTTCTTGTGGATGTGTATTCTTGTCTCTTTTATCATTGATGTTGATATGATTAGAGTCAGAACTACTATATCTTTGATTGTTAAAATTGTTGAAGCTTTATACTACTATATCTTTCTCTACTACTATTTTTTTTAAGAGTTTTGATTTGGTTAAGTGTTGAAAAGTTCAAGTTTTAAAAGGGCTTAAATTTTTGAGTAGACTGGTTCACCTCCCTCCCAATCTCTGGGTGTGTTCAACAACTATACCATTTTACTTTGTTTTTATTAATTTCTTTTTTGCATGACAATGATGCTTTCATCAGCTTAGATCATCTCTTTTGGCTCATTTATTGTTATGAAATGGGTTAAAACAAGGCACACACAATTAATTTTCCCTCATTGATTAGTGATATGATTAGAGTCATAACTACTATATCTTTGATTGTTGAAGTTGTTGAAGCTTTATACGGCTATATCCTTCTCTACTACTATTTTTTTTAAGAGTTTTGATTTGGTTAAATGTTGAAAAGTTAGAGTTTGAAAGGGCTTAATTTTTTGAGTAAACTGATTTACCCCTTGAAAGGGCTTAATTTTTTGAGTAAACTGATTTACCCCTCCTCTCAATCTTTGGGTGTGTTCAACAACTATACCATTTTACTTTGCTTTTATTAATTTCTTTTTTTGCATGGCAATGGTGCTTTCATTGGATTAGATCATCTATTTTGTTTCATTTATCATTATAAAATGGGTTAAAACAAGGAACACACAATTAATTTACCATTCTCAATCACATTGGAAGATGTATTAATTTTTCTTTTGGCCCTCTCTATCTTTGGGATAGGACCACATTATGCTTTGGTGGCCAACTTGTTGAATTCATTGTTTATCTTCTTCCTGGCTAACCTAATTGAAGTTTTGAAGTGTTGTAGTGGATATAAGTGCAAGATCTTTTTGGATGCAACAAGGTGGATAGGTGTACTAGTGTGTGAACAAGAAAGTGTGGATTGTATTTGAAAATTTCATAGAAAGAAGTGTGAATGTGTGAAAGTAAGATGAAAAGTGCTTGAATGCCCTAGTCAACAAAGTGTTATGTTGACAAATATTGTAATATTTCTCCAAATCTTTGTACCCTCCTCTGAGATAGTGAATCTCATCACCTATCATTGTATCTTGCCCTTGAAGTTGTGCTAGCTTTATTTTTGCAAGTCTTTTGTATCTTACTCTAAGGTAATGCATCTTAGTTTGAAAGTCCCTTTTTGGCAGTGAGCCTTTATATTATGATTTAACTCTCATTGTGGTTTTTCCCTCATTGGGTTTTCCATGTAAATTTGGTGTCTTCTTGTGGATGTGTGCTCTTATCTCTTTTATCATTGATGCTTATATGATTAGAGTTAGAACTATTATATCTTTGATTGTTGAAGTTTTTGAAGCTTTATACTGCTATATCCTTCTTTGCCGCTATTTTGTTTAAGAGTTTTAATTTGGTTAAGTTCAAGTTTCGAAAGGTCTTAAGTTTTTGAGTAGACTGATTCACCCCCCTCTTAATCTTTGGGTGTGGCCTTTTCTCTTTTATCATTGATGTTGATATGATTAGATTCAAAATTGCTATATCTTTGATTGTTGAAGTTGTTGAAGCTTTATACTGCTATATCCATCTCTGCTACTATTTTGTTTAAGAGTTTTGATTTGGTTAAGTGATTATTGAAGTTTTTGAAGCTTTATACTGCTATATCCTTCTCTGCTACTCTTTTGTTTAAGAGTTTTGATTTGGTTAAGTGTTGAAAAGTTCAAGTTTCGAAAGGGCTTAAGTCTTTGAGTAGGCTGATTCACCCCCCTCTCAATATCTGATTATGTTAAACAACTATACCATTTTACTTTTTTTTTATTAATTTCTTTTTTGCATGGCAATGGTGCTTTCGTTGGCTTAGATAATCTCTTTTGGTTCATTTATCGTTATGAAATGGGTTAAAATGAGGCACACACAATTAGTTTTTTTTGGAAAAAACTATCATCATTATTTATAGTTAACAATTATAACCTTCACTTTATCCTTATTTTTAATTTTTTTTAATATAACTGAATTACAATACATCACACTATACCATTTACTTTGATATATTAATTTCTTTTATGTGTGGTTTATAGTTTGTGTGCATATTTGATATTATATTTTATCAAATAAATCATAGTTGTTATTTTATAGGTAGAAATATGATTATAAAATTGAAAATTATAATATAAATATTAGGATAAATATGTTATATTATGTGTTTATTTAGTTTTGACATCTTATGTTCCTTATCATTTTTGTTTGAAGGATTTAATATGTAAATAATTAATATTAAATGTGCGATTTGGGTCATTAAGAGAGTTGATTGAAATTTAAAAATAGGTTATAGATTTTTTGTTAGTACAAACATCTCTTTGTTTCCCTTTGTTCAAGTGACAATATATTAATGTGAAAGCTTCTTTGATGTATAATTCCAATCACCTTTGATCTTGACATTAAAAGATTATTTTTGATTATAGGTAAAGTAGGTTTTGAAGGGGCCCTAAAACCATTTACAAAAAGAACCACTACTTAAAAGATAATCAAACCAGAAAAAGCTACCAACCATAAGCAAAAAACAAGTCACTAACAAGCCAAATAGAGAGACAAAAAGAACAAACACCTATAGGTTCTTCAAAATATCAGCGGCTTCCAAGTCACTAGCAATGATCTTCTGATGCAAATCCATAACTTCAGACACCTCCTTAGCAGGGATCCCAGTCTTAATTTTGGTCTTGTTATGAATCTGAGCGCAAGGACCCTTCTCACTATTACCATCATTCTAAGAACTTGGGAGATCCACTATACCACCAACAACTTCTTTGAAACTAGACAAACCCCCCATCCACTTCTTAGCTTTCTCATTCAGAAACTATAATCCCTTAGCTTCATTATGCAATGCAATCTTACTAACATTAACTACATTTTCCAAATTTTGGTAGGCTCTTTCCATTTTTTCTTCAAGGACCGCAATTCTAAATTCAATCTTTCTTCATCTTTAACATATTATTGGTAATAATTTTTAGAGCATCCACCAATTGGTTAACTTGATCCTGGACAAAAGGCTCCTTAGAGGAAGAGGTTCCACCAACATTATTTATTAGAGATCGAACCTTTACATTAGTAAGGTTCAGTTCATTAAAATCCCATTTAAACAACTTGAAAAAATCAAGGAATCATCTTTCTCCAAGCCACACACATTAGGTAGGTCCTCCCTATTACAATTAAAATAATATTTGTCAAAAACCACCTCCTCCTGAGAACTCTTAGTATCCTCATTCACCTAGACCTAAGGAACCTTAATTTGGTGCATTGACCTCTCAATTTCGACAACCACATTCACACCTTGCTTTTGCACTTTCTCATTCTCCAGGCCAGCCTCACCCCATAGAGTCTCAAGATTAGGAACATAGTCAGATAAAACTGTATCCTCCTGGTTCAAACTTGCTTTCCCCTTACTCCTCTTTTGAGAATTATCCTCTTTGAAGCAAAAATTCCTCTTTCTTTCTCCCTTGCATAAGGGAATCCACATCCTTATCCCCCACATTAGACTCCACCACTTTCTTCTTACCTAAGGAAAGAAAACCACTCTTGGAGTTCAATTTCTTACCCATTAGAGGCTTGCTAGATTTTCCCTTCTGATTATCAATGGAATGTTCAGAGCCCTCCACCTCATCACTACCTATATCATAATCCTTAGGCTTCAAAGACTTGGAAGATTTCAGCTTCTTTTTCACTTGCCCTCCTTAGAACTAGGAGGCTCCAAAAAAACCTCCAAGGAGGCCTCCGAACCAAGGGCATACTCCTCAAACCCAAACCCAATTTTAGACCTAGTTTCATAGTATGGGTAAGCTTTCTTTTTGTGGCCTTTAGAAATACTTGGCAGTATAAGATTTTGTATAGTTCGAAATAAGGAGGATTAAACCCTCATGCAACACAAGGTTCTTGGGGTTTCTTTTATGATCACAAATTCCATTTTCCAAAGAAACAAGCAGATAAAAAGGAAAGGAATCCCTTTTCCTATGCCTAAAATGGTTCAACAGGATGAAATGGTAACCAAACATAACTAAAAAGAGGTCATCCAGAGTGAAATACCTCATTATTTCTTCAGCCACATCACCCTAGCTTTCCTTAATGGAGCTACAGGCATAACCACCACATTTTTCCTTTACTAATTAGCTCCTTTCATCATCCTTGAAGAAAATGTCCATAGCAGCACTTGACTCTTTATCCCTATAGAGTTTCCTCCCCTCAGTAGCCAAACCCATGATATTAGTGATGAATTCTTCTATGATATTGAACTCCAACCTAAATATCCACAAGAATCCACATTTCCAACCTTTTACAAAGGCCTATGGTGTCTTAGGATCGAACCCGTGAAGAAATTCTGTGTAGGGAGTCACAGCCCTAGCCTACAACAACTCCCAAACCTTCTTATTACTCTTAGCCAAATCATAGGAAATCAATTCTACTTGATTCCTCTCATCACCCATTGCAACAAAAAAGAAAATCCACAATAGTTTCAAAAATCTATAGAGAATGAAAGGTTTGAAAACACCCATAATTCGTGTGGGATAGGCAAAGTGACAAAAGGAAATTATTAAAATTGAATGCAGACCCTTACGAACCTCTGCCACATGATTACACCATAAGGAAAATCCACTTAGACGATCACACATGGATTTGATATACCACATAAATAACATCATGTGCCTAAACCAAATAATGACGAAAACTCCTTCCTTAACCTGATTGAATTTCATGATTTAAAATTGAAAGGACTTTGATGGGGAGGGGATCATTCCCATCCCATTCCAAATAATCATTAACCCCAAGATTAGCAAATTTATCTGCTAGGAAATTTCCCTCCCTATGGATATGGGAAATAAAACATCATTCAAAGGAATTCAAAATGGACAAAGAATCAATGATAATAGGTGCAACAAACCACGAAGGAGGAGTAGACTTCTTAAGGTTATTGATAATATTTAAAGAATCACCCGCAATCCATACCTTGCTAAAACCTTTAGATTGAGCCAACTTCAGACCATGATAGGTGGCATAAGTCAAATTGAATGGTATTAAGGGTATGAGCCTTTGGTTGTTATCTCTACAAGCAAGAAGCCCCACCATTTCACCAAAGGGTCTCCCCATTAACACCAAGTTTAAACAATCTTCATTTGTTGACATGGTAGAGAACGACCCTGCGAGGTTTGAACCTTGGTTGTTGGCCCTACAGGCAAGAAGTCCCACTAGTTCACTAAAGGGTCACCCTAAAGAGCTCATGGGATTCAACGCTAAAGCATCATCTGATCACTTACATATATATTGAATATTTTTGGTATTGTTAGGGTTTTAAATATTGGAGTCACTAAAGAGCTCATGGGATTCAATGCTAAAGAAACATTTGATCACTTACATATATATTGAATATTTTTAGATAACCAAAATGTGACCTAACATATTGTTTCAATATTAGTGAAAGAGGATGGTTTACTTAATGTTATATGGGTAGATATTGGAAGTTGTGAGGCAAGCATAGAAGGGATTTGGTGTTTATTATAAGTAGTATTTCAAATCCTCTATAAACCACTTTGTATAGGTCAATTAGAGGAGATACCATTCTTTTATGTTGGTATTGTTAGGATTATGAAAGTTGGAAAGTAAGGATAGTACATTTTGTAATAAAGTCACCTTAGTGATGTAGTGATATTAGCTACTAAAATTTCTAGTTATTGTCAAGTAGTTATTCTTTTGATTTTTTTTAACAAAATCCATGTTGTATTGCATGGGTAATCATTCAAAAAAAAAAATTATAATTATTATTTAGTGTTATTGGTTGTGCTGCTATGGTTTTAATATCTTTCAACATTCTACTCTACCATTTTTCAACATGATATTAAAGCTAGATGGAGCTACCATATCTACTATGAAATGCTAATAAAGGAGTTGCGTGAAAGGAAAGAAGTCTTATTACATTCATGTTTGCAAGGAACAATGGTCACAACAAATTGTAGAAGACATAGTGATCGAAGGAAGAACATCTAATAAATTGTGGGCTCTTAAAAGGACTAGCAAAAAATTATAATTTTTTAGAAAGTTTGAAGGTCATAATTTTTAGATTTAAGGCTGTAATTTGTAGACTTCATGCATCATAATCATGAGAGGCATTGAGTACACTTTAGGGAACATGGTGGCTCTTTGTCTAGTTTCATATAATTATAAATATCTTTGTAGGTAACAAGTCGCAAAATCAGATGTATATTTTAGTCACCTATAGGTTTTAGTTGTGGCTATGACACAATTTTTGTGTAATCTTAGTTTTAAATTTGCTTGCAAAGTCTAAAACTCTACCGTCAATTTTCTTTTTTTTCAAGTAGTTTAAATTTTTTTAGAGCACAATTGTTTTTTTCTAGGTTGGCATAATTTTTAGGTATTTCTCTAAGAATAAAAATTCTATTAGACAAATACTTTGGCCTCAACTTTCACACTTGAAAAGTTAAAATCTAGATACAATTGATGAATAAGAACTACTGGGGAATAATGAATAGAAATAAGAAACCAACTATAGATGCAAACAAGTTATTGGATTAGCAAAATAGAGATGATAAAAGCCAAAGCTATTATTAGTCTTTCTCAAGCCCCAATTTGAATTACATTATGTAAATATAAAAAAATATCCAAAAAAATTCGGGATAATCTAAACAATATTTTTGGAGAAAAAAAGTTAATGCAAATTTCTCCTAAACTTTAGCTATTTATATTCAAATAATGAATGTGAATGAGAAATTATGTACAGCTGCAAATAATTTACTAGATTTGATAAATCCATTTAACTATTAATCAATCCTTCTCAAGCTTTAGTTTTGAATTACATAGATACAAAAAATTATCCCAAAAAATATAGTATAATCTGAATACATTGTTTGGAGCAGATGTAGTTAATAAAAAGCTTTCCCTATAGCTTTAGCTATTCAAATTCAAGATAAGGTCTCTCATTAGATAAGTAAATAATTCAACTCTCTAATAGATGATGAGGATGTTCAATCCATTTTATTAAATAATCTACCTTTTAATACAACAATTTATTTCTACTATTCTAGTCAAATACATTTTGAAACTCTAGAAGATATGATTTCAAATTTCTTAGTTGGAGAAAAGATACCAATTATAGGAGATACACATGGTGATTCTCAACATTAGAGTATATTATACTCACAAAGAAAGCATAGAAGATTAGATAAAGACAAAGGAGAGATTAATATTATTACTACAAGGAAAGAGGTTACACAACTTAGAATTATAGAAATTAGGCCAATGATGTTTGTAAGTGAAACTCAAAGACACGTTACATGAATTAATATAGTCTTTGTTGAGGATTCACTATATGTGGATAGTGACAATTAATTATTAAATAATCACTCACTTTGAAGATATGAAAGAATCTAGTGCAAATAAAATGCATGGATGGCTACCTATATATTTCAAGAATTTATACATCTTGGAAATTATATCCTGTAGTGTAAGAAATTGTATACCCTTTAAAATTTCACACTTTATTTGGGTCCCTTAATTAATTGGACTTAATTAAGCACATAATTTTCTAAATTATGTATTCCAGGGCCTTATTTATCTCATTTTCCGAAAGGAGAACCTATATTTAATCAATACAATTAATATTTTAATCACATTGGAGAATGAGTGTCCTAGACTTATGGGCTAGGACCCATTTTCCCATGGGTGAATGGGTCCTCCTTAAGTGCCATGACCCATTTTTAAATATGTTTATGGTGGTATTTTAATAATTCAAATTTCATATGCAATTGTTAGCTATTGGAATCTAATTTTTGGGAAATTATATAAATAGCTATAAATACATAGACTTTTTATCAATTCAAATATTACTAGTGAGAAGAATCACTATCAAGTAGAAGGTGAACTTTACAAGAGAAAATATTATTGTCAAGAGCATTCAAGAGCAGGTTTTCCAAACATTCGTTTCCACAAATCAAGATCCTAATCATCATGTTAAAGTTCTTGTGCATTCATGTCATCTTGTGAAGGCTATTATGCATTGTTGATCCTAAAGCATCCAAGAATTTTCAAGTGTCCAATCAATCAAGAAAAGAAAGATCAATCCTTGGAGTGATTTGTTTGAATTCAATCCTTTTAGAACAACCATTAAAGGTTGGTGATTTGTAGCAAGCATTGTTTTAGTCATCATTCCTTCCATTTGTCAATTTCCATTATCTTTCTATCAAGGTTTAATTACTAATCTTGGGTTTTGACCAAGGAAAACCCCCAAACAAACAAAAAAAATCTTCCTCTTTGTGTGTGTGCAAATTACAGGTTGAAATAGAATTGAAGATCTTAAAGATCAATCTTACATTGTTGCATTTGTTGCATTCATTATTGTCAAATCATGGAAACTCAAGTGCATAATTCATTTCTAGCTTTTTGACAGTGAAACTTGGGCAAAAGATCATCTTAGATCTTATGTTAGAGGATTGAAAAAGGTACTTTTGGAAGCCCTAACTAGGACCCATTCACCCTTGGGAAAACTCATCCTTCAATAGTGCTCAAAATCAAATTTTTATGCCAAGTGCATGCTATCAAACCATTCTCATATTTGCTTGCAAATTGTCAATTTGATTTTTATATCTTCAGAATCTTGCATTTTATCATCTAGGTCTTATTGTGCATTTAGTTTGAACATTTCAAATCATTTAATTAGGTTTCAAATCTATCTTATTGTCTTATAGGACTGAGACCCAAGTCTGATTGACTCACCATTGAGGTTGAAAGCCAATCATTACACCTTGTGATCTCTTTCCTAATGAAATGCCCCTAGGGAAAGACACCTGTTGTGGATCTTTAAAGTCCTATTTAGGGAACCCTTTTCCAAACATTTCATTTTGGTGAATCTAAAATTTTTACATCATACTTTTCTGATTTGGAGATCCTTAAAACCCTAGACCTAGGTTTTGCATCATCTTGTTTTGCATGACATTTAGGGTTACATTTTGTATGTTTTCATCATTTAAATTCATAAAAGTCCAAAAAAATTGCATACATTCTACATATTAGATTACATAAAAGTGTTTTTAAATCATTTACATTAGAATTACATCAAAATTTGCATTCAAAAAGTTGTCATTTTTCTCATGCATTGTCATAAAATCACATTTACATTTTCATCATAATTTGGGAAAAATTGTCACTGAAGAATCTGTTTGATGTTAGGAATAGTGAGATGAAATATCAAGTTAAAAACTTAGAATTAAAATTTTTAGACCCTTGTCCAAGGACTCATTTTCCCCAGGGTGAACTTTTCCTTGTATAGGTGATTTTTCAAATTTCTACACTTTTTTCTATCTTTGTATTATCAGTTTGTTCCAGCTTGCTGAAGTTTATTTTGAAATTCTAAAAAAATGTTATTGCATATGAAAGAAAAGTGTCATTTTGATTAATTTGTTACAAATTTGGGAAATATTGTTGCATTTCAATATTGAAAATCATTAGATTTGAAGGACAATTGAAAATCAGTCTATTCCAACTTGTAGAAGTTTGTTATGAAATTCTAAAAAAATGTTATTGCATATGCAAGAAAAGTATCATTTTGATTAATTTGTTGCAAATTTGGGAAAAATTGTTGCATTTCAATATTTAAAATCATTAGATTTGTAGGAAAATTGTTTAGATTTCTAAAGCATTGCATAAGTTGGATAGATTATTTTTCATTATTTCACAAACTCAAAACTCTATATATTAGCATGCTTCATTTTCAAAGATGTGGTTTTGATATGGTTAAGCATGGATTGCATAAGTACAATATCCCTGAATATGAGTACAATCTAGGACAAAGAAATGAGGTCATTAACAAGCATGTTAGCCATTATCCCAATGTATTTCCTAGTTATGAGAGTACCTTAGTGCAAGAGAATGAAATTGTTGACACATTCCTTAATATAACTTTTCCTATCCTTCACTCTAACATCTATCCTACTTGTGAGAATGTTTTGGTGCAAGAGGATACAATCATAGAAAATCATGAGAATCATAGTTTTTCTTCTCCCAATACCTCTCCTACTTGTGATGAAGGTAGCTTGGTGTTAGAAGATCCAATTATTGAACATCATGGGGAACTTCTTTGTCCCTCTCCCTCTACTTCCCCCACTTGGGAGGATATTATAGCACAAGAGGATGAGATCATTGAAACATTTCTTAACATCACTCTTCCTTATCTCCATTCATCTCTTAACATATCCCCCACTTGTGAGAATGTTTTAGTGCAAGAGGATTCAATCAATGACAATTATGACAATCGTAATTGTCCTTCTCTTGATACATCTCCTACTAGTGATAAAGGCATATTTTTGTTAGAAGATACAATCATTGAAAATCATGGGAATATTGTTTGTTCCTCTCCAAATGCTTCTCCCACTTGGGAAGCTATTGCACAACAAGAAAATGATATCATTGAGACATTTATTTTGAAAGATTGTAAGATGGGATGCATAGTTGAAGAGGCTAATGTAAAATTAGCTCCCCTTCATTAGAAAATCATCAACATGGAGCCAAATTCATTGAGGTTATGAATGCACAATTGGCCATTATATCTCCTTTGATTATTGGACCTCTGAAGATTCCTTTTGGACCTCCTAAGATTCCTTTTGAACCTCCTAAGAGTCTTGTAATCACTCGAACTCCTAAGATTCCTCTAATTATTGGACCTCCTAAGTCACCTCTCATTAAATATAGAACCTCCCAAACCTTTAGGTGCTATCTTAAACTATGCAAAACACCTCATTAGTAACAATGTTTCACAACAACTAAGTTATCATACTGTTCACACATATACCACAAGGAATAATAAGCAACCAAAAACCATTCATATATCGATACCACTTCCACAACCTATTTTTCCTAGTTCCCCTTGTTTACCTTCGCATAGTGGAAAGGAGTGTGGTCTTGTTAAACAACTTTGCAACACTCCTACTAAGATATCCTTGTGGGATTTGATTCAAGTGTCACATGTTTACCATAGCATGCTTCAAAATGCTTTACCAAAAGTTGTTATCCCTCCTAGTGTGCAACCCAATGATGTGGTAGATATTGTGAACACCAATCCTAGACTTGCACAAACATAAGAAACAAACACACAATTGGATGAATATGCAAGTTAGAACTAAGATTCCCCATGAATTTCATCTACAATGCTCAAAATATGAAATAAATGAAGAACACAACAAGAAAAGCTATCAAATCCTATTTCAACATGTGAGTGGACAAAGGTGGAGCACATTTTGGTCATTGTGCAATTAAATGCAATTAGGTGGAATTTCAAAATAGTGAAATGAGAAGTTGGAGGGAAGAGAGAATAGATTTATGTCCACTTGGCTCAAGGCAAAAGGACATGTAAGATGAAATAAATGCCTTGTTGGAAGGAAACATCCCTTTGGAGGGATTTTCAAATTTAGAGGAATATTCCCTTTTGATGCCAAGTTGAGGGAAATTAGTGATTTTAATAAATCAATTAAATTGATTTATTGTGCAAGTTGCATTATCTAGAGGATGTGACATGGATTAGAGTTAACATAAATCGGGATTTGATTAATTAAGAGAAGGTTAGTTGATTTGACAATTTTGACTTAGATTTTAGGATTTAAATAAATCAAAGTTGAGAGGAATAATGATTTAGATTTAATTAAATAAAGATTTTGATTTATTTAATTAAAGGGGGTGATGTTAGATTAAATCAAATAAATGTTTAATTTATTTAATTTAATAGAATGACTTTAGATATTTAATTAAATAGAGACTATGGAATTAACCAAATAAAATTATTTATTTAATTATTAAGAAATAATAACTTAATCAAATAAATTTGATTTATTTAATTAAGAGAGGAAGTTGATGAATTTAACGAAATAAGGGTTATTTGATTAAATGGTTAGAAAAGAGGATGATTCAGGATGAAGTGATGTTAGTGAAATTAGGATCAAGTGTATAGCGCCAATCAGTACATTTTATGTGTCTACATTTTCCCCTCTTTGAAGCAATGCACTTGTTGCATTGATTCAAAGAATAAACATGGCTTGATCAAAAAGTAAAAAAAAATTGAATTTTCAAAATGCCCCAATGCTACCCCAAGGGATGAATTATGCTGGTATATTGCCCCCTCAAGAGATTAGATGAAAATTTCCACTTTTTGGGTGATCTCGCAAAAAAAGAGAATAAGGTGCCCAATGGGTCCAGAAAGGCTCCAGAATGCCAAAAAATGCAAAAACACAAAAAAATGATGCAAAATGGTCGTCAGTTGGAAAAAAAATAGGCTTGGGGGCCAAAACCCTGGCTGGACGGCTAAAAGGGGTAAAAAAACTCTAACTTTTAGGCTTAAATAGGCCTTGGGGGGCCATTTCCAATTCATTTGCACACATAGCCTTTAAAGAATTTTGTGATTTGAGCTATGACCCCTTCAAGAGATGGCACAATGAGTTCTTCCACATCATGTTTTGGAGCGAATGTGAGTGTACCAACGACATCCTAGTGTAGGACCATCGGTGAGTAATCTTGACCCAACCTCATTTTTTGAGTTTAAATGCATTTAATAGCCTTAGGAAGTCCAAGTTGGTCAAGCGGTGTTGTATAGCACCTCTTCAAACTCTTTTCCAGCACCACATGGCCTCAAACTATGCCACCTTTGCGAATAGCGATGTCGCAGTGCAATTTGGAATTTGGATGCAAACTCCAAATTTAGTTGCATATGAATATACTGTTGTGATGACGCACTTAGGATTTAGGGTTCAGGGGCCAAAGAGTGGTGTGCTCAAACTGTGCTACGGTGGTGGAGTTTAGGAGATCAAACACTTCTAACAATGCAGTTTGAAATTTACAAACTACGTCACCATTGCAAATAGTGATGCATATGTTGTTTCAATGGTGAAAATTTTGATCGGGATTAGGATTTTTTACAAAACTTGACACGATGACTTTGCTGATGCAGGAGGAGGTTGAGATACTCCACTCACGTGAGCATAGGTCCCTAGTTCTTTTTGGCATATTAGAGGGGACACACGAGTGATTACAGGAGCAGCTAGGGGCGTTGGCACTTTGGTATATTGCTTATGCATGCCCCATTAGGACTCACTTGGGCATGATGACTGCACTGGACGAGTGATGGCACAACGAGAAATCATCCTTCCATTTTCCCATTGGCGAGGCAACCATTACTTTGGAGGAAATTTGGTGTATCTTACAACTATCGATCCACGAAGAGTGTGTTATCTATGATGTGGATGTCAGGTGAGATGCCTGTTATGATGTCATGGGTATTGATGAGATCATTTTTACTAAGGGCCAGATCGAGCTAGAGAGGTATAGGTTCATTGTTTCACTATTCTGATTGGTTGTAGCATCCATCATTTCAGGACTTGTGGCATTAGATCAGTGTGGCCGATACTTCAATGTTGGATGGAGGCTCGCTTGGGAGCACATGATCAGGGGCAGAGTATGCTTTTCTTGGGGGCCAATACTACTAGCCTCCCTATACAAAGATCTTCACAAGGTGGCATACTTGGACAATAGATCCATTGGGGCCAGTGTCACACTCCTACACATCTTGGCATGGGAGCACATTTCAGTGCTTTGTCCTATCAGAGTCGTGCTCATTGACATGGAGCCAAATGATCCAGTGGTATGGAGATATTGGGGAGGAGTTTCTTTTTCACACACTGGTCAACATGGGATCCCTCACTAGAGGAGGGTCATCGACGACATGTAGGAATTTACATGGTGACCATATCTTGGATGGCCCACCTGGTATGATGATGCACAAAAAATTTTCTTAGCACACCAGGATAGGCTTATACAAGGGCGAGAGCATACCATGGTTGAGAGGTATTTGCCTGATAAAGTGGCCCACCAGTTTGGGGATACACAAGACCGACCAGATGACTAGTACATGGCCATCTTCACCCGTACTATGAGGGAGACTTCATGGGGCCACTACAATTCGATGATTGAGGCAGTGCAAAGTTTCTGATAACTAGTGGCTAATCCATGGCCATATGATCAGGGTGAGGCAGATGCAGGTAATACTCAAGCCTACAGAGATTGGTTCTAACCACCTCTTAGATTGACATTGCCAAGAGCAGCGGTGGCACAATGACGTCCTAAGGGCAGAGCAGGCAGACAGGTGCAGGGAGGCCGAGGCGATGGGGACGACAATGGGGATAGGGGAGGTAGGGGTCCACAACCAGATCAAGGACCACCACCCCAAGATGGAGAGTAGGACAGGGGTCCCCTAAGATAGGAGCAAGATTAGGATCAAGATCAAGTCTGAGAGGACCAAGATTAGGGTTTACAAGACTAGGACAGATAACAGACACTGCCTAGGGATGGTCATCAGGACCAGCCATGCATCCAGCCACCACCATATCCAGACCTTAGAGACGACCATATTTTGTAGCTTTAGACATAGGTTTAGGTGTTGCAGGGATAAATTATGGTCCTGACTTCAAAGAGAGACTAGCTACAGATAGAGCGCAATTAGGCAGGCTGAAGAGCTACAGGCTACAACAGAGATGGGTAGGAGACAATAGTTGGAGAGCCTCCTCTAGGAGTATTGGGATGCCATCCAAGAGGTGGATTATTACATATTGCATTATTACCAAGTCATACCCTGGCCAACCCAAGTCCCAAATTTTTCATAGAGGGCAGGCTACAGACTCGTAGAGAATCACATGGAGAGGGAGCCTGGGGATGGGGGTAGCTAGTAGTGATAGGTCCATTTTGATCAGAGACATTATTATTTTATTCTTTTGTGCTTCATGGGATCATTTTTGATAGCCCAGTGGGCAATTGTACTCTATTGACATACACACATGTATATTTTGATCGTGATTTTCTACCATGACAATGGATTATTTGATGATATATATGAGATGATATGACCTTGATCCGATGTATGTTTTTCTATCTTATTTATGCATGAAGGATGCTTTTAATTTCTATATGTGATGCAATGCGATGCAATGATTCTATATGGATGCATTTCTTTTTCAGTATCTTTCTATGTACTTGTTATCTCTTAGAAATGCACCCTCTACAAAGTTATGAAACTAAGCTTTCTAGAGAAACATGGGATCATTTCAAGGCCGTGGGTCACCTAAAGTTGAAATGAACCTCCGAATAAGGCCAACTCCTAACTGATAATATCACCTCAACTATTGACTTGATGGGAAAAGGGTAAGGATATGATTGCATAAAATGAAGAATACTAAAAATATGAAGTAAACTGGGTGATACACCAAATTGACAAGAGCTATGAGACACTCAAATTACACTTGAATATTGATGATGGATATGAGATTGCACAACAAGTTTCTGTAGGTGATCCATAAGTATCCCACAAACAGGTTTGACTTGCACACACTTTCAAGAAGGAAAAGCAATTTTCACAAATTAAAAGTTCATGTGCAATTCTGTAAACACAATTTGGAACCTGCATAATACTACTTTTACAAAGAAAGGCATGCAAACATGAGACAAAGCTACAAGGAAATAGAAAAATTTCTCAAATTAGCTTGATCAATCACCTGAAAATGCACAATATTTTGGAATAACAAGAAGGAAAATTGAATCATCAATGGTAACCAAGGTAAATTCTATATATCATGCTCCAAATGAGTTACAAAAAATTGCAAAAGTATGACAAGGGACTCCCAAAGTCACAAAGTCTCTATTTGCATATGAAGAACTTCCTTCAAAAATGAGTTACAAACATGGCTAAGTATCAAAACTTCTCCTCTCCAAAAGCCACCAAAAGAGGAACTGGAAAATAGTTAGGGTCGGATGGACTCCAAAAGCCTAAAATCTAGCACCTGAATTTTCTCCAAAAGGCTTCAATATGGTTGAAATGATCAATTTTGACCAAGTCTTACAGATGACTCTTCAAAACACCCTCCAAAAGCTCCAATTTTGTTTCCATAGCAAACAAATCCTCCTATATATCCTCCTTATGTCTTCTAACTAAAATCAACTTCCCTCTATTCTCTCCATGGTAATAAATTCAAATCTATCCCTCCTTTATGGCCTTTTTGACTTAATTATCCTATATGCTTTTACTAAGCATAAAGCTACTAAGTTTTTTCAGCGTACACACTAACTTAGCATAAGGATTGCATTCGACAAAGTAATTTATAATGGCATTACTAAGTAGAATGTATTATATTTGAATTGCAAAAATGTATAAGGCAATAAAGTTCTAAAAAAGGTCCCTAGGCTGATAACATGGATGAAGGGGTATTAGTTGGCATGATGCATATAATTTAAAAGTTAGACAAAAAGAATGTCTAAACTTTCATCGGCATATTAGGGTTTGAAAACCCTAATGGTAAAAACACAATGCATATTCATTTTCATTTCAGTATTCTGAAAAACACAACTTAGAGGGGCACCGCCATGATTGAACATAGATTGGGCTCAAATGTTGTTGGAAATGAGGGCTTCCTGAAGGGTTTTCTAGAGTTATTTGTTGTGTTGATCACAGTGAGTTTCATTATTTTGTGTTTTCTTGCACATTCACCTAAAACTTGTACTTCTTTGTTTCTTTAACCATTTAAGAAATGATGGAGATTTTTCCTTTAAAAAAAAAACTTTGAAAATGTGAAATGTGCGACGCCTTAGAAGAGGAAATTACATCATTGCATTTCTTTGTTGTTTATTCATTTCCTTCTAGCCGCCATTAGATATTTTTGATTTGGATACCTGAGAATGCATCTCCTATATGTTGTTTTATTTTGCTTTTGATTCTGCCATTCTAGAGCTTTGAGACTCTGGTTGTGACCTTTGAATGCATTTCTCCATGGCCAAGGTTATATCTTTTCCATATTTGTGTCTCATTTAGGTACAGGCCACAGTATCAACCGTTCTTGGTTATTGTTTCTTTCCATATTTTGGAGTTGTTTTTATGACTATAGCCATACCCATATACACTTTAATTTCAAGGATTATTCCTACTTGAATAGGCCTAAAACTTCTCCATGACTGAAGGTGTTTGTGATTCTAGTTTCATTCATGGGTATCTGGAAGACTCTGCATTATTATTTGTTCAGTATGCTCTGCATATGCACTGTTGTTCTTATTTGCATTGTACTTTTAGTTTATAATATAAAAAATGAAAGCCCCTTTGCATATCTTCTTGCCTCCTTTGAGTAAAACTCAAAAATACCGCAACCTCATCATTTTTTATGCACAAGTATTCAAGGGATTTTGTGTGGCACAGGAAACATTTTCTTTTTTCTGTAGATTTCATTTGATTCATGATGATCTTCATAGTTTTATTTTAAGGGTCAGACCATTCTCATTGAGTTGGAGAAATGAACCCAGGCTGCGAGCTTCATAATCTTGAGCCAAAATTTTGGTGCCTTTACAAGCCATTATCTTCCACATTCTTATGCCTGTTCTATTTATCACTATTATTTACTCACTTTGTCAAAACAAAATGATGCCTCTGATTCCACTCTTAACTCATGGCTTCTGCAAAAAATATATCTTCGTGATAAAGTTGCATCCATAACTCCCTTGGGCTTTTACTATCGTAGAATACTTCTTAGCTGAATAGGGTTATAAAAAATATATATATTTGCTTTGCATTGGATGGATTCTCTCTTCATCTTTATTATGAAAATGATCAATATCTCAGAAATGAGAGTTATTTTGGTTAAAGTCATATACTTTCATGCAATCTTTTCTATTTCTTCATGAATGCCATGTAACTCAGAATAAACTTGTCAATTTCCATATTCTTTTAATAAATAAAAAGAACATGCTGCTACTGGTATAGAGACATAGTTGACTCTTTGCACATGAGTTCCCATTATATATATCCGGAAGCAATTCCTTCAGTGTGCATCATTGACACTAGGAAGTAAAAATTCATGAATAACTTTGTTCTTGTGATTGTACTATTTCATCAATATATCCTATCCAATGTAGATTTGGTGAAGTCTACCCCTTCATAACTATCACATTTTCCCTATGATTCTTATGCATAATTACTCATTTGAAGGAAAGCATTTGACTGTTTCCTGAAAGAGATAATTGCAACTCATTTCATGATAAATAGGTACAAAAAAGAACAAGTTGTTTCTCTACAAGTTTACTGAATATCTTTCTTTATGATCTGCACTGGTACCTTAGCTTCATTTACATTTGAATACTCACTATTTCAATCAAAAAACATTGTTATTGTAATCTGCAATGAATGCATAGAAATGAACCTAAAAGTTGTGCATATATAATGAGCTAAGCTCAACCCTCGCGGGAGCCACATTTATCCCCCACTTATATTTAATTTGATAGATGATTATACCTATAGCTGCACATGAAACAAACAAGTTAGGAAAAATCATGTATGCTTGATGTGATATCTCGATGGCTTCAGTGTTTTCTCTGATATATTTAGCATATGGATGTTCTTATTTAATGTATTTCCTATTTAATACACATCGAGACTAACTTGTGGATGGATAGGTAAATGTTCATGTATGGAGTATGACCTTTCATTGCTTAGAACATAGTTCTAACCCATTGCTTATCATCTTATGCAGGAAACCATAACACTAAGGACTAGAAGGAGCTATGAGGAGCAAGGAAACATAACAAAAACTGGACCATCCAACAAGAACCAGTCATTCAGGCAATGGTTGGTTATCCTCCCTATATGTTTTCCTTTAAAAATTTACTTATTCATGTATAACTTAGCCTTGATGTATATTGAATAGGAAAAGTTAGTTTACACAGCTTGTGTGAAACACATGTATATTATCACATTAAAAAAAGATTACATTTTTTAGAAAATATTTGTACAATCTTTCTATGTTTCATTCACTTGTATGAATGTAATAATCTTCTATTCTTGTAATCTTGTAAAGTTGTTTCATTTGTATAATTGAATGTAACATAGGGAGGTTAAAAATGTACCATTTGTATGAAAGTTTGGAAGGTTCTACCTGATTGAACCTATAGGTGAAAATTTGGTAACATTTTTGGTGACATCAGCTAGATGTTTGCA
This sequence comes from Sequoia sempervirens, assembly GCA_007258455.2. NCBI lineage: Eukaryota > Viridiplantae > Streptophyta > Pinopsida > Cupressales > Cupressaceae > Sequoia > Sequoia sempervirens. Next base: position 359,983,954 of record VDFB02000003.1, on the reverse strand, counting down.
TACTAAACATATAAACCAATAGCCTAGACTTGTCCATTGGGCACTGAGTCATTTTGTAAAACTCAGAGATAGACCTAAAAGAACTTGCACATAACTGTAACTCATTTGTAACTCATGAAATAGATCAGGTTACTTGGAAATTTATTGAAAACAGGAAAATTTCATAATGGAAACTACTTAATTATGTTGGGACAACACTTAGGTAATTGAAATATTGCAACTAAACCTACCCTACACTAACAGTAAGAAATGGTAAAAAAAACCATTCACAGGATGACTGAAATAACTGCCCATTCTTCTCAATATGTAGTGACTTGCATGCATAATGGTAGCTGGGTAAAAGTAATACACAAAAAATGTTTAACAAGTTGATGCACTGCTTCTTGAAAGAGGTGAATAAGCTCACTTACCTCACTAAGCAAACCATGTGTATTGTCAATCAAAGGAGCATAAATGAATTGGAGCTGAAAATACTCTTTTTTAGCTACCAGTGCATCTTGGATACCATCGTTTGTTGTATCTTCATGTGTGGGTACCTTATTGGACTCCATCTGGGTTAGGAATCTGATTGGACAACCTCTAGTAAGGGAAAATCTTGAACCTTCCTTGCTGATCTCTTGCTCAAGGACTACCATTTTATCACCTTGCTAGCTAGAAAGGTTTAATCCCTTTGGCTGACTTGGTGAAAAAATGGAAACCTCCTCAGTATGCTCTTGCTTTCCTGAATAAACATTCATATTTTCAATGAAGAACAATGAAATAGCTTCCTCCAGCAAACTTTTAATAAAAACATTAGCTTCTGGCTCTTTTATACTCCAGAAAGGAAGTTGCTTATAATTTTCATCGCCACTCAAAGAATGACATTCTAATTCAAACTTGTCTTCTTCAACGAAAGAAGGCAAAAGTTCAACTGGTGACGCAGTCTCAAGCTCCTTTGCACAACAGAATGGGAGTTCCTCCAACTAGTTATAACCTTGTAAATCAGGTTCATGAGAGATTTCTTGTCCTAAGGGAATGAACTCTCTGTCATGACTTTGTTCCTCATGTTGTTTCAACATCTCTTCAATCTTTATGAACCTGTTGTTCTAGCTTACCATGATTATCAACTTCTTCTAGTTGGTCTACCTCTTTGTCATCCAATGTTGAACAAAACTATTCAATGATATCTATGCATACCTCTTCAAAAAGCTCAACATTAGCTTCCTCCTCCATAGCATGTTTAAAAACATCACAACTCTCACCTTGGAGGATAGTATCAGGTTCAATTTCATACTTTTCTTCCCAAGTTAAGCCTCCATTGTTCTGTTGACTGCCCTCAATTAGCAACTCACCAATGCCTTCCTATTGTTCTGAAACAGTTTCATCATCTTGGAGATACTTTCTTCGTGTTATTCGATACTCCTCCAATGCCATTTGCAACAGGTTTGGAGTTCTAGCCTCTTCCATGGTGAGTGAGGTGTGTAGAGCGATGGGATGCTCTTTGTCTGTAATAACTCTCTATTTTTTGAAAATCCCTTCAAGCTGCCTCTTTCGAACCTCCTCATGTAGCTTGAATTGATATTCTAGGTAAGCTTGACTCTTCTGTACCTGAGCATACAACAACTTTATTTTCCCTTCCTTAGCAGCTATCTCTCGTTCAAGGCCCTCTTCAAACGAGATTCTTTTTGCCACTCTTTCTTGATCATAAAGTAGGCTTGTTCAACCATTTCTTGCTGTTGCATAATGGTTTTCTTATGTTTCTTGATATCTACCAACATTCTATTGATGTGTGAGAACACTTTGCTAATATCATTAATCTTCATACAATCAAAATTTTGGCTCAAATCCCACAACATATGGTCAAACTGCTTAACCAAAATCAATACACTCTGATAAGGATGTTCTTGAGGCTGATTATGTGGATAGTTATGTTGATTAGCATTAAGAATCTCCTCTCGAGACTAATTTTGATCATGAACTAGCTGATACAAAGGTTGAGCAGGAGTGGGAGGGTGGGAAACATGATGAAAATACTGGTAAGATATGCTATTACAGGGTCACTTGGCATAAAAACAATAGATTGTTCTATATAATATGGCTGATGAGTGGACATATTCACATGACTCTCATGGAATGGAGGTGGAAAATCACTATATTGCTGATAACTAAACATTGAAAGGTAAAATATGAAGCATAGGCAAGTCTAGACAACAAACCTTTCAATATGCTGAATTTCTCAATAATGCATTGACTTTTTTGTTGCTTCCCAAACTTAGAGTCGCCATGATATGCTGATATTTACCTCTGAAAGGCCTAAAACTTATTGGTTGCATATCAAAAACTAGTAATAGACATATAATTTCCAAACTGTCTATGCGATAGTCCCACTGGGCGTGCCAAAATTGTTCTCTTAGAAATGCACCCTCTGCAAAGTTATGAAACTAAGCTTTCTAGAGAAACATGGGATCATTTCAAGGTTGTGGGTCACCTAAAGTTGAAATGAACCTCCGGATAAGGCTGGCTCCTAACTGATAATATCACCTAAACTATTGACTTGATGGGAAAATGGTAAGGATACTTATGCATAACCTACAAACCATTCTTAGATCTTGCAAATTGTTAATTTGATTTCCATATCTTAAGAATCTTGCATTTTATCATCTAGGTCTTATTGTGCATTTAGTTTGAACATTGCAAATCATTTAATTAGGTTTCAAATCTACTCTATTTTCTTAAAGGACTAAGATCCAGGTCTGATTGACTCACCATTGAGGTTGAAATTCAATCATTACACCTTGTGATCTCTTTCCTAATGAAATGCCCCTAGGGAAAGACACCTATTGTGGATCTTTAAAGTCCTATTTAGGGAACCCATTTCCTTACATTTCATACCTTTGCGAGGACCATGAGACAAGTTGATGGAGCATTATGATTGTAGCTCAACATGGATGATTTTCCAATAATTTGGAATTATGATTTGAGAGTTTGGGGAGGTGAAATATAGGAATTGAGGAATTAAAATCAAGAGCTACACCTTTATGAGGGTTATGAAGTAGTTTGATGGAGTTCTACCCAATCCAAAAACTAATTTCAAAGAGAGGCTTTTGAATAAAATGTTATGATTAGTCAACATATTTTAGTTTTTCATTTTATCTTTTGTATTGTAAACTTTAAGAGGGGTGTTGGAACATAAGGCTTACATTTTGTAACATAGTCACCTTACTAACTTAGTGATGTTAGCAACTATTTTATTTAATTAGTGTCAAGTTAGTTGTTAGGTGGTTTGGCTTGTTATGTTTTTGAAAAGGATTTATCAAAGTCATAGAGTGTTGTATGGGAGGTCATCCCAAATAACTTAATATTATCATTAATATTTATTGTTATTCATTATTCTATTAGAGTAATATATTTCAACATTCTACTCTTCCAGTTTTCAACATTGAAGGTATCTTTTTTCTACATCACATAGTCTTGTACTATATTAGAGCCTCATAATATTAAGGGTACCTACTTAATCCCAATTATAATGCAGTTAGAAAAGGAACCTATGGTCACACCAAGGTCATGTCAGTTCAATGAAACCCTTCCCAACTTTTGTAAAATCAATTATTGAACAACTATTTAGTAATTCCATGACCTTACCTAGGAGAATCATCAAGTATGTTTAAAATTATTCATTTATAATTTAGATTACTAATTAATAATTTTTATATAAATATTTCTTATATTTATAATTCATACTTTGATAAGAATAATGAATAATGAAAAAAATCATATATCTACAAATATAGATTATAAAATCTCAACTAAAATTAGAGATAGCATCAATATAACATGCATAAATCTAAAATGGGGAAAACCCAAAAGAGCAAGGGTCCCTCCTTAATGTAGTATTATCTCATTACCATCAATATGAACCATGGAATTTTATGTTTTATTCTACAATTTCATTTTTATCCCAAAGCATTTCTTGTGAAGAGGGCATATGGCAGGACAATAACGAGGAATTTCAGTTTTGTACTGCTTGGCGAAGAGTAGTTTCATAAACCGTGCAATTACAACTTTATTTTCAGCACAAAACAGGTACTTTGTTTTTATAATTTCTTTTCTGCATAGTTTATAACTTGTGTGCATGTATCATATTATATAAAAGAATCGTATTCATAAGCTGTTATTGTGGCAATAAACTTCAAGATTAAATTAGTAGAGATATACATTTAAAATACAAATATTAGATAAATATGTTGTATTAAATGTTTCTCTAGTTTTGATATCTCATGTTTCTTGTCGTTAATGTTTGAAAGTCTCATTTTTTAATTACATTCATTATGTAAAAAGTTATTAGATGTATGATTTGGATGATTGAGGGAGTTGGTTGAAATAATAAAAAAAAAAAGAGATTATAGTTTTGATGTTAGTATGAATATCTTTTTGTTTTCTCTTATTCAAGTGACAATATATAAACATTCAATCTTATTTCATGTATAATGTCAAGCATCTTTGATCTTGATAGTAGAAGATTGTCGATATTGTCAAGGTTTTGAATGTTGGAGATTCCCCTCTAAAGAAACACCTTATCACTTACATGTATATTAGAGTTTTTAAGATAACCAAAATGTGACCTACCATATTGCTTCAATATTAGGGAAAGAGGATAATTTACTTAATGTTACAAGAGTAGATATTGGGGGTTGGGATGCATGCACAAAAGGGGGTTGGTGTTTATAAGTAGTATTCTAAGTCCTTTGTAGACCACATTGTATAGGTCAATTAGAGGAAATTCCATTCTCTATCTTGATATTGCTATGGTTGTGATGTGAGAAAATGAGGTTTACATTTTGTAATAAAGTAACCTTAATGACTTGGTGATGTTAGCAATTAAAATGTCTAGTTAGTGTCATGTTAGTTGCAAAGTAGTTATGCTTTTGAAAATTCTTTATAAAATCCATATTGTATTGTGCGGAGATTATTTAAAATAATTTAATATTATCATTATTATTCAGTATTACCAATTGTGCTATTACTATTTAATATCTTTCAACATTCTACTCTATCATTTTTCAATATGATATTAGAACCAAATGGAGTTGTCATATTCGCTATGAGATGTTAATAGAAGAGTTGTGTGAAAGGAAGTCTCATTGCATTCATGTTTGTAAGGAATAATGGTCACGACATTGTAGAAGGCATAGTCATTGAAGGAAGAACATATAATAAATTGTGGGCTCTTAGAAGGACTGGCAAAAAATCGCAAATTGTTGGAAAGTTTGTAGGTCATATTTTTGGATTTAAGGCTGCAATCTATAGACATCATGCATAAAAATTGCAAGAGGCATTGTGTACACTTTAGGGCACATGGTAGCTCATTTTTTAGTTTTATATAGTTACGAATATATTTATAGGTCACAAATTGCAAAAGATGACATGTTTTAGTCACATATAGGGTTTAGTTGTGGCTAGGGCACAATTTCCTAGCAATCTTAGTTTTAATTTTGCATGCAAAGTCTAAAAATCTACCCTCAATTTACTTTCTTATAAGTAAAGCTTGAATTTTTTTAGAATCACTTAATTTTTTTCTCAATTGGCATATTTTTTTGGGTATTTCTCTAAGAATAGAAATTTCATTAGACAAATACTCTAGCATCAACTTTTACACTTGAAAAGTTAAAATCTAGATGCAATTGATGAATAAGAACTTTGGAGGAAACAAATAAGTAGTGGATTGGTAAAAAATAGATGATTTTAAAGCTAAAACTATTATCAGTCTTGCTTAAGCTCCAATTTTGAATTACATTATATAGATATAAAAATCATCTAATAAAATGTGGGATAGTTTTTTTATCTTTTTTGAGAAAAAATAGTTAATGTAAAGTTTTTGTAAAGCTTTAGCGATTTAGATTAAAATAGTCAATGTGAATGAGAAACTGCCTATATATGCAAATGATTTATTGGAATTTCAAAATAGCTCGATGATAAAGCCAAAGCTATTATTGATCCTACTTGAGATTCAACTTTAACTTACATAGATATAAAAAAATATTCAAAGAAATAAATGGTAATTTGAATAAATTGTTTGGAGCAAATGCAGTTAATGCAATTTTTTCCTACAACAACTATTCAAATTCGAGATGAATGTTGGAGTCACTATGTCTAACCACATAAGCAATCTAAGTTCTCTCATTAGATAAGTAAACAAGTCAAGGCTATAAAAGATAATGAGGATGTTAAAGCCATTTTTAGCAAACAATCTACCTTCAAATACAACAATGTCATTTTTACTCTTAGCCAGATACATTCTCAAACTTTAGAAGATATCATATCAACTCTCTTTGTTGAATAAAATATAACTAAAAGATATACACAAGGTGATTCTCAACATCAAAGTGCATTATATTCACAAAAAAGTCATAGAATATTAGATCAAGGCAAAGGGGATATTAATGTTATTGCTACAAGAAAAGAGTTCACACAACTTAGAATCATACAAAATAGGCCAATGATGTTCTCAAGGGAACACTCAAAGACACATCAAGTAAATTATTATAACCATTGTTAATGATTCACTAGGTATTGATAGTGGCGATTTCTTACTAAATAAGCCCTTAGTTTAAAGATAGGAAAGGACATTGGGTAGATAAAACACATAATGGATGGATACCGAGATAGTTTAGGATTTTTTAGATCTTGGGAATTATACTCTTAGGAGGATCATGAAACAACTTGACGAAAAACAATAGATGCAACTCAGTAGGGATTATTGTCTAATAATTCAAGAGATTTGTGATTTGAGAGTTTGGGGAGGTGGAATCTAGGAATTGAAGAATTAAAATCAAGAGCTACATCTTTATGAAGGTTATGAGATATCTTGATGGATTTTTACTTGGTCCAAACACCACATTCGAAAAAAAAATTGAATAATAAGAAGTTATGAAATTGGTCAACATGTTTTAGTTTTTGTATTATAAACCTTAAGGGAGGGGGTTAAAAAATAAGAACTGCATTCTGTAATAAATTCATCTTATTGATTTAGTAATGCTAGCAACTAAAATGATTAAGTAGTGTCAAGTTAGTTATTAAATGATTTAGGTAGTTATGATTTTGAAAAGCTTATTAAATCCATACTATGGTGTATGGGTATTCATCCCAAATAACTTAATATTATCATTATTATTTAGTGTTATTCTCACCAGACCAGATGCAATAGGGTAAAGCCAAATTGTTGGAATGAAATGTAGGAGCTTTGATGTCAAGGGATATAAATTAGTTCCAAATGATGACATGAAAGACTTAATGGTTGAAATTTGTGGCTCACAGGACAAATTTATTTTTAATACATGCTAGAGATCCCATTTAGATTTTTGGTGGCAAGCAAGGCTTTGGGGACTTCCACATACACACAGTGGGGAAAAAAATTAACTTCACCTATCCTGTACACATGCATGGAAATCACACCGTTAGCATAAAAGTGTTCGTTGGCTTACGCCAACTTTGGAGGAGAATCGGGTTTCACCAATTTTGAAAGGGCATTAGGGAAAGCTTGCAGCCATATTCTCCAATCTATCTGACATAATCCTTGTCTAATTCCAAATATGAGATGTTATTATTTGCAGCCATAGTCTCCAATCTATCTGCCAGAGTTTTTGCTTCCTTGTAACAATGAATCACTTCAAAACTATGCAATTTGCTGAGAAGAGTAGGGATGTTTGTTGTCAAGTACTCCAATTTTCAATTCAGTTTTTATTTGAAGACATCAATCATCAACATAGAATCTCCTTCAATCTGGAGGTTGACAGACATGGCAGACATAATCCATTTACACCAAAGCAAATAAATTTTCTTCCTGAATTGTATGGAGGACTTCATACACTACAATTTCTCCATAACATGTTTCCCTACCAGGAACAAAGGAACAAAGCCACCCTATTCCATGGAGATAATTTGTGGAATGTTTGTTTCTAGTATGGTGGTGATGGATTTAGTAAATTTTTTGTAAAGGGTATTGTAGAGTTCTATTGGATGAAGATCAATAAATGGAGAAGGTTCTGATTTTTTTTTGAATGATTTTCAATAGATTACCATTGATTTCTTTGAAAACTTTGCCATTTTTTCTTGATTCTTGTAAAGCAAGGAGTATCCTTATTCATAAGTTACCAATATTTTTGAAAAAATAGTGATGTAAGACCATCTAGTTCAAGGGCCTTTTTTAGAGACACAGAAAATACTACCTCTTTAAATTCTTCCATTATAAATTCTGCAAGTGACATCTTGTTTTGTTCTTCTGTCACTAAATTAGGAATGTTTTCCATTATCCCATCTGAGTGATGTAACTAAACACCTTTCTTAGATAATAAATCTTTAAAGAGAATTACTACCTCTTTCTTCAATTGATTCTGATGTCGTTAGTAGAGTTCATATGATTTTTTAATGCTCTTTTAATTTTTGTGGATGCATGAAAGAATTTGGTTTTTTTTTTAACACCTTGTGGATGCATAAAATAATCTAGTATAAAATTATTTGTTGAACAATTTTGGTAATGCCATAACCTTATCTAGAAGAATCGTCGTGTTTAAAATACTTCCATTATAGTCTAGAGTAATATGTATATTATAATTGAGATATTTGTTATTAGGGGTATTCATTATTAGAGTCAAGTGAGGAAAGATTTGGGGATTGAGGTGTATCAATACATTTAAATCATTTTTTCATAGGATCATATAATTTTTATAACTCATCTAGATATTTTGGGCCAAGGATTTCATGTATTTGATGACAATCAAAATTAGTTTTAGGCTATATGTTGATGTGGGAAATGTCCTTCATTGATAAGGTAGAAGTAATAAGGGGAGATAACAACTTAATGAAAAATAGGTACATAAGATACCTAATGATTGTCTAGGGCACAACATTTCAACTATACTACAATATGTAGAGGGGTATCAAAATCATAAATTTGACAGTTCAATATGAAATAAGGGGTGTTTATTAGATCCCTATGAACATACATTCTATGCCATTGATTTATTAAGTGGATTCCTCAAGCTAAAGAGACACCAAAATATTTTGTATCTCATAAAATATTGTGCATCTAAAAACAAAAAGACCCTAAATCTTTATTTCCTACAAGTAAAATCGATATTTTACTTTCTCTCTTAGAACATGGTGGTCTATTTCAATTCTTAGTTGATGGGAGTTGGCCTACATCTAGAGAATGGGAACTCTAAATACATGATATCAATGGTTTCAAAGATGGTACAAAAGGATAATGTCTCCATCACAAATTTGGAGAAATATAGATGCATAATTGTTTAATTTTCAACTCAATAGCCCAAATAGAAAAATCCAAGTATGTTGGATATAGGCCTTATAAATATCCTCTTGAATGCATTTTTAAATCTTTGTCTGACCTACTCTATTATTTACCCTATCTAAAAAACTCTAAAGAAGATAAATTAGTATAATGGGGATCCCTCAATCATGTACTGCCTAGGGCCAAAACACTAAAACAAATCTAATCCTTTGTAATGTCCTAGGTCAAAATAACAATGCAAATATGATTCTTAACCTTCCAAAAACACTTATTATTTGAATAACACAATTGGCCCTAGCATTCACTTATATATTAGAGGAATCATGTTAAAATTATTATTTAAGCATTAATAATATCATTACATTTCAAATAAAAAATGATAAAAATAACTCTTGATCTTCTTACTATAATTGAATTGGAAATAACATGTGTAAATATTTGATCTCTTCCTTATTACAATAATGGTTACTATTACATTCAAATAGTTATGCAATATTAGTAAGTACACAAACAAATTGCAAACTAGATCAATACATTATGGATAGAGTCTATGTCCAATGAAGATCGAATATGAACTTTGAATGAGATTATCCTCCAAAATCACTAGTCCTAGGATTCTATGCTCAAACATAAGTGCTCAAAATATATTTTTGAAAGGAATTTTATTAAGTGTAGATGATGATATTAGATGAAAACATCCACTCTTTTATATCCTTCACAAATAGAACAAGTCAGTCACCATATATACTTGTAACTTCAAATTTGAATAGTGATCATGGGTAGGAAAGGTTCTACTTTGAAAGTATGGCACAAAAAGTAAACTATTAGAAATAATACAACGCATGATAGGAAGTTAGTAAGGGAGCAAAAACATAGGAAGAATTATTAGGGATCAAGGTTCATCCAAATGACAAGACTTAAACCATAGTAGGAGGTGTTAGGGTCAAGCAATGGGCATGTTAGTAATGGAAATTCTGAAAGTTTGATAGGAAGAAGGAAAGAGTAAATTTGGAGAAAGAAACTTTCTCGAGAAGGGAAAATACATAGAAGATGAAAATATGGAAGAAACAAGTATAAACCTAATATGTATAGAATTAGATTGACTAGGAAGAGGACATGCCAAATTTCCCCACTCAAAAGTGATTATCCTCAATAAATTGCAAGTTTAGGTGTTCTAATATCTACCGCTTTGCAGACCTACAAGCTTTGCATTCAGTTTATGCTTCTTCATTATATATGTTGGCAAAGGTTGTAGAGTTTGGCTTTAAACCTACAAATTGCATTTGCTTGAAATTTTCTAAGCCTTTTCAACAGATCTGATTTGTGTATATCCTACAATTATTGCAGTCAAACACTTCAAGTGCCTTGTCTATGATCCCACATTTAGCATACATGTCAACAAGAGCAGTTGCAACTACAATATCTGACAAAATTCCTCTATCCTTTATGCTTTGATGGATTTCCATACCCTATTCCAAGGCTCCCAATTTGGCATCTAGGACCCAATCTAAAATTGATTCCATTGACAACCTATCATAGCTGCAACACTTGAATATAACAGAGTGTGGAGGTTTAAATAAGCTCCCTGATTCCATTGGCAAGTTGTCATAGCTGCAACACTTGAGCATAGAAGGGTGTAAAAGTTTAAATAACCTCCTTGATTCTATTGGAAACCTATCGTATCCGCAACACTTGATCATACAAGATTGTAGAGATTTAAATTACCTTCCTTATTCCACTAGCAACCTGTCACATTTGCAGTACTTTAAAATAGTAAGTTGTAGAGTTTTAAATAACCTCCCTAATTCCATTGTCATCCTATCACAAATGTAGCACTTGAACATAATAGGAAGTTTCAAAGGTTTAAATAACCTCCTTGATTCTATTGACAATCTATTGTAGTTGCAACATTCGAAACTAAAATATTGTCATGGTTTAAATAACCTCCTTGATTCCATTGGCAACCTGTCATAGTTGCAACCTTGAACATAGAAGGGTGTGAATGTTTAAATAACCTTCCTGATTCCATTGGAAACCTATCACAACTGCAACACTTGAACATGGTAGGGTGTATAGATTTAAATAACCTCCCTAATTCCATTGGCAACCTATCATAGTTGTAGCACTTGAACATAGAAATGTGTAAAAGTTTAAATAAGCCCCCTGATTCTATTGGCAACCTGTCACAGCTGCAACACTTGAACATAGAAGACTGTAGAGGTTTAAATAACCTTCTTGATTCCATTAGCAACCTGTCACAACTACAACACTTGAACTAGAAGATTGTAGAGGTTTAAATAACCTTCATGATTCCATTGGCAACCTGTCACATCTGTAGCACTTGAAAATAGAAAGTTGCAGAGGTTTAAATAACCTCCCCAATTCCATTGTCAACCTCTCACAAATGCAACACTTGAATATAATAGGAGATTTTAAAGGTTTAAATAACCTCCTTGATTTTGTTGACAATCTATCACAACTACAACACTTAAAAATTAAATATTGTCATAGTTTAAATAACCTCCTTGATTTCATTAGCAACTTGTCATAGCTGCAACACAACACTTGAACATAGAAGGGTGTGGACATTTAAATAAGCTCCTTGATTAAATAACCTCCTTGATTCCATTAGCATCTTGTCACAGCTGCAACACTTGAACATAGAAGGGTGTGGACATTTAAATAAGCTCCCTGATTCGTTTGGCAACTTGTCACAACTGCAACACTTGAACATAGAAGGGTGTGAACGTTTAAATAATATCTCTAATTCCATTGGAAACTTGTCACGGCTGTAGCACTTGAACATGGTAGGATTTATAGATTTAAATAGCCTCCCTAATTCATTGACAACCTATCACAACTGCAACACTTGAACACAGAAGGGTGTAAAAGTTTAAATAACCTCCCTGATTCCATTGAAAATAGAATGTTAGGATGTCTTCCAGAGTGCTTCATTAATTTAAAGATTTTGAGAGGTTCCTTGCAAAATCCATTTTGTGTACATTTTGCAATCAATCATTTCATTCCATGAGATGACATCTCTTTAAGGCATTCTATCAAACAATTCAGGTGTTTTGAATTCTATGATTTCACATCTTGCATATCTGTCTACCAAAGCATATCCAACTATAACATATGACAAAAATTCCCCTTAAGGACTTAATTGACCTTACCTTCTTTAATTCAATAATTTCTCTAATTTAAATGACAATTATAATAGTTAATAACTTAAGAATATTGTAGCAATGTGAGATGCACATTTTCTTATGAAATACACCCACCCATGTAGTTTTGCAAGCATATTTTAAGATCTTAAAGATAATACTTGTATGTGTGTAGTGCATTCAAGGCTTGCCAAAGGGTGATTTGTGACATATCATTCTAACAACTTATGGGGGAGCATTTAGGTGTGTAAAAAATTACTCTGCTCAACAAGTTTATGTGTACCATATTCTTCTTTCAACACACTCAAGAATAAGTACATAGATTATTTACTTTATCGATTAAAATATAATTGTGTTTTTGGATTATGCCAAGTTAATTTTTAAAATTTATATTGCTATCTAGTTATCTGTCATGACATTATTTTCCCATCTATGTGAATTCAAGTGATACAAAAAATTAGGAAGTAAACTTGTGTATCTCTATTATATCCTAGAGGAAAATATATCCTTTTGCACCATGGCAACTACTGGGGACTCAAAATCCAAATGTAATTGCATGTAACTACATTGGTAGAAATAGATATTTTAGGTTTAGGTCTTGTAGTAATTTCAACATTTGTCAATGTTGCATGTAACATATTTTCCATCTACAAATTTATATAGTTGATTATCCACATGGATGGCTATATGGTTTGGATGTTTCACAATGCTGTAAATATTGATGCTACCATGTTTGGTGGTGCTTGCCACATTATATTCACTACCTTTTAATATGCATGCAATTTAGAGTATATGGTTTCATTCAACATTTTATGGGGTATTAACTTTCTCAAAAGGATAGCTAACATAAAACATTGATGAAAATGTTCATATATGGCCAAGCTTCTTATTTTAATTTCGTAGATGCCATCATTGATGCTTATTGTAGTGGAATGTCTAATCTCAATGATCTATGATTTTGCTAAATAAGTAGATGATCAATAATTTTGTCTCAAACCAAATGATTGGACCTTGAAATTTTAGTGCTTTTACAACTTTACAAGTTTAGATTGTATGATCTCATGTGCTCTAAATTTTGATATAACAAGGGTCCTATGTGCTCCCTGTGTCTTGTTCTGTAGTAGACATCAGATGCTCTTTATTTCTAATGGGATAAGGCATGATTTCATTATATGTACGATTTTCAAGAACAATGGCCAACCTACTATTCTATTTTTCCCTCTTGTTCCTCTTTGTTGTGTATTGTGCAAACCCTTGAATTCATGTTGTTCTTTCTGGTTAGTAATCCTACCAACTTCACTTTGTATATCATGTTAGTTTTCAAAGATATTGGTGGTATTTCATATCCCTTTTCACGTTTAAACAATGGAGAGCTTATTTGGTATTTCAAGGTCAGCTTGGAATTTATAGGTGGTTGTTTATTGCCTTCTATTGTATTTTGAATTTTCCTTTTATCAACTCTGAAAGCATCCATTTTGCATGTTTTGAAGCCATATAGGTTTAGGATTTCACTATTTAGTGAATATGCTAGTGATTTTATATTAAAAGCTAGATATTTCTATTTTTTAATATTTGGGCTATGATTAAACTTAATCCATTATATGTGACATAAGTTGCATATTTTGATTAAAAATGGAACCTAAGACTTTTTAGGAAGTGATTGTCGCAAACTTGGGCCTAAGGAAAATAGCTGATGGTTAATTGGGTTCTTTTCTCATCAGAGATTGGCCAGTGGAGAAACTGAAGGATGTGAAAGTTGCAAATGGTCTTAAGCATCCTAAATGGAACAAGGGGAAAAAGAATACAGTTGAATTTGCTACCCTATTCAATAAGGTATAGCATATTTGCTTTGTTTTGATTCGTTTCTATTGTATTTGAATGTTTTCTTTTAATATTTTGTTAAGATATTTTCCTTCTAAAACATGCACCTATGATTCTAGGGTCTTGAGGTTATAGAAGCACACTATCTTTATGGAGCTAACTATGATGATATTGAGCTTGTAATTCACCCATAGTCAATAATTCATTCAATGATAGAAACATAGGTATGATAAACAATTTCTCTTGTTTAGGACTATATGTTTCATTTCTACTTATGTCATACGTGTTTGATAGAGATTTTATCAATTATATCTGCTAGGATTCCTTTGTTTTGGTTCAATTGGGATGGCCAGGCATGCGATTTCCAATACTGTATACAATGTTGTGGCCTGAGAGAGTTCCATGTTCAAAGATTACTTGGCATCAACTTGACCTTTGCAAGTATGTGTTTTTAATCTTAAGCTAGTTTTCTTTTGATTTTATTTTTGAATAGGAATGGTTACTTATTTGAAGCTGTTAGTGTGGCAATCAACTTTAGTGAGTGAAAATTAGTCATTGTTGATTGAATTATCTTCCTAAATGGTTGTGATACACAAACTAGATGCTTAGGTTCCAAAATAAGAAAAGATCATATGGTTTTATGCAGGTTGGGTTCATTAACCTTCAAAGGTCTAGACAATGTGAAATATCCTTCCATGGATCTTGCTTATTCTTCTTGTTGAGCAGGTGGTACTATGATTAGTGTCCTTAGTGAAAAAAATGAGAAGGTTGTTCAGTTATTTATTGATGAAATGTGCATTCCCTCTTTGGACCTTTTAAACTTGGATTATAAATCCCATACACCTTTAGCAACATTACTAATGTTGTTGAAATGTTCATCTTTGGAGATTGTTAGTGTAGTATTCTCAATCTGCTTGGCATATGCTCAATGTTTAAGTATAATTTCTAAAAGAATTAGCCTCTTTTTTAACTGGATCTAACATGTAGTAAGAAATGTAGTCTCATCGTTCTTATTAATCATTTTTCATATTTCATATTGCCCGATAGACAAAGGCATAAACAATTGCAAATATTCACTATAGGCACTCTATGACTTATTTCTTTTCATGTACATGACAACAGACCAATTTTTAAAGGAGAAGTGGATTAAAACTGGATATATTTCCTAACATAATTAATTTTGTTTGTCTATTTTCTTAAGCTGATGAATAAAGAATCCACTTATATCTGTTGTAGATATTTGTAGTTCCATGTTTGACAAGAAGAGTGTTAACTGTTATCAGATACTTGCAATAGTTGTACCATCCATTGTAAATTGTATCTACTATTTTTTTCATAGAAATATTAATGAGTTACACCATGCTATTCTAGGTAACATTCTTATTTGCTTTGCATTTTGTCTTTGTATAAATGGTTTTCTATTTCAGTTGGTTTAGGACAGCTACTGATAAATTTAAATTCTTGATTTGAGTCTCTGAAAGGGATTTTGTTCTCAGTACTTGTAATTGTTGTTGTAACTGATGTTGTGAAAGATGCAGTTGACCAAAATTCCCTTGACTTTTTTTGGCGGTGTTTTCCAAATGGCATATCGGTTGAGAACAACTTATCAACCTCTAGTACTAAACTTTAGCCTTAGCTTTTTTTCTCTTCCTGATTAATGATCATTTTGGTGGCAAGCTCTTTATTTATTGTTATTATTATTTTATCATTGATGATTCAAATTAGCCTTCTAACTGGTATGAGGTTG
>VDFB02000003.1:359902905-359967836 GCA_007258455.2 Sequoia sempervirens | reverse complement strand
TCTAGGGGCAACAAGTATTGGTGGAATTGGAAGGGATAGTATTGGGTTAGTTCACTTCTTTTTATCATCTACTATGGGGATTGCTACAAATAATCTCATGGAGGCTCAATATATTTTAGTAGCTTTGGAGAAGGCTTGTGAGTTGGTTTGGAAAAAAATTATTTACAAGATGGATTTCATGGTGCTAGTTTCCCTCTTAAATAAGGAGAAATCTTCTCAATCTTCTTGGAGGTTGGCTCTTGTTGTGGCTCAAGTTCTTTGCATGGAACCAAATTTTTATTCCATCTTTTTTATTCATATTCCTCATGAATGGAATGTTGTTGCTAATTTTTTGGCTAAATGGGCTTCTGATGTTGATTTTAGATGGCATGTTATGGATTGAGGATCTCTTTCTTCAGTCAAACACTCAAAACTTGTTCACTCCATCGTTATTTGAGTTGGTATTCTTCTTTTTGGTTTTGGTTTGCCTCTTATTTTCTTGTTTTCTTAGGAGTCTAGCTAGATGTGGGTCTATAACAAACCTCCTTAGTTTTTTTCTTTGGGATTTAATAACAACCATTGTTGAACTTGGAAATATTTATGTAACTATTTCAATTTCATTAATTAATATATTTTCTCTTTTTTTCCCAAAAAGATAAAAAATAATTGAATGCAAACCATCTTCAAGTTTTATTTAAATATTATTGAGTGACCTATGAGTGATATTTAATTTATGGATACTATTATTTATCATGTTAAAAAAATAAAATGGTGTTCTTAAATATTTAATGAAAAACAATTTCTTTCAAATATTTTTAATCTTAAAATTTATTAAATTGTATAGTTTTGATTGAAGGTAAAAAATGGGTTTTGAAGGGGCTTGAAACCCTTTACAAAAGAACACAGCTAAAAAAGATAGTAACAATAAAAGCACAACAATCAGCCTAACTATAGTAGACCATCAACCAAAAAATAGACAAAAAGAGGTAGACAGCAAAAAACCACTACATATTGTTCAAAATTTTCATAGCCTCCAAGTCACCAGCAACCAACTTCTGCACATTACCCATAGTCTTGGACAACTAAGTAGCCAAGGTTGCACCTTGAGGTTTCATCTTGTTATGAGTTTTGGTGCCTGGGCCACTAGTTTTATCCTCCCCAATCAAAACACTTTTGCTACCCCCCCTTCTCACTAGTACAACTAGCATCTAGAATCTGAGCCACAACATCAAGATTATCAATGGTCACATTAACCTTTTCCTTCTTCCTAGTAATCATAGGATGAATCTCCTTAGCATAGTCAAAGATAGTCAAGACCTTGGGGACATCAACACTTTGCATCACAATATTCCACATTTTGTCTAGCTTAGCCTCAAGAGATAAAATTCTCCCCTCCATATGTTGTTTCAAGTTAATAGTTTCCTCCGCCAAAGTATTAGCCACAGTATTCGGAGAATCCATAAGATCATCAATCTAGCTTTGGAGAGAAGGGTCCTCAGCCTTACTAGCAATACCTCTAACCCTAACATTAATCTTATTAATTTCATGAAAAACCCACTTAAAAAGTTTAAACATCCCATTAGGATTGTCTTGAGCTAAAATCAACACATCAATTTCTTCTTTGTCAAAATTTTTGCACCCTATTTCCATTGCCACATCCTCATTAGATGGGATAGCATGATCCTTAACAGAGGAAGTAACCTTACCTTTACCTACAGGAATAGGATTCTTCATCTTACAAATGGAACAAGCAATTTCCTCCATAACAACTTTCCTTTTCATCATCCTTTTGTTAGCTACATTCCTAGTCCCCTCAACAGGATCACAACCCAAAAACCCTTCCATCCCCTACTTCTGCTTACCACTAACATCACCCATAGAGGTGATGCCAACCAAAGAAAGATGGGTACCTAACTCTAGGAGCTGGCCAATAGACCTTTACACTCTTTTCTTTCAGCTCCCATCCTCAATCTCCTATAGCCTAGACACTGGGGGAGGAGAGCAAGCTTCCCCATAAAGAGTATTTTTGTCCATGGCCTCCTTAGAGGGGACATTCACATCCACCTCATCACTGCAAGTCACGTAGCCATCCTTATCATCATGCTTCCTTTTCCCAGATTTACCTTGAATAGGGGAAATGGGACCCTCTTCAATAGAAGCCAAAGAATCTAAGACATAATTAGCATCTGCATCCTTATCCGAGTCATAATCTTCATATAACACAAGCTTCCTCTTCTTAGACTTTTTGGGGACCCTTTCCTCATCCGATTTTGTCACTTAACCCTCTTGTGTTTTAGCCACATCTTCCTTCGGTGACCCAATAGGATTTTTTACCACATGAGCCTTAACATGCTCATAGATTAGAAGAATCAACCCCACATGAAGAAAATGGTTCTTGGGATTCTTTCTATGATCCTTAATCTCCAATTCCATTGACATCAATAGGTAGTACAAAAAATAAATCCATTTCTTGTGCCTAAAATGGTTAAGGAGAGGGAAATGATAAGTATGAAACATCGTATACCTGTCTTCCAAGGTAACATACCTCATGATTTCTTCAACCACATCATGCCACAACACCTTCAAGGAGGTTCTCTGGTAACCCCCACTCCTCACCATCTTCAGGTTAGTGGCCTCATTATTTTTAAAGAAAATGGACATTGCCACCTACGAATCCTTTTTATCTTTGAACACTTTAATTCCCTGCACTGCTAAGCTCATAACTTGGGCAATGAGATCTTCATTCACCACAATATACCTTCCGCCAACTGCAGGATACCATCATTCCACCCTTTAGCAACCAAAGCCATAAGCTGGGGGTTGTTTCCATGCAATTTCTCAATAAACGGAGTTAAACCCCCTTCTCAAGAACCTCCCACACATCCTTCTCCAACTTCATATAATCATAGGACTTAGGCTCAACACAATTTCTATCCCCTAGATGGTGAGAAAAACCACCAGAAACCAAGCACACAATAGGAAATTTTGACATGAACTGCTTAGGGAAAGAGTAATAATCCAAATACTTTGGAAAGTTAAACAAAAAACACCCAAAATCTATGTGAGGCCAAAAAAGGGACATATATTTAATGGTGAAAAAGACCTCCAAGGAAAAATAAAGCCATCATTTCCCAAACTCAAAAATTGAGCATCCTCTCTAATAATTTTAATCCACGTGCCTAAGGACAAGCAGACCTAAAAGTACCAAGCAATCGCCTACCACCAAAGATTAGCATTCATTATTGATTATAGCCATTTCCTCATACAAGATTGGATCATTTAAATCTCACTCCCTTCTATCATGAACACCAAATTTAGCGAATAAATCAACTAACATATTACCCTCCCTCAAAATGTGAGATATAACAATTATCAAAGGATTGAATAATTTCTATAGAGTCCCTGATCAAAGCTTCAATAGTCCATGATGGAGGACTAACATTCTTCAAATTATTTATGATGTTCAAAGAATCCCCCTCCACCCAAACCTTCCTAAACCCTTTACTTTGCACCAATTTGAGACCATGATAGACAACAGCCGCCTCCACATTAAAAAGTATAGTTTGACTTGCTATGACTTCCTATGTTTTTATATATAATTTTATAAATGACACTTTAACTTATTATTAAACCTATAAAATTTTATTATAAACAAATATAATATTATATTTTAATATATAATAGTAATAACTAATACAAATTTTAATTGAGAATATTTTTAAAGAAAGAAAATAATTTCTAATATGAATTTAGAAACTTAATTGTAAGAGTAAGTTTTTAAAAAAATCACTTTTTTTTTATGTTAATATATATGATTTATAATATTTATTATAATATATATATATATATATATATATTAATTTAGAATCTTTTCAAAATAGAATATAATTGTGTTTATTTTTAAAATATTTTTAATTAAATTTATTTTTAATATGAATTTAGAAACTTCTTATTAATTGTAATAGTAAATTTAATTTTTTTACATTTATTATTAATAATTATCATTTTTTTCCAATTTTATATTCATTATATAGGATATTCATATGACTCATGAAATAAAAGGATTTTTAATTTTTTTTCAAGATGTATCTATAGAAGATTTTATATAAAAAAGTCATATTGATTAAATAATTTTTTGACAATTTATATTTTTCTTAAAATGTGGAAAGAAGGTTATTTAAGCGACCTAGTTTATTTCATGTTCGGGGGTTTGAATCTTGGTAGATGACATAATCAAGGTGTAGACAATGAAATATCACATACCCTTGTCTCTAAACTATTGCTCCAGTCTTGACACCTAACAACATCCAATCATTAAAATAGTTCATCTTATCTTTAATTAATTGACTTTATTAAAGTTAAAATGATTAAATAAACTTTATTATTTAATTGATTTAACTAAACTATTTCCCTACAAATATTAAAACAACGATAGACTAATCCATCATCTACAGATAATTTAATAAAATATAATATTAATTATCAAATCGAATCAAAATAATTAAATAATTTCATTAAATAAATAAATGAGTTGATTAAATTAATCAATTTAATCATTTTTAATCATTTTCAATTTGATGTGTGTATTTCACTTTTTTTTAAAAATATTTTGAATTGGTTTACCTGCTTATACAAAAAACACCAAATTATTTAGACAAGTTATATTCAACTAAATAAAATACAAATATTTCTTCTTCCAATGTTCCTATGCTCGGGAGATTTGGCATTTTTGGTGGCGGGTGTGGAATATGCCCTGTCGGCATGTTTCTTCTTTGGCTGAGTTCGTGGATCAGGGGAGTAGGGCCCCTATTTCTAATCCCTTTCTTCAAGTTGCTTGGGCGATTGGCCCTTCCTTCATCATTTGGAATCTTTGGTTGGAGAGGAATCGTCAGATTTTTTAGGATATGATGATGGGGGCCCCTCGCTTGTGGTGGAAAATTTTGCATTCTTTGGGAGAAATGATCATAGTTAAGTGTGATCTGTCTGATCCGATTGCTCCTTCTGATGTTGGTTGTTTCAACCGCCTTCATCTGCCTCCTTCACATCAGCAGCTTAAGCGCAACAGGTGTAGGCATCCTACTCTGAAGGTGAATAGGGAGGGAAGATGGTCTCCTCCTCCTCAAGGCATCCTTAAAATTAACACAGATGGCTCTTCTCGTGGAAACCCTGGTCATGCTGGAATTGGTGGTGTTGGTCGGGATAGTTCTGGGGATGTTCAATTTATTTTCTCTATTTATAAGGGTCTTCATACTAATAATCTCATGGAGGCTCAGGCAATTTTACTGGCTGTGGAGCATGGCAGTAAGATGGGGTGGCACAGGATTATATGTGAATCTGATTCCCAGGTTGTGGTGAACTTGTTGAATAGGCAGAGGTTAGAGGATGTTAGTTGTCACCTAGCTTTGATTATTGATCAAATTCTCAATCTTTGTGTTTCTCTTGAGTTTGTTACCTTCACTCATATTCCTAGGGAGTGGAATGGTGTTGCTGATTGTTTGGCCAAATGGGCTTCTGATCATATTCATGATTGGAATTTGGTTGATCGGGGTCAATTACCCCCTGATTTGTCTCAACAGTTGGACCATTTGGTGGAGCTTGATAAGACTATGTAATGATTTGGCTCTGTAATTTCCTCTTGTTTTAATAAATTTTTACCCCTCTTTTATGTTAAATAAACTACAAATATTTAATAAAATCCATATATTTTAAAAATAAGAAAAGATCAGTTTTTATAAACTATTAATTTAACAAAACAAAAATTAAATTATTTATATTTAGCTAAGTCGAGAATTAAATTTAAACTCATTTTGACATCTCTTTGAAAAACATAAATTATTTATTATTAGACCAACTCAAATATAATAAAATACAAAATAAAATTGAGTTATTATTATTTTTTTTTAAATTACTTATGGTTGTCTTTTCCAATAAGTCATGCAAAAGTAAAAATGTTCCAAATAACACTGATGCACTTAAAAAGCAAAAATAGCATCGTGTATGATGATTATAGTGACCCACTTCATATGTCATTATCTCTCCACTAAAATATAGGTTAAATCGTTTGTCTAAAAAGCTAAGAAGAAAGTAACTTTAAAGTGAGAAGAGATTATAAATGCATTTCAAATGGCAGACAGAAAGATTTGTTTCCTGTTACAAAGTCACATTGAAACTAAAATGTGAGGGCAGCATTTTGTGGTCCAACCATATATCATACAATCAAAAGATTCTAATTAAAATTCGATTCTAGTCATTTTTTCTACACCATGAATGATAGCACAATTTGCAAATTGTTGAGGTGTCATAATTATAAGATACGTGCTTATCATACTCACACCCCTATTTGCTGCTCTAATCAAGAGTGACAATACAACATCAATTTTGTCTACCATGTATTAATAAAGGGGCTTAACTTTGTGATCATGTACTAGTTGTATGGAATGGTTTAGGAATTTTTTTTAAATGATATGGCTTGTTATTTAGGTTTAGAGGTCTATTTTGTTGTATATAAATAAAAAATATAGAAAAAAGATTGAAAAAAAATTATAAAATAAGAATTCTATTTTATATGTTTTTATGGGTAGTTGAGTTGGCTTGAGTCTTGGGTTTGTTCCCAAGGTTTTGGGTTGACTTGGATGCCTGGGCTCACCTGATGTGTGTGGCTTGTGGGTGACTATGCACATCACTAAGGACTAGTCTCGCCCTAGCTCGCCCACCAATGCTTCCACTGGGCCCACACGCTCTAGCTCGCCCACCAATGCTTACATTGGACCATGGGGCTAGGTGGCAAGGATGCCCTAAATAATCCCAAAAAAAAAAGAATTCTATTTTATATCTAATTATATCGTGTATAGAATAAAAATATAAAAAAAAAAACACTTATCAAATAATTTATTGTAATTAAAAAATATATTTTTATTTTATTCATATTGAAAAAATAAAACCAAAATCTAATTGAATATTTTAAATAATAATTAATTAAGAATATAATCATAGCAATCACTACACTTTCTATTTTTTTTAAACTTTGATAACATAAGTAAACAAGAGGTTGCAAAGCGAAGTTCACTACCATAAAGTTTTAGAATAGTTTTGTTTGTATTTGTTAAGTTTGTTGTGTTTTAGGAACAATTGGCTAGGATAAAGCAATTGTCACCTAAATTTAGGAATTTGATCATTGATAGAGTCAACTTTGTCTTCCACTAGAAAATGACCCTTATAACAAAAGAATTTTGCTTACTTCAAAATTTCCCCTACCACATTTATTCAAAAAACCTATAGATTCTAGTGTAATAAGCATGGAATGAAATGGATTTCAATGTTTTTTGTAAAAAAATATTTAAATTTTTGCTCAAAACTATCTTGGAAGTGGATTCCAAAGATTTTTAGGTTGTACATGCCAAGTGTACTAGGGTTGGCCATGTGGTGGTCACTTAGAGACTCTCGAGCACATATACTATTGTCGAAGCTTTAACTTGTTCGTGTTGCAAATAGACCCAAGTAGTTTTATGACACCATCCATATAATACATATTGTATGGTTTTTGTACAATCACACTGAACTTTGTACAAATGTATCCTCAAATAGCCCTACAAGTGCCTCAATAAAATTTTGTTAGAAAAGTGCTAAGTGTTATATATCAAAATCTGTTTCTCAGTTGTCTCAGACACAATGATGTAGTCCTTTTTTACCTTAATGACACTTGCAAAAACTCTATTTCTGGGACCACTAAAAAATCTTCAAACATAGTTAGTGGGAATCAACAAGAAGACACTCAAACATGGAATTAGAGTGAGATAAGGGGTTAAGTTCCTTGATAGAGTCGTCAAAATGTAATGCTAACATTTGAAACTTAAATTAAATCAAACTAGTATGCAAGCTCCCATTTTAAAACAAGCAAAACCTCTCGATAGAGCTCAGAAAAGAGATCAAAACAACGAAATAAATTAAAACCAACTTGAAATGTTACCATAAACTCCATTATGATTTGATTTGTTCTAATGACTTTTGGATTTGGATTCTTCTTGCTTAAAGATTACCAATTTGATATATACGTAACATACGTGATAACTAATTTTGAAAAAGGATAAAGTTCCCACATTTATAGTCTTTTGGAAAGGGGAATGGATGGTCAAAATTTGATTATGAGATCAAGGGTGAAGAATGGTTGAAAAGAATTCCCTAGGATCAAAGAGAAGATGGGGGGTGGAGATGAAGGTTAGATTGTGTACCTAAGAAGGTTATAAAGTTTGGATTGTGTTCAGAGAATAAGGGGACCATAACGACAAGTGTTCCTAGGTTCCCAATATTATTGGAATGTGTTCGAGGGAGCATGGACCTAATTAATTAAATAATATTATTTAATTATTTAGCCACATGTGTGAGATGAATAATATATGGAAATGATATTTATTTATTTATTGTGAGGAGATGGAAAAATGTGAATAACAAGAACAATAAAATCTATTAATTTAGAATGTTGCTTATCTCATAACCACAAGACTCCATCTGAGGCACAACCAACCATTCATCTGATAATGATAATAACAATCTTGTGTGTAACAATTCTTATCATATTAAAAGAATGCATTTAATGAGTTATAAATAACAAATCGATCAAGGAAGATGGAACAACTCATTTCTTGGAACAAAAAGCGGTTACAAAGATTGAAGCGCATGCACCAAGGTACTAGTAATAGATGGAAATGAGGGAAGGGTAAACAAAAAAAATGCTTATATAGGAAATATATCCTCTTGCACATGATACTCACAAAACCGTTACCACTAGAGTAGCATTGTGGAGACATATAGACACTAATATGACACACAACTGACTCAACTGGAATGCACGACTACCATGAAATGATTAAAAACTTAAGCAAGACAAAATACAAATTTTAAACCACAATCTAATACCTGCAAATCACAAGTAAAGAAAATCATTCCATAATTAATCTGTTCTCAAAAAACACCCCACAAAAGACCCAATACCGATACATTTATATCTCCAACATTAGAAAAATGAGTGTCGAAACCTTCCCCCTATGTGTATAACCAATACCTTACATATATACCCCCATGTTTGCACAAAGCCATTTTCAAATATAGTTCTCCTATAAGCAGATTATTACACCACGGTTACCAACATTAGAGAACT
This sequence comes from Sequoia sempervirens, assembly GCA_007258455.2. Classification (NCBI taxonomy): domain Eukaryota; kingdom Viridiplantae; phylum Streptophyta; class Pinopsida; order Cupressales; family Cupressaceae; genus Sequoia; species Sequoia sempervirens. The sequence continues at coordinate 359,958,703 of VDFB02000003.1, read as the reverse complement.
GTAACACAATGGGAACGCCTATTCCAAGAAATGGTTAGTCTTATACCAGCAAAGCTGGATCAAAGAATAAACAATAATCTTTTTGTTAGACCTAAAAAAGAGGTATCTTAAACATTAGACATGGAGATGTCTCCGAGATAAACTAGTTTACTATCTCAACAGTCTGCAAAATATAACATGAAATTTGAAGAATTCCCTTCAATACCTGTGAAATATGCATTCACAATAAAATTTGAAGTATGTTTATCGAAATTCCCAATTTCCTCTCGCGAGTGCATGCAATATTATAGTTGTTGCTTTCTTTGTTGTGATTTTCAAACTGTCCAAGCTGAAATAATATCGTAGTTGATAACTGTTCCAATTTTTTTGCCGAAATTTCCCTTTCCATCTGTCATTAGAATCCCCACTATGATAATGGATCCACATAAATCCCTCTTATCGGGCAAAAATTTCTTTCCAAATACATTTGAGAAAATTAATTTATGAAATATGTTTTGTTATATATTTTGCATGTTACTTTAACAATACATAAATATTTGTTAAATAAAAAAAAAAAGAACTCTCATTTGTCAAAAATAGAATTATTAATAACGAGTTAAGAAACATGTGGTGCCTATAGTTCCCTTGGTAGGAACTAATAATAAAACAAGAAAGAGATATAATAAAAGATATGTATAATAAAGATTCAAATATTAAGAATTAAGATATATGCAGATATAAAATATATAATAAAACAAAAGAGATGTTTTTGCAAAAGTTAAAAAGGTTAAAAAAATTGATATAATTACAAAAAAATAAAAAATGAAAAATACATAGAAAATATGGAGGCCTTTTCATATTATATTCAGTACGCGTTCAATTAAACCTAATTTGACCAAATTGCTTTACAATTTTCTCTTTCAAAATTTGGTAAATTAATAAATTTTAAATTATTATAATTCTCTTCACTATAGATTTTACATGTGTAAAATGTAAGTATAGTTCAATTTCTAGATGATTTTGATGGGAATAGATTTTGTAAGCACGATGATTTAATAAAAGATTTATTTTTAAATATGCAATTATTAAATATACTATTTTATATATCTCAATATTAATTTATATAATATACTGGAGAGATTATTCAATATTAAATGAGATTATTCAATCAAGATTAGGTTTAAGGTTACAATTCCTAATCTCCATTAGTGATGTACTTAAGAAAGCACAATTGTGTGCCCTATGTTACAAAATGAAAAAGTATTTTATCACTTATGTTTGAATATCTACCGAGTATATATAATTTGTAAATAGAAAACAGTTGCACACCAAATTAAAGCAAGAATCCGTTATAAAAATTGAACAACTCCCATAGGTTATCCCATTCAAATCCCATTCAAAACTACTCACGCGAGTTTCAAAAAGTAAATATTAAATTTGTTCATAATTAATTTTAATTTATTTAGGTATTGTTGTTTATTTTATAATATATTTGTTATATGTTAATAAATTTATTCTATGTGTTTAGGATTTATATGATATTATTTTATATAAATATTGATTGTATTTTATTTTATTTATTTTATATAAATTTTTCTAATAAATATGTATGCTTTCATAATAAGTAAATAATTTTATTAATTTTTTCATATTTTTTAATTATTTATGTAAAATCATTTAAAATATTTAATGAATTTTACTTTTTTGAGAAAATGGAAAATATAAAAAATATATTTAAATTTTTCACTTTATCTTAAATAGTTTTGCATAAATAATTTAAAAAATATTCAAATATAAAAACTTAACCCATATAAAATTATACATGAAATAATAATAAGAAGAACTTTGACAATAAAAATATTAAAAATGTATTGAAATTTATCTTCTTTCAAAATATTTATCTTAAATAATTTTGCATAAATAATTTAAAATGAAATTTTCTAAAAAATGAAAAATATAAAAAATTTAGAAAAAATAAATAAATTTACCTTCCTTCTATATATTTATCTTATAAAATAAAGTTTAACTATAATAATTAAACAATCAATATATCTTCCTCCTAAACATATATCTGAACAAATAAAATGAATCAATATTAACTAGAATAATGAATTAATAAATATTTATCTTAAATAGCTGATTTCAAATATGAAGTTATTTAAAAAATAGTTATTATTTTATTATAAATTAATAGTTTCTATCTTTAATTTTTTCATAATTTTTGCATCTTGAGAAGTGGGAAAAAAAAAGTCAATAAAATTGTAAAATAAAAATGAGTTATATGAATGATATTGTAATTATTATAAATTAACATTTTTAACTTTAACTTTATCATAATTTTTGCATCTCGAATGTATAAATATTAGTTGAGAAGTGGCAAAAAAAAAAGCTATTAAAATTGCAAAATAAAAATGAGTTATAGAAATATATTTATGAATGATATTGTAATTATTATAAATTAACATTTCTAACTTTAACGTTGTCATAATTTTTGCATCTCGAATGTGCAAATATTAGTTGAGAAGTGGTGAAAAAAATGCCTCAAAAAAAGCCAGCCTAAAATTTTTTAGCCAATAATATTCAAGAAAAATAATTTTGAAAATTAGAAAAGTTAAAAAACATGCATTTAAATTTAGGAAAAACTTCAAATATAATGTATAAAAGAAAACAATTAATTTTGATTGGTTGAAGTTAAAACATTAATAACTAGTTAGGATCTTTGCCTATAGTTCCTTTGGCATGAACTAAAAAAAAAGTCTATCTAATATTATAAAGTCTAAAGTTTCTATCTTCTATTTATTTTATTTTTAATATAAATAAAATAAAATAAATATTTTTGAGGAAGTTGTTTAATATATATTTTTTAATTTTCATTTATTTATAAATGAGTAACATAATTTGTAATCTTGATACTATAATAATTTTTTATTTTTTATTTTATTTTAGTTGTTTGATATTATAGTATCAAGTTTTTGTTTTGGAAACTTGATAGGTAATATAAAAGAAAGTCTACCTAATATTGTAAAGTCTAAAGTTTCTATCGTCTATTTATTTTATTTTTAATATAAATAAAATAAAATAAATATTTTTAAAGAAGTTTTTTAATGTTATTTATTTTTAATTTTCATTTATTTATAAATTAGTAACATAATTTGTAATCTTGATACTCTAATAATTTTTTATTTTATTTTAGTTGTTTGATATTATATTATCAAGTTTACAAGTGAGTTTAACTTGTAAATTTGACAATATAATAATTTATTTTATTTTATTTTATTTAATATTAAATTGTCAAGTTTACAAGTTATGTTATATTAGTCATTCTTAAGAATATTTTCATTTGATTTGTTTCTACAAATTTTCTTCATGAAAATGGCCTGTGAGTTGACCAATTTATTAAAAAAATATAGGAGTGATAGATGGATGAGTTTAGATATTGTCTATTAGAGGGATATGGTCATATAGAGGGTGGATTTTAGAAATAGTCTTCGTGGAGCCTTGAGTACACGAAACTATGTGCACGAATTAACCTTATTTTGTCAACAAAGTGGTGGAGGAATGTACAAATGATTAATTAGTTAACTTAATATGATTTGTTTATTCAATAAATAAATATATTTAATTTATCAAAAATATTAAGAAAATAATTTAAATAAATAAAATAATTAATTTAATTATGTTAGAAGATATGTTAAATTAGTTAATTAAATTGTTGAGATTTATTTAATTAATATTAAAGAAATGATTGAAGTTAATTGGTGTTAACCCAAACAAATGTTGATATAGAAAGAATTCATAATGATAGGATAATCTATAGCAATGATCAATCTAGAGAGAAATTTAAATACCACTTTGAATTTATCTAACTTATCCGTTATATCAATTTTTTGTAGCAACAATAGGTAACTAAATATAGGTTTTTTTCATTAGATATTTCGTGATTGTATGGTTAGTATGAACAAACATAAAATAGCTAGTTATGTAATGCAAAAATTAATTGACGACTTAAACTATAACAAGAAATTCATTTTTAGTAATGATGATGTTTAGTCTTATTGCTTGGAGATTTTTTTTGATGAAATATACAACATATTTGCAATGAAATCTCATATTAAAGGGAAACCTTTTGCCTTCCATGGCTAAAGTCTATGTAACTCATGTTAATACTTGAATCCCAAAGATTTCATCCTTTATTTTAAAGATTATTTGAGTGACTTTTCTATGATATTTAAGTTATGAATATTGGTTACCGTATTTAGAAGATCGTCATAATTTTAAATCTCAAGTTGTTCTTAAACATTTAATTAAACATTTAATTAAAAACAATACATTTCGTTCCAATGGGTTGGCCTTAAGTATCACATGCTAATCCTTTGACTTTGTCAATACTTCATGTGGGGCCCACATTCAATACCCTTATGTTCCCATTTCACTCATTTATTTCACACCTATTTCATCTATATTTCTCAAACAGTTTTGGTTCATTCTCTTTCATAAATACAATTTGTCTCTCCTACTTTTTTGCAATGGACGGTAATATTGTAATGCCCCTCCACACTTTGGCTAATAGTGTTACTATATGTGGCGTGGTCTATATTGTAATGCCCCTCCGCACTTCGGCTAATAGTGTAACTATATGTGGCGTTGTCTATATTGTAATGCCCCTCCGCACTTCGGCTAATAGTGTAACTATATGTGGCGTGGTCTATATTGTAATGCCCCTCCGCACTTTAGCTGATAGTGTTACTATATGTGGCTTGGTCTATCTTTGTTGATGTTGTTTTGTCTTCCATTTCACAGTTTGGTACCAAAGGGATGGTGGGGATATTAGACCTCATGACCTCTTGCTTGCAAGAGAATGCTTTCACCAATCGAGCTAGGCCCACAATCACAAATTTAGAAACTTAATTGTAAGAGTAATTTTCAGACGTTTTTCACTTTTTCACTAATAGTTATAATTTTTTTATATTAATATATATGACGTATAATATTTATTATTAAAATATATATTAATTTAGAATATTTTCATAATAGAATATATTTCTGTTTTTTTAATATTTTTAATTAAATCTATTTTAATATGAATTTAGAAACTTTTTATTAATTGTAACAGTAAATTTATTTTTTTTACATATAGGATATTCATATGATTTGTGACACAAAATTATTTTCATTTTTTTCAAGATATAGTATTATAGAAGATTTTATATAAAGAAATCATAGATTAAACAATTTTTTCACAATTTATATTTTTCTTAAAACATCAAATGAAAGGTATTTAAGTGACCTTGTTTATTTCATGTTTGGGGTTTGGATCTTGGTAGATGACATAATGAAGGTGTAGACAATGAACTCTCACTTATCGTTATCTCCAAACTATTGCTCTAGTCTTGACACCTAACAACAACTAATCATTAAAATAATTCATCTTATCTTTAGTTAAATGTCTTTATCAAAGTCAAAATAATTTAAAAAAATTGATTATTTGATTGGTTTAACTAAATCATTTCAGTACAAATATTAAAATAACAATAGATAAATCCATCATCTATAGATAATTTAATAAAAAATAATATTAGTCAATAAATCAAATCAAACCAATTTAATAATTGATAAAAATAATTCAATAATTTCATTATATAATTAAATGAGTTAATTAAATTAATCAATTTAATCATTCTTTACGGGGTTAAACTCATGATCCAAGATCAAATCTTAATTATTCCATCATTTCATTATTTCAATTTCAAACAAGTATATGTTGTTAAATTGAGTAACACATATCTTATTATTTGTAAAGAAAATTCACCTATCTAAAAGTAGTCCATAATGTTCATGAAATTAGTCTTTTCAGTTTATTGAAGGTGAGTGTTTAATTCAATTTGATTGTGTGTATTTAATTTAATAAAAAAAATCTTATGAATTAATTTACATACTTTTACTAAGAATATATCAAATTATTCCAACTAATTGTATAGAACTAAGTAAACTACAAATATTTAATGAAATGCATAAATTTTAAGTATAAAAAATGTCAATTTTTATAAACTATTAATTTTACAAAATAAAAATTAAATTATTTATATACATTTTAAATATACATTGAAAACTAAATTATAATATTTAACAAGTCTGAAAATTAAATTTAAGCTCATTTTGACATCTCTTTGGAAAGTATAAATTATTCATTATAAGACCAACTCAAATATAATAAATTACAAAATAAAATTTGAGTTATTAGTTTTTAATTTTTAAATTAGTTATGGTTGTCTTTTCCAATCAAGTCGTGCAAAAGTAAAAGTGTTCCAAATAACATTGATGCACTTAAAAAAGTAAAAATAGCATCGTGTACGATGATTATTAGGACCAACTTCATTTGTCATTATTTCCCCACTAAAATATAGGTTAAATCGTTTGTCTAAAAAGCTAAGAAGAAAGTAACTTTAAAGTGAGAAAAGATTATAAATGCATTTCAAATGGCAGAAGAAAGATTTGTTTCCTGTTACAAATTCACATTGAAACTGAAATGTGAGGGTAGCATTTTGTGTGTTTCTTTGTGGTCCAGCCATATATCATCCAATCAAAAGATTTTGATTAAAATTCGATTCTTGTCATGTTTTCTACACCATGGATGATTGCACAATTTGCAAATTGTTGAGGTGTCATAACTATAAGACACGTGCTTATCATATTCACACCGCTATTTGCTGCTCTAATCAAGAGTGAGGATACATCATCAATTTTGTCTGCCATGTATTTAAATGAGACTATTAATAGCCTAATGGGGCTTAACTTTGTCATCATGTACTAGTTGCATGGAATGGTTTAGGAATTTTTAAAAAATGATATGGTTTGTTATTTAGGTTTATTGTAATGGGCTTCTATTTTTGTGGATCAAGGGGTCTTATGAAGTAAAAAAAATTCAGCCCCCACTTTTTAGGATTCCAAATTTCAACGGGTGAAATTTTAGTTAAAATTTTTAATTCCTAAAAATAAAAATAAAAATGAGAATATTTTTATTTATTTATTAATTTTTATCATTGCAAAATTGAATTCATGGGACCACTAGGTTTAAAATATTCCTAAAAAGTCTCAGCAGTACCTGAATTTTTTTAGGAAGCTCCCCTCCATGGGAGCTTACCCTTAGAGGCATGTTTTATTGTATATAAATTTTTTTTTAAAAAAAATTGAAAATAAATTATAAAATAAGAATTCTATTTTATATCTAATTATATCTTTTATAGAATAAAAATATAAAAAATAAATGAAAAAAGACTTATCAAATAATTTATAGTAATTAAAAAATATATTTTATTTTATTCATATTAAAAAAAATCGAAGTCAAAATTCTAATTGAATATTTTAAATAAGAATATAATAAAATAATAATCATTGCTATGTTTTAATTAGTTGTTTTTGATCAATTTTAGCAATGCCACAAATGATAAGTACCTACTTGGTGGAAGGCACATCTACTTGGTGACAAAGCCTGTGATAGAATTAGACCTGACGATAGGGCACAAAGTACTTTACAATCTTGAATTTAGGATTCAAATAACTAATGGACATATAACATAAGTACACAAATAGGAATAACTTAGATATTTAGCAAATAAATTTCAATGGAGGAGAGGAGCAAGGGCAGAGAGAGCTAGAGTTCCAAACAAGGACCCTCAATTCAAAGCTCACCAAGATCCACAATGTTGTTACTGTCCCATTGTATACTAAATTATATCATGATCTAATTTATGGACTAAAAAATCAAATAACCAAAGCCCACTAGGGTAAAGTAGTTATAAATATTTTATCACATCACATTAAATACATGTCCCTTAAAAGATACTAAAGATATAAAAGTTACTAAGTACAACATCTATAAGTTCTTAGGCCAATTACCTTGAGTTGGAGTTGTAAGGCTTATCATGTCCATTACATCTTAGTATCTTTATTATTTAATTTGTACCAAGCAGATTTCTTGGGTTGAGGTATTCCATTCTCAGCAATAGTAGGACTAAGTGTGTTGTACATCTTGCAAGTCTTAGTTATAATGCTGGAATATTATTGTAATGTTGGCACACTAGTTAAACATGAGAACATTCTAATGTTGTTTGCATCCCCTTTAGAATCCAAAAATTATTGAATTTAAGAGTATTGAAAAGGATGAGTGCATCTTGGAGAAACTAGAGTGAATGCAGAGCTTCTCCTACAAAGTTTGACATTTGTATTTGCAAGATGAGTACAATTCATGTGTAACTCTTGTTTGCATGTTGAGCACTGAACATGTGTCAATTGGACCCATCAATGGTTTTGAATACCACTCGGTAGTTTTCCTAGAGCCAAAATTTTATGAATAAACCGCTAAGGTGAATAATCTTATATATAAAGTCTTGGAGAGTGCTTAGGTGCTGATTAATTTCTCCAAGGGTAAAGAGTTTGCTACAACATCAGATTGTTGAGTCTTTTCCTTGCATTTGATATCTATTTTGTACAACATATGGATATGTATGGAATGTTTGTTATATATTTTTGTTAAAGTACATTTTGGGATAGTGGGTGTAAATGTTTTGAATATTTTGAAAATTGTTACAATATTCAATATGGTAAAGAATATTCTATTACTTTAAGTAAATTAAATATTTATCTTTTGCAATGTTAAAGTACATTTTTTCTAAAGAAAAGTATTTAGTAATATATAGATATCTTAGATAAATCTATGTTAAAGTATGGAAGCAATAAATATAGAAAAAAATAGATCATACATTGTATTTTTATTTTATTATTTTAAATAAAAATAAATTATTTATTTACTTTAAATTTTATAGAGATATCTTACATATCATAAATATCTATCTAAAAAGACATAAATAGATTATACTATTTATTTATTTTTAAATGAAATAAATTGTTTGTTTATTTTATATTTAGTATATATCTATCTAAAATACATCAATAGATCAATTTGGAGGTGGTTATATTAATTAGGTCATAATTTCTACTTTTATAAATGAAATAAATATTAAATATTAATATCTATGTATAGACAAGTCAATAAATGGGAAAATAACATATAATTATTTATTCACTTAATAGTAAACTAGTTTTTTACTTTATAAAAATATAGATATAAATTTTACTTTTAATAACGTAAGATAGGTAGATGTATTTAATGAAAATTAGTTATTAATATTTATAGACTAGTATACCTCTATGGAAGCAATAAATATAGTAAAAAAATAGATCATACATTTTATTTGTATTTTATTATTTTAAATAAAAAAAATATTTATTTACTTTAAATTTTATATAGATATCTTGCATATCTTAAATATCTATCTAAAAAGATATAAATATATTATACTATTTATTTATTTTTAAATGAAGATAAATTATTTATTTAAAAAAAATCAAATAGAAAAAATGCTTGAGCTCTCATTGGTTAAAAAGAGAATTATTAATAACTAGTTAATATTTGGCCCATAGTTAAAATCTATCTAATATTGTAAAGTCTAAAGTTGTTATCTTCTATTTATTTTATTTTTAATGTAAATAAAATAAAATAAATATTTAAAAAGAAGTTATTTAATGCTATTTATTTTTTATTTTCATTTAGTTAGAAATTAGTAACATAATTTGTAATCTTGGTACTATAATAATTTTTTATTTTATTTTAGTTGTTTGATGTTATATTGTCAAGTTTACAAGTCAGTTTAACTTGTAAGTTTGACAATATAATAATTTTTATTTTTTTTAATATTAAATTGTCAAGTTTACAAGTTATGTTATATTAATCATTCTTAAAAATATTTTCATTTATTTTTAGAAGTAATTTGTTTCTACAAATTTTCTTCATGAAAATGGTCTGTGAGTTGTCCAATTTATTAAAAAAATATAGGAGTGATAGATGGATGAGTTTAGATATTGTCTATTAGAGGGATAGGGTCATATAGAGGGTGGATATTGGAAATAGTCTTCTTGGAACCTTGAGTACACGAAACAATGTGAAAAAATTAACCTTATGTTTTCAACAAAGTGGTGGAGGAATGTACAAATGATTAATTAGTTAACTTAATCTGATTTGTTTATTCAATAAATAAATATATTTAATTTATCAAAAATATTAGGAAAATAATTTTATTTAACTAAAAATAAATGTGATTTATTCAATTACGATTAGAACATTAGATTTTTTAATTTGTTAAATTAATTAAATAAATAAAATAATTAATTTAATTAATGTTAGAAGATATGTTAAATTAGTTAATTAAATAGTTGAGATTTATTTAATTAATATTAAAGAAATGATTGAAATTAATTAGTGTTAGCCCAAACAAATGTTAATATAGAAAAAATTCACAATGATAGAATAATTTATAAGAAGGATCAATCTAGAAAGAAATTTCAATACCATATTGAATTTATCTAACTTATCCATAATAGTTATATCAATGTTTTGTAGCAACATTAAGTAACTAAATATGGGTTTTCTCATTAGATATTTCATGATTGTAGGGTTAGTATGAACAAACATAAAATAGCTAGTTATGTAATGCCAAAATTCATTGATGACTTAAACTATAACAAGAAATTCCTTTTCAATAATGATAGATGTTTATTTTTATTTCTTGGAGATTTTTTTTTGATGAAATATATAACATATTTGCAATGAAAGCCCATATTAAAGGGCAACCTTTTTCCTTCCATGGCTGAAAGTCTATGTAACTCATGTTAATACTTGAATCCCAATGACTTCATCATTTATTTTAAAGATTATTTGAGTGACTTGTATGTGAGAGTTAAGTTATGGATATTGCTTACCATCGTCATAATTTTAAATCTCAAGTTGTTCTTAAACATTTAATTAAAAACAATACATTTTATTTCAATGGGTTGGGCTTAAGTATCACACACTAAGCTTTTGACTTTGTCAATGTTTCAAGTGGGGCCCACATTCAATACCCTTCCATTGTCAATTTTTTTGTTCCTATTTCACTTATTTATTTCATGCCTATTTCATCTGTATTTCTCAAACAATTCCTTTTCATTCTCCTTCATAAATACAATTTGTCTCTCCTACTTTTTTGCAACAGACGGTAATATATTCTTCATATTATTTCCTAATTGTCATCCCTCATTGTTATATATTAATTTACTCTATTATTTAAATTTATTTGATAATTATATTTAATACATTTGAATTTCTTATTAATTATTAGATAATATAATTATTAATTTATATTATATTTAATAATTAATATAATAATTAGAAAATATATTTTATAATCATAAATAACATAATCTTATATAATATATATTATATAAATGATTTATGTATATGAGATGTATGGTCTATTAAAAAATAAAATTAAAACATGTAATAATAGTATATAGTCTTGATTATTAATCCATTTAAACAATTTGATATATGATAAATTTAATATGAAGAATATTAAACAACAATTATTGAATAATAATTAATATTAGTTCAATAATAATAAAGTATTAATATTAAATATATTATATATCACTTAATATTAATATTAATACATTATTATTATTTAACTAATATTAATTATTATTACTTGGAGAGGCCTAAGTCTATAATGGCAGCATGGTCTCTATAGGAGACCAACAGAAGTAACGGTCTAAGAAAAAAGAAACCATTCGTATTCTACCAAATTTGACGTGCAGATGGTAGTGATAGAAGATGAGGAGGCATGGAGGTAACTGAAAGAAGAATGCATGGAAGACAAAATAGTGGAGTGCATTATGAAACAGATGATCATTAAAATGAAATGCTACGATATGCATCAACTTGTAACAGATGTGAGTCGAAGAGTCAGGATGAAACTGAAAAGTTAAACAAAGTGCAAACAAAGATGCAAAAACAAAGTATAAAGAAAAAGAACAGAATACACAAGAGATGACACCGATATTTTATCGTGGTTCACCATTAATGGCTATACCCACACTAAGAGAAAAGGAATATTTTATTAGCAACAACCAGATACAAATGATACAATAGAAAATATATAAAGATGTATTGTAGAAGCTGAAGAGTCAAAAATTGGAGGGAAACATAGTGTCCATTAGGCTTCAGCACTTAACAAATCTCCCACTTGAAGTCCAACGGATGCTGCAACTTTCCAACCATTCCCCTACTCTAAAATTCATTGTTACTTCTTCTTAACCAGACCAAAAGAAGTCATAGCACATTCGAACTTCTCTTTGCCAACAATTTTGGTGAAAATATTCGCCGAATTGACCTTTGTGTCAATTTTTACAACTTTTAACTTGCCCTCTTCAACCACTTGACAAAAGTAATGAGCATGGAGGTCAATGTGTTTGGAATGCCGCTAAGATGAATGATTGTGAGCCATAAAAATGGCACTACGGCTATCACAAAACAAAACATAATCACAGTCTTTACTGTTGTATTCAGTGTACCCCTCACATGTTGTGTGGCCTCCACTCCACAATGTGCACCATTCAATGTTCTCTATGCGCAGTCCAAGTCATTATTCACAGGGTCTCTATCATTTCCAACCTCTTTCACAAATCACGCAGCCTTCTGGGAGTGAGTCACGGGCTTCTATAGACTCTGCTGTAACTCTCCCACTAGAAGTCCAATGGATGTTGCAACTCGCCAACCATTCCCCTGCTCTAAAATTCACTGTTACATCTTCTTAACCAGACCAAGAGAAGTCCTAGCACATTCAAACTTCTCTTTGCCAACAATTTTGGTGAAAATATATGCCGGATTGACCTTTGTGTCAATTTTTACAATTTTTTACTTGCCCTCTTCAACCACTTGACGAATGTAATGAACATGAAGGTCAATGTGTTTGGAATGCCACTGAGATGAATGAGTGTGAGCCATAAAAATGGCACTGCGGCTATCACAAAACATAACATAATCACGTTGTTGACATCTCAAATCACTAAACAACAGCTACAAATAAATCGTCTCCCTAGCACCTTTAGAAAGAGCCAAATACTCAGCTTCAATAGATAAAAGAGCAACAAAATGTTGTATCCTTAAGACCCAATTAATGGTGGCACCAAAAAACATGAAAACATAGCCAGTGGTAGACCTTCATTTATCTAAATCTCCACCAAGATCAGAATTAGTGAAACCTTGTAGCTGAACATTATTTCCACCAAAACACAAAGCATAATCAGCAGTACCTTTAAGATACCTCAAAATCCATTTGACTGCTTGCCAATGAGAATTTCCAGGATTGCTCATGAACCTACTCACAACTCCCACTGCATGAGCAATGTCGGGATGAGTGGAAACCATGGCATACAAAATACTGTCAACTACAGATCTATAAGGAATGCCTTCCATAAACTCTTTATCCTCTTGTGTTTTTAGGCACAAATCAAAAGATAAATGAAAATGAGTAGCAAGGGGAATAGAAACAACTTTTGCATCAGCCATACCAAATTTGTCTACAACTTTGTCAATGTATGTCTTCTATGATAACATGAGTTATTTCTTACGTCTATCTCTAGTAATCATCATTCCAAGAATCTTCTTGGCTACGCCTAAGTCTTGCATAGAAAACTGCGTAGCTAATTGTGCCTTCAATTTAGAAACAATCCTCTTACTAGTACCGGCTACCAACATGTCATCTACGTAGAGCAAGAGAATAACAAATTCACTAGTAGAAATTTGTTTGTAATAAACACATGGATCTGATTCACACTGATAAACTTGTGCTCAATCATGAAGTGATCAAACTTAATACACCACTATCACAAGGCTTGCTTGAGCCCATACAAGTTGCGCTTCAGCTTGCAATAGAGATGTTCCTATCCTTGTTGTTTAAAACCTTCCGTCTGCTCCATGTACAACTCTTCATCAACATCACCATGTAGAAAAGCTGTCTTGACATCCAACTGGTCAAGTTCAAGATCCCAAACTGCAACCAATTCCAAAACTACCTGGATTGTGTTTATTCTCACAACTGGAGAGAAAATCTCATTAAAATCAATGCCTTTCTGTTGATCATACCCTTTGACAACCAGCCTGGTACGATAATATTTCTTTCAAGCATCCTTTTCTTTCAACTTATACACCCAACGATTTTTCAATGGTCTTCGATTAGGCGGAAGCGGCACTGAATCCCAAGTATTATTAGCCTGCAATGAACTCATTTCATCTTGCATTGCATCATGCCATTTATCAGAATTAGTTGCTTGAAAAGCCTCTTTGAAAGTAGCTGGTTTAGGTTGATCAGAAATTAAAAGCGCAAGCTCAGCCTCTTCTGAAAATAATAACTCATAATTTGAAAATTTTGAAGGACTTCTCTTCTCCCGGGTAGAACTCCGTAGCTAAGGACCCTCTTGTGGAAAATTAGAATCATCCAGATTCATCCGTTGTAGTTGATTTTGAATACTTGTTATCTCATTGTGCAAAACATCTCTATTAAAAACATGTTCTTCATGACTGTGCTTCTGTATATCCCCTGATGACATAATCCCCTATGCCCAGTCTCCAATTGTCTACCCCTACATACCAATCAGCTGATGTTGAGTTGAAGAATGTATTACCTTATGCTGCATGGACTGCACATCAAGTGAAGAGTCTAAGGGCGGCATAGAATGTAATAAAGGCTAAGCAAAGTCTATAGAAGCTTGTGAATCACTCCCAGAAGGTTGCGTGGTTTGTGAAAGAGGTTGCGAATGATAGAGACCTTGCAAATAATGACTTGGACTGCGCATAGAGAACATTGAATGGTGCGCACTATGGAGTGGAGGCCACACAACGTGTGAGGGTTACACTAAATACAATGGTAGACTGTGAACGAATTTGTGAAGAGTGCATAGTTGCCAATAAAGACTAAGGAGAGGTAAGAGAAGACAATATAACATGAATTGGAGCCAGCGTACCAACAAACCAAGACACATAAGGTGTAGAATTAGGGGAATGAGGGGTTGGCGCAACAAGAGGTAGAAGTTGTGAATCACCAGTATAGGATGGTTGATAATCACTCCTAGAACATTGTTCAAACAATGGTTGCATATCATCAGTTGGAGAAAATAGAGATGATGATATAGAAGGGGTAGGGGATAAAACAAAGGTGGGTGAATAATGTATTCCACCTACATTACCTACCTGCAAATTACCTCTAAGTGATCCACTTGAATGATCATTTGCAAAAACTGAGAAAGGGACATATTCCTTAGTAACTACTGCCTGTGTCTGCAAAGCAGGAAAAACATGTTCATTAAAAACCACATCCCTATTGCGAATAATCTTATTGGCAATAGGATCCCACAACCGAAAGCCATACTGATCTTCGCCATACCCAACAAAAAAACACTTCTGAGATTCAGGATCCAATTTGGATCATTTCTCCTTGGGAACAAGAGCAAATGCTTCACATCTGAATACCCGAAGATGTGAATAGGAGATCCACTTTCCAAGCCACTCCTCCTCTGGAATACAAAAATCTAACTGTGATGATGGGCTTTGATTAATTAAATAAACTACTTTGTTGCAAGCTTCAGCCCAGAACTCTTTTCCTAATCCAGCATTGGAAAGCATACAACGTGCTTTCTCCAAAATTGTTCTATTTAACCTCTTTGTAGCCCCATTTTATTGAGGTGTAAAAGGAACAATTTTGATTCTCCGAATACCATTGTCAACACAAAAATTATCAAATTCTAGTGAGCAAAATTCACCACCGTTATCCCTTTGCAAACATTTGATGTTATGCCCACTTTGATTTTTAACGAAAGCTTTAAAATTTTTGAATTTGCTAAAAACTTCAGACTTCCTATTAATCATAAAAATCTAAACTTTCCTAGTGTAGTCATCAAGGAAAGTTACAAAATAGTTAGCCCCAGCAAGAGAAGTTACCTCAGTCGGTCCAAAGGCATCCGAGTAGACAAGCTCCAAAGGTGATGTGCGCTTTTCACATCCCACCTTCAAGAAGCCGACCCTCTTCTATTTTCCATAAAGACAATGTTGGCAAAATTCCAAATCCATTGATTTCAAACTCGGTAATTGATCTCATTTGACCAGCACTTCAAGGCCTTTCTTACTCATGTGTCCAAGACATTGGTGCCAAAGTACGGTTTCACTGTCCGTCAGTGCCATAGCAGCTCCCACTTGAGAACCATTCTCAAAAACATATAAGCTGCAACCAGATACAAATGATACATCAGCAAATATATAAAGATGTATTGTAGAAGCTGAAGAGTCGGAAATTGGAGGGAAACATAGTGTCCGTTGGGCTTCAGCGCTTAACAGAAGCACTATTTTTTCCTTAAACTATCGATTTGCCCTGTTTTAGGTAAAAAAATTGGAGAAAACATTGTTTTTGCACAATGGCGGCAGATGAAGATACGAAGCTCGGAAACGACCAGATCCCACCGTGGTGGAGTAGTCGCGCAAGGCTTTGGCCAGGATCGAATTAGAACTCGCATGGAAAATTGAAATAATTGTTTCTCTTCCCAATCCGCCAGACATGGATTCTGATCTCTTTTAGTCTGCTAAGGTCAATATAATTTATTTAGCCTCGTGCAAAAGATCATTTGAATATTGTAGCAGAAGACTTTATTATAGCAGTTTATATCACAGTTTTAGAGTCAATAAAGAGAAATTTTACATTTGATGTTCAATTTGAAGAATTATACCAGATGTTTGACAATACAGCGAAAAATCTTACATTTGAGGTTAAATTTGAGACCGGCGGGCTGCTATGGAGGCGAAAGCGAAGAGAATTGCGAAAAAGGAGAAAGAAGCGTACAAATCTATCATACAGCTGGAAGAATTCTACCAAATGTTTGCTAATACGGTGAAAAGCGGAAGTGCTTTCAAAAAATGGCAGCCTTAAGCTTGACTTTGAAGAAATTCGTGTATAAACCTGTTATTTACTTAGTAAAATTTTCCCGAAATATCTTTCCTTATAAATATATGTTAAATTTATAATTAAATGTTGCTTATTAGCATATTAACTTTCCTGCGCAGGCAACCTATGCGGAGCTAATTGCTAAAGCACAATCTTCCGGCTCTCGCCTTAAGCAAATAAATTTCCTACTTAAATCTTACTCTTACAGTTCTGTCAAAATTGTGCAATTAATTTAATGTTAAAAGCAATTGTTGTTATTCTGCAGTTTGCAAAACTTCATTTCCGGAGAAGAGTTTAGAGGGCCTTCGCTCCCGTTACGCCCTTTAGTTCTAAATTCTCACAAAAATATTCATATTAGCGCAATAAATAACAGTATAATTTTCAAAAAATCTGTTGTAATTGTCAAAAGAGCAAAAGACTTTTGTTTTAGATACCACAAACCCTCCCCTGTTCTGCTCATTTGTGATGAAGCATATTTTAAAACTACCTGTTTGTATACTTCGTTGGGTTATAGTTCTTTGTCCTCTACTAAACATATGTCTTTTGCTCCCAATTTACTTCTACGAGATACTCTACTGTTGCTCAATCTTAAAATTTCTTGAATTTTCAGTCTCACCTTTCCACATATTTATTAAAATTGCTTGGATAATAGACGCGACTTCCCAGCCAAGATGAGCTGATTTTCAGCATTTCTTTTGCTAGATCTGTGTTTGCAAGCATTGCAGATAAACAATCTAATCCTCAGAGACTCATGCAGACTCGTGCGGCCTTCTTGGCGCTCCAGAAATGGTGCCCTAATCTTAACAAATAAGTCAAAGATAAATATTTTAAAACCTTAATTCAGATAAGTCTATTGATATATATTCAATAGGTTTTCAGAAGTGAAAGATAAATATTTTAAAACCTTAACAAATAAGTCTATTGATGGGCATATACAAGACACTAATGGATTACATACGTTGATTGACAAGTACTTGGTAGACATTGGCTAGCTTGAAAATGGTTGACGTGGTATGTTAATAGTCTAATGAAAATTTAATGATTTTTTTAGGGTAATACAAGTTAAAAAAAATTGTATAATTATAATGGTAAAATTAATATATTAATGTTAATTTAGATTTGTATTTATTTTGAGATAATGTTTTAAAATATGTATTGTGTTTTTCTATTTATTTATACATATATGTATTTTCATGCACTTAGTTCCAACTTATCTATTTGTACATACTTCTATACATTTATCTTATTTCTATACCTATCTATAAAAAAAGCTTAAGGTAGAAAAGAAGCTATGACCGCATAATAACATGAAAGTTGCAATGCCCAACAAAATATGGGGCAAGGAAGAAACACAAAGCCAAGTAGGGTAAAAAGGCTTATAGATAAAAAAATGAAGTGAAATATACAAAAGTACATTTCTCAAATGCATAGGCAATCATATGATTTTAGAGTTAGAGTTATAATTATGGTTAAGTTTATAATTAGAGTTAGAGTTATAATTATGGCTAAGTTTAGAATTAGGGTTATAATTAGGCTTAGGATTATAGTGAGGTCTATGGTCATAATTAGAGTTAGGGTTGCCATTATAATTATGGTTAATATGAGACTTAAGATTACAAATAGGTGGTTAGGGTTAGAATTAGAAGCAACTTTAATCCTAATTCAAACCTAATCCTTAATTTAACAAACCCTAATCCTAACCATAACCAAAATAATCTTTAATTAAACCCAAACCCTAACTGTAATGCTAACCCTAACACTAATCCTAACACTAACCTTAACACTAACTCTAACGTATTATTAACCCCTAACATATTATTAACCCTTAATATATTATTAATAAGCCTAATTGAACCCTAACACTATCCCTAATGCTAAACCTAATACTAACCCTAAACCTAACCCTAACCCTAACCCTAACTTTGATCCTAAACCCAATTTTTACCTAATAAACCCTAACCTTTACTCTAATCAAGCCCTAATCATAACCTTAACCAAAATATGCTTGATTTAACCACAAACCCAACCCTAATGCTAACCCTAACACCAACTTTAACACAAACTCTAACCCTATTTGAATCCTAATAAAACCTTAGAGTTCAAAATTAGCATTAGAGTTTAATTAGCGTTAGGGTTAGGGTTAAGCTTAGGGTAGAGTCAGGTTACATTTAGGGTTATGGTTAGGTTTAAGGTTAGGATTACCATTTTGGGTTTACTACTTAGCTTTGATTTAGGGTTATAGTTAGGGTTAAGGTTATGGTGCAAGTTAAGGTCAGGGTTAGGGTTCGATTATGGTTTAGTGTTTACGATTAGGGTTAGATTTATAATTAGGTTTTAGGGTTAGGGTTATAGTTAGGGGTTATCTCTAGTTTTTTCTTACGATTGGGGTTGGGATTAGGGTTTAGCGTCAAGGATAGGGTTGAGGTTAGGGTTAGGGTTAGAGATAAAGTTATTAGAGTGAATGTAGCTAACCCTTTTCTCAACTCTAAAATCATAAGCATAACTTACACACTTATCTTATACCCATAACCCTAACCATAAACCTATTCCTAATTCTACGTAAATAGTAAACCCTAAAAATAATAAATTTAAACTAACCTTAAAAGAACATAAATTTAACCTATTTCTAACACTAACCCTAACCCTAACCCTAACCATAAACCTATCCCTAACCCTAACCCTAACAATAATTCATAAATCATAATCCTTAACCTAACCTTATCCCTAAACCTAACCATCACCATAACACTAACTATAATTGTAAACCTATCCTTAAATCATAAACCATAATCATAACCCTAACATTGCCCTAACCCTAACCAAGAATTGTAACCTTAAACCTAACCTTGATTGAAACAAAATTGAACCTTAACCTTAACCCTAATCGAACCCTAACCCTAACCTTAATGCTAACCCTAATACTAACCCTAACACTAACCTTAACACTAACCCTAACATGTTATTAAGTACTAACATATTAGTAAGCCTTAACATATTATTAATAAGCCTAATTGAACCCTAACCCTAGCCCTAATGCTAACCCTAACAGTAAACCTAATGCTAAACCTCACTAATTCTAACCCTAACCCTAACCCTAACCTTAATCCTAAACCCAATTTTTACCCTAAATGAACCCCAACCCTAACTCTAACCTTAACACTAACCGTAACCCTATTTTAATCCTAATTTAACCTTACAATTTAGAGATAGCATTAGAATTCAACTAGGGTTAGGGGTATAGTTAAGCTTAGGGTAGAGTTAGGTTACATATAGGGTTATGGTTAGGATTACAGTTTTTGATTTATTGGTTGGCTTCAATTTAGGGTTACAATTAGGGTCAAGGTTATGATACAAGTTAAGGCTAAGGTTAGCATTAGGTTTAGGGTTAGATTAGGGTTGGGATTATAGTTTATGGTTTAGGGTTAGGGTTAGATTTAGAATTTAGTTTTAGGGTTATGGTTGTGGTTAGGGTTGTTTTTGGATTTGGCTTATGGTTGGGGTTAGGGTTAGGGTTAGTGTTAGGGTTAGGGTTAGGGATAGGGTTATTAAAATGAATGTAGGTAAACAATAAAAGTTAAATATTTGAATTGAATAATATGAGTGTTTAGGTTAGGTTTATAGTTATGAAAATTATGGTTTGACCTAAAGGATTACAATTATGGCTTATGGTTAGGATTAGGTTTAGGTTTACATTTAAGGTTAGGGTTAGGATTATAATTATACTTTGTGGTTTATAGATTAGGGTTACATTTACTTTCACAATTAGGATTCTAGTTAGGTTTAGGTTTAGGGTTATCGTTAGGGTTTACTATTAGTGTTAGGGTTAGGATTAGACAATGAGATGGGAATAGGGGTAGGCTATCCCTAACCCTAACCTTAAACATAACTCTAACCTTAAATCGGACCATAACCCAAATCTAAAAACAACCCCTAAACCTAATTGTAAAAACTAAGTATAAATCCAAACCTAACCATAAACCATAATATCATACACCTAACCTAACATAGCCCTAACCCTAATTCATAGTCTAATGCTAACCTTAACCCTAACCCTAACTCTAACACTAACACTAAAATTAAACCACAACACTACACCTAAACCTAATCATAACCCCAACCATAAAACAACTTATTCCTAATCTATGAACCATAAAACAACTTATTCCTTATCTATGAACCATAAACATTAACCCTAAACCATAAACCATAAACCCTAACTCTAAACCATAAACCATAAACCCTAACCCTAACCTTAAATCACACCCTAACATTAACCCTAACTATATAGCACCCTAACCCTAAACCCTAAACCCTAACCCTAAACCTTAAATCCTAACCCTCACCTTAACTCTAACCTTAATCCTAAACCAATTTTTACCCTAAATGAACCCTAACCCTCTAATTGAACCCTAACCCTTACTCTAATTAAACCCTAATCATAACCTTAACCAAAATAAGCCTAATTGAACCCTAAACCCAACCCTAACACTAAACTTAACATTAACTATAACCCTATTTGAATCCTAATTAAACCTTATAGTTCAAATTTAGCATTAGAGTTAAATTAGTGTTAGGGATCTTATAGTTAATCTTAGGGTAGAGTTAGGTTACACATAGGGCTATGGTTAGGTTTAAGGTTAGGATTATACTTTTTGGTTTACTATTTGGCTTCAATTTAGGGTTACAATTAGGGTCAAGGTTATGATGCAAGTTAAGGTTAGGGTTAGTGTTAGGGTTAGGGTTAGATTAGGGTTAGGATTACGGTTTATGGTTTAGGGTTAGGGTTAGATTTAGAATTAGGTTTTAGGGTTATGGTTATGGTTAGAATCATTTTTGGATTTGGCTTATGGTTGGGATTGGATTTAGGGTTAGTGTGAAGGTTAGTGTTAGGATTAGGGTTAGGGATAGGGTTATTAAAGTGAATGTAGGTAATTAATGAAAGATAAATATTTGAATTGAATAATAAGATTGTTTAGGTTAGGTTTATAGTTATGAAAATTAGGGTTTTTCTTAAAGGCTTACAATTATGGCTTGTATATAGTTAGGATTAGGTTTAGGTTTACACTTAAGGTTACAGTTAGGGTTACAATTATACTTTGTGGTTTACATGTTAGGGTTACATTTACTTTTACAATTAGGATTCTTGTTAGGTTTAGGCTTAGTGTTAGGTTTATATTTAGTGCTAGGATTAGGGCTTACTATTAGTGTTAGGGTTAGGGTTAGATCATGAGTTTGGATTATGGGAAGGCTATCCCTATCCCTTACCCTAACCCTAACCCTAACCCTAACCTTAACCCCAACCATAACCTAAATCCAAAAATATCCCCTAATCCTAACTATAAAAATTAAGCTTAAATATAAACCTAGCCCTAAACCATAAACCATAATATCATAACCCTAATCATAACTCATAGTCTAAGCCTAACCTTAACCCTAACCCTAACCCTAGTACTAACACTAATAGTAAACCACAACCCTAAACCTAACCCTAATAGTTACCCCAACCATAAAGTAACTTATTCGTAATTTGTAAACCATAAACCTTAACCTAAATCCTAAACCCTAAACCCTAACCCTAGTGTTAACCCTAATTTTAACACCCTAATCTTAAACCTTAAACCATAAACCCTAACCCTAAACTTAAATCACACCCTATCCTTAACCCTAACTATAAAACCTTATCCCTAACCATAAATCATAATCATAACCCTAACCTAACTTAAGCATAATATCATAAATTTAACCTAATTATAACCCTAACCCTGACCCTGGCCTTGATCCTTACCCTAACAAAAAAAATCCTAAACCATAATCCTAACCATAAACCTATCCCTAACCCTTACCATAACCAAAACACTAACTATAATGATTAACCTATCCTTAAACCATAAACCATAATCATAACACTAACCTTGACCTAACCCTAACCATAGAACAAAATTCTAACCCTTTAAACCATAAGCCTTATTCCTAACCTGAAACCTATCATAATTATAATTTAAACCCTAACCCTAACCATAATTCTACCCCTAACCCTAACATAATTCTCACACTAACTATGACCATAAACCCAACCTTAACACTAAACCCTAACCCTAATGCTAACCCTAACCATGATATAAACCCTAATCCTAAATGCTAACTCTAATCATAACCCTAAGTATATTAATTTATTCAATGTCTTACGCACATCGTGACTACTACTAACTTATCTATCTTAATATATTAATCTATATATTATATGCCGAGAGATTTCATTTTCGAGGCATGTTTTTTAAATTAAAAAACAAAAATAGAAAAAAAAGTGTCTCGAAAATGAAATCTCTCAACGTATAATATATAGATTAATATATTAAGATAGATAAGTTAGTTATATAATAATTGTCATTATTATAGAATATTGAATATATTATAATTAATATTTAATATATTATCTAAACTATTATTATTATCATATAATAAAATATATAACTATTATATAGTTTATGGTTATATTATATATAATAGTCATGATAAGTGTATATTTATAATTCCATTATATATGTGATAATATATTATATAATAATAATGATTATTATTTAATAATAAATTGTTATAATTATCTAATAGTACTAAATATATCATGCATCATTATATAAATATATCAATAATTATTGTTTAATATTCTTCATTTTAAATTTATCATATATCAAATTATTTAAATAGATTAATAATTAAGGCTATATATTATTATTACATGTTTTCATTTTATTTTTCACTCGACCATACATCTCATATGTATAAATATATAATACAATATATAATTTATTATACATTATACTTATATAGTATATATTTACATAATAAAAAATAAAAACTTATCTTAACATCTAATCTTAACAACTTGTTTTCGAATCCTCCCAATTAAATTGAGAATATTATATTTAATTTATATATAAGGAGATAGTATATAAGTATAATGTATGTATATATATATGGCACTGCAACTATGTTATGAGATGGAGGTTGCACGCAACCTTTGAGATCACACGCATGTCTTCTTTTTCCTACGTTCTATGATTTTGTCGGTGGAAGTGGGTTGGGGAGTTTGTTGTTTATGGGTAAAGGTTTTCATTTTTCTTCCTTGTTCTTTTTCTTTTTGTGGGATTTAGTGGGGGATGGTGTTGGGTGGAAGTGGGTTGGAGAAGGAGGGGAGGAGGATTTGAAGCGAAGGTAGGGTAGTGTGTGGGGTTTGCTGGTGGATTAATTTTTTGTTGGGTGTTGGGTTTGGTGGTAGGGACTTCAAAAAGCTTGGTGCTTGCTAGTGAGAAGTCATCTTAGGGTTTCTTTGCTAATTTGCATGCACGGTTTTTGGATTCCTCTTTTGTGGGGGAGAGCTCTAAGCTCATCAAAGCGAATGATTGTTTGCTACAGATTCAAGATCATCAAGTCTTGGTTATCTCTCCTAAATTGGTACAAGAGGACATATGGGTATGTGCAGGATCATGATGGGCCAAAAACTGGCAATATGATGGGTATGTGGCTGATTTTTTTTTTCCCAAAATTGATG
This sequence comes from Sequoia sempervirens, assembly GCA_007258455.2. Classification (NCBI taxonomy): domain Eukaryota; kingdom Viridiplantae; phylum Streptophyta; class Pinopsida; order Cupressales; family Cupressaceae; genus Sequoia; species Sequoia sempervirens. The sequence continues at coordinate 359,934,313 of VDFB02000003.1, read as the reverse complement.
AAACGAAAAGGGTTTTTAAAGGAGATTCTCAACTTTCCGCCAATATAAATTGTGTTTTACTTTGAATTTAATAAGTAATTATTATTCATTTTCTATTCAAATTATTACTAAAGTCCTGATTGATATATTGATTGAAAAACTCTATAGCTTTCAAATGGTATCACATTTTTTGAATCCAAAACATGTGTCACATTCTATGCTTCACATACTATAGGATTAAAAAAAGAAAAATTGAATTTCATGAAGTTTTGACCAAGTTAAGGTGATCAGACATACGAGTTTTATTGTGGTTAGGGTGGTCAGACATACATCTAATTTACTTGGAAAAAAATTACAAAAAAATATGCATCACATCGGGACACGAGTCCTCTACTTATATCTAAAATATTATAAAAAATAATTATTATTTTATTGTGGTTAGGGTGGTCAGACATACACCTACTTCTTTTTTTCCCTAAAATTTAAGTACTACTGCATTGAAATTTCAAATTTTCACCAAATAGATTTCTTTTTTTCTTAAACAAACCTAGTATATTAGAAACTACATTCAATTTTCTACAGATTCTATTCTTACATATTTTTGAAATAATATAGATAACTTGTTCAAATTTTTATGTCAAGTTTCCTAACTCTGATTTTTATGAGTTTTTTGTCACTTAAGGGCCTATTTTTTCCATGATGATCCTACACATACGCATATCTTAAACTAGGGCCATCATGTTCTAATTTGTAAGTTCCTAGGTATTCGCGTCCCTCTCTCAACTTTGAAATCCTGGATGCGTCGATCTTGGCAGGTTGAGGGTGATTTTGACATTTTGGTGGCTACAAATGGCTATTTCATGGTTGATTTTTCTTGTATTTCAGATCGAAATCAAGTTTTTGAGGGGGGGCATATTTTTACAATCATGTTGGCTTATTCATGAAGCCCTGGCATAGAGTATTTAATGCGGTAGAGGATCTACCTTCATGGGTTCTTGTGTGGGTCCATCTACCATGGATTCCATTAGAATTTTGGAGGGAGGATATTTTGCACAAAATTGTTGCTTGGTTGGGGAAGCCACTGCCATTGCACAAAATATTTTGGATAAAAAAGTATTTTCTTTTGCTCGTATTTGTGTTGAAATTGATTTAAACAATCCATTGTTAGATTCTATGGAAATTTCTCTTGGCTCTACTTCATTGGTTCAACAGTTAGATTATGACTCCCTTCCTTTTCAATGTCATTTTTGTCATGAGTATGGACACCTTTAGCACCAATGTCCTTGAGCACCCAAAGCGGTTGGGGTTTCTTCTCCTCCTTCATCAAGACCTTCGATGGAGAAGGGGGATAAAGGTAAGGCACCTATGGCTGAGGGTGGCTCTGATAAGGATGGCTTCATTCATGTTAAGTTGAAGGCTAAAGGGAGGGGTCAGAAGTAGACCTATAAGGATAGACAGAGTGATTAGGGATTCAATCATTTTGAGATATTGGATAATTAAGCCTTGGAGGAGGGGATTCCTATTGAGATTTCTTCTGGGGCCATTGGTATGGATATAGGGCTAGAGCAGGCAATTGTTGTTAAGGATAATTCTCCAACTTTGGAGCAAGGGAAGCCTGAGCTTCTTGATGCCTCTGTAGGTTTGTAGGATGATATTGTATTAGAAAATTTAGCTAAGGTAGTGTTGTCTTCAAGTAAAGTTCAGGGATGTCTCCTAGTTTGGGGGTGTTGTAACGCCCTCTTAAGAAGATTCATTTTGAAAATTCTTCCAAAGCTAGTCATAAAAAGGATGTGGACAAGATTAAATTTACTAGGGATTTGTTGGTGGAATCTAGATCTATTAAGCCCATTGATGACTACTTCTCTCAACCTTCCTCATGATTATTCTTTCATGGAATGGAAGGGGGTTGAATAGCACCCCCCATCAAAAGGCTATTCAGGATTTGATTGTGGTTCATTCTCCAGATATCTTTTGTGTTCAGGAAACCAAGCTTCAAGTGGACTTTATACTTCAGTATGCTCCTTGTATTTGGTTTTATAGTCAGTGTCAGTTTATTGGTTCTAGGGGTAACTCTAGAGGGCTGACTCTTTTCTAGGATCCACATAAAATTATTCCTCATTGGTGGATTTCTAGCCATTCCTCTACTTTTGTTGTGGCTTCGGTTTTGGAATCTAGTGAGACTATTTTGGTTAGTAATGTTTATGCATCAGTTGATATCCATGGTAAAATACAACTTTGGGCCCATATCAGGTATGTTAGGTCTTGTGCTCCTTGTCTTCCTTGGATCTTTGCTGGTGATTTCAATTCTGTGTTGTGTTTGGAAGAGAAAAGAGGGGGGTTTCCTAGGCTTGGTCCTGCTTCAGATCATTTTTAGGAAAATGTGGATTCTCTTGCTCTTGTTGATGTCAAACCCTCTAATGGAATATTCACATGGAATAATAGACAAAGTGGGTTAGAAGAGATATCTAAGCGGTTGGATAGATTTATTGTTTCTAATTTTTGGGTGGGCGGTAGCATGGTCATGTGCTATGAGATTCTTGACTGGTGCAACTCTTATCATTGGCCAATTAAGTTTTCTGCTTGTTCTTTTCCTTCTCCAAAGAATCCTCCTTTCTAATTTCATCTTATGTGGTTCCGAGATTCATCCTCATATGATCTTGTTGCTTAGTGGTGGCAAGATGGAGCCCCTATGTATGGTACAACTTTGTATTTTCTTGTTAAGAAGCTGCAATATGTCAAGTATCATCTTAAGCGATGGAATAGATCATGTTTCGGCAATCTTCGAGCCAAGAAAAGGGAAGCACAAGATCATCTTGTTGTTATTACTCACCAAATTTAGGATTTGGGATTTTTGGAGGCTCTTGGACATGTCGAGTCCCAAGCTCTAAAATTGGTTGAGGAGTGGGAGCTTCATGAGGAGATTTTTGGGAACAAAAGGCTAGGATTGACTAGCTTTAGGAGGGGGACAAGAATACTACTTTCTTCCATCATTCTATGCAAGCTCATTAGAATAAGTGTTATATCTCTTCTCTTGTTTATTCTGAGGGTCTTTCGATTACTTCAAAATAGGCTTTGTCTAGAGAGGTTCTTCAATTTTACTCTACTCTGTTTATTGAGGATTCACTTTCCACTGAGGTTGATGAGAATATGGTCCTTGCTTGCATTCCTTCTGTGATATCTAATGATTTGAATGCTTCTCTTACTCGTCTAATTACTCTATCTGAAGTGGAGGAGGTTGTGTTTGGGATGAATAAGGGGAAAGCTCCCAGCCCTGATGGTTTCCCTTGTTCATTGAATTTTTCAAGGACTTTTTGGATAGTGTGAAGCTAGATTTGTTGGAGGTTGTTCGAGAGTTTCTTCATAGTAAGCAAATGCTTCAATCCTTGAATGCTACTTTTCTAGTTCTCATCCCTAAAAAGAAAGGTGCTGATAGGTTTGAATTATTTAGACCTATTGCACTTTGTAATGTGGTGTATAAGATTATTATGAAATTGATTCCTAAGAGGCTTAAACCTTGTCTACCTATTGCCATTTTTGAGGAGCAAGGAGGCTTTGTGGTAGGTCATCAAATTTTGGATGGGGGTGGTGGTAGCCTCTAAGGTTATTCATTCTATGGTGAACTCTAAGGATAGAGCTATGTTCATCAAGTTGCATATGGCAAAGCTTATGAAAGAGTTAAATGGAGTTTTCTACAGAAGATTCTCTTGGCCTTTGGATTTTCTTCTGATTGGGTGAGTTGGACTATGAGTTGTGTGACTTCTTCCTCATTTTCAGTTATTGTGAATGATGAAACTTCAGAGCTTTTTGGTGCTACTAGGGGCCTTCATCAGGGGGACCCACTCTCTCCTTATCTATTTATTATAATGGTGGAGGGGTTGGGTTGGTTTCTTAAGTTTTAGGTTTCTCAGGGCTTGATTCATGGTTGGCGGTGGGGTTTGGGTCTGCCAATGCTTTCTCATCTCTATTTTTTGGATGACACCTCTCTTATGGGGTTGGATTGTATTCAAGAAGCTGAATCCTTTAGGAAAGCTTTGGATATCTATCTTGTTGCTTCAGGTCAGAAATTCAATGAGCAAAAGTCTTCTATTTTCTTCTTTAGTACTCCTCAGGCTATTCAACAATGGGTTGCTGCTATTTTGTGGTTTCAAATTGGGTCTCTCCCCTTTTTCTATTTGGGTATTCCTCTTTTTGTTGGTCATCAGCCTAGGTCTTCATGGTAGATGTTTCTTGATAAGTTGAGATAGAAGGTAACTCATTGGAATCATCAGTGGTTGTCTATAACTACTAGAGTGATTCTTCTCAAGTCAATTATCTAGGCCCTACCCATCTATAGATGATTTTATCAAGCAGCTCCTATGTATTTCCTTGCGGAATTTGATGCTCTCTCGCATCAATTTCTTTGGAGTGGTAACTTCCTATCTACTAAGTGGAGCCTTGTTAAGTGGGAACCTATGTGTAGACCAAAGCAAGAGGGTGGCCTTGGTTTACATTCTACTATTATGAATGGGAAAGTTCTTGCTGCTAAGCTCTACTAGCATTGGTGTACCAATGAACAAAAATTATGGGCTCATATTCTCAATCATAAATATCTTAGGGGTCTTGCTTCTTTTGAGGTTCCTCACTATCCTCTAGAGGGGAGTGGTTCTATGATTTGGGAAACTTTGAAAGTGGGGAAAAATTTGATTAAGTGAGCTCTTTTTTGGATTTGTCATTTGGGGTCACAGGCTCTTTTTTGGTTAGATTCTTGGGATGGTCACCCACCTATTTTCTCTACTTCTCCTCACCTCCAGTATATTTTTGATGTTTTTTACTGTGGTTGGCTAGGATACTGTTGAGCATTATAACGTTGCACAACATTGTGGATCGATTGTAAGCTTTCATTGGAAGCATCCTTCTGAGTGGCCACCTAGGGGGTTTGATGAGGATAGGCATGAGCTAGCTCAACTTCTAGCTTGTCGTGCTTGTAATTATTTGAGGGGACCTGATGTCTTGGCTTGTGATGGTTATGATTTTTCTAGGAAGTACTCTGTGTCTATTGGTTGTAAGTAGCTTGGTAGGCAGTTTTTTGGGGATATTGAGGTCCCTTGGTGGAAGCAAGTTTGGCACAAGTTGTCGTGGAACAAGTGCAATTTTTTCATGTGGTTAGTTGCTCAAAATTGGTGTCTTACTTGGGATAATTTATGTAAGTGAGGTGTCTTACTTGGGATAATTTATGTAAGTGAGGTTTCCAAGGCCCTTCAATGTGTTTTTTGTGTCGTAATTGTGAGGAGAGTGTCTCATCTCTTCTTCCAATTTTCCCATGCTAGGGAGATTTGGCATTTTTTGTGGAGGGTGTGGAATACGCCCTGTTGGCATGCTTTTTTGCTAGCTGAGTTTGTGGATTAGTGGGGAAGGGCCCCTATTTCTACTTCCTTTCTTCAAGCTTCTTGGGCTTTTGGCCCATCCTTTATTATGTGGAACCTTTGGTTGGAGAGGAATTGTAGAATTTGTTAGGATGTGACGTTGGTGGCCCCCCACTTGTTGTGGAAAATTCTACATTCTGTGGAAGAGACTATTGCGGCTAACTGTGATCTGACTGCTTCTGTTGCTCCTTGTGATGTTGGTTGTTGTAATCATCTTCATCTTCCTCCTCTGGAATGAAAAATCATGCGTAATAGATGTAGAAATCCTACCTCAAAGATAAACAGGGAGGGGAGGTGGTCTCCTCCACCTCAGGGAGTCTTAAAAATCAACATGGATGGGTCTTCTCGTGGAAACCAAGGTTATGCTATAATTGGGGGTGTTGGTTGGGACAACTCTAGTGATGTTCAGTTTATCCTCTCTATTTATAAGGGTCTTCATACTAATAATTTAATGGAGGCTTGGGCCATTTTATCAGTTCTAGAGCATGGAAGTCAATTGGGATGGCAAAGGATCATATGTGAGTTTGATTCCCAGGTTGTGGTGAACTTGTTGAATAGGTGGCATTTAGAGGATGTTAGCTAGCATTTGGCCTTGATTGTTGATCAGATTCTTAACCTCTATGCTTCTTTGGTCTTTGTTACTTTCACTCATATTCCTAGAGAATGGAATGTTGTTACTGATTGTTTGGCTAAATGGGCTTCTGATCATATTCATGATTGGAAATTGGTGGAGTTTGATAGGGCTACGTAATGACCTCTCTTTGTATTTCTTCCTGTTTTAATTAAAAATTTACCCCTCCTTTATGTATATATATAATATATGTTATATATTAAATTTTGATAATGGGTATGTGCAAGATCATGATGGGCCAAAAAGTGGTAATATGATGGGTATGTGGCTGACAACTTTTTTTTAACCCAAAATTGATGAAACAAAAAGGGTTTTTAAACGAGATTCATAGCTTTCCACCAATATAAATTATGCTTTACTTTGAATTTAATAAGTAATTATTATTCATTTTCTATTCAAAATATGACTAAAGTCCTAATTGATAGACTGATTGAAAAACATCTATAGCTTTCAAATGGTATCACATTTTTTGAATCCAAAACATGTGTCACATTCTATACTTTGCATACTATAGGAGTAAAAAAAGAAAACTTGAATTTCATGTAGTTTGGAGCAAGTTAAGGTGGTCAGACATATTAGTTTTTTATATTTTTTAAAAGTTGTAATAAAAAAATCATAATTAATTGTTTACTTGGAAAAAAATTATAAAAAAATATGCATCACATCGGGACATGAGCCCTCTACTTATATCTAAAATATTATAAAAAAAATATTATCATTTTATTGTGGTTAGGGTGGTCAGACAAACACATACTTCTTATTTTTTCTCTAAAATTTAAGTACTATTGCATTGAAATTTCAAATTTTCACCATATATATATATATTTTAAACAAACCTAGTAGTTTAGAAACTACATTCAATCTACTACAAATTCTACTTTTACATACTTTTGAAATAATATCGATAACTTATTCAAATTTTTAGGTGAAGTTGCCTAACTTTAATTTTTTTGATTTTTTTGCCACTTAAGGGCTTGTTTTTTCCATGACAATCCTGCACATACCCTAATATAGTATAATATATTATGTCATTAATTAAAATAATATAAATTAATAATTATATTATCTAATAATTAATAAAAAATTAATTCAAATGTATTAAATACAATTATCAAATAAATTTAAATAATAGAGTAAATTTAATATATAACAATGAGGGATGATAGTTAAGAAATAATATGAAGAATATATTACCATCCATTGCAAAAAAATTAGGAGATACAAATTGTATTTATGAAGGATAATGAACCAGGAACTATTTGAGAAATACAAATCAAACAGGTGTGAAATACATGAGTGAAATGAGAGCAGAAAATCAGGAAAAGAAGGGTATTCAATGTGGGCCCCACATGAAGCATTAACAAATTCAAAGGCTTAGTGTGAGATACTTAAGCCCAGTCATTCCAATGCTTACAAGCAACAAATATACATGATCATATATACGATTCAACTCATGTATGTTTATCGGGTCACACGACCTAAATTTGATGGTTTCAACAACCAAGATCAAATTTAAATTTTTGTTTCAAATTGAATGCTTACAAATTGTCAAATTTGTAAGCAACATCTATTTTGGCCTTGATATACTAGCCTTTATTTATTTTATGTCTAGAGATTTAAGTCTTTTATATGACATGCAATTAATGTGTAGACATTGAATTTTCACATATGCTCATCTCCATAGTACTACTCTCACTCCCATCATCTCCATAGTACTACTCTCACTCCCATCTTGACACTTTCCACTTATTAAAAGAATTTATCTTATACTAGTTCATTTTCTTTATCAAAATCAAAATGATTAAATAACCTTTCTTAATTAATTTAACTAAATCAAAATCAAAATGACTAAATAAACTTTCTTAATTAATTTAACTAAATCTATTCCCCACAAATATTAAAACCGCACTAAGACACCCATAAAAAAAAATGAACATTGTTTGCTAGGCTATATAGGTGGCGTATTTGTCAACTGTGCATGTGGAGATAATAGTTTCGTCAATTTTTTTTGTTTAATGTGAATATATTTCCCTTTTTTAATGTTATAAAAAATATAATATAAATGGATAGTATAATAAATAAATAGTATAAATATTTATATTATATTCTATCATTAAATAAATACAACATATTTATTTATATTATAATATTTTTTTCTATATATTACATATTTCTTATATATATATATATATATATATATAAAAGATATAATATAGTATAAGATAAGATAAAAATATTATATACTTAGTAAGGAAGTAATAGAATAAAATATTCTATTACATTCTTACTAAGTATATAATATTTTTATCTTATATTGTACTATATTATATCCTAAATAATTATATATATATATATATATATATATATATATATATATATATATATATATATATATATATATATATATATATATATGTATGTATGTATGTATGTATGTATGTATGTATGTATGTATACACACACATATATAAACATTATTATATATATTGATTCATAATGTATATTTATATTATATTAAATATATTGTATTATATTATAGTTTATTCTAGTATATCCTTACTAAGTATATAATATTTTTATCTTATACTATACATATTATATCCTATTTGTTTTTATATATAAAATATATAGAAAAAATGTATAATATAATATAAATTATATATATTATTTAATATATTATATTATATTATATATCATAAATAAATTATTATGAAACATATATTTATTTATCATAAATTAATGAATAATTTAAAAAAATATATAATATAATAGAATATAATATAAATATTTTAATTAGAATATATAATAAAACATATAATATAAATATTTATACTATTTATTTGTTATACTATTCATCTATATTATATTTTTTATAACATAAAAAAGGGAAATCTATTCACATTAAACAAAAAATTTCTAACAAATCGTTATCTCCACCTGCACAGTCTACAAATATGGCACATACATAGTCTAGAAAACACAGTTCATTGATCCATGAGTGTGTTATTGTGGTTTTGTGGGCTGCATAGCCATTCCTGAAGCATTTTGTCTCTTTCTTTTGCTATGAAAAAAATGTTGATTAAAATTCAATTGTTGCTAGGTTTTCTACACCATGATTGCACAATTTGCATATTATTGAGGTATCATAATTATCATACTCACACCACTATTTGTTGCTCTAATCAATACTAACAATCCATCATCAATTTTTACTACCATGCATTTAAATGGGACCTATTAATAATGGGGTTTAGCTATGTGATCATGTACTAGTTGTATGGAATTGTTTAGGATAAGAATTCTCCTCCATGTCTAGTTACATCTTTTTTTTATTGAAAAAGAACATATATTGATTGTAAAAAAATAATGTACAAAAGGCTCTTTCAAAAGAATCATGAAAGGAGCCACATAGCAATCAACATCAATACAAATCAACAATAAATAGTTGCAAGAGACAAACCAATTGTCACTTATAAATTACATTATGATCAACTTTCTCCAAGAGTACATGAAATTATTGTGGGAGAATGCCTTAATTTTCTCCTTCCCACTCCTCCAGATATCCTTTTGCCACAAGCTTGAAACCTTTAAACCATTAAAAAACATATATTGACTATAAAAAAAAATAATGTACAAAAGGCTCTTTCAGAGAATCATGAAAGGAGCCACATAGCAATCAACATCAACACAAATCAATAGTAAATAGTTGCAAGAGAAAAACCAATTGTAGCTTATAAATTACAAAATGATCAGCTTTCTCCAAGAGTACATAAAATTGTTGTGGGAGAATGCCCTACTTTTCTCCTTCCCACTCCTCTAGATGTCCTTTTGCCACAAGCTTGAAACCATTAAACATAATTTTTGGATGTGCAAGTATACCTAGAAATTTTGGCAAACAATTTTGTTTGAGATCCCAACTATATTTAACAGAAATTTAAGATGGAAATCAACACTATTAGGGTTACATTGTTGAGAAATATAGTTTCAGAATCTTTTTGTCAATGTATACTTTTATATATTTGGAAGCTTCGGTGTAAAGTTATTTTCTCTAATGCATTCCAACCTAAGGAAATTATTATTCATGGTTTATTCTCTAGCATTTTGTAGCAGTCAATACTTGTTAGAACATTGAAAGTTAAAAAGTAAAATTAGTGAAAATTAATATTATTTATTTATTTTGATGGAGGATTTAAGTTATGGTTGCATACGATGGAGATCAAACAACATATAGCTTATGTTTGCTACCATGAGGTCCTTGTCACCTTTGGTTTTGTGCTCTTTGGTCACCCTGAAAGTACACCTTGGTTTCTTCTATTCTGATTGCAGTGTCCTTAGTCTTGGTTTTTACTCATTTTAGGCATTAGGTTTTAGTTTGACTTTTTTTAAGTTGGGATTTGTGTCGAGTTAGTGTACACTTGGTACTTCCAAATAATTTGTGTTCCTTCTCACACAGATGCAATTATTGCATTTGTGTGAGGGTGTATGGAAGTGGATTTGATGGTTGAAAGTGTGGAATCCAGTAAATTGAAGGATGGAGCTTGCAAAAAAATTGAAGAAGCGATACAAATTGAAGATCCAAAAGAGCCAAGCCTGAAAGCAGTCTTCAATTTAGGATTTAGAATTGAAGATTTAGAGACAACAGTGGATGGTTTGGGATTGTAGGAGGATGTCGAGTAGAAGGTGGAAACGAAGGAGGAAAGGACCCATTTCCACCTAGGGTTTTAAGGCTTAACCCTAATGAGGAATTGATGAGTTTCATTAAAAGAGAAGTAAATATGTTAGAGAACATTGTTGTGCATCTTTCTTGTACATGGATTTGAATGACCTCCCAATGATGAATTTTTTTGATTGTATACATCTAGAAATGGTCATCACATTTAGTTAATTAAATACAACCTATTTGATTAATGCTTCAACTACATATAAATATGGTCTTACTTTATTTATATTGTTCACTTTCCTTTTAATTCTTCTAATTCACATTTTTCTAAATAATGAAATAAACAAAATACCATAAACGTGTTTATTTAATTAAATTTCCTTAATCCTATTTAAGAATTAGAGCACATTTCTACAACTTTTTGTGTGCCACCTCATAAAGGTCACATGAAAATAAATAAGCCTAATTATTAATTAGAATTATCCTCACACACTTCCATCAATGAGAAAAGGAACATGGCTTTCTTCCCCACACTTCCAACTAATTTGGATTACATGGGTCTTTGTTTCCCACACTTGGGAATCCCATACATTTGGCATGTTTCCAATTGGTCAAGGGATTCTCTCCACACACATGGCATGTTGTCCTTGGTCAACGGGACAACATCCTGATTCTTTTCATCTCCACTATTTATTATTTCTCCTTAGAATCTAGACCATTGATGGGTGCCACCTCACAAAATTCTTGAGAAACCCTATAAATACACCCTCTTTCCTTAGCATTTATCATCCACCTTTTGAGTAATGTTATAATGCTATTTTGAGATACAAATTGGAATAGTGTTCTAATGCCATTTTTCATCCACACTTTGAGTATTCTTACCATGTAGGTTTTTCCTACAAGCTTGGAGCTTTCATGGAGTCTTATACTTAGTTTTCATATCATGTGTTACTTTGAATTCTCATCTTAGATTAATTAATTGCTTCATAGTTACATTTTAGGTTAGTTTGTTTTATGTTTTCATTTGAGCATATGCATAATCATGGATAGTTCACTATAGTTTCATATCATCTCACTCATCTCCACTTGTTCATCTATCATGAACATCATCCTTCATTTATCTTTGCATCCATTATCCTTTCCATTGTTTTGTTTTATTTAGAAGCATACCACTAATCATTCCAGTAGACATTTGCACATATAAATCATCTTAGCTTTCATATTAAGCATCAAATCTCATTTTTTAGGTAGTCATTTTAACAACCTCTGTGCCCATAGAAATCTGAGGGCCAAACGGTTTAATAAATTCCTAGAAATAGAAGACAATGATATGTATTTGAAAGGTTTGATTGTATTATGAATAGATTAGTTTTACTTGCTTCAAACTTTGAATATAAACTATCTCATTAAGGTTTTTGTTGAAATTAGAATCCTCTTCACATTCGACACACACACAAAATGATGCCCACCATGGGGCCTTTGCATCACTTATTAATAACTTTTTTGATGATTTCATGATTGTAGGTTCAAGGTTTATGACTTGGGAATGCTTTGCACACCAGTTTGGAGGCAATTCTGAGCTATTTTGAGGCATTTCTAGGTTGTTTTTAGAGTTTTGGTGCCTCTTGCAAGCATTTTAAAGACTATTTTCAACTGTTTTGAGACCATTCTGGATTGTTCTGAGAGTTTTTGCACCTCTTGTACCTATTTTGGTGCCTCTTACAACTTGTTCCAAGATTGTTTTCACCTGTTATGGGACCATTCTAGGCCACTTTTAGAGTTTTGGCACCTCTTGTTTGACTTTTAGTGCCTCTTGCAAGTTGTTCTAAGACTATTTTGACTTGTTTCAAGACCATTCTAGGCCACTTTTAGAGTTTTGGCACCTCTTGCAACTTGTTCTGAGAGCATTTTCACTTGTTTTGGGACCCTTCTACACTATTTCTGGAGTTTTGGTGCCTCTTGCACCTGTTTTGGCGCCTCTTGCAAACTATTTTAGGGAGTTTTGGCTTGTCTAACTCTGTTTTTGATCTTTCTATCTTTGTTTTGGCACCTCTTGCATCTGTTTTGGTGCCTCTTAACTTTGTTTTGGCACATCTTGTAGTTTGTCACCAAATCATAAACTCACATTCTATTTTGTGCATTTGCAGGTTTTCCCAAAATTTGATGTCAAAGACTCAAAACATAAACTACTAACACATTGCAGGGGCTGGACATTATTCACTTGTTTTCCCTTTGGTTAAGATAGGAACATGGGTTAATTAAAAGGTTAACGAATATCATGTTTCCTTTTGGTTAAGTTAGGAACATATCTTAATTAACGGGTTAATGAACACAGTGTCTTTTGTATGTGAAGGATGGTAGGCATATGCTCTCCCCTTCACTGGGTGATCCAAAAATTTAGACCCATTCTTGTTTATGTGTGACTGTAAGTGGATTATATGTCATGATTTCTCTCTTTATTAATGCAAAATAAAGATTGATTGAGACTATGGGTATACTTGCTTTCTTTTATTTATCCTAGAGGGCCTGCCTTGTGGGAAAAAGTAATCACCAAAGGGAATGACCAACTGGTAACATGCTAAAGCCAAACAACTTCCAACCAGGATATAAATGTGGATACTTGAGGAAAGTTCAGGTATCACGAGGATAATTTCGACGAGATGAATTGAAAGGGAGTCTCACCACATGGATTATCCCCCATGAATAGAATGTCTGAATTAAAACCCTTGTAGATTTTTTAAAATCCTTTATGTATTCTTTGGTGTAGCAACAACCGTTGCCAAGGCATCCACATTCTCACATTTTTTAGGAGAGGTGATTAGTTCACTATGGGAGTTTCATGGGGATTGGAAGCTTGGTTGGCCTAAGAAGAGAGTGCATTGTAAGGGGGACCCCTACATCCAAGCTTCTGAATTCATCCGCTAAAGATAGTGCAGTTGGGGTAAAACCCATATGGAATCCAAAAGAATATAGTCTTACACAACCTTAGGAGTGTACATTCTTATTGATGTGTCTTACAAAAAAATCAAACAAAACACCATCAAAACATCACATTTTGAAAGTGAAAACCTTGATTCAGAACTACGTTCATTGAGATAAACAAGTCTACAATTGAAAAATCCAAGAAATCAGACCTTTGGGGGGGGGGTAGTTTTGCTATTTTGTAGTCATTTTGGGGGTTTATGAGAGTTTTCACCTTTTTTATTTGTTTTTGCACCTTTTGTGTCTCAAGTGCTACCAAAATTCCTACACCATTGTATATCTTATGAAATTCTACCCCATTTTAAGAAAAAGATCTGAAATAGACCTCTGTATGACCAAGATATGACCATTTTAAGATTGACTATAAAAGTGTTTTGACATACAAATTTCAAGTGGTGCCTCTTGCAAGCCTATTTTTCATGATTTTTGGAGTCAAACACTATTTTGGTGCCTTTGGTGTCCCAAGTGGCGCCTCTTGCAAGCCTTGTTTTCATGATTTTTGGAGTCAAACATTGTTTTGGCGCCTTTGGTGTCCCAAGTGGCGCATCTTGCAAGCCTTGTTTTCATGTTTTTTGGAGTCAAACACTATTTTGATGCCTTTGGTGTCCCAAGTGATGCCTCTTTCAAGCTTTTTTTATGATTTTTGAGATCAAACTCTGAAGTGGCATCTCTTGTCTTTGTTTTGGCGCCTCTTGCAGACCATAAAACAAGTAACATAGGTTCATCTATCTTCTAAAAATAAGTTCTCTCAACAGTGTTCAATCATTCCTTAGGAAAAATAGAGTTTGAACATGTGGTTTACCCAATGAATTCATGAAATATTACACAAAACATCAAAATCCAACACATCGAAACTCAAAATAGTGAAAATAAAACCACCATGGCTGAAATAGATGAGGATCAATTGAATGCTTTAGCTCATCAAATGAAAAACCTTCAACAGAAAATCTAGGATATGCAAAGGGAAAAAACCATAGAAATACATTTTCTACCACACATCTGCCCTTCTCCATTTGACAAAAATCTAGACATGACACCTTCTTCACCAAAAACTACATCATCCAAGTTCAATGCCTTTGAATTCTTGAAAAGTTAAATGAGAATCCCAAATCTCAATCCTCAAACATGAATGATATTGAAAAATATTACCATGTCATTCATCTATCTTCATCTCCCATAAGCCAAAATAAATCTCAAGATTCTTTAACCCAAGTTAACGATACCATCCAACCACCTTCTTCTATCATACCTTCTACATCCAATGATCCACGTAAATCTTTCAGTCCAAAAAATGCTATCATAGAATCATCTACACCTCACAATCCAAGAATTCTTTCAACTTCATCCAATGATACCAAAATTCCACAAGTTCTTCCAATCATTAACCAAGACTGAATCTCTCAAGAATTCTATGATGATCCCCTCCTTTCACTTTTCATCCACGATGACTCCCTTCCATCTTAAGAGAAAATTATCTTTCCAAGTCCTCGTTCCACCACATCTAATGAATCCATACCATCTCATGATTCCATTGCATCCTAGGAGCATGATAATTCTTCCATCCTATCTAATGATGTCCTTTCACCCAATGATCAAGATATGCTTTCTACAAAATCTCATGATTCCCTTCCTCATCAAGATCAAGATATGCTTCCATCCGAGGATATCCCTTCATTCCATGAGGATGTACATCCTTCTCAAGATCAAGATATCCCTTCCATACCACTTCATGATGATTCCATACTTGATAAAGAGCAAGCTACTCCATCTTCTACACCTTGTGATCCTCTTCCAAGTCAAGATCAAATCACCCCATCACCCCCATGTCAAGAGCCTATCACACCTATTCAAGCTATCCATGAACCCCACACCTAAAAATTGGGATCCTCCACATTCTTTTTCTTTGGTTTACTTCCAACACCTATCCTCTCATCCATATCATATCCCCACCAAAATGGACTTGCATCATGTTTCACAAACAATACCTATCCCATGGGTAAACAAATGTGTCAAAATATGAACTACAAAGGAAAAGGATTAGGCCTTCATGAACAAGGTATCCTAGAACCCCTTTTTGCTCAAGAAAATCCATATTATCATGGCCTTGGTTATACACCTAAGTGTCCTAGTTCATCAAGTCTACCATCTATCTTAGGTCATCATCCTAGTTCATCAAACCTTCCATCTATCCTAGGTCCATATCCTATTCATCAAGAACAACAAAGGCACAAATCCTTGATGCCCTTTCAAAATTATACACAAATTAACTCATCCATAATACCTCCATACCATTCATCTCAATCCACCCATCCCATTACTGTTGGAAGCAATTTGGGTGCCAAATGTCAAAAGCTTCCATTTAAAAATTCACATGTATCAAAGGATCAACATGTCTCCTTGAAGAGGCATGCCAAAACAAAAGAAAATTTGATCCAAAATCAAAGGAAAAATCAAAAAGGACACAAAGGCCCACTGTTGGTGTAAATAAATTCTTGTACCTAGTTCATTCATTACTAGGGGACTTATTTACACATGTTAAGTTTACTTAGGTCATAGGAAGGAATCTTTCTAGAAGGTGTTAGTTGTCATTAGTTGTTATCTTATCTTTTGACAACTACTACATGTGAACCTAGGTAAGTTTGATTAGTTGTCTCATGTCATATGATTAAGACACTTGTCATAATCCTATCACATCTTGCATCTCACCTTGGCTATATAACCAAGGGGTTTCTCTCATTGTAATCACAATCATTTCATATCATTGACATTGAATACAGTTTATTCTTGTCATATTCATCTCTCTCTCTTTTTGTGCTTTCCATTTGGTCTCTAGATCTTGGAATCCATGTTAGATTCTAACATGGTATCAGAGCGGGTTGGGTGCCATTGGAGAGTCTTTTTTTGAAGAGAGATACCAGATTTGGGGGTATTCCATTTTTGGCTCTTTATTGTAGGTTCATATCAGAGGTTGTTGGTGCAAATCTAAGCTCACCATTGTGTCCGGAAGGTTCGAGAAAGTCAAAATTTCCTTTTGTTTTGTCCAAATTGAACATATGAGGCCAAATCTATGAGGGTTTGAAGCTAAAGTGTGGTTGCCAGATGTAGAAGGTAGCTATCATTTTGAAGCATTTTGGGTCAAATCCGACCCTGCCATCGCATCCAGAAGGGACAAAAACCCTAAGATTGACTGCCAATTCATACAAATCAGAGCAAGTTGTCTGATGAGGCAAATTTTTTTGCATAGGGAGCTGTACGACCTCAAATCGTCATTATGACATTGACACAAATTTTCTGAAAAATAATTATTTTATTCACAAAAAAGAAAAAAAAATTATGTAAAAATCATTTTGTACTGATATTTGTAAATCTTTTTTTTTTAAGTTTTATTAAAATCAAAAATTTAAAAAAAGGAAGGGGAAAAGATTTCTACAGATTTTTCTTAAATAGTACAAAGTATTGTGCCTACATCAGTACTGTGGTAGGGTATGAATCCCGCCCCCACTAATCATCGTCGGCCCCTCCTTCTACCGGCAAGCGGCCGGTCTTCACATTAGGCAAGCTTCATGAACCCACTAACCGATCAACAGTAAATCTGGTGATTCTATACAAAAAATCCAGCGAACATTTCTCATTCGGGGAACTCAGTAGTCAAATCACTCTTGAAGATTTCGTCAGCGTACAGGGCACAAAATATTTTGGCGAGTGTCAAATTTAGGCCAAAGGGCGCATTTTCCAATGACAGGTAGGAGAATGTCAATTTTAAGATAGTGGATTGCTGACATTAGTAATACATCAGCGTTTGGTTTGAATTTTCTACCCCCTCTCCATTGAGATTCTTGATTTTGGAGGCGAACTTCAAATGACGATATCTTGTTCATTTTGAATCCTTTTTTCAAACATTTTTTTTTATTTGGGCTAAGTTTTTGCACTCTACACGGTGGTACAATACTTTTTTGGTTTTGGTTCCTGGTGTTTCCAAAATTTGCATATTTTCACAAATATTGCTGCTTCGGCCTCATTTTGAGAACTTTGGGAGCTCATCTTGCTCCTACGGTAACATTTTTGGGTGCAGTTTTTTTTAAAGTGCATAATTTTTTGTGTACTTCTCATTGCTATGATCAGATTGATCTCATTTTGTACCAAAAATTGTACTTGAACTTGTGGTTTATTTTGGCATCTATAAGCACCAATATCAAAGACCACTTCACTATTTTTGGCAAGTGGCAACTGCAAACACACTAAATATAAAGTGCAAAATCAGATATTGCTTTGGGGGTTTCTTGATTGAGTGATTTGGGGGGTGTCTCTTGGTGCATTGCTTTGATCTGTTTGCTTTTTCTCGCTCATTTTCATGGATTATTCTAAGGTTCCTTTGCTCATATCATATAATTATTCAACATGGCATCAAAATGAATGGAGTATTCTAATGATAGAAGGTCAAACTCTATATGTTGAAAATAAGGTACTTGAACCTACAGATGCAGATAAAAAGTTAAAATGGATGATCAAACATACCAAAGCTCTTGGGTGTCTTTGTAGACTAGTCTCTCAAGATTTGTTGTTCCAAATTGAATCATGTAAAAATTCTCATGAAGCTTGCGACAAATTGAAAACATTATATGGTACTACAGATGAAGTAAGAGGCTATCAAATTGATAATGAATTGATGAATCTTGATCCTAAGAACTTTGACAACATCCAAGACTACATCACTAAGGTTAATGATCTAAGAGAGCAATGCAAAGAAAGTGGAATTGATAAGGACATTCAGTTGATCTACAATACAAAGAACAAACTTTGTCCTGATTATGCTTCTTTTGTTTCTAGCTTTCATACTCATTGATTGACTATGGGATCTTCATACACTACACCTTCATTTGCATCATTTTATGAGATGTTGATACATGAGCAATAAAAGATTATCTCATTGGGTCTCATCAAGACTTTTAAATCTCAGGCATTGTTGGTTATTCAGGTGAAAGAATCAGAGTTAGATAAGAAACAAAGGAAAGCAAAGAATAATCAACATTCTGATCAAGTAAAGAAGAAATCATCTTCCAAAGGAGAAACATCTAAGAAGGAGAGGCATTTTTTGCATATTGCAAGAAGGATGGACATGAAGAACATTATTGTTAGAAGAAGGGTAGTGATGAGTTGAAACTGCTTCTCAAAAAGAACCACATTTATTTTCCTTCTAGAATGTCTGAATCTCCTCCTTCAAAATAGTCTAAAAAGGACAAAGTTCAAGCATCTACATCAAGAAATAAAGGACAAAGTTCAAGCATCTACATCAAGAAATAAAGGAAAAGCTCTTTTTGCTCTTTCAAGTCCAGGATCATGGAGATGGCTTATAGATTTAGGATCATCTCATCATATGGCATCTTCACAGTCTATATTCTCTTCATTTTAGCCTTGTATTATGTCTCCTATCTTGATGGGAAACAATACATACATGAGTGTAATAGGGTTTAGGGATCTATTAGTTTTGGGGACAACACTTTTCAGGATGTTTTGTGTGTTCGATTTGACGAACAATCTTCTTTCCATCTATTAGATTACACATGGTGGAGATGGAAGAATTGTGGAGTTCACACCTGATTCTATAATCATTCGAGACTTGGAGACTAGAGAGATCATTGCTACTAGGATGGTTGATCATTCATCTCGGTTGTATACCTTTGCAGATTTTTCTTTTGATGGTGACATTATTCCTTCTATTGTTGATCATATTAACCATGATTCAGAGGAGACATTTGGCTTCTTGAACTTGGGAGCTCTCACATTAGATCCAGTTATTGACCCATGCATTTCATCTCCTCCATATACTGTTGCAGTTGATGATACTTGTGATTCAACAGTTTTGGCTCCTTGTGATTTAGTGCAACAAGACATACATAGTCTTCCAGATATGGCTACTTTGGATGGCTTCTTGAGAGGTATTTCAAATTTTTTTGTGGATTCTCATCTTTCAGATTTGGAGCACATCATTGATAGCATTCATCTTCTCTTTGATGGAGAAGAACCTTCTTCAATTGTTGAGAGGGAACACCTTGACCCTCTTGTTCATTCTCTACATGATAATTCTTCACAAACTGGCGTGAGTGTGGATTATTTTGAACAACATTTGGAGGAGGCTTCTTTGTCTTTAGAGGGGATATTTTTGTCTTTGGATTGTGTTCTACATTCATCTCTACTAGATATTGGATTTTCCTCTTTAGCAGTGTGGCCTAAAACGCTTGTCTGGAGTGTGTCAACTTTCGACATCGACATGGAGACACTTGAGCATCATTCAAAGACATCATCATACATCATCCATATTCTTGATATCCTGCATACATCCATGGCTTTGCTTCTTCCTTAGGGGAGGAAGATTTTTTGGCGAGATTGGATCATCTTCAACATTCAATGTTGAGCTTCTACCATCATTGTAGGAGACTCAACATTCATCGGGGGCTACCTTGTCTCTCTTCTACTTCTCTCTTATGGGGGGGTCTTTTTCCTCACATGGGGTTTTTACGTTCTCATTCATCATTGAGATTATGTCATTTTATATATTTTCATCTCTCTTTTGGGGAGGAGTTTTGTCCCACTGGGTTTTCTCCTTTTCTCCATTTGTGAGAGATTGCATTGATTACGTTTGCATATGTACATGGGTACCTAACATGGCCTAGTAGTTGGGACCCATCTTTGTGTCATTTGTATAATAATCCACTACTCCCTAAGTTTCACTTAAGGGTGGTTTTGGTATAAATAAATTTTTGTACCTAGTTCATTCAAATTACTAGGGGACTTATTTACACATGTTAAGTTTACTTAGGTCATAGGAAGGAATATTTCTAGAAGGTGTTAGTAGTCATTAGTTGTTATATTATCTTTTGACAACTACTACATGTGAACCTAGGTAAATGTGATTAGTTGTCTCATGTCATATGATTAAAGACACTTGTCATAATCCTATGACATCTTGCATCTCACCTTGGCTATATAACCAAGGGGTTTCTCTCATTGTAATCACAATCATCTCATATCATTGACATTGAATACAGTTTATTCTTTTCATATTCATCTCTCTCTCTCTTTGTGCTTTCCATTTGGTCTCTAGATCTTGGCATCCATAGCCAATTCTAACATGGCATCAGAGCATGTTTGATTCTAACACCCATAAAGAAAATATCAAATTCAAAACTCATGTGGATTCCTAAAAGTCTCATAGAAGCAATCAAACCTAAATTGGCATCCAAATTTGTTGATCCAAAAGCTTCCTCCAATCTCCCATTTAAAAACCTTTCACTTTCTAAATCCATTTTTCCTCCATCATTCCACCACCGTTCAAGGTGTGTGCCAATGTTGATCTTTCCATCCTTTCCATCTATCCATCAACAAGTTTTCCAACCTCCTATCCATTATCCAACATTCATACCCCATCATTCTCCTTTAATCTAAACCATTGGATAAGTCCTTAGTTCTTTCAACATACCTTTAATAGGACAACATTTACAAGTCTAATCCCCATTTCCATGGTTTATTAGAGGGATATTTGGTTTTGAAACTTGATGCTTAAGCCTTTCCTCCATCTCCCTATCATCCACATCCTATTTTCCATGTTACTCTTGCACTGTATATTTGGGGGACAAGTTTCATATATCTTATCATTCATTACATCTCTACCTTTGATCTTGAAAAATTTAATGATCTCCTTGAACATCATATATCTTATCCTATTCACTTTATCCATATTCCATCATTCTTTCTAAATATATCCTTTCTTCCCTTCCTTGGTCTTGATGAGGAATAGGGGCAAAATACTTGGGCATTGTTTCTGTATCCTATCTAGTTGATCTTGATCATCCCATTCATTATCTTTATCCTCACTTTCTTCCATTTCATATCTCCTTCCTTGTCAAAATCCATGTCATCATGTCCCTTTGCAACCTTGAATCTTATCATGCAAATCATATTTGAGCCTAGCTGTAAAACATTATCCAACCATCAACAATCATCAATCTTATTGTACTTATAGGAAATCAATGATCCTAAGTACTTATAATCATCATGCCTTATGGAATCAATTATTCCTAGCATCCTAATTGATCAACCATTATCATATTTTGACAAAATATATGTTGCTTGTGTGACATGTTTTGCAGTGAATCTTTCATTTTGATCTATCATTTATCCATGGTTACATTATCTCTATTGTGGGGCATCTTGTTCCTTCAATCGGTCATATCATATCATTCATTCATATATATTGGGCTACACAACTCACTCTGCACCATATATCCATCATGCTTCCATCTCTACATCCGTCACACATCCATGTCCATATCATAGCTTGATCCAATGTTTGTATCATGATACCCCGTAGCATTACTCGAACCATTCTAAAATTTAGTTTTTCTTATCGTATCACACTGGGGGCATGTTTTGCATTGGTTTGGATTCTTGTACATTCTCAAGGTTGGAAAATCAAAAATCCCAAAAACATTCAAAACATATCAAAATCCAAAAACATTCAAAACATATCAAAATCCCAAAAACATTAAAAAACATGTCAAAATCCCAAAATAGGTCAAAAGGTCAAAAAGTTAAAAAACATAGTCTTCATTCGAACTACATTGTGTCTGAGATTTGAAAGTAGGAAAGGGTAATATATGATTATCCCCTGAGACATTTAGGTCTGTCTTTTAGGTGTCCGCTATGTTCATAGGTTTGTCTTGTAAATCTTGGTCATGCTATTAATCAAACTATGTGGTTTCTATGTGTATAACGTAGGCAAGGCTAATCTATTGATCAGCCCCTAAGGCCCCTAGGATAGGTCTTTAGGTTAGGTCTTGGCCATCATGGTTGTGTCTCACCCTGGACTGGAGGAAAAATCCTGCACTCACTAGGGGCAAATAAACTTTGATCTTGAACTAACATGAAAATAGTCGTTGGACTAATGTTACAAACAAAAAATTCAAATGGATGGTGATCTTTCTGAATAAAGGGTTTATCATGTTAAACATGAAAGTTCAAATTGTTCTACTTTGATTTTTGATAGCATATCTCTCAAGTCCTCAATGATGTATCAAACTAGAGGAGCAAGGAAGGAGTATGATTTTTCTTTTTATGTTGTCTATGAGTTTATCATTATTACTATGCAAGTTGTCACAAGATGTGATCTACAAAGTATCACTAATGACATTTTGAATTTGCATAGGAAAAAGATTAATTCTTGTTTTTTTACACAAGTAATGCTCAGGTCATCTTGGTTTAATTATACTTAGATGCTTGTGTTAACATGTAACTTTAAAACATCATGAAAGTAGTACTCAGGTCATCTTGGTCTAAAATATGCCATTGATGCTTGTACTCACTTTCAACATTTGAAAGGCCCAATGATGATAAAAAGGATGAA
Source organism: Sequoia sempervirens (assembly GCA_007258455.2). Taxonomy (NCBI): domain Eukaryota; kingdom Viridiplantae; phylum Streptophyta; class Pinopsida; order Cupressales; family Cupressaceae; genus Sequoia; species Sequoia sempervirens. The sequence goes on along the minus strand of VDFB02000003.1, from coordinate 359,911,259 downwards.
AAATTGGTTAATATAAATGACAACTTTTGAAAACAAGATTTGCATAGTTAAGTTAGACTGCATTCGTGTTATTATTGCATGTGTATTTATGGGGTTTTTCAATGCTGAAACAATTTCACAATGGTGTCATCTCTATTATTAATGGATTGAGTACACTGGACATTAACCCAAAAAACATCATTCTCATCTAGTTGCACATTAGTTGCATCATCATTTGCATATCTTAGAAAACATTCTCACATCATTTACATTCATACATTCCCTCATAATATTTGCATAAGAAAATACGAAAGAAAATAATAAAAGATATACATTGCATATCATTTCCAACATCAAAATCATGTCATCCACTACACTGAAATAAGTGAGTCTCTTCAAATTTCCAAGAAAGTTGGAAAATATGTCAGAGTTATGAAGCTTAAAATATCAATATACTGTAGTCTTCCCATAACTTTTGGAAGTTGGACAGACTCACTTATTCAAGCTTAAGGCCTTGAACATTTGAAGTCATGCATATTCAATCATTTTCATTGCACATCATAAATCACATCACATTACATAAATCATAATAAATCACATCACATTGCATAATCATAATACATCACATAATCATAATAAATCACATCACATTACATAATCATAATCATTACATCACATTTCCTAATCATTATCATCACATAGAAATTAAATAAAGTCACAACATTGCATATCATAATAGGGAAATCAAATGCATCATAATCATTGCTGCATATCATATATCATCAAAATGTCATAATGTCCACATGTACAAGGATATCCAAAAGTAGGTTGAGATACATAAAAATCCAAAAGGGCATTGTATCATGGGAAACATATCCTCAATCTCACAAATGGTGTATACACAATGTCCAAAGAACATCACAAAATGCTATGTCGAGATCCCACTAGATGTTGTTGCTCTCATGGAACTAGTACCTCCTCTACCTAACAGAATTGCACTAGATCTCTCCTATATCTAGGAAATGGTTGTGTGACACCCATGCTCATAGTCTGAGAACAAGATCTGCCAGAACAAGACTGTACAAAAACTCTGTCATTGCTCAAGAGGAACCAACTCATGATATGTACCTCTATAGAATTTCAACTCCTAAGAAATGTGTTGAATCTCCCTGAATAAATCCACTATACCTACAGATGGTTCCATCTATTGTATCCTCTTGGAAATGGCCTCAACTTGCTCTGTCCGATGTCTAAAGGAATCCCTCTCAGAAGTAAGCATGATCATCTATCCATGCAACTACTCTATCTGCTACCTATATGTCCCTCTATCAGTTGTCAAGATATCAATTTGTGCCCGACACTACCCTAACTCATCCTGAAGGGACAGAATCTGTGCTCAAGCCTGTGCTATCTCGCTCTAAAATGATTGAACCTCTTCCTGCAAAGCCACTATCTCTGATGACTACTAATGTGAGGGTGTCCCAATCTGAATCTTGGGAAGCACCACTTGAGCTATGGTAATGCTCCTCTTGCACCTCAGAACTACAAAATCCAATGGATGGTTGTCTTTTGCACCATCATCACTCTCCCCACCATCCACTGCACCACCATCACTCTCCCCACCACCCTCTACACCACCATCACCTCTACAACCACCCTCTGCACCACCCTCATCACCTCTACAAACACCTTCCCCACCATCATCACCACCCTCGTCATCTCCCCCCTCTTAAGCAACTAGTGGTACTATCTCCTTTGGATGAGTAAATCTAGGAAAGGGATGTGTGTGGAAGAACTCTAAATAATCCTCGGTCATCCTGGCATCTGTAATATATGAAACATAATCCCATAAACCTGGGGTTAAGGTATAGTACTCTGTACAAGCTACCTCATATGATAGACAAGGGCCCCACTCTAAAACGTTTTTTCATCACCATGCATAATGAGAAACTCCCAAGGGCATCCCCTGAGCCCATCCAAACTATTTACATACTCACAGATATAGGTATCACTCAAGCACAACATGTCTCTGCCCAATTAGATAGTGAGATAACAACATATATGGCATCTCCAGCTAATCCTCTGGCCACTACTCACAATCCAAGTATGACTGCCATGTGACAGTCTCCAAATCATCCAAAACATGCCTCTAATAGGAAACCTTGCCCAACTTATGTTGGACATGTGGACCACTATAACTTAAAAACATAGGGTCTCCCTAGTGGTCAATGTCTCTCTCCCATGGGCCAAGTGATGGCTATATGCTCCCATGCCTAGGTCTATAGTAATGTGATGCCACATGAAAGGCTCCTCACTCCGTAATAAACAACCTCATGCAAATCTTGATATAAGTGGGCTAACATACATGAGCCCTAGGCATACCTCGTACCATAAAGTGTCATCTGCGATAGCACATGACCCAAACCTGCTGAAAATCCCCTTGACCTACAATCAGGACAAAGGAATCCACCAATGAATCTAGAAAGCACACACGAAAAAGGATCATATCAACTAATCATCTCTATCCAAGGGATCCGTTGGCACATAACATGATCATCTCGGCATAATCTCTGTAATGCAACTCTCCAACCTTCACTATCTTATTGTACACTATTGTCTCTCCCATCACTGGGATCCGCATAATACAATAAACATCCTTTAGAGTCATGATCATCTCTCTAGTTTCTAAATGAAATGATTTATGATCATTGTTCCATCTCTCTGCCAATGTTGTCAGTAAACCTTTGTTGATTCTATATTGTAGAATATCTAACAAGGAAGTCAACCCACAATGGGAGATAATCTCTAAGTTGGCTAAGGAAAATAGGTAGACCATGTTCTAGGTCTTCGAGAATCACTCTTGAGGCTAGAGTACATCTCCATCTCCCTAATCATGAACACAAATCAGTTAATCAATGTCATGTTCAATCAAGATTATTAATCAATCAAGATAATGTGCAGTCATTCAAATCAAATCAATCAAAATAATTAACATCTCAATCAATCAACCCATCGTTTCTCACCTATCATGAGGACTATCTTCTATCAATCAACCCATCATTCATCACTTATCAAGAGGATGATTTGCTATCAATCAACCCATCATTCCTCGCTTATCATGAGGATGATATGTTATCAATCAACCTATCATTCCTCACCTATCATGAGGATGATCTGCTATCAATCAACCTATTGTTCGTCACCTATCATGAGGACGATATGCTATCACTCCTACCATCGTTCGTCACCTATCATGAGGATGATTTACTATCAATAAAACCATCATTGCTCACCTATCATGAGGATGATATGTTATCAATCCTATTATCATTCCTCACCTATCATGAGGTTGATACAACACTTGTTCTATCATTTGATTCTTGCCTATCATGAGATCAAATCATCACATAAAACATTAATCAAACACTGCACATATCACAATTTGACTAAAACCAATCCAAAACATGACAAACTGATGACTCTTAGGCTTCAAGGACATCTTTTGAACATCACCTCAAGGGATTTGCATAATCACACCTCACAAAACGGGTCAAATTTCAAGCTAAACCACCTCAAATCAACAAATATGAAAACTTTCCAAGGCAACAAGAGGTGCCATTTGGGAACCCAAAGGTGCCAAAATAAAATTTTCAACTAAAAACAAGGTTTTCAAGGCTTACAAGAGGTGCTATTTGGGACCCCAAAGGCACCAAAACAGTGTTTGGCATCTCAAAACATGGATTTAACTCTTACAAGAGGCACCAATTGGGACCCCAAAGGTGCCAAAATAGTGTTGGAGGCCAAAAACTAGAATTTCAAGCTTGCAAGAGGCACCATTTTGGACTCCAAAGGTGCCAAAACTCAAAAAACACCCAAAAACAAGCATTTACAACCTTGCAAGAGGCACCATTTGGGACCCCAAAGGTGCCAAAACTCTTAAAACACTTGAAAATTTGATTTTGAAGCTTTCCAAAGGTGCCATTTGGGACCCCAAAGGTGCCAATACTTTTAAACATGCTCAAAATAGACAAAAACACCACCTGAAAGTGCATAAATGACATCCAATAAGCTACAACATCTATCTATGACTTTCAAAATGCTTCTGAAAGGAAATAAAATGACTAAAAAGGAGGTTTCTCGTAAAGCGTATAGTAGGTCCAGAGGCAGCAGGCTGATCAAATTAGCGAAGATGCTCAAAATGATGCTTGTGGTATGGGATCACCATCTTCCTCTAAGCTTTCCAATATTCAACTTCTCCAAACTCAAAATGTAAAAATGAATCCCATTTTACCACTTTCACCTTTTAAGGGTAAAAAAATGGGAATTATGGTGGGATTTATTTCCCATTTTTACCAAAAAGGAGGGGTAATTAATCAACACTATTCAAAGCAAGAGCTTCCAATGAACTTTCGAGAGATAAATTGTCTTTTCCATCAAAATCTCACTAAATCAATGTTGGATTATCATCATAATCATCACAACACCATCACCTCATTCCAACATCTCATTTGTATCCCCACATTCACCAATTTATCTCTTAAGGGGCATATATCCATCAATGCACATTAAAATTATGGGGCATGGTGTGTGGCATTGAAATCTTGCATCGTCTAGGGCGTAAAATTTTCTTTGAGCAATGCGTAAACACATCTTCAAGGGGAAAATGTACACCTAAAAAAGGTCATCACATTCAGTTAATTAAATACAACCTATTTGATTAATGCTTCAACTACATATTAATAAGGTCTTTATTTATATTGTTCACTTTCCTTTTAATTCTTCTAATTCACATTCTTCTAAATAATTAAATAAACAAAATACCCTAAGGGTATGTGAAGGATCATGATGGGCCAAAAAGTGGCAATATTATGGGTATTTGTAGGGTATGTGGCTGATGATTTTTTTACCCAAAATTGATGAAACAAAAAGGGTTTTGGAGGAGATTCTCAGATTTCCACCAATATAAATTATGCTTTAATTTTAATTTAATAAAATAATTATTATTCATTTTCTATTAGAATTACAACTAAAGTCTTGATCGATAGGCTGATTGAAAAACATCTATAACTTTCAAACAGTTATCATTTTTTGAATCACGAAACATGTCACATTCTATGCTTCACATAATATAGGATTAAAAAAGAAAAAATAAATTTCATGAAGTTTTGACCAAGTTAAGGTGATCGGACATCGAGTTTTTATATTTTTTAAAAGTTGTAATAGAAAATTCATAATTAATTATTTACTTGGAAATAAGTTACAAAAAAATATGCATCACATGGACATGAGTCCTCTACTTATATATAAAATATTATAAAAAATATTATCATTTTATTATGGTTAGGGTGAATTCAGTTCCACCTACTTATTTTTCCCAGAAATTTAAGTACTACTGCATTGAAATTTCAAATTTTCACCAAATAGATTTTTTTATTTTAAATAAACCTAGTAGTTTAGAAACTGCATTCAATTTTCTACAGATTCTATTCTTACATATTTTTGAAATAATATAGATAACTTATTCAAATTTTTATGTCAAGTTGCCTAACACTGATTTTTTTGAATTTTTTGCCACTTAAGGGCCTGTTTTTTCCATGATGATCCTTCACATACCCCTAAACATGTTTATTTAATTAACCTTAATCCTGATTAAGAATTAGAGAAAATTTCTACAACTTTTTGTGTGCTAATTATTTAATAAAAATACTAAATTCCCCTTGACCAAGGACAACATGCCATGTGTGTGGAGAGAATCCCTTGACCAATTGGAAACATGCCAAATGTATGGGATTCCCAAGTGTGTGAGACAAAGACCCATGTGATCCAAATTAGTTGGAAGTGTGGGGAAATAAAGCCATGTGCCTTTTCTCATTAGTGGAAGTGTGTGAGGATAATTATAATTAATAATTAGGCTTATTTATTTTTAAGGGGACAACATCCTAATTCCTTTCATCTCCACCGTTTATTATTTCTCCTTCGAATCTAGACTGTTGATGGGTGCCACCTCACAAAATTCTTGAGAAACCCTATAAATATACCCTCTTTCCTTAGCATTTATCATCCACCTTTTGAGTAATGTTATAATGCTATTTTGAGATACAAATTGGAATAGTGTTATAATGCCATTTTTCATCCACACTTTGAGTGTTGTTACCATGCAGGTTTTTCATAGGAGCTTGGAGCTTTCATGGAGTCTTATACTTAGTTTTCATATCATGTGTTACTTTTCATTATCATCTTAGATTAATTAATTGCTTGATAGTTAAATTTTATCATCCCTATTGCATCATAGTTACATTTTAGGTTAGTTTGTTTTATGTTTGCATTTGAGCATATGCATAATCATGGATAGTTCACTATAGTTTCATATCATCTCACTCATCTCCACTTGTTCATCTATCATCAACATCATCCTGTGTTTATCTTTGCATTAATTATCCTTTCCATCATTTGGTTTCATTTAGAGGCATACCACTAATCATTCCAACACACATTTGCACATACAAATCATCTTACCTTTCATATTAAGCATCAAATCTCATTTTTTAGGTAGTCATTTTAACAACCTTTGTGCGCATAGAAATTTGAGGGTCAAATGGTTTGATAAATCCCTAGAAATAAAGGACAATGATACGTATTTGAAAGGTTTGATTGTATTGCGAATATATTAGTTTACTTTCTTCAAACTTTGAATGTAACCCATCTCATTAAGGTTTGTGTTGACATTAGAATCCTCTCCACATTCAACACACACACATTGATAACTAGCTAAAAATTGTTTAGGAGAAAAAATGGGAATACACATCTCGTTTTGTAGAATGATTCAAAGAGGATTATTTGTCTTTTTTTTGAAAAATAATACAATGCAAAGAAGGGTTCTTAAAAAATATTTTTGGAGTATAGGTAAGTACCTCTTTAGAGTTGTTTCTTGGTCACCTGAGTTGACCCAAAATGAGATATTGTTTTTGTGAACATGAATATTAACCAAGATAAATACAACTGAAATGAACAATCAAATCAATCAATTAACCTAAGTCATATTCCTAGTGAAATATTTGAAAGTCTAATTAGGAAGCCATGAAAGTATAATTAGGAAGCCATTAAACATGAAATTGAAAGAAAATTGATAAAAAGAAACCTAATTACACTTGCAAACCTAATCCCTTTGGGGGATTAGTGCTATGTAATGGATGTGGAATGATAAACCCTTTCATAATCCCATTGTTGAAGAAAGCTTTGAAGTGATGCTTTAATGGAGAAATGGATGAAATGGATGCACAATAGATAAATGATCTCAAAGATGGTTCTAAAAATGACTATAGTGTAATTACTCTCAAGCTTTGTGGATGAATTATTCATAAAGTGAGGGCCATTTATAGGAATTTTAGGTGAATCAATGGCTAGAGTCAATTTGGTTTATCAAGGGATATAAATGGATGAGATGAATTGACATGTATCAATGATCAAATCCATGGATGAGATTGAAAGATCACATGGATCGATAAAGTTAATCAAGAATCTCAATTGATTTCAACAAACACAAAACCTTAACTTTAGGAGGAAAGTGCAAGATATTTTCACGTTGGAGGGAAATGTTTGAATTTGAAATGAAGGAATATTCTTGAGAATATTCTCTTTGCAAATGGGAGAAATTGCAGTGATTGAAAGATATTAGTCAATTAAATAATATTTAATTGTTCAAGATAGGGAATTTAGGATTTTTATTAAATAATTAGCTCATTTACTTAAAAGGGGTAGAATTAATGACATTTAGTTAAATAATTAAGATTATTTAATCAAATGAGGACTTAGAAAATTTAATTAAATAATTCACATTACTTAATCAAATAAGATGAAAAATAGCATGAAAGAGGTGAACTGACCTAATAATGTTTTTTATTCAATTAATAGAAGAAAATAATGAATTTAATTAAATAATTAGGAATATTTAATTAAATGGATGAAAGTGGATGAATCAGGATGAAAATGGTGTTAGTAAATCAAATTAAATGTGTGATATTGATTAGGACAATTTTAAGTGTATATATTTTCCCCTCTCTGAATCAAGGTACTTACTACATTGGTTCAAAGAACTGATGTTTCTTAGATCAACATTGTTTCTTAGATCAAAAATTTAAAAATTCATGACTTTTTTGGATACCCCACTATGCCCCAGTGGAAGGAATTTATGTTGGTATACTACTCCCTCATGAGATCAAGCAAAAAAAAATGTTTTTTAGGGTGAGATCACAAAAAGGATATAAGATTGATTTAGCTATAAAGAGGGCAGAAAATTAAGCTTCGAGACATTGAAAAATGTTTCAATTAGACTACCAAGCTCAAAAATAGAGAGAAAAGGAAAAAACCCTAGGTTT
>VDFB02000003.1:359879144-359902805 GCA_007258455.2 Sequoia sempervirens | reverse complement strand
GGAGGAGAGCAGTCTGGGCTGCTCTAATATATGAAATAAGTCAAGAAAGCAATTTGGAAATAAAGAAGTTTGGTTGGAAAAAGATTGTGTATTGTAGTTTAAATGTTTTTAATTACCCGGTTGCAGATTGAAAAAGAATTCCTGTAGATAACAAAAGGAAAACCAATGAGCAGAGTTTTTTTTTCATGTAAATCCTTCTTTTGTATTATGTAGCAACGGTGTGTAAAAGATTATACGCTGAATTGAATGATAATGAAACAATCTTCCTAGGGTTAATTTAGGATTTTCTTTTATGTAATGATTCTGTGGTGCTCATATAACAGTTTCCAAATAAATATAATAAAAAATTGGATTATTTGGATTTTTTTTGTCTCACTATTGATCTCTACAAAATATGTTAGCAATTCATATGTTTCCACCCATTAGATCTGTTGTCTCTATATGCTTATTTTTTTCTAATTTTTTGGATCTTCGTTGGTTAATATCGACTGTAAGCTTGGGGATGCGTGGTAGTAGTAATAAATCTCCTTCTTTGTTCATGAATGTGTCATGTGCGTCCCTGAAAAGATGCTTTTATCTTGTAGTTTTAAACCAGTTATTGATGTTGTGTCCTGGATCTTGTGTTCAATTCCAAATTGATATCCTAGCCTGCTATCGACCAGGTGTTGTTCTGAGGGTGATTCAAAACTTGAGAAATGTGCTTCAGCCGTCCCTCCGAATCCAATTCCTTAATGACAATATAAAGTTTAATTCCTTTCTTCTGTTCTCTTATTAGAGTGGCAATTCCAACCCGTAGTGGAAACTATTCTTAGCTGCCTTTTGCACATAAGCCGTTACAAGGAAAACTTATTATCATGATTCTTGAAGCTTCACCAATTTCTCTTTATTTTATTGCATCTAAGTTGTCAAGAGTACTGCTAAACACTTTATTGTCTCTAAAGTATTAAACAATCGATTTCCTTTATTGCATGCAAATGATACTATGGTAGCTTTGCAAAACTAGTTGAGTTAAAATTCTGTGCTCATAACATGTTGATATTTTAATCCATTATTTCTTGGAGTTTCCGTTAGCATTCTCATTTAACTTTTGGTATAAACTTCTATCTAAACCCATCCTCAGTTGGTGCGGCTAATCATAGCGTTCTTCTGTTCTTTTCTGAAAAAAAATGAGTTGCATCAATGTCTTTTCGGAATCCACTTGATTGTGTTTCCATAGTAAGTGCGGATTTTTCCTTTGTGAACTCATTAATGAGCATCATATATCTCTCCACTAGAAGCTCATCCGTTTCGCGCCCGATTTGCTTGATTTGTAACTGCTATGGTTGTATGCGTTCCAAGGAAATAATATCTATCTCCCTCGAATTTGGTTTATTCTAAGATTACATACGGATCACTGGTTGTTTCCCACGTTTTGTAAATTCTATCTAACCAGTTTGGTCCTAGAGCATTAAGCTGTGTCAGGAACCATAATTCTTTAAAGGCGATATCATTTATCTTCTTGTTATTCTTCTTACATGATTGTTTGGAAAATTGCTATGAGTTCCTTTGGTTTAAAGCTGGACTTATAGTGTGGACCGTGACCACGAATACCGGTTTAAATGCATTTTATGTTCGTATCCTTGTCGTAATACAATTTCATTCAAATCTTCTTATATACATGTGTTTGGTATAAAATTTTAGAATCTTAAATCAATTGAAATGAGTGTAGGTATATAAATAAATTAAGTCTAAGAAATTATTTTGTCTCCGGTGGCTATCATCTTTCCCCTCTTATTATTATTGTTAGACTTGTCTTTGTTAAAGGCACAATTAGTTTGCTATTGTACGTAGTGAGCCATTATTGTATGTTTTTATAATACTTGCATAATAAAGAAAAAAATGGTTATTATTGTCATGTAATCTAAAACTGGTATTGTCTCTTAATCAATTGTTGCAGGGACTTTTACATAGTTGATTGGTACTCCACTCACAGTGTTAATCATATTTTGCATCAAACGTAAATAATTTCTCAACAACCAACATCCCTTTAATTATTTATTTAATCTATTCTTTCTTATCTTTAACATTTTGTGTCATATTATTAGTATATCATAGAGGGGCATTGCATATTTGAATCTGAAGTGGTTGCCATAAAATCAACAACAAATCTATATCAATTTTGGGATAAGAATAGGTAATTCACCCTGTTACCCGATTCCCTCCATTTGATTATGTTGTAACTCTTGAGAAAGAATCTAATCACCTCACCTCATGTTATACCTCTTGATACAACTAAGCCTTTACCTCCACACCATAACACAAATATATTTTTCCATTATCACTAACATTTAGTGGACATGATATGGAGCGATGCATGCATCTTAAACATCAAGTGCAAGACCTTATTGATTCTAATCACATCTAGTTGGTTGGGGTTAATGATCAAGGAAATAAATTTGTTGCCCCTCCCAACGAAAATTTACAAATCTTTACTAATCCAATGCCAAATCATTCCATCTCTTTGTGAAAGCTAGTGCTAACAAGAACGATGTGATAAATGTTTATAAGATACATGATATGACTGATAATGATGAGTGATAATGAGGATGACCCTCTACAAGGAATGATTAGTCTCATTAACATTCAAACTCGTAAAGTCCAAACCAACTTGTCACCTAACATTGCTCTTACACAGTGATATAATCAAACATGCACTTGATCATACTCTTTACATCACCGAAATAATCAATGAGAAGCCTACAAATGGGGTATTAATTGATCCACTGTGTGCAGAGAATGTGATAACTGATAAATTCTTATTTTTGCATGAACTTTACTAAGATTCTTATGAACAACCAAAATAATGGATAAAAAAATATGATTGTTTTTCTCGCCCTATGATATGTTTGATCACTCTTTCATTAAAAGTTGGACTGAAGCAATTAGATGTATAAATTCTCCATCATCCTGATGTCGTACCAATTTCGTGTGAATCTAGCTTACCCATGGTTACACTCCATGGAGGTTGTCCCATCGATCATTCACAAGTGCTTGAAATTTCCATTTGACAACCAAGTTCTTATAGTGCATCATAGTGGGTTTAATAATTTGTCTTCTCGTGGGAACTTTTCATTGGATTTCTTTTGGCCCAAACCTATAGAACCAATTACACCTCATGAAGATTTCTTCTTTAAATCATATCAAAATCTCAAGGAAAAGCATATATTAGAGTTATCCCTTTCCAATATACCACTTGAAACTAAAAGATTTATTGTTGTTCCTCCCACTCTAATCATTGTGGATCAACCCATGCTTGAACAAAAACCTATTCCTAGTAATCAAAGTAAAATAATTGTCTTTCCATCATCCTACAAACAACCAAGAGATAACCATATAATTGCTTTTGTGCCTCCCAAAACAAAGAAAGTGTATAAACCTAAAGAGAACATGATTTCCCAACCCTCAGAGATCCCTTCCATTCCTCCCCTAAAAGAAGAAAAGAGATAGATGGTTGATAAACCAACTCCTAAACTGTAACAAGCTAAAAACCATGTAAAAATAAATTGAAATGCTAAAGAGTATAGAAATAGATGACATGCTATTGCTCGCCAGTACGAAGAAAAGCATAAACCAATAAACCAAGAAAAAACACCAACCCAAGAAAAGCATGATGATTCTCCACCATTTGCACAACATGAATCTTATATATCTTACCACAACAAAAACAAGAAAAAACAATGGATATTGTCATTAGAAATCCTATTGTGATTAACTTGGATGATGATGATGAAATTGCTAAGATTGATGAACAAGTACATGATGAACTCAATTTGTTGTTTTTAACTTTGTGGAATTTGGATGGGGGAAACAATGATGATCTTCCTAAGAAGAGTAAGGCACCATGCGTTGAACCTAGTGATGCTCCTAGTATGACACTTTTTGTAGTCCCTTTGGCTAGTTAGCTGCCTTATGTATATGATGATAAATATTTGGATGCAAACAACCTGCTATAGGTTGAATCACATGTGACATACTTCTTTGTTTTCCTTCTATTTTCTTTATGATTGCATGTGTGTATAATGTGATCCCTCATACTACAATGCTTGAAATGTATTTATTTTTGTGTTTTATTTGGATAACCCTCTTCACTTCATTGATACAAGGATTCAAAGGAAGCAAAACCATCGTGACATTTTGGTATTTATATCTTCATTCTTCTATATGTGGAAAAAACACGTTCCTTTCTTTTTTCTTGTATTTTCCTCTCGGGGATGATGCAACGAAATGAGATATTTAGGTTTCTTCTATGTTGAACCAAAATATTTTGTTTTCTTTCACTCTTTATGTGTCATTCTTCCACTATGTTATTTGTTCTATGAGTATTTAGGGAATGATGATAGCTCTAAGCTCTATCATATCATTCTAGAAAATACATACATTGACCCTAAATCCGTGGATCTCTTATGTGTTATCTTTGGGATTTGATTTGGGGGAAACCCCTCTTCATGAGACAACTTTATTTGGAAACATACCATTGGCATAGGCCTTTCCAAATTCATTTGGAATTTATCATTTTTCTACTTTAAAGTAATTGTGCACAACATGGTGTTTAGCAATTTATATAAAGTGGGGGCATACACTGACATTATCATTTTGACATTATCATTTTGCTTCAATTTGTTCACATAGGTTGAACTTACTGTAACCTTGACACTGACATTTTGGCTTCATTTTGTTCATAGGAAGTTGAACTTAGTGTAGCATTGAAATAACACATTGACCATTTTGTGGCACCTTATCAAAGTTATCAGGGAGTATAAGTTTAGTATGGTTGATGTATGGGAGATCTGTAGACTTGGTGTGGCCTTCCCATCTACTGCCCTTTTATGAGTACACACATTATAGACCTTTTGTGTGTTTCTCATTTTTCCTTTGGGGCTCACCTAGCGTATATCGGGCTGCACTAGCCCTTGTGAGTATATTTTATGGACATATAGCATAATACAACTTTCTAGTTCATCCTTTTTTCTTTTCACATCAACTTCGATGGTGTATGTTTTTGTATCTTGTGTTGTTGTTTCTTACATCTTCTTTTTTTCCTTTGTTGATTTACCATTAGATCTTAGATCTTGGAGGCTTGATCACCCTCCTTGATCTTTTGTCATCTTATATTTCCAATAGTTGTATGATTAGACCTCCTTGAAATATGTTTGTCTACTTTAGTCTGAGTTTAAGCATAAGTTCATACTCTCAATAAAGTGGGGGCTAAATGTAGTGTAGGAAATTGTATACCTTTACAATTTCACACTATATTTGGGTTCCTTAATTTAATGGAATTAATTAAGCTTCTAATTTTCTAAATTATTCATTCCAAAGCCTTATTCTTCCCGATTTATGAGAGGGGCACCAACATTAAACTAATGCAATCAATAATTAAATTGATTTGGATCATGTGTGTCCTAGACTTATAGGCCATGACCCATTTTCCAAGGGGTCAACAGGTCCCCTTTAAGATTAATGATCCAATTTAAAATATTATTTTGGCATAATTTTAATGATAAAAATTCAAATTGGACTTGTGTCACCTTTTGGAATCTAATTTTTAGGAAATTCGATAAACACCTATAAATACATAGTATTTTATCATTTGAAATTAAGGATCTCTAACACACTTTATGAAATAAATCCTATGAGGAAATTATTGTCAAGATCATTCAAGAGTAGCATTACTAGTCATCTACAAGAGCAATCAAGATCGTAACATCATGTCAAGATTCATGTGTGTTCATGTTATGTTTGGAAGGCTAATATTGTGATGTAGGTTTTCAAGTGTTCAAGCATCAAATCAAGTAATCAATCAAGTCAATCAAGAAAGATGCTAACCTTTGAGGAGAAGTGTTTGTCTCCAGTCCTTCAAAGGTTTATTTGAAGGGTGGTGAGTTACAACAAGAATTATTCATTCATCATTTCATTCCTCTTTTCTATTATCATTTTATCAAGGTTTAATTACCAGATTGGGGTTTGACCAAGGAAAACCCCCATAAAAACAAACAATTCTTCTCCCTTTGTGTATGTGTAGGTTGCGGGTTAAAGAAGAATTGAAGAGATCTTAAAGGAAATTTTTTGAATTTTTGTACAAGTTGTCATCATTACTATCAAGCCATGAATACTAGGTTGTAGACTTTATTTTTGACTTTTGGATAGAGAGACTTGTACCAAATAGAAGCCAAGATCCAACTTCAAAGGATTATCAAAATTGATTTTAGAGCTCGGAACAAAATCCCATTTTCCCTTGGGTGAACCAGTAAATTAACAAACCTCAAAATCAAATTTTGGTGACAAGTATGTATGCTATTAGATCCTTTTTATATCTGTCTACAAATTTTTGCTTTTGTTTCTATACATTCTACATTTTAAGCACTAGTTCTTATTGTTTGATTAGTTTAAGCATTTCAAATAATTCCATTTTATTTCAGATCTTTCCTACTATCCTAAGGAATTGAGATCCAAGTCTGGTTGGCTTGCCATTGAGGTTGAAATTCAATCTTTATACCTTGATATCTCTTTCCCAATGAACTAGGAAAACTGGATTTAAACCCTATATTCTACATATTAGAATTTAGAGTTCACCAATCTTTTCTATATTCCATTTTGGAAAACCCCATTGTTCATATGTTTCACCCCCTTTGGAAACACATAAATAAAATAAGCCTTTGATGATAATGGTTGTTATTAACAAGGTTGGGATAAGTCATACCCTTATTGACAATGGTTCGAGGCTTAATGTTTGTAGTGTGAATCTCTTGGATAAAATCGAGGTCGGTAAGACTAAAATTCAACTAGATAATTGTCCGTCCATGGTTTTTATAATATGGGAAAACAACCACTAGGTGTGATAACATTACCTTTCAAGGTTGGTAAGGTTACATTGCAAACTCCTATCCATGTCATGCCCCATGATCTTTCATACAATATTCTCTTAGTTAGACCATGGGTTCATGAAATGAATGAAGTGCCTTCAATGCTTCATTATTTAATGAAATGCACATACAACAATAATGTTTACATGATAAAAGTTGATCCTAAATTTGAAAATTGTTTACAAAATGAAACAAGAATGAAGAATACTATTTTAACATTGACACCAACTACAAAAGTGGAACCTTCACAAATTGAAGAAAAAGATGAGTTCCTTTCATCCGTGACAAAGATATTGGATGATTATTGGAATTTTTTAGATTTCACACCTACATTCATGGGGGAATAAAGACTATAAAAAGAAATAAAATAGAAATAAGTTGCAATGGTATCAACACAATCCATCAATGAATGATAAAAAACATCTAATTCCACAACTTCTAGAAAAAAGGAAAACAAAAAGTTCAAATCCACTCATGATGAAGATGATTATTAAAAACCACATTCCTTGAAAGAAATGGAAGCCATTTATGAAATATGTTATCAACTTTTGAAACAATTTTGCTATATTGGAAAAATATGTGATGTAAAATAACAAGGAATTCATGTTCTCATAGATCCCAACACATAGGAAATAACGTGAGGTCCTGGTTATCATCCTTCAAAAATAATGAAAAAATAAAAAAGGCCTTCACTTAATCATACAAGAAAAAAATAGCATTAGTTGTTGCTCCTTGCCATGTGGTATTGGTAGTAGCATAACATGCTCACTACCATGCAAGGGTGTATAAAATAGGCTTTATACAATCATATTTCATTTCACAAGGAAAATCATATCATCATCCATTTTAGGCTCATCTTTGTCCTACACTTGGGGGGCAAGGGGTTAGGTAGCCTTGTGTTAGGTGCATTCCTTCTAGCAATGGATCCCTTTGTTTCCCCTTAAAATGTTAGTATAGGAAGTACACTAAAATTTTAATGGGGGAATATAATTTCCTATTTATTATTTGCATGTAAAATGGTCCTTTTTTAGTGATGATAGTATACATCTCCTAGAAACTGTGACCTTTTCAAAGGAAGTGTGAACTTCTTGATCTATGCTATGTCTCCTTTGTGGTGATATTGGGCTTGATATCCCCTAATAGTGTGACCTTTATTAGCATATGGCATTCCCCTTTATGGTAATGGTATGGTTAGTACACCCTAAGGTGTGAGTCTCCTATTTCATGACTTGTCCTCTCTTAGTGGTGATGTCATGTGTGATGATCCCTAAGGTGTGGCCTTTCATCCGTTGAGAAAATCCCCTTTTTGTTTTTGTAAATCACCTTTTGTGGTGGTGTTGTTATAACACCCCTTGAGTTTTTTCCCTTATCTTGTTGTTAATTATGTGCCTTTTAGACAATTTTGTGCACCTCTTTATGCGTGTTTCACATTTTTTCTTCACTTTGTTCATACATGTTGAGCTTAGTGTGGCATTGGCATGGCATCTTGCTCATTTTATGGAACTTTATCGGATTTATCAGGGAGTATAACTCTTGATATGATTGTTAAAATGGGTACACACCCATTAAATATCATACTTCACTATATATTGTGTGTTTCTCATTTTACCCTAGTTATTTTTGGGGCTCACCTAGTGAATATTGAACATCACTAGCCCATGTTGCCTTCTATTTTATGATTCACCTAGAAAATATCATACTATTCTATTGTGTGAGTCTTGAATGCCTTAACATTGCCACCAAGCATAATACAACTTGCTTGCAAATAGAGCTATGAATGTCAGAAGTGTCTAGCAAAAAATAACTTGCTAGCCTTGTGGAACCAATCATATTGTATGGACACCTAGCATAATACAATTTTCTAGCTAGTAGATCCATGTGGCTCATGAGTGATGTGGCATAATGAAACTTGTTATTCCTCATGAGAGCATTCCTTTATTTGATGAATGGCGTTTGGTATTTGAAAAAATTTAAGACCGAGGTCTCTTTACCTTACTGACTCGAATCCTTTTAGTGCTAACCTTGTGTTTCGTTGTGTTTTTCTATGTGTCTTCTTCATGTTTGCATTATGCTTGTGTTCATTTTGTTGTCATTTATATGTTATGTTATATCATGTGTTTTCGTCACATATTCTTCATGTTTTCTGACATGTAGTTTGTGTATGTTGTCTTGTTTCATTTCATACATGTGCATGTTATGTTTTCCATATGTTGTCTTTCCATGGGATCTTGGATCTTGGGGGCTTGCAAATTCCCCCTCAATCATTTGTCATCCTATCTTTTCAACATTTGGAAAATCAAACCTCTCTTGACATAGATTTCCTACTTTATTGTGAGTCTAAGCTTAAGTCCATACCCTCACTAAAATGGGGGCTAAATGTAGTGTCATAAATTGTCACCCTTGACAATTTCACACTTTTTTTACTACCCGTAAATTGTTGAGCCTAATTGACCCCCTAATTTCCTAAATTATGCATTTACAAGAATATTTTTATCGTTTTCCAAAAAATTGCAACTATTGAACAAATACATTTATTTGATATTTTCCCCTTGATGCCTAAAATCCCTAAAAAATAGGGCAAGGATTGGGATGCCCTTAGGCGTCTATGTCCCCTTATTTTGTGGGGATCTAAATTTGAATATTTCAACATCAACATTTTAACATTTGAAAATCAAATTGTAAATGTCAACTATCAGGATATAGTTTGTGGGAAATTGAATAAATACCTATAAATACCTAGTTGTCACATCATTTGAAACTAAGTGAAATGATTGAGAAAAGATTATTCTCAAGAGCACTATCAAGAAAGTAAATAGTAGTGTTTTAGAGCTTTATTGCAACAATTCAAGATCCTAACATCAAATTTTAGGTTTGGAGATGATTGAAGGAAGTTTGAAGATCATTTTTCATTGTTGAATTCAAATCCCTACACCTTTTCAACTCACGGAAACTCACCTATAGGATTATCTGATAGTGATTCATTAATTTCGCAAGTGAAAATGGGAGTCTTAGATTTGAAATCAAAGGATTGGAAAATTAGATTCAGGACACCCCTATAAGGATAAAGACACCCTTGGGTACCCATGTCCTCATATTCTGACTAATACCATTTTTTTTATGATAGGTACACAAGACTCTTCCCTCCCCATATCTTCTTGCAAGTCTTTATTGTATCCTACCAATTGTTGGAATCTTGCAATTTTCATATTAGGGCACATAGTCTAAATAGGTTAATCAAGATAAATGAATTCCAATCCATTTCTATGGCTCGAAATGATTAGATCCAAGTGTGATAGACTCACCTTCATGGTTGAAAGTTAGTCTAAAAACCTTGTTAATTTACATTCTAATGTACCTTTGAAAAAGGAGAAAAAATAATCCTAGGTTTAGACATTAAACTTAGGGTTCCCTTTTTCTTTTTTATATGATATAATCACTATATATTTTGTAATTATTCACTTACCCTATGATATTTAGTGATAATTTTTGTCTTAGGCTTAAGATATAAATGTAAAATATACAAAAATTGGAGATACTTGCATTAAATATTTTGATAATGTTCAAGGAAACCCCTTAGGTGCTATTTTATCACTAGCATTGGGACAAGTTGCTATAAAAACTTTATGACATGTGATGTTTGATAAATTAGTAAATAATATTATCTTATAATTTTCATCAACACATACCATGGGGATAGTTCCATCAACCCTTTACATTTGTCAATTAAATTTATATAAAAAGAGAAATTCTATAGAGCCAATGCCAATACAAATCTATTTTCATAATAAATTACTAATGTACCTAAAACATAATTCACTAAAGAGAAAAATAAATTGAAGGATTGGATAAATAATCTAAGCCAATTTGAAGAAATTCATGAAGATGATTGTGCCACAATAGGCTTTTACACTGTCTTGATGGATGAATATATGATAAATTATTATGATTTTTTTGCTTCCCCATTACTTATGTATCTACACACATGGATAAATTATAAAAACTGAGAAAGACACAAAAGCTACATAATATACCAATGATTCTTGTTTTTGCAATAGTGAGTCCAAGTTAGAAGATATTCACAATGATATATATTTACCCTAATTTTTATTATTATAAAAATAATATGACCACTCTTTGAAATTTTACAAAGTTCTAGATATAAATGGTAAAGTCTTAGGTCCTTTAGGCAATGGAATTCTTGAACCCATGCAAATTAAATATCATTTTGACAAGGAATATAATGGATATCTACCTACACATGTAAATTCTACAAAGAAATATCATCAGAAAATTAAACCTTTGTACACATGAAATATTTGGACATAGTTTTTTCACCCTTGCTAAATCTAAAAATTAATGAATTTATATTTGGGAAATTTAAACCCTTTTGATGTACATTATTTATAAAATTTTCATTTTATATAAATACCTATAGCTATATCACTCCTAGCATTATGCTCAATACCCTTCCCATGTCATTGATGAATGATCTTACTTTTGAGAACCCATCCCTTATTTCAAAAATATACAAAATAAAAATTGTACTTGTAGTGGATGACACAAACACACCTTTCACAATGAATTTTATATCAATGATGACCTCTTGAGACAAAATGAACCTTACCATTAGATCTAGGAGGCCCAAGACATGAAAAATGATATAAAATTCGACCTAGTTTGGAAAAGTTGAAAAAAATGCAAAAAAAATTAGTCACACAACCTATTGGCCATCCAATTTTCCTTATCATAGAAAATATTTAAAAAATAATAAAACTGAAAATTTTTGTGGAATAAATCTTTTTCCCGACCTACAAAAATTTAAAAATAAAATTTTATTAAAAAAATCGGCATGAGAAAAGGGTATAAAAAGATTTAAAAAAGAAAAAAAGAAAAAAGAGGGGTGGTCAAATGACCCCATACCCAATGGGCAGACCACCAGATAGTTCATAGGCTACCATGTAGGGCTATTAGCCCCCCATCGGCAGGATGTCGGTCGGACAACTGATGGTTAGTTGCCAATATTTCCATGGCTAGAGAATATTTAAAATACCCACCATTGAAAACAATAACTGCCTCCAAAAAAAAATAAATGAAACTTTTAAATGCTTAAAAAAAATTTCAAAAAATTTGCTACTTATAAATTAAACCGAATTTTATATTTGGTCAAGTCCGCCAAATTTTTAGTTTTTGAAGACATTAAATCAAATTCAATTGTTATTTGGATTCCGCCACTTTTGCTCAACCTAAGAACCACCTAAGCACCATTGGATAGACACCTCCTTCGGTGGGCCACTAGTGGCTCAGCCCAGGGGCCACTACTTGGTTCTCTATATAGCCAAATTAGACATTTTTATTCAAACTTGCATAACTTTCACCCAGTAGCTCAGTTTTTTGACTTCTTATACTCATTGGAAAGCTGGTTCTAAGAAATATGTACTGGTATAGGTTTGGTTCCATTATTTTTTAGTTTTCATTACTTTTTAGGGCCTAGAAGTTATATGTTCTTGGTTTCATGGTTTTGGTCATAACTTTTGCATACAAAATTGAATTTTCAATTTTGAAGAGGTGTTGGAGAGAATTTGCAATGCACTACATAGTGCTTCAGTAATATTATTAGTATTTGTTTTTTAATGAGTTTGGTAATTGTTTGATCACTTGTAGGTGTTTGATATTTTGCATGTAATTGTGTGAGCATCTAGATGAGTCAAGAGGCGAAACCTTGAGGGAGTAAATATTTTTATATGATATTTATGATGGTATAGATGATTATAAATTTGGTACTTCTTGGTATAGGTTTGTATGTGTTTTCAAAGTTGGAATTTGATGGTGATAGGTACACAGGTTTTCTTCGATTTTGAGGACATGGTTTGACACAAGCAGAGGCTTGGAGTCTTGTATGGGTGATAGTGAATGTAGGTAGAGTGATGGCTATGGTTATGGTTTCATGGGTATGGAGGTATATTTATGCATTAGCATGACATGATCATGTATGTGGTTGTTTGGTTGTAATATGGTTTGACAGTTAGGAGATTTTTCTTATCTTCTTGATGCTTATTTGGTTCCTTGATTATGGTTAATCATTTGTGAACATTTTTGGAAAATCAGATCTGATGTTGATTTGGTTTTTGAATCATTTGGTCTACATGGTTATCTTCTTTGATATCTTAGTTTGTAGGTTACTAGTGTAATGATGAGTCTGCATGTTTTAGTGGTTGGATCTATGAGTTATTCATGTGTGTGGGTTGTCCACTCATTCATTTCTAGTGGGATGACTCGTATATGAACTGTTTATATCCACTAGGTTCGATTCATTATGGTTGCATATTTCATTAGTTGGCTTTGTTTCTTGTCATTTGTGCATTGGTATGTTGTTTTGGGATGAGAGGATGGATGATTAGAGTACTTGATTAGTCAATTCATGGGACCTGTAGCATGTGGTTTGATCACAATGTCATAATATCTTGGTACATTCATTGGTTATACACTTTCAGTGGGAGCTTTTGACAATGATGATTTGGCGGTGTTGGATTGGTTTGGTTTGTGATGTTTTGATGGTGGTTGTATGTATCTTCTTCGCTTGGAGATAGTGGTTTCACTTGTATGTTACTGGCATTGCAGTTGAGTGTGTGTAGACCTAGTTGATCTTCATGGGGGAGATGGTAGTCATGATGTTATGTGTAGCTTGGTATCCTGGTCTATTAGGAGTTGTTGGCAATAACATGGATGTATCATTGGTGATGGTTATCTTCATGTGGTTGGAGATATGGTTTCTTGGTTTAGAGTATGTTTGATATTATGTCATGGTTTACTCTTTATACTAGTTTAGAGTCTTTACATGATATGGGTTCTCATGAGACAGAGATGTATGCATTGGTGCATGTGATCTCCTAGAAGGAGATGGTTAGATCATGTTTTCATGATAGATTCTCAATTCTATGGTTGGAGCTTTGACATTGATCTTGGTGGCTCTCTTTGTATTAAGTACATTGATCATTTGCTTGATTACTTCATGATGGTGCTATGATGCATTTGGATTTTGGCATGTACTGATCGGTTATAGGTGCTTGTGGATACTTGGAGATGTAGGTGATGGTTATATTCTCTTGTGATTAGAGAAATTTTCTTGAGATAGTTATTCTTTGGAGGTTTCATCAGGAAGACCAAGGATATTTCACCTAGATATGGATGTGAGTTCATGATGGACCAATAGAGGATATTGTTCTCAAAGTGAATCATGATGTTTTGGTTATCTTGGATGATTATTCTCATTTCCCATTCTTGGTCAACTCGGTACTTCATTATTTGAGATTTATTTTCCCATTATATCTTTCAAATGTGTTATTTTCTTTGCTTTGATTTTTCATGGGAATGAGTTGATTCATGTTGATTTTTTTTTGGGATCTATTCATTTGAGGATTGTTTAGCATGAGTTTATATGCTTTATCTTTCGTAGATACGGATCTTGAGCTATGGATAGTTAATTCTAGATGGCTCATTTTGAGGGATGTTATGGCATGGTTATCTCCTTGTGCATTTGAGTTTAAATGTTATCATTTATTGATAAAGTGTTTAGTAGATGGCTTATGGGCTGATTTTCAGATTTGGGAATTGTTACTTTTGAGTTTGATCTTCTTGATTAGAGAGGCTTACATCCATGTTGGAATTTACATTGATTCATATATTGTTTTATCTAAGAGATTGAACATTGGTTTGGGTGTTGTTGAGGCTTCTCATTTGGGGTTGTTAGGAGATCATACTTGACATGTGTTGCACTTTTGAGGTATTGGTAGAAGGAAATTATAGTTTATAGGTTTTCTCTCTTCATGGTTTCTTCCTAGATGTTCATGTTCATATGACTTGGGAGAATGGTGGCAACATGTTGTGAGAGAGTATGTAGCTATTTGGGTTGTGTGTGTGGATCATTGGTATTGTTCTTGGTACTTCATTGTTGATTATTTATCAGACCTTGATATAGTGTTGATTGTTAGACTTGATATGCTTTGTTACCTATGTAGTGGGAGTTCCTGGATATGTATGTTCTTCATTGTCAGGTTTGAAACAAGGAGCTTGATTGGGGTTTATGGGTTGCATATATTCTTCACATGAGTTTACTGATGTATTGATAAATTGGAGGTATGGATGGTTGGATGTATTAGCATGTGTTGTGGATGCTACTTCTGATCATGTGGGTTTTCATTTGACAACATCTTGGTTAGAGCATTTTTTAACACTTGGATTTAATGCTTGTGTTCTTGGATTGGTGCATCTTCACCTTGGCATGATCCTTTTCTTCCATTGGTGGCATGTTGGAGGATGAGAGGAATTCTTGCTTGAGATGGTGGTAACTTTTTCTTAATTCTAGTATCTTGATAGAGCATGAGAGCATATTTAAGATTCATTTGGTTACATTTAAGGCTATGATGATGTATTTCATTTATTGATCCCTTATGAAATGTATACAACAAGTGGGAGAATGTTGGGATATGGTGTTGTACACCTTTACATTAATTGATTTATTATAATGTAATTAAATAATTTTTTAGTTGTGATGCAACTAGGTGGTTTGGTTAGTCATAATAGGTAATTATTTGGGGACCACTTGATGTTGTATTGTAACATTGTATTATTATTTAGTGTGTGGGAGATATGTGATGATAATTTAATATTGGGAAATATTAAATAAAGTGAAAAATTTGTACCCAATATTAAATAAGGGGTTAGTGGTTTTGTATTCACATGGTTATGTGGTACATGGCTTTATGTTACCACTAGTTGTATTTGTGTGAGCTTGTATCTATAAAAACAAGCACATGTTTACTTGTGAAGGTTGGCTAAGTGAGTGGGCTGTCATTATTGATTCTTTTTTATGAGTGCATATGTGAAGCATGGCATAGGATGTGTGGATTCATGCTTGGACACATGAGGATGCATTGAGAGGTTTGATGCTTCAAAGGTATTCATTCTAACTCTTGTATTGCTTTATTATTGAATAATATGATGGAGTATGGATGCTTTTGGAAGCTAGGTTTTTCCCTCTTGAGGGTTTTCCCAGGGTATATCTTGTGTTATCTTGTGGCTTGTCTATTTGATCAATGCATTATGGTTACTTGCATGCATGTTTATCTCTCATGGTATTATGTAGGAAATGGATTAAGAATGTGGGTTGAATGTAATATTTCCTAACAATTACATTATCATGGCCTTAGTCATCACCACTTTTGTGTTTTATTTTGAATCACCTTTGTATTTCTTATTTATAATTTTCTCTCTTGTATTTTTGGTAAAAGAAAGAAGTTGGGTCCACATATGGGGAAAGCGTTAGGTGAAGAAAAAATATTGATAGGAATGAATACCCATTTAACATGTACCCGGACCTTAAAACAAAATGGGTACCCATTACGGTTTGGGATCCCAACTTAAATGGGTTCTCATTTCGAAATGGATACTCGCTCCTAATTTATTCCTTATTTTCAATTTAAGAATGGAACAAGTAATTTCTCTAAAATGGGTACCCATTCTATTTTTATAATAGGTACCCACTTTAAAATTGATACCCATTCTGTTTTAGAGCAAGTACCCATTTCAAAGTGGGTACCCATTCTATTTTCAGAGTGGGTGCCTGTTTTAAAGAAGGTATTTATTCTAAGAAAAATTAAAATACTAACCCATATTTTGATTTGGTTTTAGGATCAAGAAATGTATGGTAACCTAACCTTCAGCCTTGGACTTGCAAGTACAAGGTCATGTCAATGCTAAGAGAAAAAAAATGACTATGACAATATGGTTGGCAACTTTTTTTTTAGAATTTTTTTATGAAATTAAAACCCATTATAGATGAAGATGTCTAGTTTTCAAATATGTAATTTTTTAATTATTGAATCATTTTTTCTATTTTTAAATTAATTAACGAGGAAATTGGTTCATACACTTGAAATGTAAAGGTTTCATATTTTTTTAATAAGTTTAAATTTTTTAAATTTTCTTGTAAGAAAAATTATATGAGATCAATATGCACACAATTATCTACACAATAAAAAAAATCCAAAAAATTATTAGTTTAGCTCAAAGTATTATGGTTGTACACAAGACGTTTTCATAAACAACAATTAGGGGAAATAAAATATTAAATAAAAAATTGGCAAAAAAAAATAAAAAATCCTCATATATGTTTAGTATAATATACATATTTCCCCAAAAGGAATTACAAAAGTAATTTTAATTAGGTCAAATTACATGGTGGCCGTACATATGCATGGTATGGTCCTAAAAATGTGACTTTTAAAAAGTTATTTTTATACATTCCTATTAAAAATTATTTTTCATCATTTGGGTATTAGAATAAATTATATATTTGAAAAATAGAATCAAAATAATGCATTTCATATTACTAGAATCTTTTGAAAATTACAAAAATCACTTCCACATTTTGAACATTTTGTGGACCCAACTTCTTGCACCTACCCTTTACATCATCTAATTAATAATTATATGGATATTTTCATAACCACAAATTTATTCTTACATATTAATTGTTATAGCGTTATTTCCTATTTCTCTTTTACAATTTGTTGGTCCTACATTTCCTTCTCATATTTCACTTTCCATATCTAAAAAAACTTGCTTCCCTAGTTATGAGAATCTAGACGAACCAAGCACCTCAACTGAACACTTCAAAAATAGAAAATAAGTAAAACATGCTTATATCTCACATCATGTCATTGGACCAAGAATATAGTATCTCACATGAAATTTATTGTATTGTTTATTGTTGATAATATCTTTGAAAAAAAATTTCATGTCATTATACATAATCATATCTTATATGGCATTCTTTATATCATCCTTAAATGCCAACATTTTATACAATACTATAAAAGCTAGAACATGGCCATACATTTGGCATATGTGGATATACACACATGGGATAAATATTGGCATAACCACTTGTGTATTCTTTCATGGTCTATTATAATTAATTCATATGAATAATATTTTGTGGATTGTAACATTACCATATATTTGACTATTATGTTATTTAAAATATTTTCTCCTCTCCTCAAATTTAGTGCATTATGACGTGCTACACTATGGGGCACATTTTATCTATTATAATATTCTCATATTTACATGTTGTTATGGTTATATATGTCATTGGGGCCACACTAATTCCAATTTCCACATTTACTTATGTATAATATATCCATTTACTCTATATTTTACAAGGTATAATGATTGCATACCTTGGGGAGAGTAGACTAGTTTCACCTCCAAGATTACCTTATAGATCATGATTCCATCCATAGTATCATTTAGAAGGGGTTCATTCTTGCATAGACCATGGGGGGAACATTGGTTCCAACTCCATGATTTCCTTATGCATCATGATTCCTTCTAGTAATTATACCATGTGTACATCTTTTGAAGGCTATAGTGCTTCTGCATCTACACTATATATACACTATGGTAGAATTTTCACCAACTTACTCTTAATTTATTTATATTTATAGCTCCTAGTGATGCATACTTAATTTTTTTATCAATACATAATAATGATTTTTTGTGCAAGTACAAAATAATAGCATGGATTTGTAGGTATATGAAGATAAAAGGGTGTTGATCAACATCCAATCCCATGTCCTAACATTTTTTATTTCTCCTTATAACATATTTGAAATTGTCATGAATGATTCATAATGATTCATGTGCACACCAAAGTGGGGGAAAGAAAGGAGCTAAAAGTGTATACTCTACACTTTGAAGTCTTTTTCTTACACTACTTTGAACACTTATTGTAAATATATCATCATAGTGTTCACTTCGTTGACCCCATTCCTCAACCCACTACCTAAATCTCCTTATCAAATAAATTAGTCAAGATTGATATGTTCCTTTAAGTCCCCTGCTAGCCTATAGTGTGACAAATAGTGCAATCAAATTTGTAGGCTAGGCCACATGGCATGGCCTAGCTTGCTTGATTCAAATTTTAAATTTGTATTTTCCAAACCAATTTTATGGGAGGTGTCCATTACCTCATAGTCTCATGCACCAAATATCTTAAGATAAAGGAATACAAACTTGTATTTATCAATAGTCTTAGGTTATTATTAAGGCATTAGGGAATAATAAAAAAATGATAAGATCAATTGAAAACATACTCAACTACAAAATAGTAAAAGTATTATTTCTACATCCATAGGAATCTCACACATTGTCTTGCTCAATGTGTATGTGGAATTTATATACAAAATATTTAGAAGATTGACTTATTATTGTGAAAAAATAAGGTCATTAACATCTTGCATCATAAGTAAGTCTTACTAAATTTTCAATTTTACCCATTTCAAGACATGCCATACAAGACACACACGTATAAAATTTCATAGTTAAAATGAGTCCCAATATGGGTTGTAGAATAACTATAAAAGTACAATTACTACTTGATATCAAAAGATGAAACTTAGCATGCCATTGAAATAGTTAAGTAGTTCTATCATTCTCCAAGTTTTCAATCTCAACTCTTTTTGATATAAATTTTGGTTATATTCATTGTTTAATTATTAGAATATGTATACCATTTTTTATAGTTAAAAATGAAGTAAGCCATTATTTTTCTCAACAAGTATGCAAAAAGAAAAAGATAAAGAGAGAAAAAAATAATTTATTTTATGAAAGAACTAGCAGACAAAGATATTTAAAAGCACAATGAATGCATAAACTGCATAATATTGATCTAATCTATTACATAGCCAGAGGTCAACACATATAGAAAAAAATCCAAGCATGAGGTGTTGAGGTTTATCAACACCTCTCTAGTCTATGAACTAGGTGGGCAGCTCATGAGGAAAATATCTAGTCTATGACAATGAGTCATATAGCAATGAATGCCTAAGTAGGCTTAGGTTAGCCTATGGCTATGCAAGCCATTAATGAATACACTGAAACCCCCCCTTGAGCATAACTTAGGTGAGCATGGATAAAATGGGTCCCAGCTACTAGCCTAGTGAGGTACCCATGTACAATGCAATCTCTCTAAAAAATAGTGTAAGATAGAAGGGTATGTGTAGTATTATGATGGGCCAAAAAGTGGCAATATGATGGGTATGTGGCTGACGACTTTTTTTTTACCCGAAATTGATGAAACGAAAAGGGTTTTTAAAGAAGAATCTCATCTTTGCACCAATATAAATTATGTTTTAATTTGAATTTTATAAGTAATTATTATTCATTTTCTATCCAAATTATGACTAAAGTCCTGATTGATAGTTAGACATCCAAATTTGGACACTTAATTTATCCAAATTTATCACTTTTTGTCTAAACATCCTCTTATCCGAGTTAATTAAGTAATATTACTATTATTTAATTAATATCTTTAATTTTGCTAAATCCCTAAGGTATTTAATTAATAATTAAATACCTTACCCTCCTTAATCCTCTTTTCATCAAATAAATTAAATAAATATTATATTTATTTAATTCCTCACATGTCATTTTCATCTACTCCTAATCCATTTCCTAATTTCTTCATTAGGGATGTGCACATGCCTCATCCTTGATTAGGATGTGTCACATCCTCCAACTTTTGCAAGTTGGCTTCTAATCCTTATTTATCCTCTAATTACAGATTAATTAAGCCTAATCATTCTCCAAGGAATTTTTAATTCCTTTTTATTCTTCCTAGATTCCCCTCTTTTATATGTGAATTTTTAATTCACATTCCATCCTTCCAAGGCTTTTAGAACCTTGGACTTGTCACAATCTCCACATGTGACCAACCTTGGACTTGTCACAATCTCCACATGTGACCAAGTCCCACCTTTTTGGAGCCCATCTTTTATCTTTTAGACTTTCCTAGGAATGTGAATTTTTAATTCACACTTATTTCCCCAACCACCTTTCCTTTTCCCATGTAGATTTTTGAGGAATTCCAAAATTCCTCAAATGTCCCTTTCACTCCCACTTGGGGACAAGAAATCCCTTTTTGTGGAGATCTCCTCACTCCCCAAGGTGCATGTTCTTTTCCACCTCATGTACCTTCTTGACAACTCATCTCCACCTCATATCCTCTTGTCCACTTCACCCTCCACATGTCAAGATGTGAGGGCTTGTGGGTTCTCAACCCACCATAGCCCTTCATATTGACCTTGTTGGATCAATCTTGACCATTGAATTCTCTAGAGAATTCAAGATCCTCTATAAATACCCCCTCCTCAAGGGCATTTTTAGAACACTTTCATTTGGAGCAACCTTATGGTGCCAATTTGCCTTCTCAAATACTTTGCATTTTCATAACTACATGCTGACCATTTGAATCATCAATCCTTTGCCATCATTTAGCCATCTTTGTTAACCATTTGCACATCTAATCTTGCATCTAGACATTCAAGCAATCATGTAAGGAGCACACAACCAATCCAAGCAAGGGCCAATCAAAGAGGCATCAACACCAATGGAGGTAAAATTGTTTGTGTTTCATTTTATTTACATTCCTTTTCATTGTATCACTCTTTTGGCTAATCTTGAGGTGTCCTTGGTATTTTGTCAATTCCATTTCTTAGTTAGTTTGCACATTTAGAGCAGTAGAAATTCCAAGGTATCACAGATAGGTTGATTGAAAAATATCTATAGATTTCAAACGGTATCACATTTTTTGAATCCAAAACATGCATCACATTATATGCTTTGCATACTATAGGATTAAAAAAATAAAAAATGAATTTCATTAAGTTTTGACCAATTTAAAGTGGTCAGACATATGATTTTTTTGTATTTTTTAAAATTTGTAATAAAAAATTCATAATTAATTATTTACTTGGAAAAAAATTACAAAAAAATATGCATCACATCAGGACATGAGTCCTCTACTTATATCTACAATTTTATAAAAAAAAACATTATCATTTTATTTTGGTTAGGGTGGTCAGGCAAACACCTACTTTGTATTTTTTCCCTAAAATTTAAGTACTACTACATTTGAAATTTCAAATTTTCACCTGGAAATAGATTTTTTCTTTTTTTAAACAAACCTAGTAGTTTAAAAACTACATTCAATTGGCTACATATTCTATTTTTACATATTTTGAAATAATATAAATAACTTATTCTTGAATTTTTACGTCAAGTTTCCTAACTCTGATTTTTCTAAAATTTTTGCCACTTAAGGGCCTATTTTTTCCATGATGATCTTGCACATACCCAAAAAACCCAGTGGGAAAACAACTATCCTCTAAAAAGAGAGAAGATTTGGAGAAGACTATAAAGACCCCACCCCACAAGGATGATGATGATGTTGATATAGACTGCATTCCAAGAAGAGCTCGTAGATGAATGAACTTGCTCTCAGTGAAGACGCCAACAACCTACTCTGAAGACTGGAAAAAGATTAAGTTGAAATATGACCATGAATCGACTCTCGAATGTAATGCATATGAGTCTCTATGTGTTTGGTTCATTGATGTTGAACATGATTCCTACATATCTGAATAGTACTTTGGTTATCACAATAGATGACTATAGGCTGCCTGAAAGGAGTACCAAACTCAGAAAGAATTCCTTGAAGCCATATAGCCTCTGTAGATGAGTTAACAACCCCCCTGAACTCTACCTATGTGGATGATATAGCAATAACATTATGCTTCTTGCTAGACCAATTGATAGGACCTGAACCAAGTGAAAATTTGTAACCTGAAGTGGACTTATGATGCTCAGTGTCACCAACCCAATCTGAATCTATATAACCAACCAAGTCAAGTGATGAAACAACTTTGTAGTGAATCCCAAATGCAAGAGTACCATGAAGATAGTGAAGGATCCTCTTAGCTGCTTTCCAATGCAACTCATGAGGTTTAATTGCATAAATCTTGAAACCATGCCTATTGCATAGGCAATGTTTGGCCTAGTATGAGTCAAGTAAATAACACTACCAACAAGTTATTGATACAATGTAGCATCACTCAATGGTGTAGTACAAAAAGTCTCAAGCTTGACTCTAGAAAGAAAGGGAGTCAAAGATGGTTTGCAAGTAGTCATTTGAAATCATGCAAGAAGATCAAGAGTATACTTGAGTTGTGTAAGAGTAATCCCTGAAGCTGATAGCAAAATCTCAATGCCAAGGAAGTAGTGAAATAAACCCAAGTGTGTAATGTCAAATCTATCCTGAAGTGATGTCTTCATTGTTGCAAATGTAGATGAAGTACTCCCAGTAATCAGAAGATCATCAACATATAGAACCAATATCAAAAGTGAATCATCCCGTCATAGTAGATACACAATAGGATTAGAATGACATCTAGTAAAACCTGAAGATAGGAGGTGGGTATGTGCAAGATCATCATGGAAAAAATAGGCCCTTAAGTGGCAAAAAATTCAAAAAAATCAGAGTTAGGAAACTTGACATAAAATTTTGAATAAGTTATCTATATTATTTCAAAAATATGTAAGAATCAAATCTGTAGCAAATTGAATGTAGTTTTTAAACTACTAGGTTTATTTAAAAAAATAAAAATCTATTTGGTGAAAATTTGAAATTTCAATGTAGTAGTACTTAAATTTCAGGGAAAAAATAAGAAGTAGGTGTCTGTTTGACCACCCTAACCACAATAAAATGATAATATTGTTTTATAATATTTTATATATAAGTAAAGGACTCATGCCCCGATGTCATGCATATTTTTTTGCAATTTTTTTCCAAGTAAACAATTAACTATGAATTTTTTATTACAAATTTTTAAAAATATAAAAAATAATATGTTTGACCACCTTA
>VDFB02000003.1:359867924-359879124 GCA_007258455.2 Sequoia sempervirens | reverse complement strand
GTCCCCCTCTGAAAATCTTGAATTAGTCTATCATCTACTAAATCTAGTACCCATGTATCTATCCTATATATAGTGTAAGATGTGGGTGAGTCTAGTGCAAATATATCAACTTCTAATGAAATCCCTAAACTAGATGAAGATGAACCCTAATCACTCTAAGAACTAGAAGGATATATTATAGTAGGAATCTATTGAGAATGATCTGAAGAGTCCACAATATGTTGAGAAGTTTCAAGTATAGTTTCAAGAGACATTTCTTGAAAATTAACACTTCTCTCAATAAACAACTCATGTGTGGTAGGGTGTAGTAGGCGATAGCCTTTTACACCATTTGGATATCCCACAAAGATGCAAGGTTTGGATTGCAAGTCCATAGCTTTGCGTTGTTCTTTTGGAATGAATGCCATGGCATGATAGCCAAAAACTTTGAAAGGATCAACTACTAGTTTCCATCCTTTCCAAGCTTTAAGGGAGTGATAACCTTTAAGGCTTTATGTGGAGCTCTATTTTGTATGTAACATGCACAACTGATTGCTTCTGCCCAATATGATGGTGTGAGACCCTTAGAGTGAATCATGCAATTAGCCATCTCTTTTAAAGATCTATTTTTCTGTTTTGCAACACAATTTTGTTGTGGGGTATAAGGAATTGTGCACTACAGATTTATGCCCTCTAATATACAAAACTGCTAAAAACTATTGTTAACATATTCTCTCCCATTATCTGTTTGAAGAACCTTGATGAATTTCCTTGATTTTTTTTGACAAGAGCTTTGTGTTGGTAAGAGAAACAGCAAATATTTTCAGGTGTTGTCATTGATGGCAACCCTAGTCCATGATTGGATCTGCACATCATCATTTGCTCCTATTGACAAACAGATTGAGGACAGTCAGGAAGAACAGAGCATCCCAAATTTTTGTGTTCTTTGATTCTCATGCAGATTTTCTATTGTTATTTTGAGTTGTGGATCTTATGGGAGGTCAATTAATGTATTTATTGTGTTATCTAGAAATCTTAGTGCCTCATACCAAGTTATGTGTTAAAAGTATGGAGATCTGGTTGGATATCTTTCTGTTCATCTGTGTTTTGTGGTCGACTCGATTGGTATATTGTGTTGACATTTAAGGAATGTTTATTTGAATGTTTTTTGTGCTTGAACATTTTGTTTTGGGTCCAAGATAAGTTGTGGATGACCATTGTGGATGCGCATTAAATATTAATTATGTTCAATCTGACAGTTGTGAATATTTTTATGTTTTATTGAGGCCGACTTGTTGCGACTAAATTCTTAGTTGTGGATATATACAAATGATCAATTATATCATTTTGAGAGTGCATAAGAATGTTGATATGTGTTTCGATTATCAAAAGGGTGATTAAGCGATTATGCATAGTTTCACTTGTGCATTAAATATTTTGTAGTGCGAGTTTGTGTAGAGTAGAGAAAAATTGCATAATCAGTCAGAAGGACAGAAGATCGACTACTGAGCTTAACTAGAACTGTAATTAAGAATACGTAGATACTATTCTCTCAGTTCATTCTCTTGGATCTAATTGTAATCAATGTAAAGTAGTGAGCCTTTCTATTTTGAGCAGTGAGGTCTAGGCAGTGTGCCTAAATGCAAGTGCATTCCTTTTTGTAATCTTTTTTGAGTATACTCATATTATATTGTGGATTGGCCATCCACCATGGATTTTCCCTTAACATGGCTTCCCCGTAAAAATCTTTGTGTTATGGTGTTGTGGTTGTTTTTTTTCTATTTATGCATATATCTTTTGGTTGAATGCTTTAAGTGGGTTAAAGATCATAATATTAAATTCAATTTTTTCCACAACACTGATTCACCCCCCCTCTCAGTGTTGCTTGTTTCCAACACTTTGAAATCTTGGAAAGATTCAAACACTTCTAATTTTTGCCTAAGAAAGTAGACCCATGTAAAACGTGAGAAATCATCAATGAAGGTGAGAACATAACTAGCCTTTGTAAAAGATGGATGGGGAAAATCCCCTAAAACATCACTATGAACAAGTTCTAAAAATTGTGTTTCCCTCCATGATTTACCTTTATCAAAATTTTCTTCTGGATGCTTTCCAAGTGTACAACCCTCACAAATCCCTTTATAAAATTTAACCTTAGGTAATCCCTTAACCATATTTTATTGACATAGTTGTTCAAGATAGCGGTAGCTAAGATGGCCAAACCACAGATGCCATAGTTTGCTAACTTCATCTGAATGAGTTAGTAGTGCTTTTGGAGAAAAATCTATGGCAAAATTAGAGAAGGCATATAATTTGGATTGGTGATTTTCCTCTCCTATTGCTACCAAATTGTTGTTTTTCAATTCTCTTATCTCAAATGAATCTAGAGAGAACTATACTCTCATTCCCTTCCCTAAATGAGTTATTTGATACATTGAAAGGAGATTAGTTAAGAGTGAAGGTACACTTAGAACATTGGCAAATGTTCCTCCTTCAACTTCAATAGACCCTCTCCCTTTTACCAATGTTGGAGTATCATAACCTAAGGTGATTGTGGACATAATTGATGGTTCTAAGGATGAAAAGAAAACTTGTGAATAACCCATATGGTGTGAAGTGCCAAAGTATAGAATCCATGATGGAGATAAAGATGCTTTAGAAACTAAGGCTTTCCTTTGATTTCTCTTTTCCCTTATTATTATCTTGATTTGATGAAGATGCCTTGATAGAATTAGGTAGCCCTATATTATTCTTTTTGAGAATTTGTTGTAGAACTGAATTTTTTCTTCAAGCGATGATGTTCATCATGTCCAAGATTTTTACAAGGTGCATGCAACTCTCTTTTTGCAGCAGGAGTCCTTTGGGAGTTAATTTTCTTTCATTCTTAACACTTGTCATTTTTAGTGTTCTTGTCCCTTTTGAAGAGTTTGATGGGTTTCATTTTCCACCGCAAGTAGGGCTTGAGGTTTAATAGACTTCATATTACCCATTTCAATTAGAAGTTGATAGAAACATGAAAATTCATAATACGCTTGGAAAGTACAGAAAGGATTAATTGATCCTCTTTCTTGTCAATTCCACAATCTTTTAAGTGCAACTTCAAGGATTTAAACTTAGTAAAAAAGTCTTATAAAGTTGAGAAATTCCTAGGACTAAGACCTAAGAGTTGATTTTCCAACTCATGGCTTCTAAGTTCATCTATTTTCCCAAAAAAATTGTCAAGACCTTCCCAAACTTGGTTGGGTGTTTTCAAGTTTTCAACATGGAACAACAAATCAGGAGATAAATTTAGGCATAGAAAACCAAATGCTTGATCATACTTATTGAAAAAAAATTCTTTGTCTTTAGTTGTATTAGGTTCTTTCTCTGTTCCCATAGTTACCCTATATAAGCCTTTGTTCTTAAGTACAAGAATTACTTTCATCTTCCAATCATGATAATTGAAAGGTGTTAAGGGCACTATAATAACATTAGATTCCATATTGCTTTGAGGAAGATAGTTGCTTGTAGAAATGCATAAATTAAGAACTTAGAAATGCGTGCAAAAGTGAAATAACACAACAAACACAAGCACTTCTCAAGGAAGTGTGAAAAAGAACCACACACAACACCCTCCTTGATTATTTGTTTCTCCCCCCAATTTGGCACTTTATAGAAGGAGTGCTTGTAACTAACCCAAAAAAGACACAAACAGGAACTTTATAGGAGATTGTGTTTTGTGCTTTTAATTCATAGTGAAAAAGATATAGATATATACTTTTCAAAAAAAAACCCAAATACAAGCTACGATGCAAAAAAGTAGGACACTATTGGGTATATGTGGAGACCATGATGGACCAAAAAAAGTGGCAATATAGTGGGTATGGTGATGACTTTTCTTTTACCCAAAATTGATGAAAGCGAAAAGGGTTTTTAAATGAGATTTTCAGCTTTCCACCAATATAAATTATCTGCTTTCAATTTTAATAATTAATTATTGTTTCATTCTCTATTTGAATTACAACTAAAGTCACGATTGATAGGCTAATTGAAAACATCTACAACTTTCAAAGCGTTATCAAATTTTTGAATCAAAAAATCGTCACATTCTATGCTTTGCATAATATAGGATTAAAAAAAAATTGAATTTCATGAAGTTTGTGTGATTAAGGTGGTCAAACATACCTTTTGTTTTTTTTTTCAAAAGTTATAATAAAAATTTATAATTAATTATTTGCGAAAAATTACAAAAATATACAACACATTAAGACATGACTCCTCTACTTATATCTAAAATCTTATAAAAAAATATTATCATTTTATTGTTGTTGGAATTGGTCAGAACAAACACCTACTTCTTATTTTTTCCTTGAAATTTAAGTACTCTTGCATTGAAATTTCAAAATTTCACTAAATAAGGTTTTTTTTTTTAAACAAATCTAGTAGTTTAGAAACTACATTCAATTGCTACAAATTCTATTCTTACATAATTTTGAAATAATATAGATAACTTATTCACATTTTATGTCAAGTTGCCTAACTCTGATTTTCTAAAAATTTTGCCACTTAAGGGCCTGTTTTTTCCATGATGATCCTGCACATACCCTATTTGAGTTTTTCACCATTTACAAATGGATCCTCCTTGGAACAATAATTTTAGATTTTTAGAAAATAATTACTTGCAATAGAAATAAGAAAAGAGAGGGAAAAATTGGAGAAATTATGCCCCCAATTATGACCATGGGCGGAATTTTTAAGCTCCTTTATACCAGAAAGAACAAGGGAATTTTTATGCAAAAAAATGCCCTGCATCCAAGAAATTTTCCAATGCAACACAACATAGATTTGATCTGAAAGTAGGGGCTTTAAAAAAGAAAAAGCTCCTAAACCATGCCTCCTTGCCTTTCACCAAATAGCACAACCGACAACATGAATAGTGCAATAATTTTAAAAGCAGAAAAAATAAGATTGAGTTTGGAACGATTTGTAGAGATATCACACTGGCTTTTGTACAACAATGAAAGGGTTAGATGTTGCATGGGTGAAGAAAAAAACTTCTTCATGGAAAATGGACTTTTGCATATACTTTATATTTGATATTGTAAGACTATGGTAAGTATTTGGTATTATGAATATATTTAGATGTATCTTTTCTATAAGTTTTGGGTTTATAATTGTTAAAACATGAAATTTTTTACAATCTAAGATTAGAACAATAATAAGGAATATAATTTTACTTTTAAAAAATATTGAAAAAATAACAATATTGCAATATAGTTTTAAAAAATGTAAAAAATAAATAATTAATATTACAAATAATATTAAATATATACATTTCAATAGATTAATTTCCTTTACTTTGTGACATGTTTTATAATTCTATGAATTAATTTCAAAAGCTTTCAAATATGAAAAATCTCAATTGCTTACTTTTCATACTCATTTTCAAATAAAATAAAAATGATTTGTTTTTACAACACACTACAATAAAAAATACACCAACATAAATATGAGCGACAATGCAAAACTTAAGTACACATTTGGATTCACCATTCCAGATGATAATAGATAAAGTTATCCATGCAAGAAAAGCATATATATCTCCATCTGACATGGAAGCACAACACTGCAATCACAATAGAAAATCCAACTTCGTAACTTAATCCCACTCCCATCGCCCACCATTGATCCATTACAATATCTCCATAACCATCTGCATCTACATCTCCATCTTCACCAACTGTATCACTGTGCATCTCTTTGCTTTCCAAACAAGAGTTTAGTGTCTTGTTTTCAAGTTGAGGTCCATGTAGATTGCGATTTCCTAGAAAAGAAGAAGCCTCAGAGGTTGAAAACTGCTTCCCTTGTGGTATCAACCCAAAAAGCATGTTGTCTGAAAGAGTCAACACAGCAAGGAATGTGAGATTTAAGAGTTGGGAAGGAATCCTTCTTGACAACTTATTTTCTGAAAGATTGAGAGATTCTAGGTAAGCCAAGGCTCCTAAGGATTCTGGGATTGAGCCGCTCAGATTATTTTTTGATATGTTGAGAGAAATTAAACCCTCAAGGAGTCCCAATTCTGAAGGAATATTACCTGACAGCTTATTATGTGACAGATCTATGAACTTGTCTACTCTGATTATCTTCTGGTATTCTGGTATGGAGTTGCCCTTCCTTTTATCCAAACTGTTACTACTTCATCATTAACATTGACCATAACATATATCTTGGCCTTCATTTCATCCACGCCAAAATAGGAACCAATTTGTGAATATTCGGAATATTGTACATCAAAACTTTGTGAATTATTGACCATAGCATATAACTTGCTCACATCTCTGGAATACTTCCTGATAATTGATTACCAGGTAAATCTAGAATTTGAAGTTTTTCCATTCTAAACAGCTGGGGTGGAATTCTACCAGTAAACTTATTAGAAGCTAAGCTGAGAATTCTTAAATCTCTCAGCTTTTCAATCCAAATAGGAATGCTACCCTCAAATTTATTATTTCCCATATCAAATACTTGGAGATGCGTGCAATTCGTAATGGATGAAGGAATTGTACCTTGCAACTTGTTGCCAATGAGATTTAGTGTGCGAAGAGAAGTCAGATTCTCCAACTCCTCTGGAATCTTCCCTTGCAAAACATTTTGAGCCAATTTTAAAACTGATCAACCACCACACCTCCCAATACTTGCAGGAATCATACCAAACAACTTGTTCTTTGAAAAGTCCAAAACTGCATAATAATAAGATGAACTGAGACATATAGAACTTGGAATTTGTCCAGTCAGATTATTCCCTGACAAAGATAGAGAGGCTGATGTGCCAATTGTTGCAGGAATAGAGCCATTAAACCCATTATCTGAGAGATCTAATATGTCTGAAACAAAATCAAGATCAGGAAGAAAGCCATACAATCTATTCCCATGCAAGTCCACCACCGTAAAATTATGGGATATCTTGGGGGTAGACAACCTTCCAGTTGATTGTTTGAAAGATTGAGCCATTGAAGATTGGGAAGATCCCACAGCCACGAAGGAAGAAGTCCCGCAATGTTGTTATCTGAAAGATCTAGCCCTACCATCCGATATTGCTGGGACAAAAATGCAGGTGAGTCGCCTTCTATATTACAAGACCTCAATCCAAGGTAGTACAGGTGGACAAACTTAGGAACCCAGCTTGTAGAGATGTTAATAATAAACTGATTTGAAGAAAGTTCCAATTGTTCTAGGCGAGTTAGATTATCAAGTAGCTGAAGTGAAATGCTGCCGTTTAATCCGCT
Source organism: Sequoia sempervirens (assembly GCA_007258455.2). NCBI lineage: Eukaryota > Viridiplantae > Streptophyta > Pinopsida > Cupressales > Cupressaceae > Sequoia > Sequoia sempervirens. Next base: position 359,871,880 of record VDFB02000003.1, on the reverse strand, counting down.
GGAATAAAGTGACAATGTTTTTAAACTGGCAAGATTTGAAATGGAATTTGGAATTGTTCCTGACAGCTGGTTATGGTCTAGATAGAGGTGACTTAATCTTGGAAGTTGACACAGAGACGGAGGAATATGACCACTTAACCGGTTGTTACTAAGTTCCAGATATCTAAGGGACAAAAAGTTGCCAAAAGAGGATGGTATAGTGCCCTCCGAATTGTTATACGACAGATCCAAGGTCTCAAGGGATGAAAAGCCATGGTATACTGCCCTCCAAATTGTTATACCCCAGATGTAGATGTGATAAATGGGTGAGGTTTAAAAGATCTGGAATATTACCTGAGAGCCCACAAGAATACAGATCAATCTGGGTAAGATTGGCAAGATAACTAAGAGCCTCACCCCAGTGATCAGACGCCATTGTCAGGTTCACTCCATTCATTCCTAAGAATTCCAGGCTTTTTAAATTTCTGACCCATACATCAAACTTTCTACTAGTCAAGAAGCCATTATTTGAAATATCCAAATGACGCAGGCTTGACATATTTCCCATCTCTAGAGGGACTTCACCAGAAAATCCACCATTTAACAAGCTAAGGTATGTAAGTCTGTGTAGCTTTGAGAACTGAGGAGGAATAGAAATACCTTGAAAGTTATTCCCGCTGAGATCCAAATACTGTAGATGCTGCAGATCAAACAGCGATGGACGAAACTGGCTGTACCAATAGTAAGTATCATAATAAGGGTCATTACTTAAATCAAGGCGAATGACATGGGATGTATGATAATCACAGGCAACACCCTCCCACTCGCAACAGTTGAATCTCCGCCAAGAAGATAAGCTCCCTGGATAAAGATTGATACCAGCCTTCAAATCCTGTAAGTAACTTCTTTCATCTTGTAAACATGCTATTGAAAATGGGAAATGAATCATTATCCATATCAACAAAAATCCACAGCCCACAGACATGTTAAATGCAAGTGGATGCATTGAATTCCTATTGAGCAATTTACAATTTTTTACTAAACAATAAAGAAGGGAAGACATTTTTTTCCTTATTTTTGAACTGTTTAGAAGGCAAAGGAATCAGAGAGATATTGTGAGGAAAGCTCTGATAAATGAAGTCTTAGCAACTTTTGTAAGGCATGAATGACAACCTATACAGCTTTTATAATCGCATGACTGACAATTTTCGCGCAACACCAGCAACTCTTGTTCTTATTCTATACGTCTGTCTTGTTAGCTTATTCCACACGTATATATAGACTTTGTAAGACTAGGAGAGTCTTGTTTGTTTATTTAACACTTATACTGACTTTCTAAGACTAGAAAAAGTCCCGATAGCTTACACGTATATCAACTTTGCAAGATTAAAAAAGTCTCTTCATCTTATTTCACATGCATATCAACTTTGTAAGACTTGAAAAGTCATGTATACATTGTTTTTTTTTTTATAAAGAGAAGCGATTTAATATATTTTAATAAATTAATTTATTTTATATTTATATATTTTATTGTGAGAAGTATTTTAAAAAGGTAATTTAATGGTTTTTTTACAATTTTAAAAAATAAAAACTAGCAATTGCATCTTGGTGTCCAATGGGTACATCGAAGAAGTGTGGAAGTTCAATTAAAGAATATTTTGGTTTATTTTCTACATACATCTATGTAGTATACATGAGATCAATTGGTAGGCTATTTAGAAAATGATGTTTTTTGTGCAACAAAGGTCTCAATGGAGAAGTTATAGCTTCAAATAAAATATGCATCTACTTATAGGGATTCAAACATAGCTAAAACAAAAGCTCTGAATTAGGAAGGTAATAATGCTCCATTACCAATAGGCTCATGTTATGTTCTCAATAGGGAGAGAGGGAGAGAGAGGCAGATATGGGGATACAAAGATGGAGAGATTAGGAGGAAGAGAGAAAAAATAGAGAGGTAAGGAGAAAGATATTAGGAAGAAGTTAGAGATGGAGATGGAGATAGAAATGGAGGAGAGGGATAGGGAGAGAAGGAGAGGGAGAGATAAAGAAAGCGTACAAAATGATAGATATAGATGGAAGAGATAAATATATAGAGAGGGGGAGAGGGGGAGAGAAGGAGAGAAGGAGAGATGGATAGATAGAAATATAAAGATAGAGATAGAAAATGATATATAGAGAGGGTTAGAGAGAGGGAAAGATATAGGGGTAGAGAGAGATGGATAGATAATGAGATAGAGATAAAGGGAGATATGTAAGAATTTAAATATGGAGAGATAGAGCTATAGATAGGGAGAGAGAAACAAGGAGCCACTGTCACCACCCTCACTCCACCCCCATATCCCCATCTCCATACGCATGGTGATGAGAACCATGAGACCCATTCACATTCTATTTTATGCCTTTTTCATATTCCTTCATAACCATTCTCATATTCCATTTTCATATCATAAATATCATTTTTGCATCCTTTTGTTGCATATGATTAAATATAAATGAGTGATATTTAATATAGTTTTTAGATAAAATAATTATTGGATTGTATTTACTAACAAGAATTGTCATTCCAGCCTTGGTTTCAACATATCAACAAAGATGGAACATGTAGACTTCTTATCACTCGTGGATGCACTTGTTAGCTAATTATTAATGGTTGATAAATAATTTTTAATATTCTCTTAAGATATATTTTAGTCCCTTATTATAATAAATCCATCTATGACTAAATAAAATATTTGTTGGTCATATATAAATTTTTATTATACTAATGGCCATAAGTTAAATGCAATAATGGCCATAGGCCAAAATAAACAACTTTTCATATTATCTCGTTGTTATAACCATAGTCCAAATAAGTCAGTTTGTTGGTTGTAGACCTATATTTATGGTCAATTGATTGTGATCCATGAGTTGTAAATGGTGCATAAATATTTGAAGAAAAAGGGGCATGAGAAAAATTAACACGAGAAATAGGAGGAAGGGTGTGAGAATAGGGAATAGATTATAAATTTGTTACACACTGTGTTTATGCCTAGTCCATTATATAAGGCAATATAATAGTTATGCGTAAACAGAGATGTGGAGAGTATTCTAATGTCATACAAACCTTAATGTTTACATTCAAAGTTTGAAACAAGTAAAACTACTCTATTTGTAATACAATCAAATCTTTCAAATACGTATCGTTGTCCTGTATTTCTAGGGATTTATTAAACCGTTTGGCCCTCATATTTCTATGGGCACAAAGGTTGTTAAAATGACTACCTAGAAAATGATATATGATGCTTAATATGCAAGCTAAGATGATTTCTATGTGCAAATGTGTGCTGAAAGGATTAGTGGTATGGTTCTAAATGAAACAAGATGATGGAATTGATGATGAATACAATGATAAACAAAGGATGATGTTGATGATAAATGAACAAGTGGAGATAGTGAGATGATATGAAACTACTGGTAGACTATCCATGATTATGCATCTTGTCAAATGCAAACATAAAACAAACTAACAAAATGTAACTTCTATGATGCAATGGGATGATAAAATATAACTATGAAGCAATTAATTAATCTAAGATGAGAGTGCAAGTAACACATGATATGAGAAACTAAGTATAAGACTCATAAGCTCTAAGCTCCTAAGATATAAACATAGTAACTTTACTCAAATTGTGGATGATAAATGATAAGGAAAGGGGGTGTATTTATAGGGTTTCTCAAGCATTTTGTGGGGTGGCACCTATCAACGGTCTAGATTTGAAGGAGAAATAATAGATGGTGGAGATGAAAGGAATCAGGATGTTGTCCCCTTGACCAAAGACAACATGCCATGTGTGTGGAGAGAATCCTTTGACCAATTGGAAACATGCCAAATGTATGGGATTCCCAAGTATGTGAAACAAAGACCATGTGGTCCAAATTTGTTGAAAGTGTGGGTGAATAAAGACATGCTTTTTCTCATTGGTGGAAGTGTGTGA
>VDFB02000003.1:359810437-359867824 GCA_007258455.2 Sequoia sempervirens | reverse complement strand
TCTGATTTTGTAGAACCCTAAAATCTGGAAGCTTCTAAGCTTGGTAAAAAGGGGTTCAGATGGGTATTTCAGTATGATGAAAAACACGATTATTCGCAAGATTGTAATAGGGTTTTTCACTGGATAATAAAAGTATTGGATGGCTGCGGTTTGGTGGATGTAGCCCAGATTGGGTGAACCATGTTAAATTCTATGTTATGATTTATTCTGTGAATGTTTTAGTTTCTCTGTTTTTATATTAAATCTGTATTTAATTTTTAGATCTGCCATCTCTAACCCTAACATATACCCTACACATACCTATTATATTGCCACTTTTTGGCCCATCATGATCCTACACATACCTAGGTAGGAGTCCATCTTAGCATACCAAGCACTAGGAGCTTGTTTGAGGCCATAAAGAGATTTCCTAAGTTTACAAACTAAGGAAAAATCCTAAACAAAATCTGGTGGTTGTTCCATGTAGATTTCCTCCCTAAGGTCTTCGTGAATAAAATCACTTTTCACATCAATTTGATGTACATTCCATCCATGTGATGGGGCTATAGCAAGTGTGAGTTTGATGGAATTCATCTTAGCAACTGGTGCAAAGGTTTCTGCATAGTCAATGCCTACAACTTGTGAAAAACTTTTGGCTACCAATTGCACTTTGAACTTATTAACTGACCCATCTAGTGCAAATTTTGTTTGATATATCCACCTACATTGAACTATCTTCCTTCCCTTAGAAAGTGAAGTCAAATCCCAAGTGTGATTTCTAATCAAGGAATCATATTCCTCATCCATAGTAGTATCCCACTATGGTATGCCTGATGCCTCTCTGAATGTCTATGGATTAGAAATTGAAGCAAAGAAGGCATGTGTCCCCCTCTGAAAATCCACTTGAATTAGTCTATCATCTACTAAATCTAGTACCCATGTATCTATCCTATATATAGTGTAAGATGTGGGTGAGTCTAGTGCAAATATATCAACTTCTAATGAAATCCCTAAACTAGATGAAGATGAACCCTAATCACTCTAAGAACTAGAAGGATATATTATAGTAGGAATCTATTGAGAATGATCTGAAGAGTCCACAATATGTTGAGAAGTTTCAAGTATAGTTTCAAGAGACATTTCTTGAAAATTAACACTTCTCTCAATAAACAACTCATGTGTGGTAGGGTGTAGTAGGCGATAGCCTTTTACACCATTTGGATATCCCACAAAGATGCAAGGTTTGGATTGCAAGTCCATAGCTTTGCGTTGTTCTTTTGGAATGAATGCCATGGCATGATAGCCAAAAACTTTGAAAGGATCAACTACTAGTTTCCATCCTTTCCAAGCTTTAAGGGAGTGATAACCTTTAAGGCTTTATGTGGAGCTCTATTTTGTATGTAACATGCACAACTGATTGCTTCTGCCCAATATGATGGTGTGAGACCCTTAGAGTGAATCATGCAATTAGCCATCTCTTTTAAAGATCTATTTTTCTGTTTTGCAACACAATTTTGTTGTGGGGTATAAGGAATTGTGCACTACAGATTTATGCCCTCTAATATACAAAACTGCTAAAAACTATTGTTAACATATTCTCTCCCATTATCTGTTTGAAGAACCTTGATGAATTTCCTTGATTTTTTTTGACAAGAGCTTTGTGTTGGTAAGAGAAACAGCAAATATTTTCAGGTGTTGTCATTGATGGCAACCCTAGTCCATGATTGGATCTGCACATCATCATTTGCTCCTATTGACAAACAGATTGAGGACAGTCAGGAAGAACAGAGCATCCCAAATTTTTGTGTTCTTTGATTCTCATGCAGATTTTCTATTGTTATTTTGAGTTGTGGATCTTATGGGAGGTCAATTAATGTATTTATTGTGTTATCTAGAAATCTTAGTGCCTCATACCAAGTTATGTGTTAAAAGTATGGAGATCTGGTTGGATATCTTTCTGTTCATCTGTGTTTTGTGGTCGACTCGATTGGTATATTGTGTTGACATTTAAGGAATGTTTATTTGAATGTTTTTTGTGCTTGAACATTTTGTTTTGGGTCCAAGATAAGTTGTGGATGACCATTGTGGATGCGCATTAAATATTAATTATGTTCAATCTGACAGTTGTGAATATTTTTATGTTTTATTGAGGCCGACTTGTTGCGACTAAATTCTTAGTTGTGGATATATACAAATGATCAATTATATCATTTTGAGAGTGCATAAGAATGTTGATATGTGTTTCGATTATCAAAAGGGTGATTAAGCGATTATGCATAGTTTCACTTGTGCATTAAATATTTTGTAGTGCGAGTTTGTGTAGAGTAGAGAAAAATTGCATAATCAGTCAGAAGGACAGAAGATCGACTACTGAGCTTAACTAGAACTGTAATTAAGAATACGTAGATACTATTCTCTCAGTTCATTCTCTTGGATCTAATTGTAATCAATGTAAAGTAGTGAGCCTTTCTATTTTGAGCAGTGAGGTCTAGGCAGTGTGCCTAAATGCAAGTGCATTCCTTTTTGTAATCTTTTTTGAGTATACTCATATTATATTGTGGATTGGCCATCCACCATGGATTTTCCCTTAACATGGCTTCCCCGTAAAAATCTTTGTGTTATGGTGTTGTGGTTGTTTTTTTTCTATTTATGCATATATCTTTTGGTTGAATGCTTTAAGTGGGTTAAAGATCATAATATTAAATTCAATTTTTTCCACAACACTGATTCACCCCCCCTCTCAGTGTTGCTTGTTTCCAACACTTTGAAATCTTGGAAAGATTCAAACACTTCTAATTTTTGCCTAAGAAAGTAGACCCATGTAAAACGTGAGAAATCATCAATGAAGGTGAGAACATAACTAGCCTTTGTAAAAGATGGATGGGGAAAATCCCCTAAAACATCACTATGAACAAGTTCTAAAAATTGTGTTTCCCTCCATGATTTACCTTTATCAAAATTTTCTTCTGGATGCTTTCCAAGTGTACAACCCTCACAAATCCCTTTATAAAATTTAACCTTAGGTAATCCCTTAACCATATTTTATTGACATAGTTGTTCAAGATAGCGGTAGCTAAGATGGCCAAACCACAGATGCCATAGTTTGCTAACTTCATCTGAATGAGTTAGTAGTGCTTTTGGAGAAAAATCTATGGCAAAATTAGAGAAGGCATATAATTTGGATTGGTGATTTTCCTCTCCTATTGCTACCAAATTGTTGTTTTTCAATTCTCTTATCTCAAATGAATCTAGAGAGAACTATACTCTCATTCCCTTCCCTAAATGAGTTATTTGATACATTGAAAGGAGATTAGTTAAGAGTGAAGGTACACTTAGAACATTGGCAAATGTTCCTCCTTCAACTTCAATAGACCCTCTCCCTTTTACCAATGTTGGAGTATCATAACCTAAGGTGATTGTGGACATAATTGATGGTTCTAAGGATGAAAAGAAAACTTGTGAATAACCCATATGGTGTGAAGTGCCAAAGTATAGAATCCATGATGGAGATAAAGATGCTTTAGCAACTAATGCTTTTCCCTTTGATTTCTCTTTTTCCTTAGTATTATCTTGATTTGATGAAGATGCCTTGATAGAATCAGGTAGCCCTTATTAGAGTAAAGGTTTTAACTTAATTATGTTAATTAAGTTTCCTTTATTCCTCTCTTAATATTTTACTTTAGTTTGCATATTTTGACATTTAATAATTATATTAATTATTAAATGTCTACCTATTAGGGTTTCTTTAGGGTTGCACAATCTTCTTTTATAAGGATTGATCATTTTATTTTATCCCTCTTTCTAATTAATACATTTTCAGCTTGCAGAGCACTCTTGCTCTTTTGTCTCCATCTCTTCCTTTCTATGATAGGTTATTTGCATGCAGGTGATCTTCGAGGTCTGTGAAGTTGGCTTTCTCAACTTCTACATGGTATCAGAGCTCTAGACCTGCTGGTTCCTATTCGTGTTTTGAAGGATTTATGGAGATTTGAGGGTTTAGGTTTTTCCTTTTTGATCTAGGGAATACTCTTTTTATGGGAGTGTTTTGAGCCCAAATGGACCTCCCCATTGCCTCTCCAGTGGCTCAAAACCTTAGGAATGATTGTAAACTCGCATATATTTGGTCCAGCTGATTTCAGAGGCAAAAAAAAAAGTTACTTGTACGCCCCTATATGTTGTTTGCATGCGGATCGAGGTATTTAAAAAAAAATCATTAAAAAATAAAAATTATTATTTTTCCTTTATGATTTTTTTTTTAAAAAAATGAAAAAAATATCACAAAGCCCTCTTTTTGGGCGCATGCAGTTTTTTCAGTTTAAATCAAAACAATTTTTTAAAAATTTGGGATGGTACCCAAGGGTATCGTTTCCTACCATTATGGTAGGTGGTGGCCCCTTGGGCCCTGCCCCTTGCTACAGTCAGTACCGCATGGGGTACCCCATGCGGGCCTCTGCTGTATTTTTTTATTAATTTTTTTAACAAAAAAAAAATTAACTTTGTAAAAAAAAAATTTGTTGGTTTTTTATATTAAAAACATTTTTTCCAAAATAAGCCTAGTTGTGAAAATGCGGCGACGACCATTTGGCCATGAATTTTAAGTTCGGATTTTTGTTGTGACGGTTGTTTGACCGTCAAATTTAATGTCGCACTAGTTTTTTCCCCTTTGGAGTTGTTTTCTTCCAGAGGCCATAACTTGGGCATATGATATTGTTTTTTGGCAAATGAGATATCATTGGAAAGGTGGTTCCACCAAATTTCTAGTGGTGTGGGTCTCATTGCTTTACTTTTTTGTTGGTACATTATAGAGTCAGTTAAAGTCAAAGGAGTTGTTCTCAGTCCCGAGCTCATAACTTTTGACCAATTTCTTCATCTTTCGCAATCTCAGTAGCGTTGGAACCATCCTTCATAGCTCTTCAGTTCCATCTATTCAATTTTTCCATATTTTACTCTAGGTATATTTTATTCATTTTTTTGTGTTTTTACACTCTGGTGAATTACCTGGACATATTAGCTCATGGAACTTCTCATTTGCATGGGATGCTTCATTTTTTGTTGTTCTTCATGTATTTATAGTTTTTGTCCTTTATGGCCATTTTGAGCATCATTTGTAAGCAATCTTCTATGTAGATGCACTGAAATAAAGTGCCTCACTATTGTACATGTATTTTGGGATTTTGCACACGAGGTTGTGCCATATTTTGTACTCGCACTCTATTATAAAGTTCCATGGGGGGGTTGTGTAGTTCCTTTGTTTTTTCCATCATGCCTTCATCTGGTGAGTGTCCCTCCATGGCAACAGTGGATCCATATGATTCCAGCCTCATGCATGTGTGCTTTGTTTTGCACACCACTTTTTTAGTTGCAAGTTCTTTCTTGTGCACTTTCAGATGTTGTTTCTTCTCCTTCATGCACTACTAGGTGTTACATAGCATTTTAGTGGATCTGTCAGGCTCTCCCAGTCAACATTAAGGGGGGGTAATATACTATTCGTGCTAATGCTTCCTTGGTTTTGCCTTGGAAGGAATCTTCTATTCTCAATTGATTAGTGTTATTTAGACTATTGGCACCTATATTTTTGACTTTCATCAGTTGAGTAGTGTCATTGGGTTCACTCGCATAGATTCATGTTCCATCTATATCTTCATTCTAGGTGTTTTCCTTTGTTTGCCATTTGATTTGAGTAGTGTCATTTGGGGCACTCATGCAGTTTGTTGTCTTCTTGATCTTGATCATCCTATCTTCAGAGGAGGTTCTTCAACACCATAGCAGTCATCTTTTGATAGTTTTTTGCAACTTCTTTTGCTTCACTGATGTTCTTCATGTCTTTCATCTCTTTTTGGAGTAGAGTTTTTCCCATGAGGTTTTCTCTATTTCTCCACTTTACAGAGATTTGGTTGTATTTGGGTACGTGATTAGGTCTAGTTGTCAGGACCCTTGTTTGATTTCATACACTGTAGTTACCTTTTCTTTCTTGCACATGTTTGTAGTTGTACTCTTTCCCATCTTAATGGGGGTGCTATAGTAAAGGTTTTAACTTAATTATGTTAATTAAGTTACCTTTATTCCTCTCTTAAGATTTTACTTTAGTTTGCATATTGTGATATTTAATAATTATATTAATTATTAAATGTCTACCTATTAGGGTTTCTTTAGGGTTACACAATCTCCTTTTATAAGGATTGATCATTGTATTTTATCCCTCTCTCTAATTAATACATTTTCAGCTTGCAGAGCACCCTTGCTTTTTTGTCTCCATCTCTTCCTTTCTGTGATAGGTTATTTGCATGCAAGTGATCTTTGGGGTTTGTGAAGTTGGCTTTCTCAACTTCTACAACCCTATATTATTCTTTTTGAGAATTTTTTGTAGAACTTCAATTTTTGTCTTCATGTAGTGATGTTCATCATGTCCAAGATTTTTACAAAAGGTGCATGCAACTCTCTTTTTACCTTGAGAGTCCTTTTTGGAGTTATTTTTTTCTTTCATTCTTAACTTACTTGTCCTTTGTAGTGTTCTTCTTCTCCCCTTTTGAAGTTTTATGGGTTTCATTCCCTGCAAGTAGGTGAGGTCATAAATGAAGTTATCAAGTGTGGGAATTGACCTCAGGCTCCAAGAGCCCTTTTAGTAGAGTAGAAAGTTGATACAAACAAAAAAAATTATTGACCTAGCTTGGATATTACAAAAAGGATTAATTGATCCTCTTTCTTGACAATTCCACAATCTTTTAAGTGCAACTTCAAGGATTTAAACTTAGTGAAAAAGTCTTGTAAAGTTGAAAAATTCCTAGTACTAAGACCTAAGAGTTGATTTTCCAACTCGTGGCTTCTAATTTCATCTATTTTCCCAAATAGTTTTTCAAGACCTTCCCAAACTTGGTTGGGTGTTTTCAAGTTCTCAACATGGAACAACAAATCAGGAGATAAATTTAGACATAAAAATCCAAATGCTTGATCACACTTATTGAAAAAAAAATTGTTTGTCTTTAGCTGCATTAGGTTCTTTCTCTGTTCCCATAGTTACCCTATATAAGCCTTTGTTCTTAAGTACAAGAATTACTTTCATCTTCCAATCATGATAATTGAAAGGTGTTAAGGGCACTATAATAACATTAAATTCCATACTGCTTTGACTAAGATAGTTGTTTGTAGAAATGTGGAAAAAAAGAAGTTAGAAATACGTGCAAAAGTGAAAAATCATAATATACACAAGAACTTCTAGAGGAAGTGTGAAAAAAGAACCACACACAACACCCCCCTTCATTTATTTTTTTCCCCCAATTTGGCACTTTATAGAAGAATTGCTTGAAACTAACCCAAAAAGACACAAACATGCACTTTATAGGAAGAGTGCAATTTTTGTGCTTTTTGAATTCATGGTGAAAAGAAAGATATATAGATATATACTTTTTCATGAAAAACCCAAATGCAAGCTATGATGCAAAAAGTAGGACAATATTTGAGTTTTTCACCATTTACAAATGGATCCTCCTTGGAACAATAATTTTAGATTTTTAGAAAATAATTACTTGCAATAGAAATAAGAAAAGAGAGGGAAAAATTGGAGAAATTATGCCCCCAATTATGACCATGGGCGGAATTTTTAAGCTCCTTTATACCAGAAAGAACAAGGGAATTTTTATGCAAAAAAATGCCCTGCATCCAAGAAATTTTCCAATGCAACACAACATAGATTTGATCTGAAAGTAGGGGCTTTAAAAAAGAAAAAGCTCCTAAACCATGCCTCCTTGCCTTTCACCAAATAGCACAACCGACAACATGAATAGTGCAATAATTTTAAAAGCAGAAAAAATAAGATTGAGTTTGGAACGATTTGTAGAGATATCACACTGGCTTTTGTACAACAATGAAAGGGTTAGATGTTGCATGGGTGAAGAAAAAAACTTCTTCATGGAAAATGGACTTTTGCATATACTTTATATTTGATATTGTAAGACTATGGTAAGTATTTGGTATTATGAATATATTTAGATGTATCTTTTCTATAAGTTTTGGGTTTATAATTGTTAAAACATGAAATTTTTTACAATCTAAGATTAGAACAATAATAAGGAATATAATTTTACTTTTAAAAAATATTGAAAAAATAACAATATTGCAATATAGTTTTAAAAAATGTAAAAAATAAATAATTAATATTACAAATAATATTAAATATATACATTTCAATAGATTAATTTCCTTTACTTTGTGACATGTTTTATAATTCTATGAATTAATTTCAAAAGCTTTCAAATATGAAAAATCTCAATTGCTTACTTTTCATACTCATTTTCAAATAAAATAAAAATGATTTGTTTTTACAACACACTACAATAAAAAATACACCAACATAAATATGAGCGACAATGCAAAACTTAAGTACACATTTGGATTCACCATTCCAGATGATAATAGATAAAGTTATCCATGCAAGAAAAGCATATATATCTCCATCTGACATGGAAGCACAACACTGCAATCACAATAGAAAATCCAACTTCGTAACTTAATCCCACTCCCATCGCCCACCATTGATCCATTACAATATCTCCATAACCATCTGCATCTACATCTCCATCTTCACCAACTGTATCACTGTGCATCTCTTTGCTTTCCAAACAAGAGTTTAGTGTCTTGTTTTCAAGTTGAGGTCCATGTAGATTGCGATTTCCTAGAAAAGAAGAAGCCTCAGAGGTTGAAAACTGCTTCCCTTGTGGTATCAACCCAAAAAGCATGTTGTCTGAAAGAGTCAACACAGCAAGGAATGTGAGATTTAAGAGTTGGGAAGGAATCCTTCTTGACAACTTATTTTCTGAAAGATTGAGAGATTCTAGGTAAGCCAAGGCTCCTAAGGATTCTGGGATTGAGCCGCTCAGATTATTTTTTGATATGTTGAGAGAAATTAAACCCTCAAGGAGTCCCAATTCTGAAGGAATATTACCTGACAGCTTATTATGTGACAGATCTATGAACTTGTCTACTCTGATTATCTTCTGGTATTCTGGTATGGAGTTGCCCTTCCTTTTATCCAAACTGTTACTACTTCATCATTAACATTGACCATAACATATATCTTGGCCTTCATTTCATCCACGCCAAAATAGGAACCAATTTGTGAATATTCGGAATATTGTACATCAAAACTTTGTGAATTATTGACCATAGCATATAACTTGCTCACATCTCTGGAATACTTCCTGATAATTGATTACCAGGTAAATCTAGAATTTGAAGTTTTTCCATTCTAAACAGCTGGGGTGGAATTCTACCAGTAAACTTATTAGAAGCTAAGCTGAGAATTCTTAAATCTCTCAGCTTTTCAATCCAAATAGGAATGCTACCCTCAAATTTATTATTTCCCATATCAAATACTTGGAGATGCGTGCAATTCGTAATGGATGAAGGAATTGTACCTTGCAACTTGTTGCCAATGAGATTTAGTGTGCGAAGAGAAGTCAGATTCTCCAACTCCTCTGGAATCTTCCCTTGCAAAACATTTTGAGCCAATTTTAAAACTGATCAACCACCACACCTCCCAATACTTGCAGGAATCATACCAAACAACTTGTTCTTTGAAAAGTCCAAAACTGCATAATAATAAGATGAACTGAGACATATAGAACTTGGAATTTGTCCAGTCAGATTATTCCCTGACAAAGATAGAGAGGCTGATGTGCCAATTGTTGCAGGAATAGAGCCATTAAACCCATTATCTGAGAGATCTAATATGTCTGAAACAAAATCAAGATCAGGAAGAAAGCCATACAATCTATTCCCATGCAAGTCCACCACCGTAAAATTATGGGATATCTTGGGGGTAGACAACCTTCCAGTTGATTGTTTGAAAGATTGAGCCATTGAAGATTGGGAAGATCCCACAGCCACGAAGGAAGAAGTCCCGCAATGTTGTTATCTGAAAGATCTAGCCCTACCATCCGATATTGCTGGGACAAAAATGCAGGTGAGTCGCCTTCTATATTACAAGACCTCAATCCAAGGTAGTACAGGTGGACAAACTTAGGAACCCAGCTTGTAGAGATGTTAATAATAAACTGATTTGAAGAAAGTTCCAATTGTTCTAGGCGAGTTAGATTATCAAGTAGCTGAAGTGAAATGCTGCCGTTTAATCCGCTGGAATAAAGTGACAATGTTTTTAAACTGGCAAGATTTGAAATGGAATTTGGAATTGTTCCTGACAGCTGGTTATGGTCTAGATAGAGGTGACTTAATCTTGGAAGTTGACACAGAGACGGAGGAATATGACCACTTAACCGGTTGTTACTAAGTTCCAGATATCTAAGGGACAAAAAGTTGCCAAAAGAGGATGGTATAGTGCCCTCCGAATTGTTATACGACAGATCCAAGGTCTCAAGGGATGAAAAGCCATGGTATACTGCCCTCCAAATTGTTATACCCCAGATGTAGATGTGATAAATGGGTGAGGTTTAAAAGATCTGGAATATTACCTGAGAGCCCACAAGAATACAGATCAATCTGGGTAAGATTGGCAAGATAACTAAGAGCCTCACCCCAGTGATCAGACGCCATTGTCAGGTTCACTCCATTCATTCCTAAGAATTCCAGGCTTTTTAAATTTCTGACCCATACATCAAACTTTCTACTAGTCAAGAAGCCATTATTTGAAATATCCAAATGACGCAGGCTTGACATATTTCCCATCTCTAGAGGGACTTCACCAGAAAATCCACCATTTAACAAGCTAAGGTATGTAAGTCTGTGTAGCTTTGAGAACTGAGGAGGAATAGAAATACCTTGAAAGTTATTCCCGCTGAGATCCAAATACTGTAGATGCTGCAGATCAAACAGCGATGGACGAAACTGGCTGTACCAATAGTAAGTATCATAATAAGGGTCATTACTTAAATCAAGGCGAATGACATGGGATGTATGATAATCACAGGCAACACCCTCCCACTCGCAACAGTTGAATCTCCGCCAAGAAGATAAGCTCCCTGGATAAAGATTGATACCAGCCTTCAAATCCTGTAAGTAACTTCTTTCATCTTGTAAACATGCTATTGAAAATGGGAAATGAATCATTATCCATATCAACAAAAATCCACAGCCCACAGACATGTTAAATGCAAGTGGATGCATTGAATTCCTATTGAGCAATTTACAATTTTTTACTAAACAATAAAGAAGGGAAGACATTTTTTTCCTTATTTTTGAACTGTTTAGAAGGCAAAGGAATCAGAGAGATATTGTGAGGAAAGCTCTGATAAATGAAGTCTTAGCAACTTTTGTAAGGCATGAATGACAACCTATACAGCTTTTATAATCGCATGACTGACAATTTTCGCGCAACACCAGCAACTCTTGTTCTTATTCTATACGTCTGTCTTGTTAGCTTATTCCACACGTATATATAGACTTTGTAAGACTAGGAGAGTCTTGTTTGTTTATTTAACACTTATACTGACTTTCTAAGACTAGAAAAAGTCCCGATAGCTTACACGTATATCAACTTTGCAAGATTAAAAAAGTCTCTTCATCTTATTTCACATGCATATCAACTTTGTAAGACTTGAAAAGTCATGTATACATTGTTTTTTTTTTTATAAAGAGAAGCGATTTAATATATTTTAATAAATTAATTTATTTTATATTTATATATTTTATTGTGAGAAGTATTTTAAAAAGGTAATTTAATGGTTTTTTTACAATTTTAAAAAATAAAAACTAGCAATTGCATCTTGGTGTCCAATGGGTACATCGAAGAAGTGTGGAAGTTCAATTAAAGAATATTTTGGTTTATTTTCTACATACATCTATGTAGTATACATGAGATCAATTGGTAGGCTATTTAGAAAATGATGTTTTTTGTGCAACAAAGGTCTCAATGGAGAAGTTATAGCTTCAAATAAAATATGCATCTACTTATAGGGATTCAAACATAGCTAAAACAAAAGCTCTGAATTAGGAAGGTAATAATGCTCCATTACCAATAGGCTCATGTTATGTTCTCAATAGGGAGAGAGGGAGAGAGAGGCAGATATGGGGATACAAAGATGGAGAGATTAGGAGGAAGAGAGAAAAAATAGAGAGGTAAGGAGAAAGATATTAGGAAGAAGTTAGAGATGGAGATGGAGATAGAAATGGAGGAGAGGGATAGGGAGAGAAGGAGAGGGAGAGATAAAGAAAGCGTACAAAATGATAGATATAGATGGAAGAGATAAATATATAGAGAGGGGGAGAGGGGGAGAGAAGGAGAGAAGGAGAGATGGATAGATAGAAATATAAAGATAGAGATAGAAAATGATATATAGAGAGGGTTAGAGAGAGGGAAAGATATAGGGGTAGAGAGAGATGGATAGATAATGAGATAGAGATAAAGGGAGATATGTAAGAATTTAAATATGGAGAGATAGAGCTATAGATAGGGAGAGAGAAACAAGGAGCCACTGTCACCACCCTCACTCCACCCCCATATCCCCATCTCCATACGCATGGTGATGAGAACCATGAGACCCATTCACATTCTATTTTATGCCTTTTTCATATTCCTTCATAACCATTCTCATATTCCATTTTCATATCATAAATATCATTTTTGCATCCTTTTGTTGCATATGATTAAATATAAATGAGTGATATTTAATATAGTTTTTAGATAAAATAATTATTGGATTGTATTTACTAACAAGAATTGTCATTCCAGCCTTGGTTTCAACATATCAACAAAGATGGAACATGTAGACTTCTTATCACTCGTGGATGCACTTGTTAGCTAATTATTAATGGTTGATAAATAATTTTTAATATTCTCTTAAGATATATTTTAGTCCCTTATTATAATAAATCCATCTATGACTAAATAAAATATTTGTTGGTCATATATAAATTTTTATTATACTAATGGCCATAAGTTAAATGCAATAATGGCCATAGGCCAAAATAAACAACTTTTCATATTATCTCGTTGTTATAACCATAGTCCAAATAAGTCAGTTTGTTGGTTGTAGACCTATATTTATGGTCAATTGATTGTGATCCATGAGTTGTAAATGGTGCATAAATATTTGAAGAAAAAGGGGCATGAGAAAAATTAACACGAGAAATAGGAGGAAGGGTGTGAGAATAGGGAATAGATTATAAATTTGTTACACACTGTGTTTATGCCTAGTCCATTATATAAGGCAATATAATAACAGTAAAGAGAGGTGGAAGAAAATGTAGTCGAGTACAAGAAAAGTACATAAGAGAATATTACATGAAGCAAAAGATGTAATATCATAGAATTTATAATATATGCAGTGTGATTTGAGGAGTATTTAGTAACAAAGCTTTTAGCCACCATATGGAAGAAGAGGAGGTCTCTCTAATGAAATTTGTCACTATTTTTAATTTGTTATGTGTGTTTTATTTAAAATTTCATAGTTTGGTTTTCATATTAAAATATGTGAGCAACAAGAATATAATTATATTATTGTTAATTATTGAGCTACTTTATTTACATGTTTTCAACTTAGTTTTCATATTTTAATTTTGTAATATTGTAGTTTTATAAATCAATAAAGTTATTGTATTAGTTTCAATGATTTTTTTTTAGTTGCATCTCATCCACACTCACTACCTATGACCCTTACACATATAGCCACTACACCTTTTACAAGTTTGTGCTCTAGATTGACACGTAGACCAAACTTAATTTAGTTATTAATAATTAGATCTTTCTCTTTATCTACCCTAATTTTTGATGGAGTAGGCTTCTAGGAATGTATGCAAACCAAAGCAACACCTTCAAAAAAGAGAAGCAACACAAATAGGCTATTTCACTACAAGTGAAAACAATTGAATTAAGATGAAAAAGTATAGTACAAAGCTTGCCTTATAAAGGCACGAGAAGGTTAGTTCGGGGAAGGTAACTGAAATAAAAATAATTAAAATATAGTTACAAACTATTAAATGCATAACCACCAATAATTAATATTGGTGTGCCTAGGTTAACTTAAGAGAATGTGAACACTAAAAATCCATTCACACTAATACCCCCCCTTAAGTGAAACTTAGGGAAATTAAAAAATACAAAATGAGATGCAAGATGGGTCCTGATAACAAGGTCATGTTAGGTACCCATGCACAACTACAAAGCAAAAAAAAATCTCTCACAACTGAAGAAAAGGAGAAAAACCATGTGGGAAAAAACTCCTCTCCAAAAGAGAGAAAATAAAAAGAAAAAGAAAAAGAAGGAAGGAGGACTCATCAAGATCCCCCAAGGACAACTTCCTTAACCCCAAGTATTGATCTCATCAAAAGATAGTGAGGAGATGCCAAAGGTTTAGTGAATATTTCTACAACCTGTTGCTCTGTAGGAAAATACTCCAAACTCAAAACACCCTCTTGAATGAGCTGCCGAATGAAGTGCATGTGGATCTCAATATTCTTAGTACACTACTATTCCACTGGGTTGCAAGAAATATGTATAGCACTATGATTATCACACCAAAGTGTAGTGGGATGATTAGTAGGAAATTCAAGCTTAGCCATCAACTATTGAAGCCACAAAACCTCCTACCTAGCCAAAACAACACACCTTGATACTTAGTCTCAGTCAATGATAATGCAATAGTAGTTTGCTTCTTACAAGACCATGCAATCAAACCAAAACCAAGACAAAAGACAAAGCCAAAAGTGGACCCGTGATCATCAACATCACCAACCCAATCTAAGTTAGTGAATCCCACAATTTGAGTAGCACTAGATGTGCAATGAATGCCAAACTACGTAATTCCATGAACATAACGCAAGATATGTTTGCATACCTTCTAATGACTCTCATGAGGATCTTGAGAGAAATACAAGACAAGACCAACTACAAAGGAAATATCAGGATGGCTATGTGTCAAGTACTAAATATTTCCAACCAACTATCGATACAATGTAGTCGATCCACTAATGGAGTACTAAAACTAGAAGAAAAGACAACACTTGGCTGAAAAGGAGTAGCATCTAACTTGCAATCCACCATTCCAAATCTTTGAAGCTCCTAGTGATAATTAGTCATGGCAGGAGAACTCTTGGTGAGAATCAAGTCATCCACATAGAGAACAAGAATGAGAAGATCCCCTCCATGCCTTTGAATGTAAATTGTAGGATCAAAGTGACATCTAGTGAATCTAGAAGCAAGCAAAAAACTATCCATCCTCTCATACCAAGCTTGTGTTGGAATATGTTGTCATTGATGTCAAAAGGGGATCAAAGGAGAAGTGTGCTAATCCTATGTAGAAATGCATATAGTTGTCAATGATGTCATAAGTGCAAATCAAGCAAAGGATTTTGTTGGCATGACAATAGAAGATGGATGAGAGAGAAGTGGATCTGATGGTGAATTGAGTGGTAGATTCATTATGGGTTTTTTGAGTGCTTTCTAAAAAGGTATTATGTAGGCTTAGAGGATATATATCATGCCCAAAAATGAATTATATTCGCTTTCAAGTGTTTTAGGGTTTATTAGTTAAACCCTAGGTTGTTTGCAACATCTAGGGGGGATCTTTGATTTGCATCATTTCCAAGGATTCTCAAATCCTTTTTGTTACTACTTGCCAAGGTGATGGGAGCATTTCTGGCTATATATACTCCTCTTTGTTTTAGAGGAAGGGTTCCAGGATTTTGCAGAAAGAACATAGATTAAGAAAAGGCACCAGGCCTTTGTTATTATTTTTTAATTACTGCAAAAATACTCATAGACTATTCCAATCATTCAACCTTTTTGCTCTTATTATGATATTTGATTAACTTTAGACTGTGCTACTATTGTTGGATGATTCATTCCCAAAACTTCTATAAAGTATTGAATGTAAGTTTGTTGTCTTAGATCATGTCTTGTGACTCTTCTTGTCAGTAAATATGTGTGTAAAGTTATTTTATGTCAATGAATGAATTATTTATACTTTAATATTTAGTTCATGCATTTCTGTAACATTGCAAATTATTGGTCGGGCCCCTGGATCTATGATTTATCATGCCTATTATCTATGTTTTGACGCATTGCCTTAAGTTAGATTTTATTTTTATATGTTTATTTCCTTTTCCCTTTCCAAACCTAAATTACAAAATAAGTCAACTTCTTTAAAATCCAGAGGTCACTTAGTTTAACGCAATAGGTCCACCATAAACTGAGTTTCCCATAAAAGGGTTGTTACCTTGCCAAGTTTTGGCATCAACACAAACCAAGGGCCTTAGGCCTATAAAAGCAATTTCTAATTTCAAGTCCCCACTCTAAGGTACCATTGTGACCTAGACTACCCAGATCTGGCTAAAACTTCAATCACAGGTGCATTAGTTTCCACCCTTTGCTTTTCTAACTCAAATTTATTTGTGTGTCTTTAGTTCATCAAAATTCATATCAAAACATTGCATTTTCATAGTTTACCTAGTTATATCATTGCATCTACTTTTCAATATATCAACCTATTGAACACTGAAAATTTTGAGAGGAGGGTGAATCATTATTCTCTAAAACTACTTAAACATGTATTCAATTCAATTCATCAAACTAGCAACAATGAAAGAAACAATTAAAGTATGCATTGCATCACATAGCACAAGAACACCCAAGAAGGGAAAAACCATGGTGAGGATTAGCTCATAATATATTATAATCAGTTACAAAATATTATAGAAAGACTTACTGCCAGGTGGACTCACTGTCCATAAAATAAGAGAAATCAAAGAAAGGTGTCTCATTTCCAAAATTTGAACTACCAATAATGTATCTACAATATGCAGGAGATACAGTTCCATTGAAGCTCAAAACATTGAATCAAGACTCTTCATACTTCACCATTTCTCACCTAGTAGAATACATAACTCCCCTGCTAGCTCACAAGAAAATTTGGATGACCCTTTCATGCTTATACCTTCCAATAAAACTCCATTTTGGTATTCATTCTCTCATTTCTATATGTGGACACTGAAAATGTACGCCTTTTTACTTGTTTGATTTAATGACAAATTGGACTCAATGTCACCTTCGTCTAGTGTTGTGAGGTGTTTTACACATCCATATTAGGTCTTGGACCCTTGCAAATTGAATAAAATGCATGTCTTGTAAAGGTGTTATAAAGAATTGTAAATGACTTTCACACTTTTCTAGACTTTTATTAAGCATTTAAGTCTAATGGTCCTTTCTTCCCTACTTTTGAATTAAATATTGTTTTAATTCAAAAGTTAGCTATTCCCTCTTCTTCTATAATTAAATAACTATTATTTAATTATTTGTTACCCTTTTCTCTCTATAATTAAATAAATATTATATTTATTCTTTATCTCCCCAATTAAATAATTATTTTAATTATTTAATTATCTCATTATTTGTTTTGACCTTTCTTTTTAAATAAATAAAATTAGTATTTTATTTATTTCTCCTATGTTGTCCACCTAAATTCAATAATTTTTATTATTTAATTTTCTCCAAGAACCTCTTTTTTTGTGCCATTCTTATCTTCCACCTCAATTCTTTATTTATCCATGTCTTTCTTCTCTCAATTAACCTCCACCCTTGATTAAATTATTTTCTAATTTAATCTTGTCCCTTGATCATGATCCTTATTCTATCCATTCACTTAACTCTCCTTTATAAACGGAGAAGTTTCATCCATCCATTATCCAAGTATCATCAAGCCTAGATGTTGCCAAGTCAATTCATCAATTCTAAGGCATTCAAGAGCAAGATTCTTCATCAATTGTTGCAGGAATTAAAGATCCTTCATCATGGAAAGTTTCTAATTGTATTTTTCCATGATTCATACTTTATTATCTTATTTTATCATTTTGGTTTGATTACCTAAATGGGGTTTGACCAAGGCAAACCTCCAATCCCTAAAAATCAACATTTTATTTCTCTTCCTTTGTATGATTGTAGATTTAGATGTTTGCATGGCTTGGACATGATTGAATAATAGGTTTCAAACATGTTGAATTCATCTCCCTATTGGTAAGGTCAAAATCAATACAAAAAGTCACTTACAGCCTCGAAAATTAGGGTTTCAGATCTAGACACCTGGAGGAACAAAAAGAGCATACTGGGAGCTACAAATTGCACTTTTGAATTTCCAAAATTATAGAAGTTGACTAAGTCACCATTAGTGGTGAATTAGTCTAACTTCTAGGCTTGAAAAAGGGTTTTTATAGTTCTGAGTACCCTTTTGTTTGAAACCTGTTCCAGAAGAATTTCCCTAAAATAGGACTAAGTCGCCCAACTTGGTGTAAGCGTATCATTAGGATTCAGTTACTTTTGCAAGATTCCAAAGATCCTCTCCATCACATTCTAGTTTCTAGGTGCCCCTCTTCAGTTTCATTAATTTTTGTTACAGTTTGTTTGCATTTTTAGTTCATTTTGCATATCACATTGTGTTTTCAAAAATTTTGCATTTCCTTAGTTTTGCATCAATATTTTATCTTCTTTATCAATTTCTAGCCTTATGAACAATCTCCTTTGACAAATTTCAGTCTCCATTGCATTGGAATCTCACTGAATTGTTCTTGAGTGTGAACTTTGTGAAATCAAATTCATCTTTCTTCATTCCCCTTTTAGGTTTGAATAAGCGAAGTTGTGACCCCATTTTCTTTGTTCAAATTTTGGTGAACTTGACTTTAGAAGCATCATATTTTTTATTTGGAGAACATTTACATAATTAGCTTGCATTGCATTATTTAAATTGCATTTTAGGGTTTGAAAATTTGTATTAGTGAAAAGATCATTTAGCTTGCCTTATTGCACTTAATTTCCTTGTAAAATAGTAAAATTCTACATGTATACATTACATCTGCATTATAGAACCCAAAAAACATAAAAATCAGTCAAAAAAAATTGAAAGTCTAAAAAAAATCCCCATTGAGACTCATTCGCCACCTTGGGTGACTTAGTCCCTTTACACCCTTGAAACTTCCTTTCACGACACTCAAAACCCTATTTCAACACTTTTTTTTGCTTCCATTAACTCTTTGTATTAGTTGGTTGAGTTTGTTTTAAATGCATTTTACAAAATCTAGCTTAAATTAGTCCATTTCATGCATTGTTTCATTCCAAATTTGTATATGCAACATTTCATTTTCAAATCATTGCTTAATGTAACCACTAAATTACCATGTTTGAAAACTGAAAATTACATTTCATGTTAAACATTTCACTTTTAGTTTGCATTCAAAAATGTTAGCTTTGGTATTTTCCAAGTTTCCAAGAAAAAGTTAGTCAGTACATAGGTTAGTCATTTATTCAATTCATTCCCTAGTTATGAAAGTCTTTTAAGGCACAAAATATGACATGTTCATGCTTTCCTTAAACATATACCCCCTCTTATCTCTCCCATTTTTGCTCATTATGTGATAGAAGAGAATACAAACATAGATAACCATGATGATCATAATTATTCTTCTCCTGATACCTATCCTTCTAGTGATGAAGGTATCTTGGTGAAAGAAGATGCAATCGTTGAGAATCATGAAGATCTTGTTTTCTCTTCTCCTCATTCCCCATGGGAAGATAGTATAACAATAGAAGATGAACTCATTGCCACCACTTTACTTAATTTGCATTCCTCTCCCAACATTTCACATACTTTTGATAATGACACAATTATGAATGACCATGAACATGAAATTTGTGAGGAAAACATGTTGATGTTAGGAGATCTAATAAATGAGAGGTTTGACAATTCTACTTCTCCCACTTGGGAAGACATTATAGGGAATAAGGGTATAATTTTAGAAAACCATGATCATCACATTGAATCTTCTCTTACTATCCTTCATAGTAATGATGATAGTTTTATGTTATAAGATATACTTGAAAGTCATGATAATCTAATTTCTCCCTTTCCTAATACTCCTACCATATGGGAAGATCTATTTGGTAAGTGTGAAAATCATAGTGGTCCTTTTCTTAATGCCTCCCCTAATTTTGATGAAGCTAATTTACAAAATTTAACCATGGACGAACATATTACAAGCTCTCCTACTAGGTTCGATAATATGGCACAAGAGAATGATACCTTAGAGAAAACAAACAATCAACTAAAGCCTTCCCCTAATATCCCCACTATTGATAAGAAAGAAAATTCAACCATGGATTGTTCCCTTACTTACAATGAAGTCCTTTTTGAAGAACCAAACATTGAACATCATGAACATCTAGTATGTAGTTCTCCTAAGAACTCTCCTAATAGGGAAGGTATCATGGTGTCACCCAACATCAATACTATCATGTGCAAACCAAAAATCAACGTCACTTTAAAGTATCCTGAATTGCTTGATATGGATCAACCCTTGAACCAAATGTTAGGAGTTCATGACAAGTCACCTTCTACTCCTCTAAACAAAAAGGTTACATGTGCTATGATTATTACCAATAAAAATGATCTAGACATAAAAGGAAAATTGAAGAAGCCATGAAGTTATTGGAAGGGGCTTCGAAAACCTTTGATTTCATTTCTTCATTTGTGGCGGAATACATGATCATAACAAAAACATCCACTTCAACCACCTTAAAAGCAAAGATAACATCCAAAATAAACTTTGAGACGCTTGAACAACCATCAAATAAAAAACAAGTGAAAAAACTTTTTGGAAGACAACTTCAGAAAGGATGTGATGCTATAATGCTTAAAACACAAGAAGTATCTCATGATCTTGGTTATTGTCCCTCCCAAAAAAAACCTTCAATCCATCTCAACATCATCACAAAGAATTTTTCCAAGAACACTTTAACCTTGATACATCCTTAATTGATAGACATCTCATTACATATGTATCAAGTAGAAACTTTGTTTACTTATCAAAATAAATAACATTGGTTGTTGCTCCTTGTCATGTAATAGTTGTAGGATCATAGCATACTCACTATTGCAAGGAGCAACATATCATTATCCATTTCAGGCTCACCTTGTCCCACACTAAGTAGGGGCAAGGGGTTAAGTAGCCTTTTCCTTGTATGTCACTTGTTGTTGTCTCTTTTGTCTAGTCATTAACCTTTAATGAATTTATAAGAGCAAGCTTGGGATGTGGATGACATGCCTTAAGTTGATTCATATGTGACATACTTATTCATGATGTAGCTTCATTTAGAAACATATGACTTGGCATAGGGCTTTCCAAGTTGGCTCTCATGTCTTCTTAGAATTTATCATTTTATAAGTACTTTAAAGCAATTTCTCATAGTGATGGTGTAGCAACTGCTTTAAAGTGGGGGCATACATAGACGATATCTTTTGGAAAAAATTCCATGGTGTGATTTTTCTTTTTTCTTGTGACGTGTCCTCTTCTTGGTGGTGTCATTGGGTTTGATTTCATCCAAGAGTGTACGATCTTCTAACATGGCATGATGTGAATGAGGCATCCCATGGGAAATGATCTAACACTTTGACTTGTCCTCTCTTGGAGACATTAGACACAATTCTCCCTAAGAAGAAGACCTTACATGAACAAAGTGAAATTCCCTTTAACAAATTTTTTACATGAAATTCAAAAGAATTTAAAAAAAGAATTTTCATTTTGGTTCCTTATCAAATTTATCAGGAGGATATCTTTGGTATGGTTTGGGTATGTGCAGGATCATGATGGGCCAAAAAGTGGCAATATGATGGGTATGTGGCTGATGACTTTTTTTTACCCAAAATTGATGAAACGAAAAGGGTTTTTAAAGGAGATTCCCAAATTTCCACCAATATAAATTATTCTTTACTTTTAATTTAATAAGTAATTATTATTGATTTTCTATACATATTATGACTAAAGTCCTAATTGATAGGTTAATTGAAAAACATCTATAGCTTTCAAATGTTATCACATTTTTTGAATCCAAAACATGCCAGATTCTATGCTTCTCATACTATAGGATTAAAAAAAGAAAAAATGAATTTCATGAAGTTTTGACCAAGTTAAGGTGGTCAAGCATACAAGTTTTAATATTTTTAAATTTGTAATAAAAAATTCATAATTAATTATTTACTTGGAAAAAAATTACAAAAAAAATGCATCACATCAGGACATGAGTCCTCTACTTATATATAAAATCTTATAAAAAATAATTATCATTTTATTGTGGTTAGGGTGGTCAGACAGACACCTACTTCTTATTTTTTCCTTAAAATTTAAGTACTACTGCATTGAAATTTCAAATTTTCACCAAATAGATTTTTTTTTTTAAAAAACCTAGTAGTTTAGATACTACATTCAATTTTCTACAAATTCTATTCTTACATATTTTTGAAATAATATAGATAACTTATTCAAATTTTTACGTCAAGTTGCCTAACTCTGATTTTTTTGAATTTTTTGCCACTTAAGGGCTTATTTTTTCCATGATGATCCTGCACATACCCATTTGTATAATGGGAATCTAACACACTTGCATGAATTTCTCAGTATACAGTGGGAAGTCGACACATTGGCATGACTTTTTCACTAGACCACTTCTTTGGGACAATTCACCCCATGAATGACTTGATGTTTTGTGGTCCCAAAGTGAACGCATCTTTGATCCATATCATTTTCATCATTCATTTTCTTTCTTTTAGTTCTTGAAATTGCATGATTGTGTATCTTGTTTTGTTGCATATTAGACACCTTTTGTGTGTTCTTTTGTGCTCATGATGGTTTGACTTAGGTTCTTGGAACCAGTGGGCTTGACTGTTTCCTTGATCTTTGTCATACTTTTTCATTTGCATTGGTACAATTGGACCACTTTTGAATGTCTACTTTAGTGTGAGTTTGAAGCAACTTCATCCTTTCACTAAAATGGGGGCTAAATGTGGACACCCAAAAAGTACACCTTTTTCCTTGCTTGATTTAATGACAAATTTGACTTAATGTCACCTTGGTCTAGTGTTGTGAAGTAGTTTACACATCCACATTAGGTCTTGGACCCTTGCAAATTGAATAAAATGCATGTCTTGTAAAGGTGTTATAAAGAATTTTAAACAACTTTCACACTTTTCTAGACTTTTATTAAGCATTTAAGTCTAAGAGTCCTTTCTTCCCTACTTTTGAATTAAATATTATTTTAATTCAAAAGTTAGCTTTTCCCTCTTCTTCGATAATTAAATAATTAGCATTTACTGATTCGTTACCCTTTTCTCCCTATAATTAAATAAATGTTATATTTATTCTTTATCTCCCCAATTAAATAATTATTTTAATTATTTAACCATCCCTTCCCTCTCCATTAAATAATTTTTTTTAAAATATTTAATGTTTAACACTCCACCTTTCCTCTATAACTATCTTCCACCTCAAGTCTTTATCTATACATGTCTTTCAAGATTCTCTCAATTAACCTCTACCCTTGATTAAATTATTTTCTAATTTAATCTTGGCCCTTGATCATGATCCTTATTCTAGCCATTCAATTAACTCCCCTCTATAAAAGGAGAGCTAAGTTCATCCATCCATTATACATGTATCATCAAGCCTACATGCTGCCAAGTCAATTCATCAATTCTAAGGCATTCAAGAGAAATATTCTTCATCAATTGTTGCAACAATACAAGATCCTTCATCATGGAAAGTTTCTAATTCCATTTTTTCATGTTTCATGCTTTATTATCTTATTTTGAACATCATTTTGGTTTAATTGCCTAAATGAGGTTTGACCAAGGAAAACCCTCAATTCCTAAAATCATCATTTTCTCTCTTTACCTTTGTATGATTGTAGATTTAGGTGTTTGGATGGATTGGATATGATTGAAGAATAGGTTTCAAAATTGTTGAAGTCATCTCCCTATTGGCAAGGTCAAAATCTACACAAAAAAGTCACTTACAACCTTAGAAGTTAGGGTTTCAGATCTGGACACCTGGATGAATAGAAAGAGCAGACTGGGAACTATAGATTACACTTTTGAATTTCCCAAAATCTGGAAGTGGACTAAGTCACCATCAATGGTGAATTAGTCCCACTACTAGGCCTAAAAAAGGGTTTTTGTAGTTCTAAGTTCCCTTTTGTCTAAGACCTATTTTGGTAGAATTTCCCCAAAACAAGACTAAGTCACCTAGCTTGGTGTAAGTATCCTAGTAGGCTTCAATAGTGATTTCTACAAGATTCTAGAGCTCCTCTCCATCACTTTCCAGTTTCTAGGTGCCCCTCTTTAGTTTTATTAATTTATGTTATAGTTTGTTTGCATTTTTAGTTAATTTTACATATGACAATGTGTTCTCAAACATTATGCATTTCCTTAGTTTTGTATCAATATTTTATCTTCTTTATCAATTTCTAGCCTTAGGAACAATCTCCTTTGACAGATTTCAATCTCTATTGCATTGGAATCTCACAAAATTGTTCTTGAGTATGAACTTTGAGAAATCATATTCCTCTTCCTTCATTCCCCTTTTAGGTGTGGATAAGAGAAGTTGTGACCCCATAATTTATGAAAAATGATCCTAGGTTTTAAGTAGGATTAGCTACTTATCACTTACAAAATATTAAAATTCAAATCAGAAAGGGTATGAGATTAACTTGCAATCTAAAAGGTGAATCAATCAACCCTAGATCTCAATTATTTTGGGGGTTTGAAATGTAATTTTGATGAAATACAATGTTGCAACTAGTTAACTATGAAAATTTAGCATTCTATCATGATTATGGTAAACTGAAAACTGATAGATAAATTTAGGTTCCAAAAATGAAAAAGGAAGACATAGAGGTACTTGACCTTTGAATTTGAGCTTGATTTTGCTAGACAAGGCCACCTAGGGTGCCCTTGTTTGAGTTGACTATTTTCATATCTAAAAAATGTTCCTGTAGCTCTCTTTTTATGGCTTCTTCCTTCCACATCTTGCTATCACACCTTTGTTAGTTATTGAGATAATTTAGTTTTTATATCTTGTCAAGTTGTAGGGTTTCAATGCGTCAATGATAAAATGGTCTTCAATATTCCTCAAATATTCTTCAGACTTATAACCTCTACATTTAAAACGAGAGGGAGGGGCTTGTCTTAGTCAAACCTTGTGTTGGTATATCTACCTCCACAATGTAAAAATTTTATGAAAGAGAGTTTATCCTTTGCGGGGTAAGTTAAAATGCATAGGACAACTGAGAGGGGGTTGAATCAGTTATCACCAAATTCAAACATAAAACTTCACACTTATCAACTTCACAACCACATTATTTTATTATTAAGTATGAACACGAAATGTAGATAGTAGAAAGAAAAATCAACACAATGAACACTAGATTTTATGTGGAAAACCCAATAAGGAAAAAAACCATGGTGATGATTAACTCACAATATAAAGTAATAGAAAAAATAGAATACAAGAGGCTCACTGCCAAGAGCTCATTGTCTGAATACAAAGGCTCATTGCCTACAGAAAGGACTCATTGTCCAATAGGGAAGCTCACTGCTTACAAATACAAAAGATAATAGAAAGATCCACCACAACAATTTACACACATCTGTAACCTTGATTAGAAGATTGAAAAAAGCTTCAACTCACTACATTCAGGAATCTAACACAATAAAGTACTAGTGCCTCAACTTACTTTCACACAACTCTACTCTTCAGTTGTGGCTTACTTCATTACTTTGTATAATTTAATCCTTTTTATTTTGATTTTCATTTATACCATCTTCAACCTTAGAAACTTTCTCCAAGGTCATCCACATACGCCTCATTTAACAAATTCAAATTAGGTATGCAACTCAACACTCCCATGGCAGAAAGGAATGATAGTGGATCAATTAACCACTTAAAAAAGACTAAAAGCAATGTCTTAGATCAACCAAACACTTCCTTAATTAAATTTTTAATTCTTCATATGAAGTGTAAACATGAGGTCGAACAAAGATAATGAAAACACAAATGAAATTGAAGTGCGCACTTCCAAGCAAGAAGATAACATGTAGATGACATAACACACTTTATCATGCATGAGAACACATCTCAAATACCTTCAGATACATCCACAACAAGTGCAACAACCTTTGAACATAGAACACCTTCCAATAGTCCATCTAGACTGTGTAAACACACACAACTCTAAAACTCAACTTCTAGAGCATCAAACAATGAACATCTCTGCTAGAACCCAAAGAACATTATTACAAGACATATTCTAGATCCAAAAGACCTGAAAAAAATTAGCAGAGGACTATGGAGTAGAAACATTTCTCCCAGTCCATAGACAAGCAACTCTGCCAAACCAGTTCACACATCGGTGAACACAACTTTAACACTCCATGAAACCAAAAGCTACAGATCAGGAGATGTCACCAATAGATCCCCAACAACAGCCCTTCAGATCCGTACAAGCATAGGATCAACATAGAAGACACATGGATCATAGACCAGAGCACATTTTGAACACATACATAATTTTGAATTCACTCTTTATTAATTTTCTCAAAAGCACTTGGTAACCCATCATTTAAGCACATCTACAAGATCATAAGGATAGCTCCATGTACTCACAAAATATCAACAACATCTTAGCTATACATGCACAACCTACAACATTTTGAATTGTGTTGACATCAATGACAACATTAATGAAAACACCACCAAACTTGCTCATACTTGCAACAATCTCCCCCTTTGTCATTGATGGCAACACATTATGTGAAAAACCATCAAAGAACATTTTTGCATTCTCAATATTCTAAGAAAAGACCTTCACTTCATCTTCTACTATTTTTCATATGACTCTCTCTCCCCCTTTTAAATCAATGGAAATTTTCAAAAACTTTGATCACTCCCCGTTAGGACTGCACCCATGCAACTCATACTACAACAATGAAAACTTCCTACTCCCCCTGCAGAGTAGACCCATTCATCAATCCATATAAATGAAGAATCTTTGGATCTACTGGATTGATGCACCTACATGTGCACCTAGTTTAGAGGGCCAATGACCCCCAACTTCTCCCTAAGATACTCAAAAGTATCCTCCAGAAGAGCCTTAGTAAATATATTTGAAATTTGTTCCTTTGTAGACACATATTTGAGCCTATATTTATTCTCTAATACCTTCCCTCTTAGGAAATGATATCTGATAGATATATGTTTTTTTCTTGAATGCATTACCATATTCTTTGAAATGTTTATAGCACGTGTATTCTCTTAGAAGATAGAAATAGGCTCATCACATATCACTCCGATATCCTTCAATGTTTGCTTCATCCACAAAACCTTTGTTCAACAAGATGTTGCAACAATATACTATGCTTGTGCATTGGATAAGGAAATTGATTCATGTTTCTTACTTAACGATGAAACTAATCTTCCACTAAGAAAGAAAGCACCCCCACTAGTACTCTTTTGGTCATCCACACAACCAGCCCAATTTGCATTGGTATAAGAACTTAAAGTGAAATCAGTATCCTTAGGATACCATAAGCCATAATTTGGTGTACCTTTAAGATATTTGAATATCCTCTTTATAGTTGTAACATGTCCTTCTTTAGGTTCTACTTGAAATATAGAAACTAAACATACTGCATGCATGATATTTGGTTTGGTAGTAGTAAGATATAGCAATCCACCAATCATAGATCTGTATTTTCTTTGATCAGTTTTAGCAAATTCATCATCTTTACTCAGCTTACATTCAGTCACCATAGGAGTACTAACTGGTTTGGAGTCATTTATTCCAAACTTCTTCAATAGCTATTTCACATATTTCAATTGTGAAATGAATATATCCTTATTAGTTTTATTTACTTGAAGACCAAGAAAGAAAATCAACTCACCACTCATGGAAATTTCAAATTCTTTTTGCATTTCCTCTACAAATCTCTTACACATACCTTCATTTCCTCCAAAGATGATATCATCAACATATACTACCACTATCAATATTTTGTTACCTTTCACTTTGAAGTAAATATTGCTATTAGCAGAGCCTTTGTTGAATCCTTATTATGTCATGTATCTATCCAATCTTGTGTACGATGCTCTGAGAGCTTGTTTCAATCCACACAATTCCTTTTTCAACTTACAAACCATATCAGGTTTGTCTAATAATTGAAATCCTTCAGGTTGGTACATGTATACTTCTTCCAGTTCACCCTTTAGGAATGTAGACTTGACATCTATCTAATATACTTTGAAATCCTTTTGGGTAGAAAATGCCAAAAACATCCTAATAGCTTCCATTCTTGCCATTGGGGAAAATATCTCTTCAAAGTCTATGCCTTCAAGTTTTGAATATCCCTTGCATACAAGTATTTCTTTTTTTCTTATATTTTCACCATTTTCATTCAACTTATTCCTAAACACCACTTTGAACCAATTACTTTCTTATTCATAGGTCTAGGAACCAGTTCCCATGTCTAATTTTTCTCTATTTGTTGCAACTCTTCTTTCATAGCTCTAACCCAACTTTCATCTTCACATGTTTCACACATAGACTTAGGTTATATTTTAGAAAGTAAACATAGATTTACCTCAACTACTACTTTGTTTCTTGTCTTCACGCCTTCATTCTTATCTCCAATTATCTATTCCTCCAGATGATTCTTCTAGAAATACTAAGGAGTCTTAGGAACATGTTCCAGTTCCTTTTCTTCTTCGTCTTCAATCTATTCTTCTTCCTCTTCCCTATTCTCTTCAGGTACTGGTGCATAAATAGGATCATCTGGTTCAAATTCACTTATCTCAATAGGTCTACATATGCATATCCTCATCAACCTTCACATTAGCACTCTCAACTATCTTCCTCAATATTTTATTAAAGGATCTATATTCTTTTCTAGTAGTTGAGTATCCAAGGAAAATCCCTTTGTTACATCTAGCATCAAAATTCCCAAGATTCTCATCATCTCTTTTAATATAACATCTACTTCCAAACACCTAAAATTAATTCACCCTGGAGCCTTACCAATTCATAACTCATAAGGAGTCTTTGTGTTGTTGTCTCTCATCTAAACTCTATTAAGAACATAAGCAATAGTGTGTATTGCCTCTCTCCAGTAGACATCAAGTACATTTTCTTCTTTCATCATTGTTCTTGTGGCTTCCTATAAAGTTTGGTTCTTTCTCTCAACAACTCTATCCTATTGAGGGGTTCTATGAGAAAAAAAGTGTCTCTTTATTCCATGCTCTTCACAAAATTCATTACACTCACTAGAACTGGATTCTCCACCTCTATCAAACCTCAAACATTTGATTCTTAGATTCACTTTATTTTCTACTTTTTCTTTGAATAGTTTAAACCTATCCAGAGCCTAAGTCTTCTCTCTAAGAAAAGGAACATATGTCATTTGATAATATTCATCAATAAGGAGCATGAAATACCTATCACCATTTAGGCTTCCTATTATAGTAGGACCATAGACGTCTATATGAAATAATTCCAACATTCCAGTAGTAGATTTCTCTTTTCCTTTGAAACTACATGTTATTTGTTTCCCTAGCTAACAAATTTTTCATATAGTATTAGTAGGCTTTATGATTTTAGGTAGACCTTAGATGTCTCTTGAACTAATCCAGACTAGATTATCAAAGTTAACATGTCCCATTCTCTAGTACCACAACAACCTTTCATTAACTTGAGATTCAAGGTGGTCACCATCAACACTCTTGAGCTGATAGATGTTTCCATGAGTTCTTCCTACAAAAACCATAGCTCTGGATCCTTTTCTAATATCACGGGTATTATCCTAAAACACAAGTGATCTAGAGTATTGGAGACACTTCAATTTTCACTGAAAAATATCCCCCAGATCATTTTTTAATGTAACCAACAAGTTTAAAAAAATTTCTACAAATATGTCCAACACTCAAAAGGTTAAGCCTTAGGCCATTTACATAATATACATCATCAGTGTTGTGTATTCCATCAAAACTAATTGTAACTTTCCCAACAATCTTTGCTCTAGAATCATCACCAAACATGACCAAACCACCATCATACTTCTCAAGTTTAGTGAACTTACTTTTATTTCCATTCATACACTTAGAAAATCCACTATCAATCACCCAATAGTTTTCATCCTGTCTAGCATGAAAGGCAGTGACCAAAGTACCTTCCATCTCATCCTGCTTGTTCTCTGAATCATTTTTACTTGCACAGTTTCTAGAGTTAGTAGACACAGATTTATTCTCCAAAGCTACTAATAAGCATTCACTATCATCACCCTCATAATCAAAGATTCCAGCTTCTTCTCTAACATAATACAACCTTTTCTATTTCTTATCCTTTCTATCTTTATGATATTTTTTCTCCTTATGTATAGCTATATTTGGACATCTTGAGGCATAATGACCAATATTACCACAATTGAAACATTTAAAGGGAAATATACCTGTTGGTGTAACTAAATGTGTTGTACCTTGTCCTAGGTCATGATTACACCTTAGTTAAGTTTACTTAGGGACCACATAGGAGGTTGTTGGAGATTTTCCACTTTTGGTGGACTTGACATGTCATTACCTCATAACTTCCACCTTTTGTGGGTGATCCACCTTTTGTGGAGATTATCACATTATCTCTTTCCACTTTAGGTGGAGTGATAAATTTTCATAGTTGTCTCATGTCATAAGATTATGACACTTGTCATAATCTTATGCCCTTCTATGTTCTCACCTTGGCTATATAACCAAGGGGTCTCCTATGTATATTGTACTATTCTATCATCTCATATTATTGACATTGAATATAGTTTATTCTTGTCATATTTTATTCTCTCTTTTGTGCTCTCTATTAGGCCTCTAGATCTTGGGTGGCTACCTTCATAGCCAATTCTTACATGGTATCAAAGCTATTGGAGTGCCTTTGGTTAGTCATTTGGAGAGATTCTTGGAGGATTCCATTTTTGGCCTTATGTTGCAGCAGCATTTTGGAGCATCCTACGCAAAATTTGAGCCCGCCATTGCATTCGAGAGGCCATTTCCAGTTGGGATTTCCTTTCATTTCATCAAAATCTGATATCGGGAGCTCCAAATCTGAAAAATTCGCCAATTTGGGTGTTGCTCAATTGTCACTGTTTTTGCAACTTCCGGGGCTTCGTTCAGGCTCATATGAACTCCTTTTCAGGTGCCGGTTTTTTTTAAAGTGCATGATTTTTTCTGAACTTTACAGTGGTGCTATTAGTTTGTAGTTCTTGTGATCAGAAATTGTTCTTTCAACCCTTGGTCATTTTTGGCCTATTTTGGCATTTGTAAAGATAAGATCTCAGTTTGGTCTTTTGTATTAGTCATTTGAGTCTGTTGTAGCCTACTTAAGGCTTGTTGTAAAACATTGAAAATTAGAAGCCCACTTTGCTTGGCTTGCAAGTGGCCATTGTACACACACTAATTATAAAGTGCCAAATCATCCTTTTGGGGGGGGGGGGGGTTCTTTGATTGAGTGAATTTGGGGGGGTGTCTTGAGTGATTGTGCCTCTCTTTCTTGTTCTCTTTCATTTTGTTGTTATGGGTTATCCTAAGTTTCCCTTGTTAACTCCACATAATTATGCTTCTTCAAAAATTGATGCTTGGAGT
Source organism: Sequoia sempervirens (assembly GCA_007258455.2). Classification (NCBI taxonomy): domain Eukaryota; kingdom Viridiplantae; phylum Streptophyta; class Pinopsida; order Cupressales; family Cupressaceae; genus Sequoia; species Sequoia sempervirens. The sequence continues at coordinate 359,836,411 of VDFB02000003.1, read as the reverse complement.
AAGTTAATGGAAAAAGGATTAACTCATTATATTGATGGAACTGTTGTTGCACCATCTGACCCTCAAGCTAATCCTATTGCTCATTTGGATTGGCTCACTAAAAATACTATGGCTTTTGGAACATTAAGAAAATATGTATCAAAAGATCTAATCTTTCAAATTGATAAGTGTAAAACAATTAAAGAAGCTTGGGACAAGTTTGGTCAATTGTATGGCCAAGTTGATGAGATTAGAGGTTATCAACTTGACAATGATCTCACAATTTTAGATCCCAAAAATTTTTGATACAATCCAAGACTATGTCACTAAGGAAAATGAGCTAAGAGCACAACTTAAGGATTTTGGCATTGATAAGAAGGATGCACAATTGATCTATAATTTGTTGGGAAAGCTTCCATCAGAATATGTAGCATTTGTTTCTAGTTTCCAAACCCATCATTTGACAGTTGGTAGTTCTTTCACTATGCCTACATTTGATGCTTTTACAGAAATGTTGATGTTAGAACAAGCAAATTTGATAAGCCTGGGGATTCTCAAGTCTTCAACTTCAAAAGCATTGATGGTCAATCATGGAAACAACAAGCAAGGCAAAGGGAAGGACCAAAAGTGATCTTCACCAAAGCCACAAGGAGAGAACAAACAACCCACTTCTCCACAACAAAGCTCAAATTCATCTTCTTCAAAGAAGTACAACTATTCAAGTAAGAGGGAGCAACCAACATGTGCATATTCCAAAAGGATTGGTCATGATGAGCATCGTTGTCATGTTAAGAAAATTGATGAGTTGAAACACATCCTTAAGAAGAACAACATCAACTTGCCAGCTGCATATCAAGAGAAGGATTCATCCCCTTCCACTTCTTCTAAGGGAAAAAGTACAACTATCATGGCAACAACATCAAGCTCATCTCCTTCTTCTTCATCTCAATATGAGAAACATAAGGGGAAAGCATTGCTTTCTTTTGTAGATTCCAATTCAGATAGGTGGATCCTTGATTCAGGAGCTTCGCATCATATGACTTCGTCCAAGGATATGTACTCTTCCTTTGATTCTTGTTCATCACCACCCATTTTGATGGCCAACAACACTTCTTTGGCAGTTTGTGGGAAGGGTTCTATTGATGTTGAAGGTGGAGCATTTAATGATGTTCTATGTGTGCCTACTTTGTCAAGGAACATCCTTTCCATCTATCAGATTACACATAGTGGTTTAGGAAAAAGTGTAGAGTTCACACTAGATTATGTCATTATTCAGGATTTGCATAGCAAGGATCTTGTTGCAGTTGGAGAGGTTGATGATCATTCTCGGTTCTACACCTTCTCATATTTTTCTCCTATTGATGATTCAGTTCACCCTAGTGTGAAAAAACTTGATGAGATCGAGTATGGTTACTTGAATCTTGGAGTGCTCTCTACTCCTGAGGTTCTTGAACTTATTGTTGATACCCCATCTCCTACATTGACTGATGTACCTGATGATACTTGTGTTCTGATAGTTTTAGTGCCTTGTGATTCAGTGCAATAGTGTATACCTTGTCTTCCAGCAATAGCTTCATGGGATAACTACTTGACAGACATTGGCAGTTTGTTTGTGGAATCCTACATTGCAGATTTGGGAGACACATTTGATTCCTTACATCTTCTCTTTGATGAAGGTGATTCTTCTTCAGTTGTTGCGAGGGAACACTCTGACCCTCCTCTACATGATCAATCTTTCTAGGTTGATGTGATTGTGGATGCATATGTATAGCAGTTAGAGGAGGCCACTTTCTCTCTTGAGGAGACATCGTCTTTGGAGTATGTTCTACCTACATCCTTGCTAGATCTTGAGTTGTCTTTTTCAGCAGATGAGAGTGTTGTTGCAAAGGGGTACTCACAGTTTTTAGGAAGTGACTACACCATTGCAGCTTCACATAGTTTGGGAAAGACATCTTTTAGCATCAACACAGGGACATTTGAGCAGCTTTCAAAGACTTCTTACACTTTGAGGGTTCTTCCTTCTTCACTTGTGGATTGGGGAGACTTCATTCATCCACCTTTGGTATTGTTTCTTCCCAATGGGAGGAACGTTGTTCGACAATTTTGGAGCAGCTTCTTCATTCCTTCTCACACATCTTTCATGGGTGATCATTGTACATTGAGGGGGGGCTACCTTGTCTCTCTTTTTCTCTTGTATGGGGGGAATTTTTCCTCACATGGGGTTTTTTCCTTCTCATGCTATGTTCATAGCTTTTTGTATCTCATCTCTCTTTTGGGGGGTAGTTTTTTCCCACTGGGTTTTTCTATCTCTACTCCACTTGTGAGAGATTTCATTGCATTTGTACATGGGTACCTAACATGGCCTAGTAGCCAGGACCCATCTTTCATTGTTTGAATTTGTCTACATTTTCCTAAGTTACACTTAAGTGGGGGTGTTGGTGTAATTAAATGTGTTGTACCTTGTCCTAGGTCATGATTACACCTTAGTTAAGTTTACTTAGGGACCACATAGGAGGTTGTTGGAGATTTTCCACTTTTGGTGGACTTGACATGTCATTACTTCATCACTTCCACCTTTTGTGGACACATCATGTGATCATCTCTCCACCTTTTGTGGAGATTATCACATTATCTCTTTCCACTTTAGGTGGAGTGATAACTTTTCATAGTTGTCTCATGTCATAAGATTATGACACTTGTCATAATCTTATGCCCTTCTATGTTCTCACCTTGGCTATATAACCAAGGGGTCTCCTATGTACATTGTACTATTCTATCATCTCATATTATTGACATTGAATACTGTTTATTCTTGTCATATTTTATTCTCTCTTTTGTGCTCTCTATTAGGCCTCTAGATATTGGGTGGCTACCTTCATAGCCAATTCTTACAATACCTTTATACTTATTGGTACCTTTCTTCAACTTCCTTGTAAAGTTCGCTTCCAACTCATCTGAGCCATCACTATTCGGATCATCTTCAGTCTTTGTTGCTTTAAATGTTGTTTTTTTTGTTTCCTATTTCTTCCAAACTTTCTCATCTCAAATGCATTCAAGGTGCCAAATAGTTGTTCTTTAGTATATTTCTTAGGATCATACGTTTCATTAATAACTAAAACCTTATCACTGTAACACTTCGATAGGGTCATTAGAATCTTTTATATTATATCTTCATCATATAGAGTTCCCCCTTGATTCTCAACACCATTTGCTACTAGATCAACCATTTGGAAATAGCTTGCAATATCTTCACCTTCCTCCATTTTCAAATTCTTGTATCTATGCTTTACCGTCAGCTTCTTTATCAATTTCACTCTATCATTTCCTTCATAAAGATCTTCCAACTTCTTCCAAAATTCATAAGTAGTGCCCAAAGAAATAACTTTTGTTTGCTCAATCTTGCATAAAGCATTATAAATAGCATACCTCGCTTTTTCATTCTCCTCATAAGCAGAAACCTCATCTGTAGTAGTAGGACCACTTTCTGGTGCAATATACTTTGTCTCAACAACCTTCCAAGTCTTGTAACCAAGAGAGATAATATGGTATTAGGACATAATAACCTAACCAAAATAACACTAGACAAAATAACCAGGCCAAAATAACCCAACAATAAAATAACCCAGGGTCATAATAACCCATGGACAAAATAACCCGTGGTCCAAATAACCTGTGGACAAAATAACCCATTGTCATTTTATGGGGATATTTTTTCCGTGGGTTATTCTGACCACGGGTTATTTTGGATTGGGTTATTATGACCCTGGGTTATTTTTTCCTTGGGTTATTGTGACCAAGTTATTCTATCCAGGGTTATTTTGGCTAGGTTATTATGTCCCATAACGAGATAATATAACCTCTCATTTGCAAATTCCAATCATTGTAATTAGATTCATTGAACATATGGATCACCAACTTATGCACCATTAGATCTACATTAATGCTCAGTTAAACTCTACACCAAGGAACCAAAGCTCTAATACCAATTGTTAAAAGGCATAAGAAAACTGAGAGCGAGGGTGAATCAGTTGTCACTAAATTCAAACACAAAACTTCAAACACTTATCAACTTCACAACCACTCTATTTTGTTATTAAGTATGAACATGAAATGCAAATAACAAAAAGAAAAATCAACACAATGAACACCATATTTTAAGTGGAAAACCCAATAAGGGAAAAACCAAAGTGAGGATTAACTCACAATATAAAGTAATAGCAAAATGTAATATAAGAGGCTCACTGCCCAAATATAATGGGTCATTTCCTACAAAATGGACTCAATGTACAATAGGGAGGCTCATTGCTTATAGATACAAAAGATAATAGAAAGATCCACAACAAAAATTTACAGACATTTGCATCCTTGATTAGAAGATTGCAAGAACCTTTATCTCATTGATTTCGAGAATCTAACATAATAAAATATTGCTGCCCCAACTTACTTTCACACAACTCTACTCTTCACTTGTGGCTTACTTCATTACTTTGTATAATTTAATCCTTCACATCTCGGCTTGCATTTATACCATCTTCAACCTTAGAAACTTTCTCCAAGGTTGGTTGGATACACTTCATTTCAGAAATTCAAATTCGGTTGGCAACTCAACACTCCCATGGTGGAAAGGAATGAGAGTGGACCAATTAACCACTTAACCAAGACCAAAATAAATGTCTCAGATCAACCACATGCTTTCTTAATTAAATTTTTAATTCTTCATATGAAGTGTAAACACCAGGTTGGCTAAACCTAATGAAAACACAAATGAACATTTAAGTACACACTTGCCAACAAGAAGATAACATGTGGACAACTTAACATGATTTATCATGCATGAGAACACATCTCAGATACCTTCAGATACATTTGCAGCAAGTGCAACAACCTTCAAACACAAAACACCTTACAATAGTCCATTCAAACTGTTCAAACACACACAACTCTAAAACTCAGCTTTTGGAGCATCAAACAATGAACATCTTTGCTAGAAACTAGAGAACATTACTATAAAAAATATTCCAAATCTGCAAGACCTAAAAAAAATCAGTAGACGACTGCAGAGTAGAAACATTTCTCGTAGTCCATAGACAAGCAACTCTGCCAAAGCATTTCACACACCGGTGAACAAAACTTTCACACTCCATCAAACCAAAAGCTACAAATTAGGAGATGTCACCAACAGATCCCTAGCAACAAACCTTCAAATCCACACAAGCATAGGATCAACATAGAAGAAACGTGGATCACATACCAGAGCACATTGTGAACACATACATAACTATGACTTCACTCTTTATTAATTTTCTCAAAAGCACTTGGTAACCCATCAATTTAGCACATCTACAACATCATAAGGATAGCTCCATGTACTCACAACATCTCAACATCATCTCAATTATACATGCACAACCTGCAACATTATGAATTGTGTTGACATCAATGACAACATTAATGATAACACCACCAAACTTTCTCATACTTGCAACAAGGTCGAGGCTAAACATGATAATAGTGCAATGAATCATTAATTAACTATAACTCACCATTGAAGAATAATTTCCTTGAAGGACTAAAGTCATTTACATCTCTTCAAGGCTTGCTTGTAATTTAGTTTGATTTTACTTGAAGATATACAAGTCTTAGTCCTCAAAAATGTATGCATAAACATGAAAAAACTCATAAAAATTTTAAACGATGCTTTGACAATGAAATTATGTAATAATTATACTCTTGACTACTCTTGGCCTGATAATATTGTTTGTTACTTCTCTTGCTTCCACCTTTTTTCAATTCTCTTTTTTAAATGATGAAATGACTAAGTATTTCTATGTAATTAATCTAATTTCCCAAAAATTAAATCTCAATAGCCAACATTTAGAACTTGAAATTTATATAATAAATTTCCTTCCCTAACATATAAAATTTGGGGCCAAATTAGGATAACAAGGCCACCAAGGGCACCCTTATCTAGTCCCTATTTTCGGGATGTGAAGTATCAAAAGAATAATATTAAATACCTACTTTGGTTTTCCATATTTGATTTTGTAATAAATGATTAAATGGGCCATGGAATGCATAATTTAGGAAATTAGGGATATGATTTGGTCCAAGCATATAGAACGGAGAAAAATATAGTGTGAAATTTCCAATGGTCATAATATATGATGCTAAAATTCCAGAAATCTCATTCAATATATCAATATTTCATTTTAATTCACTCTTTTCTCAATCTCTCTTGCTCCTTCTACATCATAGTAGCTTAATTCTACCATCTTTGTTAACTTTCATTGCTCTCACAAGGCACTCTGCAGTGTTCTCTCAAGCATGGAAATTGTAGTTTCTTCCTTTTGGTATTGCTATCTTACTAAAGTAGGGTAATATTGATTTATTTATTGCATTATCATCTTGAACCATAAATTTTTTGGGATAGACACTCTCTTACACTTCTAATGTTTTACACCTAAAGGGAGAAAGGTATCCATAAAATCTATGGTGGTTCACTCAAGACTAATGCTAATATGATTAATATATGTCTAAACAAAATGCCCTAAATGCAAAGAATTGATAAAAGAGATGAATTATTAATACAAAACTAATGAAATACAAGATGTTTGAAAACACAATGTGATACAAAAAATGGACTAATAATGCAAGTAAACTATAACAAAAATTGATGAAACTGGAGAGGTGTTCCTGGAAACTGGAATGTGATGCAAAGAGGCTTTGGAATCCTACATAAATCACTATTGAATCCAACTGGGACACTTATGCCAAGCTAGGCGACTTAGTCCTATTTTAGAGAAATTCTACTGGAACAAGTATTAGCCAAAAGGGTATCCAAAACTCAAGAACTATAGAAAACACTTTTTAGGCCTAGCAGTGGGACTAATTTTCCACTGATGGTGACTTAGTCAACCTTCAGGTTCTGGGAATTTTGAAGATGCAATATGTAGCTCTCATTCTACAATTCAGTTTCTGACACCTGTTTTCATATCCGAATCTATAGAATTTGACCTATAGGTGATTTTCAAGATTTATTTAGGGTTTTTTTGAATTTGAAAGACTTTGATGAATTTTTTACACCTTTTAACACCTTTCTCTTTGACAAATCTGCATACAAGACCTACAAAACACACATGCAAAGAGGGGGAAAAGGGTTAAGGGTTAGTGAATAGGGGCTTTCCTTGGTCAAACCTCGGTTTAGTATTCAAACCCTCAAAAATGAAATGAAATGAGAATGATAATGATGAATGAACAACATGCAATGCTACAACTCACCTAACTCTTGAAGTAGAAATCTAAAGATATGCAAGTAGAAGCTCCAATGGATGTAGACTTGATGATGCCAAAGTGAATGCTTGATAATTGCTTGAATAATTAAGTGAATGAATTAGAAATTGAATGAATGGGAGTGAAAATGAGAGGAAAACCCTATATTTATACACGATTATACAAAATTTCCAGAAAATACCACATCATAGGCTAACCTCAAGGTTTAGAAAATAATATCCTGTTAGAATTTGAAATAATTTTGATTCTTGAGCCAAGTGGGACTAAGTTGCCCCTAGTGATAACTTGGTACCACCAGGGGATTTATAATGGCTGTCGAGAATTAAAGTGTATTAAATGATGTTTAACAGGATTATTCTCTAAAACATGCTTAAGTAGGGCTTGCAAGTGTAGAAAGGGGTCATTTAAACATAAGAAAGGGTCAAATTATTGATGACAAGCCTAGAAAAGTGTGAAAGTTTGTTACAATAGTTTAGAACACTTTGAAATAAGGCTTGGTAAGTGATAAAAAGAGGTTATTTAGATGAATTATAATAAAAAGGTCTTAGAAAAGTGTTAAAGTGGGTTACAACACTTCACAACACTTTTACAAGACATCATATAAATCTTATTGATTCACAAGGGTCTAAGACCTGATGTGAATGTGTTGACCACATTACAGCATTAAATCTAGGAAAAACTAGGCCAACATCCATAAAAAAAGACCAAAATGAGTGAAAATATCAAGGATACATTTTATTGCGCTAAATTTAGCCTCCACTTTAGTGAGAGGATGAACTTGCTTCAAACTCACACTAAAGTAGCCAAACATGCACATCAAGAGGGCTCCAAATGCACCCATGCTGGCAAGATGAGACAACAACAATCAAGAGGGGTAATCAAGCCCACATGATCAAGATCCCATGGAAAACCAAACATTAGAATAAAGGAACACACTGTAAGAGAATGATGTAAAAGAATGAAAGGAAGAGAAGGAGAAGAAAAAAGACAATCAGATCAAGCTTCGATCCTTTGGCCATCCCATTGTAGATTAGATCTAGGTTGTTTTTGCAAAAGAAACATTCACTCTAAGGTGACAAAACTCATGGCTATCTACCGGATGAGAAGGCCTAAAAGATGAGAAACATACACTTATGGTTGGTATTCCCTCAGACACCCGCAGGTGGCTATGGGGATAGTCATGCCTCAAAATGGGCTTCCTGCTCAACCATACCAAAGTTATACCTCCTGATAACTTTAATAAGGCACCATAAAATAAAATGACTTTTTGAGCTTCACGAGACAAGCAAAACTTCGTATGCTTGGAGCTCATGAACAAACATGATGACACCATAGGAATGCAAGTTGTGTTATGAAAGGTGACCATATAACAAATGCAACATGAAACATGCAAAGGATGTTCAAAGGAGTCTTTCTTAGTTCATGTGAGATCTTTAACTTAGGGAACATTGTGTCTAATGTCTCCAAGAGAGGACAAATCAAAGTATAGAAAATTTGTAACTTAGGGAATACAGTGCATCACATCAAGCCACCAAGAGGAATGTAACATGCTAAGATAGATCATGCTCATGAAGTACATTACACCCAATGTCATCCACAAAGTGAAAAAACACATCATATGAAGGAAGAAGGCTACACTAAGAACTAAGAAAAAGGAAAAATGCAAAATGTTAATGCCAATGTATGCCCCCACTTTAAAGAAATTGCTAGACACCATTCTATGAGAAATTACTTTAAAGTAGAAAATGAAAAATGAAAAAAGAAGAAAGAAGACATGGGAACCAACTTGGAAAGCCCTTATTCCAAGTCATATGTTTCCGAGTGAAGCTATTTCTTGCGAAGAAAAGGAAAAGAAAGAGGGGTTGCCCCCAAAATGAAAATACCAAACACATAAGGGATCTATGGATTTGGGGTTAATATGTTTATTGCTGCAATGTTTTGTAAGGAGTGCGGAACTGTCATCATCCCCCAAATACATAGAACTGGAAGAATGACACAAAGAGAGGAAAAACAAAGAAAAAGAAAGAAAATTTTGGGTCAACATGGAATTGAAAAAGGGTGTCTCGATAATTTGTGTCATCCCCAAAAGGAAAACACAAGCCAAATGAAAAATAAAAGGAAAAATAAAAGGAAAATATTTGGAGTCAAAATGAAGGAGACATGAATGTCTCAATGCCTTGCATCATCCCCAAAAGGAAAAAAAAAAAAGTAAAAGGAAAAAGAAAAAGGAAAAGAAAAAGAAAATCATTTTGGGTCAACATGAAAGAGAAACGAATTTCTCAATGCCTTGCGTCAACCCCAAAAGGAAAACACAAAAAAAATGAAAAAGAAAAGGAAAAACCAATGTACGACATAGAGAAGAATGAAGGTACAAATAGAGGAATGACCAAAAGGGAGACAAAATAAAACAAAACATCACGGGGGGTCACAAGACACAAATAAAAATAGACAAAAGAAAAGGGGAAATGTAATTCAACCATCAAGCAAGTCATCCACCTTCTAGTCACATGCTCATGATATGCTGAGTGTGGGAAACTAGCCAAAGGGACAAGAGAAAATACCAAACTAGGGAAAGCACTAGGCTCTTCACTCTTGATAGGAGATGTGTTGTTTAAGCTCATGGAAGAGGAGAACAATGTGTTCAAATCATTATGCACCTCTTTGTCAATTTTAGCGATCTCATCATCATCATCTAGATTAATCACAATGGGAGGAAAAATAATAATGTCCATGGGAGGAAAAATCATAATTTCCATGGAAGAACATGTAACTGTTGTTGTGATTGTTGTATGGGATAGTTTTAATATGGTTGGGGAGGATGTTCATGATGCATTGCTTCAGTCAAGTGTGGATTTTTATTTTCATTTTTTTCTTCTTCATGTAACTTACGAGCAAGGGCATGACGTCTACGCTCACGCTCCCTAGATTCTCTATTTCTTTTGGTTTTTTTGTCGAGTTTTGTTTGTGAAGGAGCAGGTTGATCAACCATAGGGCTCTTTTCTTCTCTAAGGGGAGGAACAGAAGAAACCATGGAAGGTTGTTCATCCACTTTCTCTTTTGCTTTATAAACTTGTTTTATTTGAGGAGGTATGATAGAGTTGTTTTCATTGTCTCTTGGTCTCTTGGATGATGTCAGGGAAGTTTTTGGTTTTGGCTGAGCTTGGTTGTTTGGTTCTTGTTTGGGTTGAAGCATTGTTTCATCTAGGACAAGAGTGTCAAAAGGGGACAGGGACATGTTGCAGAGAGATAATTCTATTATTTTCTTTGCTTTAAATTTTTGTAAGCAATGAAAAAGAAATATTTTCAAGGCATTATAGGTTCCATGGGCTCAGGCCAAAAGGCTTCTAAGGAAAATTTTCCTTTGGAAGAAAAGGGATTAAAGCCACTATGGTGAATAGTGAATATTTCATTATCAAATGGAAACTTTAAGCATTTGTGGATAATTGAAGGGACAATTTTTATTAAGTGAAGCCATGGGTGGCCTAGCCGCAAATGAAATTGGTCTGACTATGGGATGATGGATAATGTGACATCCAATGTTTTTGGTCCTCTTTGTAATGGAAGGACAATTGATCATATCATAGGTCAAGAAAAACCACTTTGTATCTTGATCCATTCTTCTTTTTTATCATAATCATCTTGATAAAGATCATGTAATACCAAACATTCCTCGGTGATCATGTTCTCTCCACAGGTGGGATCTATTAGTATCCCATTAGTGGGTTTGTCATATATAGTTGGCTATGTAAAGAGGACCATCGGGGAGATTTTTAAGTATTTTCTTAGAGGAGAAAGTAATATCAAGATATTTCTTAGGTTGTCCCTTACGAGGGATAATGTCTATCACACCTACCATTTCATCCATAGCATTAACATGGGTAGTATGTGGAAGGAGATCAGGATGTTCATCATCTATATCAACATTCATCATATAATTCTTTGTAATTTCACTAGCTTTGACAAATGAAACATTATGTTTGGGCATTGGATTAGTGAAATTTTGCAAGTTTTGATTTGGAGGGGCAATAGACTTATTAACTTGATCATTAACATCTGTAATGGATAGAAAACCATAATCAATGAGGTAATGCACAATATGTTTAAGATACTTACAATGTTCTGGATGTAATGTCCATTTTTTCTATGATAATGGCCATAAGCATTGGACTTAAAGTTCAGAGGTAAAGGCTTAGTAGGATCAAGTGCTTTGATGATAGGAAAGGTAATTATTTGTTGTTGTAAAATTTGGGACATTGTGTTATGAAGGGTATTAGGTAAAGGTGTGAATTATCTTTCCAGATCTCCATAACTAAAGAGCACCGCGGTTTTAACAATTGCTACTTGGTTGATGATAGTTTTGGTTTGTTGTTGAGGAGGGTTGAACTGTAAGAACCCTTTTTTTTCTTTCTAAATGATTGGGAATTGTTTTGGTTGGTAGGTTTAGATTTCTCAGCTCAGCATAAGTGGAATTTGTATCTCGACTACTAATCAAATTGAGATAATCACAAGGGGAAGTACACATGTGCATGAAAGAGGGAAATTTCATCATAGTGAGTTTTTCCTAAAGTTTAGTTTGCAGTTTTTCAATAAACATCTTTTGAAGGTGTGGTTCAAGAATCTTGACATTGATTTAAGAATAAAGCAATTGATAGTGGGAGATAAAATTAGTTATCTTTTCTTCCTCATTTTTCTTGCATCTCATTAAATCAGCCAACGTCTTCTTCAGAGTCATATGCACTTGGAAATGATTTATAAATGCATCAAAAAGTTCATTAAATGAACATATTGAATTTTTTGGCAAAGATGAAAACCATTCCAAGGAAATGTCTTTTAAGGTCCTAAGAAATAGTTTTGCTAACAATTTATCATCAAGGAAAAAGTCACTACATAAGGTAGTGTAGGCATTAACATGGTTAGAAGGATATCCCTTCCCTCCATATTTCTCAAATCTAGGCATCTCTACTCCTTGTGGAATTGGTGTTCATAATATTTCCAAACATAATGGGCTGCTTCGAACATAATAGGTGGGTGGTCCATTTTGATTTTGGTTTATGGTGGAGATTTGTTTTTGCATGGATGATAGTTTGGAAAAGTTGTGTTATGAGAGGGCCATTGTAAGTGGTATGAAGTTGAAGGGAAAGTGGTGATGGAGTATATGTAGTGGTAGGGAAAGTAAAGGGAATGCTTATAGATGGTATTGTAGATGAGGATAGAACATGCGATGCCAGATAGGAATTAGGGATGCTAACAGGAATAGTCAAGGAAGCAATCACATTACTAACTTGTTGCATGGTTGTGGTGACATGATGAGTGGTATAGGTAGGTATGGAGGCTACTATTGAGGGAGGAGGAGTGTGAGGTCCTCCTTGGCTAACCACAGTGTTTGTTGGTTGAGAGGCACTAGAGGTGGAAGGAACATGTTTTGTATATATCTCAAATATTTGTTTCGCAACGTCCAGGCCTTTTTCACTTTCAAGCATGCAATGGATGTTTTCTATGGTAGGAATTGTAGTGGCTAAATTTTTTTCAAAACTCACTTGATGTTGGAGATGTGTTAAGTCCTCATGAATGTTAATGATTTTGTCTTGTGGGATGTGATTATTTTGTGTGTCAATTTGCATGTTATTGGAAGCAAAAGAGTTTCTAAAGGTAGTATCCATGCCTAGTGTACTAGTTGCCATACTAGGATTGGAAGATTTAGATAACCCAAGATCCACAATGAGTGTATTATAATGGGATAACATGAGTCTTAAACTTCTTCTCACTAAGGTATTAACAATAGGACACCAAAAACTCATGCAAAGGTCTCTAAATGCAGGTGAATGCAAATGCAATGTAAACTAATAAGAATGAAATGCTTAATATTGAAATTTTGGAAAGTAAAACTGAAATATAGAAGCAAAAAATAGAAACTTAGAAATTGCAGATTAAATGCCAAAAAATGCAGTGATAAAGATGCAACTAGACTAAGTTGCCCAGGGTGGAAAATTAGTTGAAGTAGTGATTTTTTTGAGAATTTTCAAAAAAATTAAATGGAATTTTATGCTTTTTAGGTTTGCAGATGCAGATATAATATGAAAATGCATATTTTCATTGATTTTTAATGAAATGCAATGCAAAATGCAAGCTATATGTGCTTTTCAGTAATGCAAATTTTAAAACCCTAGATGGAAATGAAATAATGAAAAGCCAATGTAAGCTACTCCTAGGTTGTAAATGTACTTAAAATAAGAAATAGAATGTTCAAAATTCAGGTTTACCAAAATGAACCGTAAATTTTTGGGGATAAGAACTCTCTTACATTTCTAAGGTTGTGCACCTAAAAGGAGAAAGGTATCCCAAAAATATATGGGGGTGATCCCACAATAGTGGTTTACAATTTTTGGCCAAACTAGACACTGAATTTTTTTTTTTTTAACTAAATCTTCACTTTCGGGCACCTATAGCGGCTAAACTATGAGGAATTTGAAGATGATCTGCAAACTAGAGTTTCATGAAATTTTTTCTATAGATTCTAAATATTATTTTTTCAAAAATTTTGGAATCAGATTCTACCTTTTTTTTCCATCTCCCTTGAATTTTTTTTTTTCAAAAAACAACATTTTTAAAAAGTGATGCTCACTGTATAACGTATAACTTTTTTTCCATGAAGGATAAAATTCTAATTCTTTCGAATTTATATTTTTAACTCCAATATCTAGTGCTTCCACTTGGTTGGATAGTTTTTTATTGAATTTTTTTTCTTCAATCAAGTTTCAAATTCAAACCAATTACAATTTAGACATAGTGCAACTGTATAATGTGTAACTTTTTTTGTATGTATCGAAATTCTTTTTTTTTTTCTTTTTTTTGATCAAGGACTTCAATATCTGGAGCAATCATATTTTTCAAAAAAAAATTTGATAATCTTCTATTTTTCTACATGTGCATAACATAGAGCTTGATTTTCAATGAAAAACCTACATTCACAAGAAATAAAAAATAAATATAATAATGAAATAAAATTTAATTAAAATTATACTTTTTTGGAAGCTTATACTAAGGAATACATACTTATAAAAAATAAATTTTAAATCAATTTATTTGATCCCCCAATAGGTAAATCAAATGTGGTTTTATATCAACATTTTGATAGGTGTAAAGGAGACTATGTTATAGGTATGGTTTAAAACTATCATGGTTCTATCCAAAGAGGCTTGGTCTAAGGTGATTTGATCAAACCCTCTTCAATTGGAATCCTTTAAATAGAAATTTTCAAGGCTTAAATCATTATTTTTTCTAAAAATATGTTATTTCAACAAAAATGAGGATCTCCTAGAAAGTGTAAACCACTATTGTGGCAACACCCATGGTGGTTCACTCAAGACTAATGCTAATATGATTGATATATGTCTAAATAGAATTCCCTAAATGCAAAGAATTGATGAAATGCAAGATGTTTGAAAACAAAAGGTGTTATGAAAAATGAACTAATAATGCAAATAAACTATAACAAAAATTGATGAAACTAGAGAGTTGCACCTGGAAACTAGAATGTGTTACGGAGAGGCTTTGTAATCCTATATAAATCATTGTTGAAGGAAATTGGAACTTACACCAAGCTGGACAAATTAGTCTAGTTTTGGGGAAATTCTATTGAAACAGGTTTCATCCAAAAGGGTGTCTAGAACTGTAGAAAAAATTCTTCAGGCCTGGTAGTGGGACTAATTCATCACTAATGGTGACTTAGTCCACCTTCAGCTTTCAAGAATTTTGAAGATGCAATTTGTAGTTCTCAATCTAAACTTTAATTCCTAACAGGTTTCTAGATCCGAATATGTAGAATTTGACCTGTAGGTGATCTCTAAGCTTCTTTTAGGGTTTTTTTTACTTTGAAATACTTTAATGAATTTTTGACACCTTTTAACACCTTGCTCTTCGAAAAATCTGCATACAAGACTTACAAAACACACATGAAAAGAGGGGAAAAAGGGTTAAGGGTTAGTGAATAGGGGTTTTCCTTTGTCAAACCTCGGTCTGGTAATCAAACCCTTGAAAATGAAATGAAATGAGAATGAGAATGATGAATGAACAACATGCAATGCTACAACTCACCAAACTCTTGAAGTAGAAATCTGAAGATATGCAAGTAGAAGCTCCAATGGATGTAAACTTGATGATACCAAAATGAATGCTTGATAATTTCTTGAATTAAAAGTGAATGAATTAGTGAGTGAATGAATGGGGGTGAGAATGAGAGGAAAACCCTATGTTTATACATGATTATAAAAAAATTCCCAAAAATACCACATCATAGGCCAAACTAAAGGTTTAGAAAATAATATGATGTCAAAATTTTGAAATAATTTTGGTTTTTGTGCCAAGTGGGACTAAGTCGCCCCTAGTGGTGACTTGGTCACTATAGGGAATTTTTAATGGGTGTCGAGAATTAAAATGTATTAAATTATGTTTAACGGGATTATTCTCCAAGACACACTTAAGTAGGTCCTATAAGTGTATAAAGGGGTCATTTAAACATAAGAAAGGGTCAAATTATTGATGAAAAGCCTAGAAAAACATGAAAATTTATTACAATACTTTACAACACTTTGAAATAAGGCTTGGTAAGTGATAAAAAGAGGTTATTTAGATGAATTATAATAAAAAGGTCATAGAAAAGTGTGAAAGTGGGTTACAACACTTCACAACACTTTTACAATATATCATAGAATTCTTATTGATTCACAAGGGTCCAAGAGCTAATGCGAATGTGTTGCCCAAATTACAACATTAAATCTAGGAAAACTAGGCCAACATCCATAAGAAAGATGGTATGTGCAGGATCATGATGGGCCAAAAAGTGGCAATATGATGGGTATGTCGCTAACGACTATTTTTTTACCCAAAATTGATGAAATGAAAAGGGTTTTTAAAGTAGATTCTCATCTTTCCACCAATATAAATTATGCTTTAATTTGAATTCAATAAGTAATTATTATTTATTTTTTATTCAAATTATGACTAAAGTCCTGATTGATAGGTTGATTCAAACACATCTATAGCTTTCAAACTATATCACACTTTTTGAATCCAAAACATGTGTCACATTTTATGCTTCACATACTATAGGATTAAAAAAATAAAAATTGAGTTTCATGAAGTTTTGACGAAGTTAAGGTGGTCAAACATACGAGTTTTTATGTTTTTTAAAAAGTTGTAATAAAAATTCATAATTAATTATTTACTTGGAAAAAAATTACAAAAAAATATGTATCACATCGAGGCATGAGTCCTCTACTTATATCTAAAATATTATAAAAAAATATTATAATTTTATTGTGGTTAGGGTGGAATGAGACACCTACTTCTTATTTTTCCTTGAAATTTAAGTGCCAACTGTATTGAAATTTCAAAATTTCACCAAATAGATTTTTTTTTTTTAAGAAACCAAGTAGTTTAGAAACTACATTCAATTTTCTACAGATTCTATTCTTACATATTTTTGAAATAATATAGATAACTTATTCAAATTTTTACCTCAAGTTGCCTAACTCTGATTTTTCTGAATTTGTTGCCACTTAAGGGCCTATTTTTTCCATCATGATCCTGCACATACCTAGGACCCAAATGAGCATGAAAATTTCAAGGATACATTACTTTGTGCTACACATCTAATTTGGTTAGCATGGTATTTTTAGCACATTTATTTTTATCATGTCTATATAATTTATTTTCATCTCATCTAGTTGTTCATCGATGTGGAAACACTAAAATAGGGGTTTGACTAAAGAAAGCCCCTAAATAGCCCCAACATTTTTCTCGGTCTTATATGTGTAGGTATTGGAGATATCTTGTTGTTGGATGCTTTATTTTAGTTTTTTGTGAGTGTTTTCTTCTCTTCTTCTCTCACTTTATCATTTGAACTTCATTTAGTTCAAGTTATTTTCACTTCTATTATTCTTCATTATTTATGCACTCTTGAAGTTCTTAGTAAATAGAACTCTTACTAGGCATATATTTATTTTCTAGATAGTCTCATTTTTCATTTCGAACAATATGCCAACATGTCACGAGGATGTCCATGTGTTGTATTGTCCTCCTTGGTCAACAGCTTGTTAATTTACCCAGAATACCTCTATGACCTCCTCTTTTAGTTTATGAAACTCTCACATTTTAATTTTGCATAAAGCATAAATAAACAAACTTCATCATTTTATCTCATCACTTGAGCTTTGATCCTTAAGGTAGTTAAATGACATTTTCTCTTGAGAACTCATCATCTCAAGAGTACCAAGTCTCCTCTATAGGTTGATGGAACCTTAATCCTAAGAGTTACATCATACCTAATTTAAAATAATTACATAAATATGAATCAAGCTAATAGAAAACATATTTGTAACCAAAAGAACAGAGAAATAGTAAAAAAAAAGATATAATTAGAAATGTGAAGAATTTTTTTGAAACAATATTGCAGCATAATACACCAAATTACTTCTTATTCGCATTTTTTAGGTAAAAGTGGAAAATCCACTATAAGTTATATTAAATATCAAAAAATATAATTACATGGCTCCACAAGAGAAGAGTGGAAGATCTCCCAGAAGAAAAAAAAAATAGATACATAATTCACCAAAAAAATAATCAGTGCAACTTTAAAAGAGCTAACTAGCTCTAAATGAGGAGGAAAAAAGTAATAACATGTGATTCATCCATGGAATGTTTATATATGAAGTGAATTGAATTAAAAAATTATGAGCCTCATTACATAACATCTCACCCACATAATGGTGTAGGATATTGATATGAATAGAGAAACCAAATGGATTGTCCCCCACCAAACCAACATCTATCAAACTACATACTAAGAAGTAAGTATGATTAGACATGGTAGCATTGTAACCAATAAAGAAATCCACCACAAAATAACTGAATAGAAGTTATAATTTTCTAGAGCCATAGATAAAGTGAAGGAAAATATAGAGGGAAAAAGATAATTTTCTACAATTCTTTTACCATCTTAGCACACTACCTAAAATCCATCAAGTTAGAAAAAAAATAGAGGTCGCCTCATGTAGAATATTTGAAGGATAATTCAAGAACCATTCGTAACCAATAACTCATCTAAAAGAATCTTCAACTTGATGACACTGGAATACAAAATTACAAGGAAGATTCTCCCTTGTATCTCATATCTCATAGGGTTGGAAAGGGATGAAGATTCTAGACTAGGAATTTATTTCAACTTTAAAATAGTATATGAGAAAATAAAACAACCCAAACTCTTTTAAAATGAACATATTAAAACTAATAGAATTGAAACATGATGTACAAAGGATTGCAAATAAGAGAATAAATTTGAAGTAATGCACACAAACTAAATTTGTTTACATGAAATTTTTGCATGTACTTTGTTAGACAATATGTGCCAAAAACCATTTTCCCAACGGTGACAAAAAAATGCACATGTGACAACAAATTGATTGGAAAAACACTTTGATGGAAAGTGTACCAGCCTAAGGAAGAGATGATATCTGGCCAAAATGGTCATTTTAGAAATATGAGCAAGGAATGAAAAATTAATGTTGTATGAGTGAAGAGACCTCGATGCAAAGAAAATTAGGATAAAAATCCCACTTGACAATCTTACACTTTTTGAAACATTATTGTTGCAAATGAAGTACCATAAGTAGTTTACTTCTAATGACACAAATTTTGACAAGTGATAGCCAAGTGGCTAAAATAACAATCATCTCACATCCTTGAGTATAGCCAAAACTTCTTCATCATATTCCTTCTTTTGAGAAAAGCATTACAAATGGTTAGATGAAGAAGAAACAAAACATTCAAGCCATGTGTAATCTACTTCAAGAATAACAAAGACATAAAAAAATTGAATATTGCAAAATCATGCACAATTATACTATTTACAATAGCCAACATGGTAATATGAGAAAGAACTATGAAATTTAAGAGTGTACAACCAAGAGTTCTTCTGGAAATTGGTTCATATGTAAAAGAGCTTCACATATGGCTAGATGAAGAAGAAGATTCAAGAGAAACATGGAAACTTTCAAAGGTATATAAATAGTATATCCCACTAAGATACCAATACTTTCCATCCCAAAGAATACTACAGGAGTATTACAATAAATTAACTTCATTTCATTTTGAGAAATCTTTGTGTAAGATAAAGAATTATCAATTTCCCTATTATCAAGATCATTAGCCAAACTATTAGCTTCTTTCTAGCAATGCATAATTTCATAAGAGGCTAGATATTGAAGTAAAAATTTAACTTGACCCAAGAAATAATTTAAATATTTTCCATCCAAAGCATTATTTGATAAATAATTGATCACCAAAACATATTCCCCTTCAATAACAATGTCATATATGTTTCAAAGCCAATTCTAGTCATAAAATCAAAGCATTGAATTTTGCAAATTTATTTGTGTCATACTTCAATAAATTACAAGATGCACTTACAATGCAACCCTCATGATTCCTTAGACCATAACCACACCTTATCTCCTAGGATTTCCCCAAGAGCCACCATTAGAATTGAGCTTAAACATACATTTTGGGGGAGGAAGCCATTTAACATCTTTCTTGTTCCTTTTTATAACCATACCTTGAAGAGATCCATGAATAGGAGGGGGGCTTAAGAAAACACAATTTTCAAGAAGCCAAGAATCTCATGATGAAAATAACCTCTTACTTTTGGTCTCTCTAAATATATAGGAAAAATTTACTTCTCAAATAGACAATTCAATTGTTTTGGATTACGAGGTTAGTATCATAGATCATTTTCCTAAAAAAAAAAAATTCTTTCTAGTCAAACCTACCAAATGAGGATATATGAGATCAAATCCCAAGTATTGGTATAAGTGGAAGACTTGAACAAATAAGGCTAACTTTGAAAATTATGAAGAGAACACTAAATATTCCTACACCACCCAAGCATACTTTACAACTACACCCAATAATTATAAGAAAATTCACATGATAAGAGAAAATTATCCAATCTTTCATAAGCCTTACCACATAAAAAACATAAAAAAAGAGAATTTATTCCCATTTTATCTAGTCTCATACTAGATGGATTTTTTTCCTTCAACACTAACTAATAAAAAACACCATCTTTAGGTAAACAAGTAAAACCCCAACAAAGTTTATATGGCTAGACGCCCTTCTGGACATAATCAACCAAAGATATATACCCATCACTTGCATTATACTTCCTTGATTTTTATTTTAACCAAATAATCTCATCCTCCTTAATAGAGACAAAAAAGAAATACTCAATTCTACTTTAAGAGTTTATTTCATCCCATGAAGCACATGAAGAAAATAAAAAGATCTTTTTATAGAAGGGGGAAAAGTAGAGGATTCAATAGTTATATAATTTTAAACCTTACAAACCCAAAGAGATTTTAGGAAATTTTTGATCTAACTCCAATTTCTAGTGGTCCCCATTAGCTTATGACCATTCTATGCATCCTCCCAAAATAGGTCTTTCTCCTCACTATTAATGACCCATGATGGTGCAAGAGGACCTATTTGATCACATGCCTCCATGAGGCCATATTGAGTCATTTGTTCCATTTTGATGTCTTAATGTTGTCCTATGAGCCATTTTTGATATGTTGAGGTCATTTGGAGCCCTAGAAAATCATAATCTAAGTTATTTGTCACATAATGTTCAAAGTTGCTCCATATTGTAAACACTGTCAAAAGAGAAAAAAATAAGTAAATGATAAGTCCATTAGTTAGATGGAGGTTGGAATCAGTTAAGTCACTAAATTTAAGTTAGTTTTGTTTGAAAGGCATAAATAAGCCTCTCACAGGTCAAGAAAAGAGAGAGAACTTGATTTGTAATGGAAGAAAATTAATGGAATTTTGGTTTTCATAAAAAAAAATTGTAAGAATTTGTTTGTTTGCTCCTGTACAACCGTGTACAACCTGGTACTAAAGGATCAGTCATTGGAGAAGTTGGTATTTTTTTTCTACTTTAATTTTCACTTGGTCTTGTTTAATTTCATAGAGAAATGAAGTTATTGCATTTTTTGTACAAACAGTCTAAAACCCTCCTAGGGTAAACAGTGGATTAACAAAATTGTGTATCTTTTAATTCAACTGATGGAATAGGCTGGAAATTTGTGAAAGGGTTCATTATTTTCTATTCTTTCATGCTCTATTTGTAGGTTGTGGAAAGTATGTTTTCTCTTGAAATTGTGATTCCCTAAGTCTATATAATTGAGAAAAGGACTAGTAAAAATAGAACACAGTGGAGTTTGAGCATTTATTTTGATGAAAGGATATGTTATTGGGGAAATGTTAATTGAAAGGAGTTATGAATGTTTTGGAATGACTTTTTTAGATAGGATTTGGTGAAATATCAAGTGCATGAGTCTTCTTTGTTCACTACCTTGTTATTATAAAGTGTTGACAGACAAGTTCCTTTTCGTCAAGAATGAAGGTTAAGAAGGGTATTTTGATGAAAAATCATGTAATATGTAGGTGAGAGGTTTTTTCTAGTATTTTCATACATATTTGAATAAGATAGTTTCTTTGTAAAGGTGGTCTGAGGGGTTGGTTGCACACTTTCAATAAACCCTTATGAATGATTGGCTTAAATATGAGTTTTAGAACTTTGTCTCTCAAATGGTTATCATCATTGATATACTTGGTTTTGGTCTATTGTCACATGTTGAGCATACTTGGATGGAGATTTTTGGTTTTTGTAAAGGATATCTTGAAGTTGGTTGTTGGTGTGGCCTAAATTGGACCTAGCCCTTGTAGGATTGTCATCATTTTATGGTGTTGTTACAAAACCAAATTTTCACACATTTTGACATGATTCTAAATGACTAAAAAGGTGCCTAGGAAGCCTTCCACAGTCCTGAAGAGAGGTCTATAGTAAAATCTATGTCTACAGTTTGGAGCTACATGGCTACAAGGAGAATTGGCATTCAATGCATGTTTGGTCAATGGTGAGAGGGAAGACCTTGGTAAGTTTTTTTGTTGATTGGATTACTGTTTCTAAGGAGTCTAAAGGTAAGGAGAACCTGGTTATGAGCCTATGAGATGTAAATCAAAAGTTTCCTAGTAAAATGGAATTGTTGTAAGTTTGCCTCAAAGGGAAATTTTAGTTTGATGAATTGGTTTGTTGTCAAGAATAAAGTGAGAAAAGTTGGTTATGATCCTAGAACTGCATCACATGATAAGTGAGGGAGAATAACTAATCTACATGAGGAAATAAAATTCTACTTTTTGGAACCCAATGGAATAGTTTTTAGAGTAAATATTATTTCCCTTTCCAATGAGTCTAAGTATTTGTACCTCATAATGTGAATCCATTTTAATTTTGGATTTGCATACAACCTCCAAATAATCTTTTCACCTAGGGATTTATTTTGAAGAAAATATTCCATTAATCCCAAACTCTCCAAGTTCTTAGATATACACAATTTTTCCCAAGAGATAACTAGAATCTTCTTCTCCTCCTTTAAATTATCTACCCAAAAAACTTATCTTAGCACTTTTTGCAATTCTTCTACTTTACTATGTTCAATTTTTTAAAAATAGACATAAGGTAATGTTGGATATTGCTGATATGTGGTTTTCATTGATGTCAACACTATTGGCATTAATGTCTTTAAGGTTGTACATATGTCAAGGATATTGAGCAAATTGTAATAAAATAGGTTGCAGGTTGTCAGTGATGCAGTGAAGTTCATTGTAGCCATCATGTTGTTGGCTAGCCTAGTATATTGATCATAAGAGGTTGTGGATTAAAGGGTTTTTTTCAAGTAAATCTAGTTTATCCACATAAAGTTTCAGAGATCTGCATGAAGATTTGATCAAGTTATGAATATATGTGTTCTGAAAAATGTTCTATTGCTTCAGTTGGTGTTCCTAGAAGAAGATGTGATTCTAGTAAGTTGAGTTGTTGTGGATACTTATGTGCTGATTCATGATGCTCGTGGATGTTTCTAGATCATTCTCTATCCATTTTGTATGTCCACATTGATTGTTGTGTTCGCGATTAGTGATTTTCTTTTGTATGTCCATGTTTTTCATGATCATGGATGACAGGGTGGTTGTAGCATGTTGTGGATCTTCAAGGCATATTTTTTTAAGGTGTTTCATGTTTGAGGATGTTTTTTTGGGTCCTTACTATGTTGTTTCTAACATTTTTTGGTGTGTATTACTATTTTCTTATGGATTGGGCTGACAGTTTGTACATGTTTTATATTTTGTTAAAGCTGACATGTAGATGTTGTTATTCTTAGTTGCGGATATATATGTTTGATTGTTTATACCATTTTATGGAAATGGTGTGAGAGGTGTGTGAAGTGTGTGAGTTTTGTGTGCGAATAATGTTCTAATCTTTTGAATGTAGAAGTAAAGTGTGAAGAAGAGTGAGTAGATGTTTATGTGCTTAATCGGAACTATAATCTGGTATTAGCATATGCTATTTTCTCAGTTCAAAATCTTCCAGATGTAATCTAAATGTTTATGTAAGATGTAGTGATTCTTCCTTTGTCAAGTAAGCCTTTTGTATTTGAACAGTGAGACCTAGGCAGTGTGCCTGAATGCATGTGTATTCCCCATTTATAATTCTTTTATACTTTTGATAGAGTACAATATTGTGGACTAACCTCCATCGTGGTTTTTTCCCTAATAGGATTTTGATATAAAAAATATTGGTGTTATGTGTGTTTCTGATGTGGTGATGGTTTATGATTTCATGTTTATTTATCAGATCTGAGAATAAGTTTAATAAGTATAAATTATGTGAAAACTGATTCATCCCCCCTCTTAGTTGTTTTCCCTTGTGTTACCAACAATTAGTATCAAAGCAAGTTCCTCAAAAGAAGTTTAATAGCTTGAGGTGATCTAGGATGGTGACATATAAGAAGGATAGTCTGAGATTTGATGTAACAAATTATTCTATGTGGAATACTTGAATGGAGTGTCATCTGATATGCATTGGTGAACCTTAGTAGACAATTACAAAGAATAGGTATATCATCCCGTAGAATGGTCCTTCTATTGTAGGTGAGATTAAGGAAGCTAAGTACAATATCAGGGCTAAGGAAGCATTGTTGAGTACTCTGGTTGATTCTGAGATGACAAAAGTAATGGAGCTGAAGATTGCTTATGAGAGCTGGAAATAGTTGGAAACATTGTATGAAGGTGATACCCATGTGAATATTGCTAAGTTGCAAAGCCTAAAAGGGAAATATGAAATGTTGAGAATGGGTGAAGATGAGAATATCACTTCCTTTATGCAGAGAGTGAATGAACTTGTGTATAGTATTAGATGTGCTGGTGGAACATTGGAAGAATCAGAGATTGTTGCTTGCTCAAATCCTTTCCTGCTGCATACAAATCCAAAGCTACTGCTATTGAGGAGATCCGAATTGTGATAAATGTAACCAGAGACATGTTGATTGGTAATCTTACAACTTTTGAGTTAAGTGAATTTGGTGATTCTCTTTCTAAGATAAAATCTGCATTCAAAGCTACTATCTCCAAGAAAGATAAGCCAAGATATGATCCAGGAGAAAGTTCTTGTAGAAAAATGTCAAAGTATGAGTAGGAAATGAGAGAGATTGAAGAAGAAGAGAGAAAACTAGATGAGCTTGAAGCACTTATTGTCAAGAGACAAGCTAGAGGATAAGGTAAGTATAAAGGGAAATTTCCTATTAAATATTTTTCTTGCAGTAAGATAGGTCATTTTTCCTCAAGGTTTCTGGAAAGAGTTCCTAAGCCAAAACCTAACAAGCCTAGATTCCAAAGAAAGTGTTATTTTCCTATTGATGAAGGTGTGATAGATGATGAATTTGATAAAGGGAATGTAAGTGAGGATGAATGGGTATTTATCGCTATCAAGGAAAATGATCCGGTACCTACTGAATCTACTAGTTGCACAAATGTGGAGAAATCCCTAGTTCCCAAAGTTAAAGAAAAAGATGAATGGGTGATTGATAGTAGATTCTCTCATCACATGATAGGTGATAAAAGTAAATTTGTAAGCTTGGAAAAGTATGATGGTGGTGTTGTAAGATTTGGTGATGAAAAAGCTATTGTAATATGTGGCAGAGGATCCATTTCTCTTGATGGTAAGCATAATACTGATGATGTTATGTATGTGGAAGGTTTGAAGCATAATATCTTAAGTGTTAGATAGATGGTTGACAAGGGATACAATCTTCAATTCATCCTTCACCTGAGTGATGCTAGTAAAAGTCATCTGATTGCTCAAGTTGATGAAAGTTGGTTGTGGCATAGGAGAATGTGTCATGTAAACTTTGATAATATTATCAAGATAAGTTCTACTCAAGCAGTGAGAGATCTTCCTTAGTTGATAAAACCTACTAATTTTATATGTAAGGAATGTCAGTTAGGGAAGCAAACTAAAGTTTGATTTCAGAGCAAAGAACATTGTTCAAATGATGTGTTGGAGCTTGTCCATACTGACTTGTGTGGACCTTCTAGAATCAGAAGCTTACAAGGATATAGGTATTTCATGTTACTTATTGATGATTATTCTAGAATGATGTGGGTTACTTTCTTAAGGGAAAAATAAGAAGCTCTAGAGAAATTCTAGATTTTTAAGGATATGGTTGAGACAGAGATAGGTTTGAGGATTAAATGTCTAAGATCAAATAGAGGTGGTGAATTCACTTCTCATGAGTTTAATTCTTTTTGTGAAAA
>VDFB02000003.1:359788154-359810337 GCA_007258455.2 Sequoia sempervirens | reverse complement strand
AGAGAGAGAGAGAGAGAGAGAGAGATGGAGTGGGAGGGACTTGAGAGAGTGAGGGAGTGAGAGAGATAGAAGGAAGGATGGAGAGAGGTAGAGAGATATGTCTACAGCTCAAGGAGAGAGAGTTAGAAAGATAGGTATAAAAAGGGATAAAGAGAGAAGAAAGGAGGGAGGGATAGGTCTAGAGCTTAAGGGGAGACATAGTGATATATAGAGAGGTAGAGATAGGGATAGAGAGATATCATGATTTATGAATATTTTTTCATCTCCTTACTACAAAAATAATAAATATTTCATTATTCATTATTTTCCTTAATTTTTCAAGTCTTTTGAGATGAGTGTTACAAAAAATCATTAAAAAAAAACTTTTCATGTGAAATTAGTGAGCATTTGATGTTTCAAAAATTAAGTATGAAGTTAAAATGATTATAAATATTTTTTGGTGTATAATATAGAAACACCACCTATTCCATTACATAGATCTATCAATCACTTTTCCAATGCCTATAAAAAGTCAAAATTTTGATAAGAAACGCAAAAGTTATGCCCATTTTACCAAAGAGGGTTTTTTAGGTTTTCAAAATGAATATCAGTTTTGTTTTTCAAAAAAATGGGTTCCCACTTTCTAAAATGGATATCCATTTTAGTTTGGTATTACGAAACCAAAACATATATTGTATGCAAGCCTGCAAAAATTCAAAGGTGTGAATTCCACATTTTTGGACGTGTTAAAAATGCCTTTTTTTCCATTGCCACGTTTTGGACCCCCATGATCTTGCACATACCCATGACTTGAATACTAAATGAAAATATAGTTTTTAGATGATTTGAAATGATTTGAAATGAAAAATGCAAACTATATGCAATTTCACTAATGCAAAATTTGAAACCCTCGAATGCCAATTAACCAATGCAAAATACAATGCAATGTTAATGGAAGCTAAATCTAGGATGATGGACTCCAAATCAAAAAGATTCAAAAGTTGGTTTCACCAAATGGTGGACTATGGAAATGGAATGCACAACTTCCTTGATCCACACCTAAAAAGGGGGAATGAAGGAAGAGGGATCTTATTTCACAATGCTAAAGAATGGAAGCTAATAAAAGGGTTTACCACTAATTCAAAACTTAGAAAATGCAATATGTTTGAAAACACACTATGAAATGCAAAAAGACCTAGAAAGATGAATAGAAATGCAAGTAAAGTAGAATAGAAAACTATGAAATAGAAAGTGTGCACCTAGAAATGTGTTGAAGACTAGAAATATCTCTAAAATTTTGAAATTGCTACTTTTTAGGCTGGGTGGGACTCATTCATCATTCTAGGAAAATCAATCCCCGATCAGGAAAACTATCTTGAAATAAGTTTCAGCCAAAAGGGTATCTGAATCTACATAGATCTCCAAAAAACACCTATATTGGGACTCATTTTCCACTACTGGGGGATGATTCCCATTTTGTTGAAAAGTGTCCTAGGGGAACAATCTCAAACTGAAACTTTGCAAGCCTCCGAAGATGGATGAAATAGGAACTTTCCCACTGATTGTATGCAGATTGGATGGATATTTTTCCCTATATCTAAGTTTTCATGAGTCTTGAAAAATTTTCATGAAAACTTTGACAACTTTTGTAACTTTATCATTTCGACATTTTTCTTCAATTTGCAGACTTGCAGTCACACATTAAAGAGGCAAAAACTTGTTGATTGTTAGAGAATAGGCATTTTCCTTGGTTAAGCCCCTCTTAGGTAATTAAACCAAAATGATGAAATTAGATAATGAAGTATGAACATGAAATGATCTAATTAGAAACTTACTATGATGATGGATCTTGAATTTCTACAACAATGGATGAAGAATCTACCTTTCAACGCCTTAGAATTGATCTT
The DNA here is from genome assembly GCA_007258455.2 of Sequoia sempervirens. Classification (NCBI taxonomy): domain Eukaryota; kingdom Viridiplantae; phylum Streptophyta; class Pinopsida; order Cupressales; family Cupressaceae; genus Sequoia; species Sequoia sempervirens. The sequence continues at coordinate 359,808,451 of VDFB02000003.1, read as the reverse complement.
GTGAAGTCTTCAAATGCTTAACCATAGCTTGTTTGACTTGAATGCATGATGAATGAATGATTGACTGGTTGGGATTGAAAAGAATAGAAAAACATTATATTTATACACAATTATTCCCTAATTTCGGAAGATACTACATCATACGCAAACCTTAGGTCTTAGAAAATAAAAACCTGCCAAAATTTTGAATTTATTTTTATTTTTGTGCCAAACGGGACTCATCCCCTAGTAGTGGCATATGAGTCCCAAAATGGAGAATGGGTCCCAATCAAGTCATTTTAAGTGGGTGTCAAAAATTAAGTATTTTAAATGATGTTTATGGGTATGTGCAGGATCATGATGGACCAAAAAATGGTAATATAATGGGTATGTGTAGGGTATGTGGCTAACGACTTTCTTTTACCTAAAATTGATAAAACGAAAAGGGTTTTTAAAGGATATTCTCATATTTCCACCAATATAAATTATGCTTTACTTAGAATTTAATAAATAATAATTATTTATTTTCTATTTGAATTACAACTAAAGTCCTGATTGATAGGCTGATTGAAAAACATCTATAGCTTTCAAACAGTATCACATTTTTTGAATCCAAAACATGTGTCACATTCTATGCTTCACATCCTATAGGAGTAAAAAAATTAAAATTTAATTTCATGAAGTTTTGACCAAGTTAAAGTGGTCAAACATATGAGTATTTTATATTTTTTAAAAGTTGTAATAAAAAAATCATAATTAATTATTTACTTGGAAAAAAATTATGAAAAAAATATTCATCACAATAGGACATGATTCCTATACTTATATCTAAAATATTATCATTTTCTTGTGGTTAGGGTGGTCAGACAAACACTTCTCTTTTTTTCCGGAAATTTAAGTACTATTGCATTGAAATTTCAAATTTTCACCAAATAGATTTTTTTTTTTAAATAAACCTAGTAGTTTGGAAACTACATTAAATTTTCTATAGATTCTATTCTTACATATTTTTGAAATAATATAGATAACTTATTCAAAATTTTATTTCAAGTTTCCTAACTATGATTTTTCTAATTTTTTCACCACATAAGGGCCTTTTTCTTCCATTATTATCCTACACATACCCTTATTGGGTTTATTCTAAAAAATAAACTAAGGCTTGTAAGTGTAAAATGGGGCCAATTAAAGAATAAGAAAGGTATAAATATTAATGAAAAACATAGAAAAGTGTGAAAGTTTGTTACAACACTTTACAACACTTTGAAATAAGGCTTGGTAAATGGTAAAAAAGAGATTATTTAAGTGAAATATATTAACAAGACCTTAGAAAAGTGTGAAAGTGTGTTACAACAGTTTACAACTCTTAAGGTACCACTTGAATTCTTTTAGTTCACTAGAGGTCAAGACCTAATACAACATTAAATCAAGGAAATATTAATCCAAAATCACAAGGAGGGCCCAAACAAGATAGAAAAAGTAGAACGATCACTTTTTCAGTGTCCACACCATCTCAAATGATGATATTTTTTTTCTTCTTCCAATTGTGTTGTATTCTTATTTTTTCTCTAACCTCCTCTTGATCCTCTCTATGCTTGGCTTTATTAGCTCTATGTTTCTTGGTTTTCACTCTTTTGTTTGTCTCTCCCTTCTTGTATCTTCTCCTTCTTATCTCCTTCTCAGTTGCAAGACTCCAAAATTATTTTTCTCTTTCATATGAGGCCAATAAAAGAGAAAAATTATCATCAACATACATTGGATAAAAAACATGATACCAATGTGCTTCTTCACTAGCTCCTTATGAGTGCTTTCTTGTTTCTACCTTTATCACAAATATACCTATCTTCTTATCAACTTTCTTATCATCACTAACCTGATGATTCATTGAATGCATCTCTTGCCAATTTACCTTTGTATATGTTTTTTCTTGAGAACAATGTTCTCTCATTACTTCTACACTTTCTCCTATGCTTCACTTAGGTTGAAGACACTCTTGGTCTTCCTTCATGCCAATTCAAATTAATTTATCTTGTTTATTTGCTTCATCTTCTCTTTTCAAGGAATTCATCTAGTGCCTTCTTCTTTTCTTAAAAATAATCCTTATGGGCCACTTCACCTTCTTATGCATTGACCAATACCAAAAATATTCTTGGTATCTTTCCTCAAGCCATTTTTGTACTACAAGCTTAATATCTTTCCTCAACTCTACATCCTATCTTATCTTATTGACTTTCATCTTGTCCTTCTTTTTGAGGCCTTCTTTCTTATCTTGTTGTTGCATCTATCTTCTCTTCTTGACTTCATGATACCTTTCCCAGGGCTTATTTTCTTCTTTCTCTCTTCCTAGTCTTTTGGTACCCAGGTTCTTCACTTTAACCTGTCAACTACAATACACATACTTTCCCAAATATCTATGAACATACTAACTTCCCCTTCCTAGATCTATGAGCTCTGATAGCAAACATGATGCAAAGGGGTAAACAATAACAAAAAATAAGTGAAAAAATAAGTGTTTTCATATATGATTGAATCTAATAAAGTTATTGAAAACCCTATCTTGCAAGATTTCTACAAACTCTCCTTTCTAGGCTCAAACCCTTAACAATGTCCTAATTGGGTATTTGTTGCAACAACACTCATTCTTTGACTTCTTAGAATTCTTGCATGTTTAATACACTCCAAAGGGTTTTCTCAACTCCTTAATTTTCTATGGAAAACTCAAGAAACATTTTTTTCACTAAACCCTCAAAGAAACCTAGAGTTTTGACAATCTTTATGACAAAGAACACACAAAGTCTTATATAATTCACACATACAATTGATTGGTACAATTTCCTTTGGTGGACATTTGATCAATAGCCTAAAGAAGGTTTTCACCAAATTTCATTAATTTTTTATGGTGAAAACAAAAGGTATGAATTTTTTAAGCTTGTTGGAAATCCTAGCTCTATTACAGGGCTGTTAACACTATTTTGCTTGTTTCTAACTCAAAACTCAATGAAATTGCATGAAACTAGAGGAATTAGATTTTGAAAAAAAAAAATCTAACTTCCCATCCACTCACAAATTTGTCGTTGATCTGTACCAATCCATACAAGACTGATTTCTCATTGATTTTGCAAAAAAATGTCAAAATTTGCAATGAAAATAGTTACAATTCAAATATATTCCCCTTTTCCTTGAAAAACCTAATGTTTAGTATCACAAAAGTGCACAAATATGCCTTTTTTCAAGACTTCAAAACCTAATTAATTTGTTCTTTCAAGTAGTTATGTTCTCTAAAAACCTAACCTAAGTTGGTAACTCACTTACAACCCCACTTGGGTGAGTTAAGAGGTTTATTATAAATATTTCCCTTTTGTACAATATTTGCAACCTCTATAAATAAAATTAATAAATTTTGACCTCCTAGGACTCCTTAACAAATTCAAATATTTAAAAATAGTCTTTTGGATGGAAAATAATCTAGCCCTTTATTACATACTTGAAAGGATCTCATTGAGTGGGAATACATGCTAAAACACCAAAATGTACCTCTTCATGAAATTTCTCATCAAAATCCAAAACTTACATTTTTAGGTTGCTAGATGCTCCTGCATCAAAAACTCCTACAATTTAAAAAAAATAGACACGGTGAAGGCTTATGATAGGGTGAATTGGGATTTATTGTTGGTTGTGCTTAGGAGGTTTGGTTTTTTTAGTAGTTGTTTTAAATGGATTGCTTCATGTATTTCAAGAGATTTTTTTTAATCTTGGTAAATGGTTCTCAATGTGGGTCTTTTATCCTCTAAGTGGATAAGACAGGGTCACCCTTTATCACCTCTACTTTATATTTTAATGGCTTATGGGTTGAGAATATCAATTTTATTTGTGAATAGTAAGAATCTATAGAATGGGATAATAATTAGTTATTAACCAAGTCTAGTTACTCACTCCCTGTTTGTTGATTACATTATCCTTTTTGGGTAGGAAAATTTAATTGAAGCTAATGCTATGAAGAATGCTCTTTCAACTTATACTTCATGTTTAGGACATGCAATAAATAAGGAAAAATATAAGGTATTCTTCTTGAATATGAACTATGTTGTGCAATTTTTGCACAAATGCCCCACTAGAGGTGGGGACCCTCTTTTTTCTTTTGCATCTCTACATCTTGGCTTGGTGAAATTTTGGTTTTGCTCTTCTTGGGAGGTTATTTTGGGATTAAGTCTAGATTGGGTTTGATGGAGGCAATATTTTGAGGCTCTAGGGGAAATTCACTTGTCTTGGAATTTTAAAATGAGAATTTTGATGTGAATTTTTAATGTTATATGTAAATCAATTTTGCACTCATGGATAAAGGATGAAAAATTAGGCTAGGTTGCTTTTTGATTTTTTTGAAAATTCCTTCTAGAAAAAAAGTTATGAGGTTTAGGGGATTTTGACCTAACAGAGAATTTGGGTATTTCCATCCCTAATGGAAATCCCCGAAATTCCCATTTTTGGAAATTTCCAAGACCCCCTCAAAATCCTAAATTTTTCCAAAATGATTTATTTTTCCAAACTCGATTTTTTTTCAAAATGCATTTTTTTATCTTGAAATGGAAAATTTTAAAATGGAATTTTTCTTGAAATTTTAAAATGTTCCCAAAATGAAATACTTGAGAAGGAGAAAAATTTTTCAAAATAAAAAAAAAATTGAAAATGGAAAGTTTCCATAAAAAAAATGTAAGTCTTTTTTAAAGGCCCAAAATTTTCTTTAAGTTTAATTTGGATTGGATTTTTAACATGTGAGCTACCAATGATGATATCTATTTTTTAGGATTAAATAAATATTAAAAGGGGGACTTGTATATGGATTCATGCCAAAAGGGAAATCTGGAAGAGTTCAATTCAAATAAGTGGGGTGTGCATAAGAATCTGTGCCCAAATTGTCTACAGTTGGAAGGAGTTTCTGGAATACATGTGAAGTTGATTTCATCATCCAATTAGAATTTCCATTAATGACAAGTTGGCATAATATTGTTTTCTCATTGTTCCATGATGTAACTACTTTTATGCAATTGGATGATGATGTACCATGAGCTCCCAAATTAAACGTAATAGCTTGATGCTTCTAGAAGTGAAATTGTAGCCATTGGATGAATTAAATCATAGCCATTGATTCAAAATATAATTTTCTATAAAAGGCCAGTGCCTTCTCATTTGTAAGGGGTTAGATAATAGTTGATTAGAGGTTGTAAAAAGCTAGAATTGGCTAAGTTAGAAAAGTCAGTAGTTGTAGGAGAGGAGAGAGACTTGAAATTTTTATGTAATGTTGGAGAAGTAATGAAATTGGATTGTTGATTTGGCAAGCTTTGTGTTACACTTTAAAAGTATATGGTTTCTTGTTCTTGATTCTCAGATGTTAGATGTTAGTTTTCAATTTTTTTGCAATAATGATGAAATGTTAATGATGTTGATCGATCTCTAGTCCATACTTTTAGCAATTTTCTGATTGTAGATTATTGTGTAAAGTTAGTCTAGGCCTCATTTTTGTGCTTAGTTCAACTGTAAACGTTTGTTCATATTACGCCAGTTCTTAGGTATGTGGATGAATATTTATGGTATAAAAATATTTAGTTTCCTTAGAAGATTGCACCATTTTTGTGGAATTGTGGGTTTTTCCCTGATCAAGCAGAGATTTGTTTCATTGGGGATATGTCCATTTGCAGAATTCATCATTATTATGACTGATATTAGGTTTTAGTCTTAGAAATCTCTCTAAAACCTTATCTCTTTTGCTATTTATTTTGAATCTACGTTAGTTTTAGGATTAAAAGCATCATCATATTGTTGCATCTGATGAAAGTACACTTCCAACATTGTTTATTTGTAAGGCCCATTGTGATTATCAACATTTTGCATATTATCTGAGTTGTTTATGCATTTTCAAGACCTGACATTAGAGAACTTGGATTTATCTCTTGAAGATTATTGATACAGATTTACCTTTCAAGAGAGATAGGATACTTGTATCTTCTCTGAGTTGTTGTGTAGAAAACTCCATCAATAAACTATTTGATTATAGCTATAATTGTGAAGTTTTAGGGTTTTAAGCTTGATTCTTTTTCATGTATCTATCTTGGAATTCCTTTCTTTTATGGTAAAGAAAACCATTCTTTTTGGGATAAAATTATTTCTTTAACTTCAAATGAAATTCTATTATGGAACTCCAAATTGCTCTCTTTGGTTAGAAATTTATGATGCTAAAGTTTTTAATTCATGCTTTGTTGATTTACGTGTTGGCAACACAGGGGAAGACAACTAAGAGGGGGGGTTGAGTCAGTTGTCACATAAATTATACTTATTAAACTTATTCTTAGATTTGATAAATAAACATGAAAGATAAACCATCACCACATCAAAAACACACATAACACCAAGATTTTTTTATGTGGAAACCCTGTTAGGGGAAAAACCATGGTGGAGGTTAGTCCACAAGATTATACTCTATTAAAAGTATAAAAGAAATATAAATGGAGAATTAACATGCATTTAGGCACATTGCCTAGAGCTCACTACTCAAACAAAAAAAGGCCTACTACCCAAAGGAAGACTCACTATCTTATAGAAACATTTGGATTACATCTAAAATATTTTGAACTAAGAAAATAACATCTACTAATGCCTGATTACAATTCTGGTAAAGCACATAAACACCTACTCACTCTTCTTCACACTTTACTTCTACCTTTGAAAGATCAAAACATTATTCACACACAACACTCACACACTTTGAACACCTCTCACACCATTTCCATAAAATGTTATAAAAAATCAAACATATATATCCACAACTAAGGATAACATCATCTACATGTTAGCTTTAACAAAATTAAAAACATGTACAAACTATTGGCCGAATCCATAAAAAAAATATTAATGCACACCAAACAATGTCCACACAAACATAGTAAGGAACCAAAACAACATCCTCAAACATGAAACACCTTAAAAAATTATTCTTTGAAGATCCAAAACATGCTACAATCATCCTGTCACCCATGATCATGAAAAACATGAACATACATAAATAAAATAACCAATCGTGAGCACAATGATCAATGTGGACATAAAACACAAATAGAGAACAATCTAGAAACATCCATGAGCATCATGAATCACCATAGAAGGATCCACAACAAATCAACTTACTAGAATCACATCATATTCTTTCAGGAACACCAACTAAAGCAACAAAACAACTACCATAACACATATATTCATAAATTGATCAAATATTCATGTGGATCTCTAAAACTTTACATGGATAAATTAGATATACTCAAAAACAAAAAAAATTAATCCACAAACTCTTATCATCAATATAATGGGCTAGCCAACAACATGATTCCTACACTAAACTTCAATGCATCACCAACAACCTGCAACCTATTTTATCACAATTTTCTCAATATCCTCAACATATACAACCTTAAAGACATTAATTCCAATAGTGTTGACATCAATGACAACCACATATCAACAATATATAACAATCTCCAACGTTGGCATTGATGGAAACACATGATGTGAAAAACATCGTCAACACAAATTTCTCTTAGCACTTTCTCCCCTTAGATTTTAACTCTTTTCTACTTAACTCTTTCACAGTTTTTCATGACTCTTCTCCCCCTTTGAAATCAATGACAAAGATACACATTATCTTTCTTGACACAAAATCTAAACCACATTTCTAAATATCTAACTACTCCCCCTGAGTAGCAGTCAACACAACATCAAACTAGATCAAGATATGACTATGAAATGCATGGACTAATGCAATTCAATGCATCTTAACTCTAATTAGGAGGGGTAATAAGCCCCTAGCTTCCCTTTGAGATACTCAAAATTATCCTTAGGAAAGGGCTTGGTAAAGATATCTACAATATGTTCCTTAGTGAGCACATACTCTAATCTAACTTCCTTTTCACTCACCTTCTCTCTCAAAAAGTTAAACTTGATAGATATATGCTTGGTTTTTGAATGCAACACTAGATTCTTAGAAAAGTTAATTGCACTTGAATTATCACAGAATATAGCAATAGGTTTGTCCTACACAACTCTGATATCTTTCAACATCTTCTTCATCCACAATACTTGAGTACAATTGTTAGCAACAACAATGTATTACACCTTTATAATAGATAATGAAATGGAATTATGATTCTTACTTAACCATGAAATCAACTTATTTCCCAAGAAAAATGCACCACCACTAGTACTCTTTATATCATTTAGATCTCCTGTACAATCAACATCAATAAAAGCACTCAAATTAAGGTCGTCTTCTTTAGGATACCATAGGACAAAATCAATTGTACCCTTCAAGTACCTGGAAATCCTCTTCACAATAGTCACATGAGGTTCCTCAGAATCAACTTGAAATATTGCAACAATGCATACGACATTCATGATATTAGGTCTATTTTGAGTCAAATAGAGCAATCCACCAATCAAGGATCTATAAATAGTGTGATTTCTTTAGGAGAATCATCATCTTGTGTGAACTTACATCTAGTCACCATAGGTGTACGAATTGGCTTAGAATCTTCCATACCAAAATTCTTTAGAAATTCTTTCACATAATTGGACTGACATATAAAGATCCCTTTATCTAGCTGAGTAATTTTCAATCCAAAAAAAGAATTTCATTTCTCCAATCATAGACATCTCAAACTCACTCTACATCTCATCAGCAAAATTCATGCACAAATTATCATCTCCTCACAGAATGATATCATCAACAAAGACTTCAACAATCAAATCTTTATCATCTTGAAATACAAATTACTATGAATAGTACATTTATTAAATTCAAGCTTAAACAAATACTTTTCCAATCCGGCATACCATGCTCTTAGGGCTTGCTTGAGTCCATACAATGCTTTCTTCAATTTACAAACCATATCTCCCTGATCAGTCAACTGAAATCCATTAGGTTGCTTAATATAAACTTCTTCTAGTTTTTCATTTAGAAATGCTAACTTTATATCCATCTAATAAACCTCAAAGTTTTTGTAAGCATCATAAGCAAGAAATAGTCTTATAGCTTCAATCCTAGCAACACGAGCAAAATTTTCTTCAAAGTCAATTCCTTCCATCTAAGAATATCCTTTACACACCAGTCTTGATTTGTTTCTAAAAACTTCACCTTTCTCATTCAATTTGTTTTGAAAGACCCATTTAGTTCCAATTACATTTTTGTCCTTAGGTCTAGGAACAATCATCCATTTGTCATTCTTCTAAACTTTTAGTAGTTCTTCTTTCATTGCTTCCACCTAGTGTTCATCTTTGCATGCTTCATAGACACTATTAGGCTTAGTCTTTGAGATCAAACAATATTCTTCTACAATTATTCTTCTAGTTTGAACACCTTTGTTTTTATCACCAATAATCTAATCTTCTAAATGATTTAGTCTTACATACCTTAGATTTTTAGGTTGTTCTTGAACTTTAGGCTCTTGTGATCTCACTTTTGCACTTTCACTAGTTCCTTCCCCTTGATTTTCTTGATTCATCAGACTGATTTGAACTTGATTTGTAGACTAAACTTTCTTTCCTTTATCTAAATTTTCATTCTAATCATCAAAATCATATCCATAGGTTGTCAATGGTCTAACTGTGTCTTCATCAACCTCGACATTAGCACTCTCAATTACTTTCCTCAATCTCTTATTGTAGCACCGATAGGCTTTACTCTTAGTAGAATCACTAAGAAAGATTCCTTCATCACTTCTCACTTCAAACTTTCCTATATCTGCATCCTCTTTTAATATAGCATTTACTCTCAAATATTTTGAAGTATTTAACAGTAGGCTTATGACCATACCATAGCTCATAAGGATTCTTATCAGTATCACCTTTTATTTTTACCCTATTGAGAGTGTAAATGGTAGTACTCGCAACTTCTCTCCAGTAGATATATAGAATATTTCCTTCCAGCATCATAGTTCTAGCAGCTTCTTGAATTGTCTCATTCTTCCTTTCCACAACTCCATTTTGCTAAGGGGTCTGCGGTGCAGATAATTGTCTCATTATCCCATGCTTTTCACAAAAAGAATTAAACTCACGAGAAGTGAATTCACCACCTCTATTTGATCTTAGACATTTAATCCTCAAACCTATCTTAGACTATTTCCAAATCTCATAAGCAATCTTCAGCTCCATTACATTTGTCATCTCAGAATCAACCAGAGCACTCAAAAATGCTTCCTTAGCCCTTATATTGTACTTACCTTCCTTAATCTCACCTACAGTAGAAGGACCATTCTATGGGATGATATACCTATTCTTTGTAATTGTCTAGTAAGGTTCACCAATGCATATCAGATGACACTCCATTCAAGTATTCCACATAGAATAATTTGTTACATCAAATCTCAAACTATCCTTCTTATATGTCACCATCCTAGATCACCTCAAGCTATTAAACTTCTTTTGAGGAACTTGCTTTGATACTAATTGTTGGTAACACAAGGACAAACAACTAAGAGGGGGGATGAATCAGTTTTCACATAAATTATACTTATTAAACTTATTCTCAGATCTGATAAATAAACATGAAATCATAAACCATCACCACATCAGAAACACACATAACACCAATATTTTTTACATAAAAATCCTATTAGGGGAAAAACCATGATGGATGTTAGACCACAATATTGTACTCTATTAAAAGTATAAAAGAATTATAAATGGGGAATACACATGCATTCAGGCACACTTCTTCACACTTTACTTTTACATTCAAAAGATTAGAACATTATTCACACACAAAACATGCACATAAACATCTACTCACTCTTCTTCACACTTTACTTTTACATTCAAAAGATTAGAACATTATTCACACACAAAACCCACACACTTCACACACCTCTCACACCATTTCCATAAAATGGTATAAAAAATAAAACATATATATCCGCAACTAAGAATAACAACATCTACATGTCAGCTTTAACAAAATATAAAACATGTACAAACTGTCATCCCAATCCATAAGAAAATATTAATACACACCAAAAAATGTTAGAAACAACATAGTAAGGACCCAAAACAACATCCTCAAACATGAAACACCTTAAAAAATTATGCCTTGAAGATCCACAACATGCTACAACCACCCTATCATCCATGATCATGAAAAACATGGACATACAAAAGAAAATCACTAATCGCGAACAAAAAAATCAATGTGGACATACAAAATGGATAGAGAATGATATAGAAACATCCACGAGCATCATGAATCAGCACATAAGTATCCACAACAACTCAACTTACTAGAATCACATCTTCTTCTAGGAACACCAACTGAAGCAATAGAACATTTTTCAGAACACATATATTCATAACTTGATCAAATCTTCATGCAGATCTTTGAAACTTTATGTGGATAAACTAGATTTACTTGAAAAAATCCCTTTAATCCACAACCTCTTATGATCAATATATTGGGCTAGCCAACAACATGATGGCTAAATTGAACTTCAAAGCATCACTGACAACCTGCAACCTATTTTATTACAATTTTCTCAATATCCTTGACATATGTACAACCTTAAAGACATTAATGCCAATAGTGTTGACATCAATGAAAACCACATATCAGCAATATCCAACATTACCTTATGTCTATTTTTAAAAAAATGAACATAGTAAAGTAGAAGAATTGCAAAAAGTGCTAAGATAAGTTTTTTGGGTAGATAATTTAAAGGAGGAGAAGAAGATTCTAGTTATCTCTTGGGAAAAATTGTGTATGCCTAAGAACTTGGAGAGTTTGGGATTAATGGAATATTTTCTTCAAAATAAATCCCTAGGTGAAAAGATTATTTGGAGGTTGTATGCAAATCCAAAATTAAAATGGATTCACATTATGAGGTACAAATACTTAGACTCATTGGAAAGGGAAATAATATTTACTCTGAAAACTATTCCATTGGGTTCCAAAAAGTAGAATTTTATTTCCTCATGTAGATTAGTTATTCTCCCTCACTTATCATGTGATGTAGTTCTAGGGTCATAAGCAACTTTGCTCACTTTATTCTTGACAACAAACCAATTCATCAAACTAAAATTTCCCTTTGAGGCAAACTTACAACAATTCCATTTTACTAGGAAACTTTTGATTTGCATCTCATAGGCTCATAACCAAGTTCTCCTTACCTTTAGACTCCTTAGAAACAGTAATCCAATCAACAAAAAAACTTACCAAGGTCTTCCCTCTCACCATTGACCAAACATGCATTGAATGCCAATTCTCCTTGTAGCCATGTACCTCCAAACTGTAGACATAGATTTTACTATAGACCTCTCTTCAGGACTGTGGAAGGCTTCCTAGGCACCTTTTAGTCATTTAGAATCATGTCAAAATGTGAGAAAATTTGGTTTTGTAACAACACCATAAAATGATGACAGTCCTACAAGGGCTAGGTCCAATTTAGGCCACACCAACAACCAACTTCAAGATATCCTTTACAAAAACCAAAAATCTCCATCCAAGTATGCTCAACATGTGACAATAGACCAAAAAAAAGTATATCAATGATGATAACCATTTGAGAGACAAAGTTCTAAAACTCATATTTAAGCCAATCATTCATAAGGGTTTATTGAAAGTGTGCAACCAACCCCTCAGACCACCTTTACAAAGAAACTAACTTATTCAAATATGTATGAAAATACTATAAAAAACCTCTCCCCTACATATTACATGATTTTTCATCAAAATACCCTTCTTAACCTTCATTCTTGACGAAAAGGAACTTGTCTGTCAACACTTTATAATAACAAGGTAGTGAACAAAGAAGACTCATGCACTTGAGATTTCACCAAATCCTATCTAAAAAAGTCATTCCAAAACATTCATAACTCCTTTCAATTAACATTTCCCCAATACCATATCCTTTCATCAAAATAAATGCTCAAATTCCACTGTGTTCTATTTTTACTAGTCCTTTTCTCAATTATATAGACTTAGGGAATCACAATTTCAAGAGAAAACATACTTTCCACAACCTAAAAATAGAGCATGAAAGAATAGAAAATAATGAACCCTTTCACAAATTTCCAGCCTATTCCATCAGTTGAATTAAAAGATACACAATTTTGTTAATCCACTGTTTACCCTAGGAGGGTTTTAGACTGTTTGTACAAAAAATGCAATAACTTCATTTCTCTATGAAATTAAACAAGACCAAGTGAAAATTAAAGTAGAAAAAAAATACCAACTTCTCCAATGACTGACCCTTTAGTACCAGGTTGCACACGGTTGTACAGGAGCAAACAATCAAATTTTTATAGTTTTTTTTTATGAGAACCAGAATTCCATTAATTTTCTTCCATTACAAATCAAGTTCTCTCTTTTCTTGACTTGTGAGAGGCTTATTTATACCTTTCAAACAAAACTAACTCAAATTTAGTGACTTAACTTATTCCAACCTCCATCTAACTAATGGACTTATCATTTACTTATTTTTTTCTCTTTTGATAGTGTTTACAATATGGAGCAACTTTGAACATTATGTGACAAATAACTTAGAATATGATTTCCTAGGGCTCCAAATGACCTCAAAATATCAAAAATGGCTCATAGGACAACATTAAGACATCAAAATGGAACAAATGACTCAATATGGCCTCATGGAGGCATGTGATCAAATAGGTCCTCTTGCACCATCATGGGTCATTAATAGTGAGGAGAAAGACCTATTTTGGGAGGATGCATAGAATGGTCATAAGCTAATGGGGACCACTAGAAATTGGAGTTAGATCAAAAATTTCCTAAAATCTCTTTGGGTTTGTAAGGTTTAAAATTATATAACTATTGAATCCTCTACTTTTCCCCTTTCTGTAAAAAGGAGATCTTTTTATTTTCTTCATGTGCTTCATGGGATGAAATAAACTCTTAAAGTAGAATTGAGTATTTCTTTTTTGTCTCTATTAAGGAGGATGAGATTATTTGGTTAAAATAAAAATCAAGGAAGTATAATGCAAGTGATGGGTATATATCTTTGGTTGATTATGTCCAGAAGGGCGTCTAGCCATATAATCTTTGTTGGGGTTTTACTTGTTTACCTAAAGATGGTGTTTTTTATTAGTTAGTGTTGAAGGAAAAAAATCCATCTAGTATGAGACTAGATAAAATGGGAATAAATTCTCTTTTTTTATGTTTTTTATGTGGTAAGGCTTATGAAAGATTGGATAATTTTCTCTTATCATGTGAATTTTCTTATAATTATTGGGTGTAGTTGTAAAGTATGCTTGGGTGGTGTAGGAATATTTAGTGTTCTCTTCATAATTTTCAAAGTTAGCCTTATTTGTTCAAGTCTTCCACTTATACCAATACTTGGGATTTGATCTCATATATCCTCATTTGGTAGGTTTGACTAGAAAGATTTTTTTTTTTTTAGGAAAATGATCTATAATACTAACCTCGTAATCCAAAACAATTGAATTGTCTATTTGAGAAGTAATTTTTTCCTATATATTTAGAGAGACCAAAAGTAAGAGGTTATTTTCATCATGAGATTCTTGGCTTCTTGAAAATTGTGTTTTCTTAAGCCCCCCTCCTATTCATGGATCTCTTCAAGGTATGGTTATAAAAAGGAACAAGAAAGATGTTAAATGGCTTCCTCCCCCAAAATGTATGTTTAAGCTCAATTCTAATGGTGGCTCTTGGGGAAATCCTAGGAGATAAGGTGTGGTTATGGTCTAAGGAATCATGAGGGTTGCATTGTAAGTGCATCTTGTAATTTATTAAAGTATGACACAAATAATTTTGCAAAATTCAATGCTTTGATTTTATGACTGGAATTGGTTTTGAAACATATATGACATTATTATTGAAGGGGATTATGTTTTGGTGATCAATTCTTTATCAAATAATGCTTTGGATGGAAAATATTTAAATTATTTCTTGGGTCAAGTTAAATTTTTACTTCAATATTTAGCCTCTTATGAAATTATGCATTGCTAGAAAGAAGCTAATAGTTTGGCTAATGATCTTGATAATAGGGAAATTGATAATTGTTTATCTTACACAAAGTTTTCTCAAAATGAAATGAAGTTAATTAGTTGTAATACTCCTGTAGTATTCTTTGGGATGGAAAGTATTGGTATCTTAGTGGGATATACTATTTATATACCTTTGAAAGTTTCCATGTTTCTCTTGAATCTTCTTCTTCATCTAGCCATATGTGAAGCTCTTTTACATATGAACCAATTTCTAGAAGAACTCTTGGTTGTACACTCTTAAATTTCATAGTTCTTTCCCATATTACCATGTTGGCTATTGTAAATAGTATAATTGTGCATGATTTTTCAATATTCAATTTTTTAATGTCTTTTTTATTCTTGAAGTATATTACACATGGCTTGAATGTTTTGTTTCTTCTTCATCTAACCATTTGTAATGCTTTTCTCACAAGAAGGAAGATGATGAAGAATTTTGGGCTATCCTCAAGGATGTGAGATGATTTTTATTTTAGCCACTTGGCTATCACTTGTCAAAATTTGTGTCATTAGAAGTAAACTACTTATGGTACTTCATTTGCAACAATAATGTTTCAAAAAGTGTAAGATTGTCAAGTGGGATTTTTATCCTAATTTTCTTTGCATCGAGGTCTCTTCACTCATACAACATTAATTCTGCATTCCTTGCTCATATTTCTAAAATGACCATTTTGGCCAGATATCATCTCTTCCTTAGGCTGGTACACTTTCCATCAAAGTGTTTTTCCAATCAATTTGTTGTCACATGTGCATTTTTTTGTCACCATTGGGAAAATGGTTTTTGGCACATATTGTCTAACAAAGTACATGCAAAAATTTCATGTAAACAAATTTAGTTTGTGTGCATTACTTCAAATTTATTCTCTTATTTGCAATCCTTTGTACATCATTTTTCAATTCTATTAGTTTTAATATGTTCATTTTAAAAGAGTTTGGGTTGTTTTATTTTCTTATATACTATTTTAAAGTTGAAATAAATTCCTTGTCTAGAATCTTCATGCCTTTCCAACCCTATGAGATATGAGATACATTTCATTTTACAAGGGAGAATCTTCCTTGTAATTTTCTATTCCAGTGTCATCAAGTTGAAGATTCTTTTAGACGAGTTATTGGTTACGAATGGTTCTTGAATTATCCTTCAAATATTCTACATGAGGCGACCTCTATTTTTTTTCTAACTTGATGGATTTTAGGTAGTGTGCTAAGATGGTAAAAGAATTGTAGAAAATTTTCTTTTTCCCTCTATATTTTCCTTCACTTTATCTATGGCTCTAGAAAATTATAACTTCTATTCAGTTATTTTGTGGTGGAAATATTATCGTAAAGTAAAAGCTTTGCATAGGTGTTTAGTGACTTAAAGGCTTTTACTCAATGATTAACAAATTGGAATGTGTTAGTTTTAGTTATATCATACATTTTATCTTTTCAGTTAAGTTTTGTTATCAAAAGTCATGACCTTTTGTCCGAAGCTTGTTGCCTCTCAATAAATAAGAGAGACCAAGACCAAAAGGATGAGACGATGATTAGAATAGATAGAAGAAGTAGGTGAATAGGGATTGATACAATGTTTACATTAAAAAGGATCAATATGCACATGTAAATTTTTGAGTTAATGGAAAATATGTGATTCGGTGGCTTTCTATTGGTATCAATTATTTTTTAAGATATTATTAGTTTGTCTCCATATTAAATATTTCTCTGTTGTTTAAATTGACATATCAAGAATATTTTCAATTTATCAGTGCACATTTGTTGTATCTTTGTGGCATAATTAATTGGGTCTTTCAAGTAAAGATTAAAATCCTCTTAGTTATTCACAACAACTTAGAATTACTATTTTTGATTATTAAAGAAGAATATGATAATTACTTCCTTGCCTATTTATACAATTTAGAAACATATAAGTGCCAAACAGTTTGAATTATTTCCAGTTATAATTCACTTAACTTTGATTTCTATTTGACTCCATATACCCAAAAAAGCATTGGTCCTTCACATTCCATCATTTAGTTTCAGTTCATTTTAAATATTTCACATATGTTAACTGAACATATTTCTTTGATATTACTTATACAATCTATACCAAAATAAGAATTCATTTATCCACTCCCAACTGCCATTGTGGATATATTTCTTTAGGGAATAAATATAATTCAAGTCTGCTTCATTCGCATAGGTATACCCATCTAGGTCTAGTAGTGCCTGAAGAGAATAAGGTTCAAATTTATCATTTGGCCTTGTACGTTAGCCAAAAACGTTGTGAGAGCTTGACAACCTCTTGTGGTTCAAACCTGCATTTTTGAGACCTAACACTAATGACCTCCAATTATTACTAAAGAGTTATGCTATAGGTGAAAGATTAAAACCAAATTCTATAGGTTAAAGTTTTGATCTAAGAATGAAAGTATTAGGGGAGTTGGAAATTTTGTGATCATTTGATTCATAGCTTCATTCATTTGCGTCAACTATGTATATCTTGTTGTTGTATTCAAATTTTACTACATGATGAAGGGTAGATGAGACTCCTTTCATAGCATGAATCCATGGTCTCCTTAGGAGAATATTGTTTGGAAGGTGTCCATGCATGATATGTATAGAGGTACGCAACACTATAGGTCTGACCTCAATATGTAATGTGATCATCCCTAGGGGTTTCCTATTAACATTGTCAAAGCCATGAATATGAACATGATTAAGTTGAATGAACTTTTAGTCCATGCCAACTTGTTTTAGGAGGTCTATGCTACAAACATTAATTTCTAATCTATTGTATATGAGAGCGTGCCTAGCTAAAGTTTCATTAATGATCACCTTTAACATCAAGGGATCATTCTTGTTTTGCATCTCAAGTAAGGGAAATTCATGTTTAGGGAATGTGATTTTTGACTAGGTGAATTGAATGGGATGAGAGGAGGATCCTACATTATTTGATTTTATGTAAAATTGGATCTCCTCCTACTTTATTTGCAACATTTTTTGAAAGAGAAACTTAAATGTGGGTGATAGTTGAATAAGTTGCCATACATAGATATTAGTAGGAGTCATTTTAAGGTCATCAACACTAGGTACTCTAGGTTGAGAAAAATGGAATGGCATGGGAGTAATGTATGGTCCCCTATATGTCTGGCTCACTAAGTTACAACTTAGCTACTGCAAAATATTGTTTTGATTAGATTACATTATGGATTTCAAGAAATATCTTAGTTTTTTTTGTGATTCACTAGTGGGAGGGGACTTAGGAAGCTCACTAATTAAAGGAGATCCCACTTGTGTCATCATAACCTCAAGAATCTTGTCTTTATTTGCATGAATTATTAGTGAAGGGGACTCTAATGTCACTTTATTAGCTTCACCTAGGGAAGGTTTAGTGTTTGAAGGATATGTGTCAAATTTCACATTTTTTTGCATCATGATATTTTCCCTAGGAGGAGAATTTTTAGGAGAAATACAAGCCAAATGTTCTTGACATTCAAAGGTTGGTTCTTCTAAAATGACTTCATCCCAGTATCAGGACATAATAACCTAGCCAAAATAACCCTAGACAAAATAACCCGACCAAAATAACCCAAGGACAAAATAACCCAGGGTCATAATAACCCATGGACAAAATAACCCGTGGTAAAAATAACCCATGAACAAAATAACCCATGATCATTTTATTGCAATATTTTGTTCATGGGTTATTCTGACCACATGTTATTTTGGCTTGGGTTATTATGACCCTGGGTTATTTTGTCCCTAGGTTATTGCGATCGGGTAATTTTGGTCAAGTTATTATGTCCCGTAACCACTTCATCCCAAGTAGGGGAATGATCAATCATTGAATTTTCTTGCTCAATAATGGTTTTTCTAGGTTAAGGGGCACAACTAATATTATTATGACATTCATTGATTGGGTTTTCTAACATCAAAGTATCTTCTTCACAATTATGAGAGATACTAGGAGAAGAAAAAATGTTATTGTCATAATTACCTATGGTTGTGTTGTCTTGTTCATCAATATCTTGTCCACTAAGAGAGGTAAGAGGAGAGAAACAACTAGGATTCTAAAAAATCTCATTGATTGACTCTTCTAACACCAAAATATCTTGTTCGCCAATAGGAGAGATATTAGTAGAATAACAAATATGATTGTTAGGAATGTCCAAGGTTGTATTCTCTTTCACTAAAACACTCTCATAGGGAAGGGATATGAACTTTTTCTTAGCATGCCTAGATATGTAAGACATTAACATTGTTTGAACAAAAATGAAAATTACTTGTAACCATGTCACTTGTAACCATGTCATGCAATGTTTCAAAAATGTAAACAATGTATATCCAAAGATTCAAAACACTTTTGTCCAACGTACAATTTTTTTTAAGAATGCAAACAATGTATATCCCAAAATAAAAAGCACTTTTATCAAACTTATGCAAAGTTTTATAAATAGAAACATTGTGTATGCAAAAGTGAAAAATAATTTTATCCATGTTATGCAAAATTTCATAAATGTGAGCATTTTCAGATCTAATGATGATTGTAATGGAAATGATTTCAAAAATGACTATCCTAAATTGATGTTTTTGACCTAGATGCATAAAACAAATGTTCTCAAAACTTTTCAAACTTATAGTATATGGTACTAGAAGGCTTAGGAAGCACGAAAATGAGGTTGCTAATGTTGTAACAGATGGTTTAAAATCTAGACTAGGAGTGATTAGCCCAGAATAGTGAATGAGTCCTAGTTAGGGATTTTTTCAAAATTTTGAGAAATTTTCAATTGGATTTTATGATTTTTATGTTGTATGAGGGTATGTACATGATCATGGGGATCCAAGCTAGGTGTCTAAGTGGTGATGAAAATTCAAAAAATTAGAGTTAGGCAACTTGACATAAAAAATTGAATAGGTTATTAACATAATTTGAAGAATATGTAAGAACAAAATTTGTAGCAAATTGAATGCAGTTTCTAGGCTACTAGTCCTTTTTTTGAAAAAAGTAAATTTGTTTTGAGAAAACTTAAAATTTCAATATAGTGGTAATAAATTTCTAGGAAAAAAATAAGAAGCGGGTGTGTGTCTGACCACCCTAAGTACAAGAAAAACATAATATTTTTTTGTAGATTTTTAAAAATAAGTAGAGGACACATGTATGGATGTGCCAATTTTCTTTTTGTAATTTTTGTCCACATAAATAATTAGTTATGATTATTTTACTAGAAATTTTTAGAATTATTAAAAAATTTGTGTCTAACCACCATAACTTGGTCAAAAAATTATGAACTTCATTTTTATTT
>VDFB02000003.1:359601926-359788054 GCA_007258455.2 Sequoia sempervirens | reverse complement strand
TTTTGATGTTGATTGATGTGACTAGCCTTCATTTAATGCTCCAATGGCTGATTACTGTACTACCGCACACTTCCTTGTCCTCCTTGGTGATACTACGGTGTATACTTAGTGCTTTACCTTATATACCACTTTACCGTAGACCATATTTTGAACCCCTACAGTATAGTGGTTATCCTTTATGTTTGTTTCTTGCTTCACCAATCTACCACTGGCTTCATTTTGACCCTCTATGGTATAGCAGTTCCCTTTGCTAGTACAGATGATGACTTTGCTTTACTGCGGGCTAGGTATCAACCCTTCGCTGTATAGCAGTAATATAGTATATTGCTACCCTCTCACTAGGCTACTGTGAGTTACTTTGTTGGAGGCCGTGGTAAGGAGGTAAAAGGAAAGGTACATATGGGGTGATCAAGTATGGTAGCAGTATGGCAATAAAAGGATAATTTGACTTTGTGGATGGCATAAACATAAATTTTACTAAAATATTGAGAGAGACCCTTGATTTTATATGGAAAAAATCAATAGAATTTTAGATGAAAATTCTGGTTCCAGTAGTGGCTCCAGTTGGGGATGAGTGATTCATTGATCATTGCAAGAATCTAGAATATTTGGTTACTGACCAGGCCTTGAGATGGTATGGTGGAAATTTGAGTAGATGGAATAGATATGGAGATGGAAAATTATGAAAGTGGAGATGATCCTACACTACTGTACATGGAAAGAAAAGATCTTTTAGTAAGGGATACCTAGGATTGTCCATGTACTATCAATTCCTAGTCCCTTTTCAAGTTTACTAAACTACTGTGCATGGAAAAAAATCCTTTTAAGAGGCCTGTAAGAATTTTCCATGCACTAGCAATCCTTAAACCTCTGGTACTTCTTAAGAAAATAAATGCTTTAGAAATTTCCCATGTACAAGGAACTCTTGGTTTTCTCTAGACATATTCTGCAAGTAATACGAGTCTTCTCCTCCTTTTCTAGTGACAACACAGTGTCTTAACCACAAGGCTTAAAATTTTCCATGCTTTCCCTTCTCTTGACACCTTTCATTCCACATCAGCACCAAATCATTCTCCTCAAATTTTCTATCCTTAGATTTCCTATCAAATAGATATTTCATTTGTGACTATAACTTCATACTTTGGTTTTGAGCCACTCTCCTTATCTCATCAAGTTCACAAGCTAGTCCATTCTTTCCTCCATCGGTTCTAGAATGTCTATATCTTCCTTAAGGATAAACTTGTAAACTAGTAACAAGTTTTGTAATGGCATCCTAGCTTGTGTTCCATATACCAGTTCAAATAAAGACTTTCCAATTGCCTTCTTCATAGTGATCTTATTTTCCCACACAACCATTCTCAACTTTGAATCCCATGCTTTTTTTTTCCCATCTAACATCCTTCTTATGATCTTTAGAAGACTTTTATTACTAGACACTACCTAACCATTTGCTTGTGGGTGGTAAGGTGCTGCATAAGAGATAGTAATGCCATGCGTACTATAGAAATTTCTAAACTCATTAGACCTAAAACACATCCCATTATTTGTGATCAATCTTACTGGTGTACCAAATATGGTCATAATATTCTCCATTAGGAAATTTATTACCACCTTTCCTGTTGCTTGTTTATTTATAGCCTCTACCCATTTAGTGAAATAATCAGTAGCTACCAATATCCACCTATGTCCCCCACTTGACTTCTCCTGTATTTCTCGTATAAAATTAATTCCCCACTGATGGAAAGGGGCTTCTACTTGCAAAGGTCTAAGCAGTAGGGCCCCCTGATATTTCATCTTTCCTGAGAACTTCTGGAAAGCTTCACACCTTCTTACATATGAAAAGGAATCATTAAATATCTTAGGCCAATAATACCCTTCTCTGAGAATCTTGTGTGTAGTTGTTTTGGAAGAATAGTAACCTCCACACACTCCTTCATGTATCTCCCTCAAGACATGTTCAACTTATGATTCATCTAGACACAATAATAACATCTCATCCCTAATTTTCCAAAACAAATCACCCTATATGAACACATTCTTAGATGCTTGCAACTTCAAAGTTCTCCTCTAGTTATCATTCAATCCTTTAGGGAACTTCATGACTTTGAGGTAATACACAATATTTGTGTACCAATAAGTATGTTCAATGCTTGCAATGACATTCCCCTCACTCTTTATATTGCAGATTTGATTTGCTTCAATGTTTGTCTCTGCCATCAACTTGGCCAAACCTTGTCCCCTTGCTAACTTGGTAATTTGAATCTCCATATCAATTTTTTGGATTTTATTAATCCATCTACATCTCTTCCCTATTACCTCTGTCTGTATCAAAATATCCTTCACAATTGCATGTGGGACATAGGCAATTACTTTGGCTCGAAAAGGATATGGTCTGAAATCCTTTGTTGCTTTGACCAATGCAAAATCTTTCTTTTCCATGATGTCATACTTCAACTCTAACCCCTGCAATGACTTGCTGAAAAAGGATACAGGCTGCTCATGACCCTCATCATTCTTTTGTAACATGATAGCTACTATATGGTGGAATGAGGCAAATGAAAATATTTGAAAAGGTTTGGAGAAATCGAGAGACTTTAGGATAGGGGCTTCTTTGATGGATTTTTTGATAGATATAAAGGATTCTAAGGATTTTGTAGTCTAGTCCATCTTTTCTCCCTTTTTCAGCATTTTGGGTATGGGTTTAACAATCTCAACAAAGTTGGACACAAATATCCTAAAAAAGTTAATTTTCCCAAAAAATGATTGAATAGCTTTGATAGTCTTGGGAATGGGGATTTTATCTATGGCTTCTACCCTTTCAGGGTCTATTCTAATTCCCTCTTTTGACACAACATGCCCTAAAAGTTTACCCTCTATAACAACAAAGTGACATTTTTTAGGACTTAGACTAATACTATATTCCAAAGCCTTGATGAATATCTTCTCCAAGTGTTCCACATGATCTTCAACCCTTTTTGAATAAGCCATAAGATCATCTTGATATACTACCATTATAGCATTGATTAGATCTACAAATTCCACATCCATAGCCCTTTGGAAGGTTTCCCCTACATTTGTGAGACTGAATGGCATTCTCACATAAACATACATCCCCCAAGGGGTGGTAAAAGTTGTCTTGTACTACTGAGATTCCTTAAATTTGACTTTATTGTAGCCATTTAATCCATCCATCATTGAAAATAACTCACATCATGTTACTTTATGTAATATAGCTTCCATGTTAGGGAGAGGGTAATTATCTTTGACGGAAGCAATGTTTAAATTCCTAAAGTCCACACACAGTCTAATATCTCCATTTTTCTTTCTTATTGGAACCAAGTTTGAGACCCATGTTGAATGTGTAATGGGCTTGATAATACCTCCATCTCTGAGCTTTTCTAGCTCCTCCTACATTTTTGGTTCCAGAGTTGGGTTGATGGGCGTTTGCTTTTTTCTGAATGGTGTGCATCCTATTTTAATAGGATCTCATGTTGAAATAAATCCTCCCTATATGCCTTGAGATCTTCATAGGACCATGCAAAAATGTGCTTGTATTTTCTTAACAACACAATCAACATTCTTCTAATTTTCAGACTTATTCTCTTCCCAATATATACCTTTTTTGGTGCTAGCTCAATTCCCAAATTGATTTCTTCAATATCGTCCCTCTTTATTGGTGTTTTCTTCATGAGAGATTGAACATTTCCATCATATACTCTTTCCAATGCCACAAGCCCTTTGAGAATCTTGTTATTTTTAAGTTGCAAGACCTCTTTCCCAAATACAGTCTACTTCCCATCTACTTCCTCCACAAAAGCATTGAATCCAATCTCCCGAGCCTCATATTGATCTATGCAATCAAGAGATTTTAGGAGGTTAGTATCATCATTGAAAAATTTCCAGCTATATATATTGTTACGGACAATAGGTCTTTTTTTAAATTCAATTTGAGATACTCTAGCCAATGTAATATCATTTCCTCTTAGTGTTACATTAGCTAAAAAATCTACCATTATATTTTTTGACCTGTCTATCCACTCAATGGAGAAAGCATCAAATAATTTGATTTTATCCCATACAACATTCCTATATTGCTTCAATCTTTATGTTTTGCAGCATATTTTGACTTAACTTGTGAAACAAATAGCTCATAATCCCCTAG
The DNA here is from genome assembly GCA_007258455.2 of Sequoia sempervirens. Classification (NCBI taxonomy): domain Eukaryota; kingdom Viridiplantae; phylum Streptophyta; class Pinopsida; order Cupressales; family Cupressaceae; genus Sequoia; species Sequoia sempervirens. Next base: position 359,783,892 of record VDFB02000003.1, on the reverse strand, counting down.
AATAGTTAGCAATTTGATCTTATGTTTAACAACCATGTTTAAACCAGTTAGAAAAGCTTCATACTCTACTAAATGCCAATGGAAATGAGTATTTGAACGTAGTCCCCTCAGGTGAAATAAAGACTATGTCTACTCCATTTCCCTCTTGGCTACATTCTCCATTGAAATACATCTTCCACACACCATCATGATTTTTAGAAACATGTTTGTCTATTGGATCGGTATTGACTAGTTCAAGCTGGGCTGATTCTATCTTGAAACTCCTAAAATCTACATCATAAAATCAATTCAATTGATCTTGAGGCACATAATCTACAATTTGAATCATCCTTGGATCCCTATACAACTTGACTTCTTGACCATTCACTGGTATTGTTGCATAAGATAGGTTGAATTGCACATTCCTTCCAACTATTGTCATCCACTACCTTGACAGAAGCATTCCAAACTGAGGAGTATCAATCATAGTTATATCTATATTATAGGTTGCTTGAGGATAAGCAGCCAATTTTACTTCAACATCCCTCATAACATCCACTATTGGAACAAGTTTGTTGTCCATTGCATAGCATTTTCCACCATTAGTATCTACCCACATGCCAATTTGTTTCATGACTTCAACTAGCATAATGTTGATAGCAACACCAGACTCTATCATACAATTCCTTACTAGTTTGTTATTTATAATAAATGTAGTGAAGAATGGGTCAACCTGTGGAGGATTTATCAGTGTATCCCCTAGACATACCTTAGGAATGTTCACCTTTTCTTTCTTATTGTTGGACTTATTAGTCCCTTTATTTTTAGTACTTGTGTTTCTATCATTCCCACTAGATATCAATTGAATGGAATTATCCCTATATTCCTTAATTTTCATCATTTCAAGTAATGGGACATACATTTTTACCTGGGATAAAGCTTGTGTAGAGTAAAAGGAAGTACCTTCTAATTTGATCATCTTCTTCTACTCCATTGACTCTCCTTTTCTCTCATCTTTTTCTTTCTTATGTGTATTATCAGGCTTTTGTTCATTTTTATGCAACTCTTTGCTTTCTTCTTTCTGAATATGCTTTTGAATATTTTTTTCAAGTTGCTTATTTTATGTCTTCTTTGGTGCTCCTTCTGTTTTGTCTTTTATAAATATTCCTCTTGGTACACCCTCATTTTCATTCATTGTTTTGTTTCTCAACCAATATTTTCTTTTGACTTGTTCTATTATAGCAATAGTCAATTTCCTAATTTCTTCCTTAGTTGGTCTACTTATATTGCATTTTCCTAACTGATATGATGCATTAGGAATGCATTGTTCATTGTTTCTTTCTTCATGACCCAAAAAGACTTGTTCTACCATGTGAATGTTATATTTTTGATGATCAACATTATATTCATAACCTTTTTCTTCCAAAGATGAATATCTTTCTTCAATGGGATGAAAGGTGTCAGAGGTTAAATATACCGTATGATCTTATTCATTATTATCTACTAATACTTCCTCTTGTATTTTTTGAGCTACAACACAATGATTAGAGGAATGTGGTGCATCACAAGTTTCACACCAAGGACTGTTGTTGACCATATAAGATCCTCTCTTCTTTAAAGGGTCAGGAGTCTCTTTGCTTCTACATCTATCCATCACAGGATTTCCTTCTTTCCAATTTGTATTGTAAGGCATGTTCTGTAACCTCGGCCTCTCATTTCTATATATATTTTCTTGTCTATGCTGAGGATTGTTGAACTATTGAGGAACCCTAGGATTATCTGGTTTAGCAACCATTCATGTAGACTTCCTATTGTTTTCTATGGTTAATGTTATTTTTTTGAGCTTCAGCTAAATTCCTAGCACACCTATTTCTAAGCTCATATCCTATTTTTGGATCAAATGTTTTTAGATAAATACTCAATGCTGTAGGGTCTTCCAATTTTGACCCAGGTGGTATCTTATTTTGCAATTTGTTGAACCTTCAGTTAAAGTCATAAATTGTATCATTTTGATTCTTTTGGATAGTCACTAATTCATGAAAGGAAAAGTCTAGTGCACATTGGTTCCCATATTGTTCAAGGAATTGATCATGAAATTCTTGAATAGAATCAATAGAATTTGTTGGTGGGTATGTGCAGGATCATGATGGGCCAAAAAGCAATGATATGATGTGTATTTGTAGGGTATGTGGTTAACAAATTTATTTTTACCCAAAAATGATGAAATGAAATTGGTTTTTAAAGGATATTCTCAGCTTTCCACCAATATAAATTATGATTTACTTTGAATTTAATAAATAATTATTATTCATTTTCTATTTGAATTACAACTAAAGTTCTGATTGATGGGTTGATTGAAAAACATCTATAGCTTTCAAATGGTATCACATTTTTGGAATTGAAAACATGCATCACATTCTATGCTTCACATACTATAGGATTTAAAAAAAAAAATGAATTTCATGAAGTTTTGACGAAGTTAAGGTGGTCAGACATGCGAGTTTTTATATTTTTTAAAAGTTGTAATAAAAAAATCATAATTAATTTTTTACTTGGAAAAAAATTACAAAAAAATATGCATCACATATGGAAACGAGTCCTCTACTTATGTATAAAATATTATAAAAAATTATTTGTATTTTAGTGTGGTTAGGGTGGTTAGATAGATACCTACTTATTTTCTGCCTAAAATTTAAGTATTGCATTAAAATTTCAAATTTTCACCAAATAGATTTAAAAAAAAAATAAAACTAGTAGTTTAGAAACTACAGTCAATTTTTTACAGATTCTATTCTTATATATTTTTGAAATAATATAGATAACTTATTCAAATTTTTATGTCAAGTTGCCCAACTTTGAGTTTTTTAAATTTTTTGCCACTTAAGGGCCTTTTTTTTCCATGATAATCCTGCACATACCCTGGTAAACTATTAAACCAATCTCTAGCTTCTTCGGTTAATGAAATCATAAATAATCTCATCTGCATATCTTCATACTGCATTTCTGAGTCCTAAATAAAAGCATTGAAACTCATTAAATGTTCCTCGACAGTGATTGCACTACTTCATGTAAATTTTGGGACAAGGCTTCTCCAACTGCTATCTATAGGGTAAGGATATAGTTGAAATCCTACCAGGTCAAATTGTCTAATCATGGTTGTGTATTACTGAGGGGGTGGGTTGTGAGGGTGTTGATATTGGTATAATGGATTGTTGTATTATGTATGAGGAGGTGGCATATATTATTGGTTATGAGGTGGTTGAGTATTTGGATGATGTGATGTATTCTTTGGTGGAATAGTTGGTTGTATGTATTGATTCCCTGTCTGATATTGTTGTGCTTTTTGTGGATTTAAATGTCCTGGATTATTATTCCCTTTCCTATGAGGTGGTATATAGTTAAAAAGTTTATCCGTTTGAGCATTAATTTGAACTTGTAATTTTAAATCTTGGAGTTTCTTTATTGTTTGGAGCCTCTTTTGTTCATGCTCTAATTTTTCTCTTTCCACTTCTTTTCTCTCAAATTTTAAGTGTGCTTCTAATTCTTCCAGAGTCATGAATTCATAACCTTCTTGAGGAACTACATTATTAATTTGAAAATTTTGGTTACTTTCCATTCTACGATCATACTCCTGTTGTATCCTATCCTTTTCAGCCTCTAGTTCTGTGTTGAATTCCTCTTGTTTCTGAGGATTTAAATTATAAAAAGGATTCCTTTTCTCTTCAAGAGTATGAGGTTCTCCAGCTAAACTATTTTTCCATGTATCATAGTGATCATATGTCTCACAATGTGGTCTTGAAATTTTGTCCTTATTTATCATGCACAAGTCATCAGAAACTTTCTTACCCTTATCATTCTTACCCTTATCATTCTTGTTTGTCCATTTGTTGTTATCACTCAAACCCCTTTATACTAGGATCTTCTACTGGATGCATGTTGAGTTAATTAATGTGTAATTTTATTTATCAGATTCACCACTCACTTTCCTAAAAGTGAGAAAATGTTACAACTTCTTATTCCTAGTGGAGTCTATATAAGATTTTTGACTCTATGAAAAAGGCCCTAACTTTAAGTTGACTCCCTAGTAGAGTCACCAAACTATTAGGTCTCAAAGACACAGGTTTGAACCACAAGTGGTTGTCAAGATCTCACAACATTTTTGGGTAACGTACAAGGCTAAATGATGAATTTGAACCTTCTTCTCTTTAGGAACTGCCAGACCTAGGTGAGTATAACTATTTGAATGAAGCAAAATTGAATTGTATTTATTCCCTAAAGCAAGCTATCCACAATGGGAGTTGGGAGTGGATAAATGAATTCTTATTTTGGTATAGATTGTATAAGTAATATCAAAGAAATATGTTCAATTAACAAATGTGAAATATTTAAAATTAAGTGAAACTAAATGATGGAATGTGAAGGATGAGTGCTCTGTTGGGTATATGGAGTCAAATAGACATCAAAGTTAAGTGACTTATAACTAGAAATAATTAAAACTATTTGACACTTATATGTTTCTAAATTGTATAAATAGGAAGGGATGTGATTATCAGATTCTTCTTTCATAATCCAAAATAATAATTCTAAGTTGTTGTGAATAACCAAGAGAATTTTAATCTTTACTTGAAAGACCCAATTAATTATGCCACATAGATACAAAAAATGTGCATTGATAAATTGAAAATATTCTTGATATTTCAATTTAAAGAAAAAAGAAATATTTAATATGGAAACAAACTAATAATATCTTTAATTAACTTACAAAACAATTGATACCAACAAAGAGCCACTGAATCAGAGATTTTCCATTAATTCCTTCAAAATTTACACATGCATGTATATCCCTTTTTAATGTAAACATTGTATCAATCCCTATTCACCTACTTCTTCTATCTATTCTAATCGTCCTCTCATCCCTTTGGTCTTGGTCTCTCTTATTTATTTAGAGGAAACAAGGTTCAGACAAAAGGTCATGAATTTTGATAACAAAGCTTAACTAAAAAGATAAAATGCATTAGAGATAACTAAAACTAACACATTCAAATCTGTTAATCATTGAGTAAAATCCCAAGTCAATAAACACCTTTGCAAAGCTTTTACTTTATGATAATCTTTTCTTGATGAAAATTCATCTTCATATGAACCCATATATTTTTCCTGCCACTTGCTAATTTTTAAATCATTCAGCCTCTTGAATTCCTATGCAATAGTGAAGTTTGTAAGGTGGCTCTTTCATCTGCTATCAAGCAAGTTTTTGGCATCTACAACAAAAATTTAATAACCGTTACCCAACATGATAATTCCATCAAACAGAGTGTGAAACTTCTCCAGATTGATATCACCATCACCCTAAATACATGTGAAGCATTGAGGAACCATTTGATCAAACTCATTCTTCCATTCATCCACATCCTTGAGTTGTCCATCACCTTTAATGATTAAAGGACTGAAACTGTGTTTTATTGAATCAAGTGAATTCCTTTTGTTCTCTACCTTCTTCCTCATGTCAATCAAATACTTATGCTCATCAATAATTCCCTTCACCATCTCTTGAGTAGGATTTAATCTTGGAGGTGCATTAGGATCCCTTTGTGCTGCTTTGCACAAAGTAGTTAAAATATTGGAAGTGGGCTGCCATCTTTTATGTAATTCCTCTAAGTTAGAGGAATTAGTATTTATTTGTTCCAGAGCTTTCACCAAATGACTAAAACCCTCATGGAATCCACTTATCTTCTATTTTAAAACTTCAACTCTTTGCTTCAATATTTCCTTTAAGGTACCCAAGATGCGTTGCTTGACATCATCCATATTATGTTTCTTCAATTGTCAATCTCTTCTTTGAAATGATGAATTTGTGGATCTTCAACTAGAGCACGTGGATGATAGACAACTATTTCATCTCCTTTTATATCTGTGGCTTGTTGTAATTGTTGCTTTAATCTGAAATTTTCAATGAATAACTTATTTATTTCATTATTTGATAACTTGAGTCTTTTCTCATACTTTGTTATCTTATTTTCCATGTTTTCTACTACATCTTTTGTAAACATGGTTGAATGCATAGTTATGGTTGTTTCTTTTGTTGGAATAGTGTCCTTCATTGTCCTGACCATTGTAAATCCTCTCATTTCCTATACTACATCTAGAAGCCTTAGCTTCCTTTTTTTCTTCTACTTCGTCCATAGGGCAAGGGTCTAGGTAGTAGGATTGTATCCTATGCCTGAAACTCTTTCTGAATCAAATTTTGTAACCAAGTTTGGATCATCCCGAGCCTTGATTTGATCTAACAGAAACAACTTAGAGAGTTCCATTGTAGGTATGATTAACATGTTACTATTTAGCACCAACTCCTTTGCTTCTTTAGGATTAATATTGATGTTATCAATACCAAATTCTGCTATTGTTTGGGCATGCACCTCTGTAAGCTTTGAATCATCAATCCTAATGAGATTAATCTTTAACCTATTATCAAATTGTTATTTTCATTTTTATCGAAAAATCTTTGAATTCCCTCATATAGATGAAATCATCATCCTCCATGAACTGTAGAGAAGTGACTATTCTCTCATCATTTTGTATCTCACCAAAAAATTCTTTTGATATTCTTATTTTTGGGTCATGAGGCTCTAACACCTTTTGTTGCTCAGTTACCTATTTCATCCCAGCCATAATCAAGACTGCTTCTTTCACTTCATCACCTAACCCATAGTCAACTAGTGACTCAATTATCTGTTTCTTAGAAGGAGGCTCATCAGTTGGAGATAGAGGAGATGGATGAACTGGTGATGAAGGTGGTGTATGTGATGTGGAGGTTGTGTATGATGGTGTTTGGGGTTCAGATGGTGGAGCTGATTTCTCTTCTTGAGCCTTTTTATACAATTCATCAAATTTACCAAGGACCAAATGCATCGTTTTCAACAAATCTGGTTCCTCAACAAATAACCCATTGAACTTCTTATCTTTTTCTCTCTTCTGGTCCTCCCATCTCAATATCATTAACCATATTTTCCTTGTTTCAAACACAGCTACAAAATATACCAGGTTTCTTATTACATCCTCTTTTGGATGAAATGCATGTTTTATCGCCATTTTTGTAAGGAGGGTCCTTTTGATATTGTTGATGTGACCCTCTAGATCACATACACTCTCTTTTCCTAATTTGAGAGAAAAATTGGCTCTTATGAATCTTTGCACTTCTTCCAACATATCCGATCGAACTGATAACTCCTAAAAACCTGTCAAGTCAAGAAAGAAAGTTACCTTTCTCTGATTCCTTATGAGATCATGCTCCATCCAGAGCATTTTCCACCTAAATTCTAAAAAAATTACTCTACTAGGCACAAATTTTGGTAAAATATGAGGTGCCTAATCACAAACATATACCCTAATGATGGTATATTGTGGCATTAAACACCAATCAACATAGTTGTGTGTGAAACCCTAATCTATTTTGTATTGCATGCGTCTCATGACCTCCATTAAACATTGTGGTATCCTCAGTGTAGGAAAACAAAGGGGAGAAATTAGTTTGATGAAAAATTCATCCCTAAACACAAAAAAGTCACCTTTAGTTCACCGACTATCCCAAACATAGCACCAATTTTTCCTTGGGAGCATAACTCTATTTTCATGTTTGCTCAATTTCATCCTTTTAGTCCACTTTGTTTCATTTTAAAATAGAATTAAATGACACACTAGGGAATATTTTCTAAAAGTTATAGGGGCCTTAGCTTCCCTAACCTATAACAGACCTTCATGAATTTGTTCCTCAATGATAGAATTAAAATAAAACTCCACATTGGATTCAACATGCTGGATAATCATTGCCATCCTCATCAATCCAATTGACATATTGTCTTCAATGTCAATTCCAAGAATCTAACATAGTACATAGTAGGTGTTTTTGAAATAGGTCTGAAAGTTAGATAGTAGAAAGGGTTCAACTTTTGAAGAAAAAATAGGAAGGACACTATTCTTGTCACCCCTTTTCATGTGTAGGGGGAGTTCATCAATTCTATAAGTCTTTTTTAGTCTCTTGTACTCCTGCTCTAGCCTCCCCAAATTTATTTCTATGACAACCTGCTTGTTTAGGTCAAAACACCTAATTATATCTTCCCTTGAGATATCTACTAGACATTGACCATTTGGGAGTCAAATAACTTTTGAGAGGGCATAATATCTATTAGATAGAGCTCTAATTAGCTTGACATCAATAAAAACATTAGGAACAATCAATTTTCCAATGTCCAGAGTCCATGGGTTCGATAGAGGGCCCTTTTCATCTTTTTTCCTATAAAAATACCAATACAAATTCCACCCAAACTATGGAATTATTGGATCTCTACACCCCTAAGCTAAATCTCTAAAGACCCTCTTACAACCTTTATCAACTAAACTAGGTAGCAAGGCAAGTAATGTCGACTATAATCAAACTTAACTAGATTTTTCCTCTTTTTTAGTTCCACTTCTATTTTCTTTTGTGTCATTGCTTAAAATTCAATGTGTGGTGAGTAAAGATTACCTAGAATATCACTTGTTCTAAAGAATCTTTTTGACTGTCACACCTTGAGCTCACCTATATTCAGCTTCTCCTACCACGAGTGAACAAATTCATAATATTGCTTGTTTAATTCTCATATCATACCACATTAATTCCCATATATAATTATGTATCATTCAAATCCTTCACATTGAGCTGAATTTCATATTTTGATGTTGATTGATGTGACTGGCCTTCATTTAATGCTCCAATAGATGATTACCATACTATCGTGCACTTCCTTGGCCTCCTTGGTAGTACTGTGGTGTATACTTAGTGCTTTACCTTATATACTGCTTTACCATAGGCCACATTCCAACCTCCTCCAGTATAGCCTTTCTCCCTTATTTTTTTTTGCTCCACCACTCTACCACAGGCTTCATTCTGACCCTTTGTGGTATAGCGGTTACCTCTTCTAATACTAGACCTCGCTTTACTACTAGCTAGGTATCAACCCTCTGCAGTATAGCAGTAATATAGTATATTGCTACCCTCTCACCGCACTACCATTAGTTACCTTGTCGGTGGTCGTGGTAAGGAGGTAAAAGGAAAGGAACATATGGGGTGATCAAGTATGGTAGTAGTATGGTGGTAAAAGGATAATTTAACTCTTTTGGATGGTAGAAACATAAATTTTACTAAAATACTGAGAGTTGAGACCCTTGATTTTATATGACAAAACCAACATAATTTTAGATGAAATTTTTTGTTCCAAGAGTTAGATTCTATGCATCCTTTCAATAAAATTTATAAAATATCACCTGCATGGTGCAAAGAGTCATATACAAATGATTCATTTTTAGACACAAGTTCTCATAATGATTGGGGTTTCACAACCTCCTTTAGGTGAGAGTGTGAAATATCACAACTTAAACTAAAACAACCTTGTGTTTTATATGCTCAACTTTGTTCTACATCAACAACATTAACCTATGATAGTGATGTGGGCTATCCAACTCCCATCCATCATGGGGAGAAGACACATAACATTAACGAGTGTTAGGGTTAGAGATGGTAGACATCTAACAATTAAATGCAGATTTAAGTAATAAACAAAGAAACTAAAACACACACAGAATAAATCATAACACATAATTTAATGTGGTTCACCCAATCTAGGCTACATCCACCAAACTGTAGCCATCTAATACTTTTATTTTCAGTGTAAAACCTATTACAATCTTGCGAATAATCATTTTTTTCATCATACTATAATACCCATTCGAACCCCTTTTTAACAAGCTTAGAAGCTTCCAGATTTTGGGTTCTACAAAATCAAATTTTCCCTTTTTTGGTGATGATGCGAAAAAGTAGGAGGAAAATTTTTCATACAGTATAGCATGATCAGTCGCCACATACCAACAATCTCCCACTTGGAGACTGATCAAGCTCCACACCACACAACAATCTCCCACTTGGAGACTGATCCTAGACAACACTGTTGCAATTACAACTCCCACTAGAAAAATGTACCTTGGACCCTGCTGCTATATTATACTTGAATTCAACCTTGAAGGAAAATTGAAGCTGAAGAGGAGCTTAGCTTCTCCCTTGGCACTGCCTTCATAAATATATCCACTAGATTAACATATGTATGTATCTTGTCTAGCTTGACCTGTCCATCCTCCAACACCGACTGAATGAAATGATATCTCAACTGTATGTGTTTTGTTTTAGAATGTAGGGCAGAATTCTTTACAAGATGTATAGCACTCTGGCTATATGTAAACAAGTAATTTCCAGCCTATTGTTTTCCCAACTCATCCATAAAAAGTTACATCCATATCATTTCCTTTGCCACCTATGTTGTAGCAACATACTCTACCTCTGTGGTGGATAAAGCAACCACCTTTTGCAATTGAGAAATCCAACTCACTATTGTCCCACCAACTGTAAATACATAACCTGTGGTACTCTGCCTGGTATCTATATCCCCTGCCAAAACTGAGTCAACATAGCCTTTTAAATCAGTATTAGAGCCCCTAAAACATAAACAATTATTGGATGTACCTCTCAAATACTTGAGAATCCATTTTACCGCATTCCAATGCTCAACTCTGGGATGACTCAAATACTACTAACAACTCCTACAGCATGTGCAATATTTGATCTCGTGCATACCATGGCATACATTAAATTTCCTATAGCTGAAGCATATGGTACCTTGGGAATTTTTTCTTCCTCCTCTTGTGTCTTTGGAGACACATCCTTAGTCAATTTAACATTACTGGGAAAACGTGTGCTAGCAGCTTTTTCATTTTCCATATGAAATCTTTGCAACACCTTTTCAACATAATTAGCCTGAGATAAAAACAATTTTCTATTTTTCCTATCTCTACAAATTTCCATACCAAGGATTTGTTTTACTGCCCCCAAATCCTTCATAGCAAAAGATTTTGCTAACTGTTGTTTTAGCTCACTTATGTGATCCATGTTAGACCCAGCTACAAGCATGCCATCAACATATAAACAAAAAATAATGTAGCTGTCATTATCCAACCTCTTAAAATAAAAAAAATGGTCAGAATTACACCTGATATAGCCTTGCTCAGCCATAAAACTATCAAATTTCAAGTACCATTGCCGGGGTGCTTGCTTCAAGCCATATAAACTTTTATTCAATCTGCACACTAGTTTCTCCTTACCTTTGACCTCAAATCCTTGTGGCTGTTCCATATATATTTCTTCTTCCAATTCACCATGGAGAAAGGTTGTTTTAACATCAAGTTGTTCTAAATGCAAATCTTCAGTAGCCACAATACTTAAAACAATATGAATAGAAGTCATTTTAACAACAGGAGAAAAAATCTCATCAAAATCAATACCCTTTTTCTGTGCAAATCCCTTTACAAATAATCTGGATTTAAATCTTTTCTTACCTCCATCCTCCTCTTTCAGCCTATAAAACCCATTTGTTTGGTAAAGCCTTTTTACCTGCAGGCAACTTGCATAATTCCCAAGTCTGGTTTTTCAACAAGGAGTCCATTTCTTCTTCCATTCCATGCTCCCACTGAACCTTGGTATCCACCTGCATAGCTTCATCATAATATTATGGTTCACCAGCATCAGTTAACAAAATAGTATACAAAGAGGGAGAGAATCTTTCTGGAGGTCTACTTAACCTTGAAGATCATCTAACAGGAGTTTGTGGTATTTGTTGTTGTTGTTGTTTCAGCATGAGGAACCATTGAAACATCATTGTTTGGAATATCATCCAACACTACATAATCATTTTATTTCTTCTCATGTTGCAACAATAGATCTTTGTACAATACTTTGTCATTGAATATGACATCCCTACTTCTCACAATTTTTTTATTTTCAAAATCCCAAAGCCTATAACCAAATTCATCAATGCCATATCCAACAAATACACATTTCTTTGATTTTGCATCAAGCTTGGTTCTATTTTCAGAATCAACATGTGCAAATGCTTCACAACCGAAGGTTTTGAGAAAAGAATAACTCACCTTCTTACCTTTCCATTCTTCCTTTGGAATACCACAACCAAAAGGATTAGAGGGACCTCTATTAATTAAATAAACAATAGTGTTTACAGTCTCTACCCACATTTTTAAAGGCATCCCAACATGCAATCTCATAGCCCGTGCACGCTCCATTATTGTTATATTCATGTGCTTAACCACTCCCTTTTCCTATGGAGTCCTTGGAACCATTTTTTACCTACGAATACCATTAGAGGAACAATAATCTTCAAAATATTTTCTGCAATACTCACCACCATTATCAAATCTGAGACATTTTAGCTTTTTACCCATCTCATTCTCAACCAAGCTTCTCCCTTTTTTAAAAGTTTCAAATACTTCAGATTTCTGCCTAAGGTAATAAATCCATACCTTCCTAGTTGCATCATAAATGAATGTAACATAATACAGAGAGCCACTAAGAGAAGATACCTGAGCTAGTCCCCATAAATCTGTATGCACAAGCTCCAATTTCTCATCTTTCTTTTGATTCCCATCCTTGAGAAAACTTAGTCTCTTTTGTTTTCCATACACACAACTTTCACAGAAATCCATATTAACACATTTTAGACCTAGTAAAACATTATTTGAATGAAGTACTTTCATACCTTTCGCACTCATATGCCCAAGTCTATTATGCCACAATGTTGATTCAGAGTCCACAACAACTGTATGATCTTCTACCTGCTGAATTGCAACAACTGTTCCTAAACATTGACCTTTTTTCGTAACAATTAAAGTAGAAGGAATAGTATGACCTGTACAAAGATATAAGGTGCCTACTTTCACACCTTTTCTACCACTAAGGCACCCTTTGTGACCTTCCAATTTTTATCACTAAATGTAACAACACAACCTTCATAATCTAGTTGCCCTGCTGAAATTAAATTTTGCTTAACTTTGGAACATGCCTTACCTCACGTAGTAGCCAATGATTCCCATTCTGCAACTTAATCTTGATTCTTCCCTTTCCAAAATCTGACAGGGTTCATTATCTCCTAAATAAACCAGCCCAAAATCCCCTTGGACATAATCAAGAAAATAACTTCTATGGGGGTAGCATGAAATGAAGCCCCTAAATCTAACACCCAAGAATCATCAGCATTATCAAGGGAAAGAATCAAAGCATCCTCATTAGATTTATTACTTACCACATTTTCCTCTTTACTTCCTTTTTGTCTCCTTCATTTTTCTGAGACCAACAATCTTTCTTCAGATGACTGGGCTTACCATAGTACCAACAATCCCTCTTGTCTCTAGATTGAGACCTTTTGTCCTTTGATTTTCCTCATGACTTCCCATGATTTCCATAATTGCTTCCTCTCTCCTTTGTTCTGCCCCTGCTTTCTGCATTCAAAACACTCCTTGATGTGGATGTTCCACCTAAGCTTTTCCTACGAATTTTCTTGCTCAAAATAACACCAACAACATCATCAAATTTCAATGTATTTGAACCAAAAATAGAATTGCTAACATCCATTACCAAGTTGTTCCAGCTTTCAGGCAAAGAACACAAAATCAAAAGAGCCCTCACTTCTTCATCAAAGTTTACTTTTACTGAAGTTAATTGACTGGTGACTGTATTAAACTCATTTAAATGATCAGTAACTGACCCACCTTCTACCATTTTCATATTAAATAAACACTTCATAAGAAATACCTTATTCAAAGAAGAAGGCTTTTCATATAACTTTTCCAAGGTTTCCATCAACTCTTGAGTTGTCTTTTCTTTTGTAATATTGAATGCCACTGTTTGTGCCAGGCATAGATGAATACTGCCAAGAGCCTTTCTATCCAAAATCTCCTAGTCCTCATCAGAGATTGTTGCGGGTTTCTTGGTTTTCCCTTCCAATGGCTGCCATAAATCCTTCTGATAGAGATAGTCCTCCATGAGCATCTTCCATAACTGATAGTTTTTCCCATTAAACTTCTCAACCTTCTTACCCTCATTTTCCATTGCTCCCACTCAACCGTGAGACCTTCCTATAGATGATAATCAAAACACAACCCACTTTGATACCACTTGTTAGGGTTAGAGATGGCAGATATCTACCAATTAAATGCAGATTTAAGTAATAAACAGAGAAACTAAAATACACACAAAATAAATCATAACACGAAGAATTTAACGTGGTTCACCCAATCCGGGCTACATCCATCAAACCGCAACCATCCAATATTTTTATTTTCAATGTAAAACCTATTACAATCTTGCGAATAATCACATTTTTCATCATACTGTAATACCCATCTGAACCCCTTTTTAACAAGCTTAGAAGATTCCAGATTTTTAACAGTATAGCATGATTAGTCGCCACATACCATTTTTGTTCCAAGAGTTAGATTCTATGTATCCTTTCAATAAAATTTATAAAATATCACCTTCATGGTGCAAAGAGCTATATACAAACGATTCATTTTCAGACACAAGTTCTCGTAATGATTGGGGTTTCACACCCTCCTTTAGGTGAGAGTGTGAAATATCACAAATTAAACCAAAACAACCTTGTGTTTTATATGCTCAACTTTGTTCTATATCAACAACATTAACCTATGATAGTGATGCGGGCTATCCAACTCCCATCCATCATGGGGAGATGACACATAACATTAACAAGGACATTGATCCTTCTCTTAAATATAAAATCCATTCATCTATCTTGGATTATTGCTATGGTATCAGATGCAATCTACCTCCTACACATGGATACAATACACACATGACACAAACCAACATATCATACTCTTTCAAGAAAGGTCTAGAGTTATCTCCCTTACCTTTATTGTCATCTAAGACTTTAAAAAATAAAATTCAACATCTGAAGGAGTGTGGTTCTCTTCCTTGTGTTGAAGCACCTAATTCCTCTAACTGATACATACTTTGATCCTATTCATCTCACCTTTTTCTTGCATAAGTGGGGGCAAGGGGTTAGTTACCCTCATCCTCATATGTCACTTGTCATTGTCTCTTTTTTCTATTTGTTAACCTTTCATGAACATACAAGAGCAAGCTTGGGATGTGAATGGCATGCCTTAAGTTGACTTGCATGTGACATACTTATTCATGTTGTATCTCAATTTGGAAACATATGACTTGGTATAGGGATGTCCAAGTTGGCTCTCATGTTTTCTTTCATAGCATTTTTCATTTTCTACTTTAAAGCAATTGCTCACAGTAATGGTGTAGAAACTTCTTTAAAGTGGGGGAATACATAGACAACATCATTTTGCAAATTTCATGGCTTGATTTTTGTTTTTTTTCTTGTGATGTGACCCCTTTTTGGTGGTGTCATTAGGTTTGATGTCTTCTAAGAGTGTACGATCTTTTTACATGGAATGATGTGAACAAGGGATCCCATGGGCAATGATATGACACATTGAATTTTCCTCTCTTGGAGACATTAGGAATAATTCTCCCTAAGAAGAAGACCTTACACAAAAAAAGAAAAATTCCCTTTAACAAAATATTTACATGACATTGAGAAGCATTTTCATTGTGGTGCATTATTAAAGTTATCAGGAGGTACAACTTTGGTATGGTGCAAGAAGCCCAATGTGAGACATGAATTTCCCCATAGCCACTTGTGTGTGTGTGAGTGCATACTAGCCATGAGTGTATGTTTCTCACCTTTTAGGACTTCTCACTAGGTGGACAGCCAAGAGTTCCATCACCTTAGAGTGAGTATACATTTTTTGAACAAACAACCTAGATCTTATCCACATCGTGTTGGACAAACAGTCGAAGCTTGATCCACCCTTTTATTTTTCCTCATTTTTACTTCTCTTCCTTCTAGTTATTGCCATTGCATGATCGTGTATCTTGTTTTGTTGCATATTATTCACCTTGTGTGTGTCCTTTTGCACTTATGTCGATTTTGACTCAGGATCTTGGATCCTAGGGGCTTGACCACCTTCTTCATCTTTTTTATCCTAGACTATTCATATTGGTACAATTGGACCCCTCTTGAATGTCTACTTTAGTGTCAATTTGAAGTAGGTTCATCCTCTCACTAAAGTGGGGGCTAAATGTGAACACCAAAAAAGTAACCCTTCTACTTTTTCTATCTTGTTTGGGCCCTCCTTGTGATTTTGGCTTAATATTGCCTTGATTTAATGTTGTATTAGGTCTTGGTCCCTAACAAACTAAAATAATTCAAGTGGTACCTTAAGATTTGTAAAGTTTTGTAACACACTTTCACACTTTTCTAGGGCCTTGTTAATATATTTCACTTAAATAACCTCTTTTTATAATTTACCAAGCCTTATTAAAAGTTTTGTAAGATATTGTAACAAACTTTCACACTTTTCTAGGTCTTTCATTAATATTTATACCTTTCTTATGCTTTAATTGGCCCCATTTTACATTTATAGGCCTTAAGTGCATTTTTGAGAATAAACCCGATAAACATCATTTAAAATACTTAATTTCTAACACCCACTTAAAATTCCTTGAGTGGGACCCATTCACCATTCTTGAACTCATACACCACTATTGGGGGATGAGTCCCGTTTGGCACAAAAATCAAAATACATTCAAAATTCTAGTGGGTTTTTTTTCTAAGACCTAAGGTTGGCTTGTGATGTACTATCTTCAGAAATTAGGGTAGAATTAGGTATAAATATAAGGTTTTTCTATTCATTTCACCCCTAATCATTCAATCATTCATTCATCATTCATTCAAGTCAAAAAAGGTAGGGTTAACATTTCAAGACTTCACAAGATCAATTCTAAGGCATTCAGGGGAAGATTCTTCATCCATTTCTATAGAAGTTCAAGATACATCATCATGAAAGTTAATAATTGCATCATTTCATGTTCATGCTTCATTATATTATTTCATCATTTTGGTTTCATTACCTAAAAGGGGTTTGACCAAGGAAAACCCCTATCCTCTAACAATCAACAATTTTTTCCCTCTTTAATGTGTGATTACAGGTTTGCAAATTGAAGAAAAATGCCAAAATGATAAAGTTGCAAATGTTGTCAAAGTTGTCAAGACTAACAAAAAATGAGATCTAGGGAAAAATATCCATCCAATATACATGCAATTAGTGGGAAAGTTCTTATTTCATCCATCTTTAGAGGCTTGCAAAGTTTCACTTTGAGATTTTTCCCCTGGGACACTTTTCAACAAAATGGGACTTATCCCCCAATAGTGGCGAATGAGTCCCACTGTAGGTGTTTTTTGGAGATCTTTGTAGATTCGAATACCCTTTTGGCTAAAACTTGTTTCAAGATAGTTTTCTAGATGTTGAACTAATTCACCCAAAATGGAAAATGAGTCCCACATGCCTAAAAAGTAGCAATTTTAGAATTTCAAAAATATTTCCAGTCTTCAACACATTTTGAGGTGTACACTTTTTGTTTCCTAGCTTTCTATTCTGCTTTACTTGCATTTCTATTCATCTTTCTAGGTATTTTTTTCATTTCATAGTGTGTTTTCAAACATATTGGTTTTTCTAAGTTTTGCATCAGTGGTGAACCCTTTTATTAGCTTTTAGCCTTTCCGACAATCCCCTTTAACATATTTCAATATCTTTTGCATTGGAATCTCAAGGGTTTTTTCTTGAATGTGAGCATTGTGAAATCAGATCACTCTTCCTTCATTCCCCCTTTTTAGGTGTGGATCAAGGAAGTTGTACATTCCATTTACATCATCCATAGATGGAACTCTCTCCCACCTGAGGAGTATGGTGTAGGAGCACCTAGAAACATGAAAATGTAAGTTTTGGATTTTGATCAGAAAGTTCATGAAGAGGTCCATTTTGGTGTTTTAGCATGGATTCCCACTCAATGGGATCATTTTGAGTATGTAATAAGTTCTAGATGAGTTTCCCTAAAAAAGACTATTTTTAAATATTTGAATTTGTTAAGGTGTCCTAGGAGGTCAAAAGTTAGTAATATTCTTTAAGAAGGTTGAAAATATTGTAAAAGGTAGAAATAATATTATAATAAACCTCTTAACCCATGCAAGTGGGGTTGTAAGTGAGTTACCAACTTAGTTTAGGTTTTTAGAGGACATAACTACTAAAAACATGTTAATTAGGTTTTGAAGTCTTGAAAAAAGGCATATTTATGCACTTTTGTGACATTAGACATTATGGTTTTGAAGGAAAAGGGGAATATCTTCGAATTATAACTGTTATTTTATCATAATTAAGATGAAATGAATGAAAAGTACACTCCAAAAATTTGTGGAAGGAGTTTTTCATGAAATACCTTGTTTTCATTGAAATTTTTGACAATTTTCTACAAACATAGTGATAAATTAGTCTTGTATCATGGCCTAGTACAGATCAATGACACATTTGTGAGCAGATGGGAATTTAGATTTTTGTTTTCACAATCCAATTCTTTTGGTTTCATGCAATTTCATTGAGTTCTAAGTGAGAAAAGAGGAAAATAGTGTTAGCAACCTTGTAGGAAAGCTAGGGTTTCCAGCGAGCCTAAAAACTCCATAAATTTTGTTTGCACTATGTTAGAACTAGAGAAATCTCACATTTTTCACTAACCTCCACCCATTGGCCTTTCACATGCCACTAAAATTTTCCACACGTTAATTTAATGATTAATGAAAATTGTTGAAATTTGTGTGACAAGATCCATATTTTAACCCATGTTAACCAATAATCCCATTAATTTGGCCTTTGAAATATGATCATTCCTCTAGTCATTGTTGAGAAAGAGCTTTAAAACCAACCAATCCATATTAGGAAGATCATGTGTAAGTCCATCTGATTAGCAAGACATAACATTTCAATTTTAATATTTTCTTCATATCAAGAAGAGGTCAATCAAGTCACAATGATCAAAGACCCTAAAGATTACATGAGTGCATAATTGGGAAGAAAAGAACTGTCGTTTCATAGATGAAATCTTATCAAAAAGAGCAAGGTAATCAGATAAAAATTTAAAATTGTGTTAAGCTCGTGAGTCATGTCAATAGATTGCTCATCAGTAAGAAAATAAATTATTTCGTCAATGAAGCAAGAGAACAATAGTGTCAAAGAGACATGTATAATTGGAGCAAGTCCCTCATATCTCACCGACCGCATGGGTTATGCTGATAAAGGAAGTTTTAGGGAAAGTCTTGTCAACTTATCCAAATAAATGGAGTGGTGAAAGAAATACATCAGGAAGACCAAGTGCATCGGAACAACATTCTATTCTCTTAGTGATGGTTCATGTCAGCCTGATGGTAATGAGAAATGATCATTATTCATCGGAATGACACCGGGTGATGATTGAAATGACTTCTGATGGTCCAAACTACTCTAGTACTAGGAGAACTTCATAATTTTCTCCCCAAAATAATAAAAGTTGAAAATCAAGAAAAGGGGCAGTTGCATAATATCGATAAGAGTACTTGGTTGTCTTCTTGATCACGAATGAAAATCAAAGGGATACTTCTAATCGAAAGGAAATTTAGTTATGTCTTGGCGATCTATTGGGAATGTATAAACAAGGGTGGTGCCAAACAAAACATAGATTGGTCTGAAATTAGAAGTGTTTCTTTGATGCAATCTTTTGTAACATTCTGACACTACAAAATTAAAAAATCTTATTGCATTCATTCTTAGAGATGGACATTAATGGCCACAGGAATGAGCATTATGTCAACATTCTTTGACTGAAAGGATAATGAACCAAAGGAATTTCCAAAAGTTGCAGCGGGAAGGACAGAAGATCTAATGGAAGTTGAGGAATTTAGTGCAGCTTGAAATACACAAGTAAGCATTCAAATTTCTCCTACAATTCATAAATTATAATTCAATTCTATCAACATGTAGAGAATTAAAATGGAAGGTTCAAGTTATGCTAAAACAAAAAATAGGAAGCAATAAGGTGAAAGAAGCCAAACCAAGAGTAAGAAACAAAAAACTAAAACGGGCTTGAAATTAAAATGAAAATTGAACCAAGACCTTATTGATCAATTTCCTAGTTCAAGACCAAATACCAAAAGGTTTGCACAATTGAGGGACAATTTGGAAAAGTTATAAGATAAATGAAAACATATAGGTGATGTGTTGACTCCTATTAGGGGATATGAATTGTTCATGTTCCACTATTGTTGGAGAAGTAGATTTGAACTAGTAGTATGCAACCCTTGCAATTTAAATTTGGAAAAACTAGTTGTTCCCAATGTCTTTGTGAATACAGAGCTCATAAGACTTTTGGCTAAGCATTATAATCCAGACCCTCAAGCTATTTGCAACTTGCAAGGTGAACCTTTCATACATGTGTCTAACACTGCAATTTGTGAATTTTTTAACCTAAATGACACATGTGATGAGCCTATTGTGCATGAGGATTTGGAAAGGGAGTATTGGAGAATGGATACAACTTTTAAATGATGGAGGTTGCCATTACATAGGCCTAGGAAAAATGGAGACCTTGTTCCACTTGAAG
This sequence comes from Sequoia sempervirens, assembly GCA_007258455.2. Lineage (NCBI taxonomy): Eukaryota > Viridiplantae > Streptophyta > Pinopsida > Cupressales > Cupressaceae > Sequoia > Sequoia sempervirens. The sequence goes on along the minus strand of VDFB02000003.1, from coordinate 359,763,479 downwards.
ACAATGATGGGCCTCCTTTTCATGTTGATTTGTTTGAGCCCTACCTAAAACATATTTCTTATTATGCCAAGTAATGGGAATAGAGGCCTATGAATTCATGCCTATAGGGACAATGGTGATTGTTGCAAATGTACAATGCCACAATATAAGACTTTTTGATTATTCCTCACACATTTCCAAAGGGATTGACTCAAGATTAATGGCCATCAAGAATGCATCTCCCACACTGAACTTCAAACATTACTCCATTCTTATGCACATGATATTGTACTATGGACAGGAGTTAGGGATGTTGCTAGAGGAATTGAGAATTACACAATTTTACAAAGAAGATTAGCCATTACCTGTGTAATTGTGCACTACTATTTGGGACAACAGACTTGTTAATTCAAGTTATGTTTATTTTGAAGAATATTTTTTCAAGATATTGTATAGGTTCTATAATCATCCTTGTTATTATTCATTGACTAATGAGATTAGAAGATTTTTGAGGCCCAAGGATTTCAATGGACCACCAACTGTGGGTCATAATTGGGGTGATTGGTATTGTTACATTGATTCAACCATGATAAGAGTGTATGGGTTTGAAGATACACCTTTCCTTCTACCAAAAATTATGCCAGATAGGGTTTCATATCTAGAGATTGTTAGGAAAATGAATTATTCCAATGTTATGAACATGAGTTCCTATGAGAAATAGTCATTTATGCCCAGTACATTATATTGTGGAGATTTCACAATGTTGTCTAAGGAAGGATATAATCTTATTCTGGATAAGTTACTACATTTCAATTTGAAGAAAGCTACACCAAGGAAGGGATTTGATCCTAAGGGTTATATTGGTTTTACAAGGAAAAAATAGAATCTAGGTGGATATGACCACATACCATATCCTCATGATGACATTATTAGAAACATGGAGGAAAAGGAAGTTGAGTTGTCCATTGATAACTATAACAGAGAAATGAAACAAAAGATGAGGGAAATATAGGAAGTAGAAATGTTCTCCTCTGGAAGTGAGGAATATTCTAGTAAAAAAAAATCCCAAGTTCAAACTGACAAAATATCTAAATTAAGAATTGAGGAGTATCAACATCCAAATAAAGAAAAAGAAGTTGAAGAATTATCTGATACAAATACTAGGTAGTTGGCATATGATTCTTTTGTTTCTGATGATCAGTTTATAAAGTCTCCTAAATTTAGATCTTTCTTGTACAAGCAAAAAGGAAAAACGATAAGTGAATCAGTCACAAACATCACACCCAACAATGAAATCCAATTGCTTAACACTTTGAAGTTGGATGTAAAGAATGAAATGAAGGATATGGCTCCAGAGAGAGGAAGAAAATTGTTGGAGTTCAGTGTAATGATTTTCTCTAGTTTAGAGTTAAATTCTTCTCTTGCCTTTCATAGTTTTTTGCATAATAATGGTGCTAAATATAAGCCCAGTCTTGAAGCGTTGACAAAAGTATATACTGGATCAAGATATAAACTTGATGATAAATCTAATGATTTGGGCCTTATATCCACCACATAAGAAATATGTGATTATTGAAACTGAGAAGGAATTTTTCCATGTGATGACATTGAAAGTAGGAGAAACTGATCTTGTGGTCATGACTGACATTGGCACTAATCTAGCCAAATTAAATAAAGAACAAATTTAGATGTTAATCATGGAATGAGATATGTATAAAATGATGAATGAAAAGATGCTCAAAGAAAAAGATTCTTTGAAAGACATGGTCAAATATACATTCAATGGATCCACTAAATTGCTAACTCAGGGAGAAGGTTCCTAATTAAAGGACAAAAAAGAAGAATCATAGATGCACACTCAAGTGAGTAAAGCCAGATTTGATGCACTTTCTACAGTATTGCACAAGAGGTATACCAATCTAATGGTCTTGATGGACAAGTTCTAGATAACCCACTCTAAGAGTCATACTACTATTCAAGAGCACAAGAGAATAAATGACAAAATTCAAGAAAAGGTCTAGGAGATACAAAAGAGAAGCACTTCTAGCACTGGAACCATTAAAGTTGTTGAGGATATCATGAGAAAACACAAGGATTATTATACAGAACTTCAAGGAGATGCAAAGGAATTCATTGATGCTACAAAGGAAAGGATTCCTACACTCTTCAAAGATGATGGAGAAATGAAAGAAGAGAGTGAATGGATGAAAGAATATAAATTGATACTGCATGGAGCATTGGAAGTAGCCAAGAATGATGACTCAACACTAGAGAAGGCTTGTGAGCATTTAGAGAATATGATCATCATGGAGATAGTTGTGAGGAATGCTACAAAGGATGTTGACACACACATGAGCCAAGAATATTTAGATCATATAACACAAGTTCATTTGTGGCTCATTAGAGCATGACTATTAATGTTTAATTGTTTTTAATTCCAAAAGACACTTATGAAGAGGTGTGCCCTCTGCAAGGTATTACTATATAAGTTGAACATAGTAATGATTGGAGGATATAGATAGGAAGAGAGAATAGAATAGGAGATATAAAGAAGATATTCTCAAAATGTTTATTATATAGATTATACTATAAGGACCATGATGCATGCATGAATTTTTCATAGAAATTAATGGAAGATCTTTAATTCTATGGGAGTCAATATTGGTGTCTATTGTTTGTTGATTTAAAGCAATTATCTGGTTCTCTCCACATTGTGTTGGAAAGAGACACTAGACATGTCATCAAGTGTTATCATTGATGGAAACTCTAGTTAGTGATTCAATCTGCACTTCAGTAGTTGCTTATACTAGAAGTCTGATTGAAGTTTTGTGATAACTGTCAACCTAGAATAGAACATTTGATAGAGTTGTTTTTTTTATTCATATGCATTTTTTTGTTATCATTTTGAGTTATGGATATTAGGGAAGGTTTTTCATTGTATGATATTAGTTATCCTTGAATCATATAGCCTTGTATCGATTGGTGTGAAAGTTAGAAGATTCGGTTGATTGATTTTTTTGTCCAATAGTGCAAGAAGGTGAACTAAGTGAATATAGCATGTTGTTGTTGTAAACAAGCGACATTGAGAGGGAGCGGTGAATCAGTGTTGTGTAAAAATTAATTCTTTTACTTTGATCCTTAATCCACTTAAATCACTTGAATAAAATCAATATGCAGAAATTGAAAGCAAGAAACCACACAACCATAACACAAGAATTTTTACGTGGAAACCCTATTAAGGGAAAAACCATGGTGGATGGCCAATCCAAAATAATTTCTAAGTATACTCAATAGAAATAATACAAAATGGGAATGCACTTGCATCCAAGCTCACTACCTAGAGCTCACTACTCAAAATGGACTTAATGTCCTTACAAAGGTTTGGAATAGATCCAAAAGAGAATGAACTGAAAATATAGCATCTATCAATGCTTGATTGCAATTCTAGTTATGCTCTGATGATGAACTTTTGACCTTCTAGTTGATATTGAACTTTTGATCTGCTCTTCTCAAGTTCACACACAAAACCCTTATGCGCAAGTGAAACTACACATAATATCACTCAAATACTCCTTGGGTATTCATAACATACACCAATAATTCTTGTTGTTTCACACAAATGATGTGATTGATCATCTAAATATATCCGTGGTTGGGGATATAATCACTACAAGTCAGATCAATAAAAATTGGGATATTTGAAACTTGTTGGCCCAAAATATGAATAAATTTGATGTTTATCCAAACAAGATGGCTAGTCCATAGCTAGGACCAATAATTAAATATTTGAACATGAAAACATCTTGACTAATTCTACTTGACACATCCACAATGCACCACATTCCCTAAGTCAACTACAATAGACAAATAGATAGAAAAATGTCCTACCGGACCTCCTACCTCATATTGTAACTAATGCAACACCATAAAGCTTGATAATAATATAATCCACATGCTTAACAAGCAATTCTAGAGATCCACAACACAAAAAGATGATCCAGTGAAGCCATTTCTCTGGATACCCTATTCCACACATATTATGCTGGTAATACACATTGTATCACATTATCTACTGGTATAATTGGATACTAAACTATGGATCATGGAAATGAATTTAGTTTCCATCAATGACAACATTAGAAGCCATATGCCAACAATCTCCCCCTTTGGCATTGATGGCAACACTTAGTGAAAAATGACTAAGTGTTGAGATTGATAGTACACTACCAAAATGAAAAATACAACTCCCCCTAAGAATATGAAATAATTTTTCACTTCACTCTCTCCCCCTTTGACATCAATGAAAAAATTGGGGCACCCAAAATTTACAAAAATCATTCAACCATATCTAGAGACTTAAAAAAATTTGAAGACGTCTGCAAAGAAATTCTTTAGTCCACTTAATTTCAAGTCCCACACACTTTTTAGACTCTCCAAAATAGTAATGTTACCACAAAGAAGATATGCAAAGGTTTCAATAGTTTCGAGGCTCACTGGATCAGGAGAGGTCATAACACTTTCAGCTTCTTTTAGAGCATTCATCGTCATCTCAATTTTTGGACTTATTAGCCCCCTAAGTTCACTTACTCTTCCAATAATCATTTCATTTTCAACCTTTAGATTCTTTATTTGATTGAAAAAGATATGACTTGACTTTCTTGATGACAAATACTATTTGCCAATGGGTCAAATGTGTTGGAAATAGTAACCAATTGTTGCTCAATATCTTTCACCTACTTCTCATTTGCTTCAGTAAATTTTGACAAGACTAAGCAAGACTTGTACACTTTTCCTTCTTCAGATATAGTACTTTCAATATTCTTTATGCAGGAGCCTAAATTTTTTTTTTCTCTGGCAATCATTTCTTTTAGGCTATTAATCCTCATCTCTTTGAACTCTTTATTCACTTTATCTATGGCCGATTTCTTAAAGGATTCGAAATGAGAATCTACAAAGCTTATTAACTTTTTCAACTCACCAGAGGAAGAGCCTGATGGGTCCACAACATAAATAGGAATTATTTTCTATAGGACTTCATATGCAAGCTTTAAAAATTCACTGTCCTTAATGTGAGATTTCAAGATCTTTTCACTAGCTTTGGCTTGGGAAATTTTGGCAATCTTCATCATTTGAATTGGAGACAAAGTGGAAAGATTAATTGTGTTTTCATCCAAATCAGGATCTAGCTCAACATGTTGCTCTAATAAAGGTTCCTTCACTTCCTCTATCCTGATTTCCTACTCCTTTTTCTTTTCAACTTGAGATTCTGGTTTAGGATTGTGTTTAGGAATTTTAGTTTCTTTAGTATGCACCTCTTTTGCTTCATCAACTACCTTAGTTGTGACCTTAGAAACAACAAGTGCCTCTGGGTTTTCTATATTTGGAGCTCAATTAGATTATCCTCAAACATCAGAGGATTAGAAACATTCATGTTCTCCTCATTTTTATTTCCTTCTTCTAACTTATTTATCTCTACATTCACGCCCTCATATCCTTCAACATGTTCAGTATTGATCTCCTCAATATTTACCTTTTCCTTTGAAAAGTACTCTTCAAGAATTGTCTTAGTTTCACTGATAACTGCATTAGTGTCACCAAGCATGAGTTTGTTTATTCTTGAATTGCTTCTAAAATCCTTTTTAGCCTTATGAAGAAGTAAATCAATTTCTTCAATTTCCATTTCCAGTCACAAGTCATCAAGAACTCTTTTCCTTAGATTGTCTTCCTCTATTTTGGCACTTTCTCTTCTAGCTTGCAATGCATTATATAGTCTTGTAGGAAAGCTAGAAATGATTTCAACAATAGCTTTATTGAAAATATTCAAGTGCTTAATAGTAGCCTCTTCAAGAATCTTCTTACCAGAATAATCAAAAGTCTCATACAGGTCACAAAGTGGTATGAGATTTTCATCATTTAGTACTGCATCTTTAACTTCCTCAACTGACATGCTGGGCTTGTCGACTTTGGTCCTTTTCTTTGCTTCTTTACCTTTTTCAGAGGGTTTTCTCTTGTTTAGTTGGAAAACTTGAGTCCCATAAGCTTTTAACTCTCTTACTACTTCTTCAGAGTCAGTTTCTTCCTCTTCATTTGTCGATACAAATTTGTAAGTTCTTGATCTTGTATTCTTCTTTCTTCTCCTGGAGACTTCTACTTGATTTGACTATGTTGTAGGGGAATACTTGGTTGATCTGGTGTTAATAGAGGATGTTCCTAGACCAGCAGATGATTCCTTTTCCTTATTTTTGGCTGCTTCATCTTCATCTCTTTTCCTTCTTATTTCTTTCAACTTTTCAATTGGAAGATGGTCCATTATTTCTGCAAAAGCTTTTGTTTCCTTTCTCACCTTTCTAATTGACTTGGTCTTTCTCAAATCAGAATGAACTTGTAGGATTTTCTCTACATAGGTGCCAAATCTTTCTTCATTAGGATCCAGAGGTGAATTTAGCAAATATTCAGCATACATCCTCAAAATATTTCTATCTACATCATACCCCATCGACATGATCCAAATAGTTCTAGGATCACCAACTTCCATGTAACATTGGTCAATGTTTGTCATAAAGAATATAGTGTCTTTATACTATTCTATTATTGTGGTTGGAATTCTCTCTCTAGCATGCATTAAGCTTTGGAATTTTTTGAAATGATCCCACAGGATTGTGTTGTGGTTCTATCAATCACCAAGTGCACATAGTAAATCCCAGATTTGAATAACTATCGACATATCTTTATGCCATTGAACTTTACCAACTCTTGGCATTTCACCAATGAAGTAGAAATACAATCATATTAACAAGTTTTTGAACTTGAATAAATTCTTCTTGTCCTTCTTGATCTTTCTCAGATTCTCCAATAGTTGACCTCTGAGCGACTCATAGATCAAAATCTTTAATCTGTTTGATCATTTCATACACTCTATAGATAGCTGTGCCGGATACAAAATTCTTCTAGATTGAATGGTAAATCTTGTAACCTATGACCATGGATGCGAATTTTACATCAACTTCAAAAATATGTTCTATAGTCATTTCCCTTTTGTCCCAATGTGAGCTAGTTGCTTTGGTAACTTGATCATTCTTTACCAACTTCAATACTAGAAGTCTTCCTAAGCAATTCAAGCTTGTAACTGCACAAATAGCTTCCTTGGAAATTTTGAATGGCACATCCAGCCACATAAATTCATCATGCAAATGGCTCAATATGTATCAAACCCACTCATCGTCCTCAAATATAGGAAACTTTGTGAACTGCAAAAATTTCTTGTCCACTAGAGTTTGGAATTCAACTTTCATAGAAAAATCCTCTTGAACTATGTGATTAGAATATAATTCCAACAACTATGAACTACCCAAATATTCAATATTAGCATGCACATATGCCCTAATATCTTCTATATGCAGAACTCCATATGGAATAGACGAAAATGCACCTAGGGGTTTTGTATCAATAGACTTATATGGATGCCACTTGAACTTTGGTCATGGCCTGTCCTTGAATTCAACTATAAGAGGGGTAGACATAATTTTGAGCACACAAATTTATAGGTTTTGCAATAAATACATTTCAGAGACAAAACAAAATTTCATCACAAATTCTCCTCTATTGTTGAATCTTTTCACAATTTGGCAATGATCACCTCAGATCACTCCAAACTTATTTTTTCCAAATGCAATGTGAAAAATGAAAGTGAAAACCATTCTTTTATTTTATTTGAACCTAACTTTTAACTTTTGCAATAAATTCCTTTTCCCTAACTCAACCGGTTTACTATCTTTTATGTTCTGAGACAGATAATTCTTATGAATATCTCCAATATTCTTTACTAATGTCATAGATTCTTTTCACAATGTCTTGGAGGTATCGACTAGACTCATCTGAATTCCAATTCCAATCACTTGTAGGGGGTTTAGGAGGTTTTCTTGACAACTCCCCCTATAACAAAGGCTTGAGATCAATTTCCTAAAGTATTACCAGAAGAGGCTTCTGGTGTGGATTCATTTTCTTGTACAAAGGGATTCTTCTTCACCCATTTCTTCTGCATTTGTTTCTTGATCTCATTATTAGTGACTTTCCCTTTTCCTTTAACATCAGGTTTCATGTTCTACTTTACTGGACCTCTTCTGTTCCAATAGAATCTAGAAGTGTGACCAAATTTATTGCAGTTGTAGCACACAACACTTCTCTATCTAGGCCAATTTTTCCATTGACTTTGTCTTGATCTACATTGGTTAGCAATAGGCCCAAATCTATTGCATGCATAACATCTGAAATTTCTTTGAAATTTGTTTATCATAATTCTGTATTCACTTGAATTATGTCCATACTTATAGCAGTTAAAACACTAACCTGAGAATGATGGTCTATTTGCATTCACTCTACTACATTGGGAAGCCATATGACCAAATTTTTTGTAGGTATAACAATAGCCATTAAATTTTTGAGCATTAGGTTGACTTACCAGATTCCTTCTAGGTCCTTTCATCTAGCTTTCTTGTCTAAGTTTTCTTGGTCCAGGACTCCTTTGTCCAGATCTGAAGCTTTCTCCTTCATATCCAAGCCCTCATTGGTCACCATTAGCCCTTTGTCCCTTGATTAGTTCATCAAGTTTGGCTGAGATTGCATTGAATTTATCCTTATACTCATTTGCAATAGAAATTTCATTTATGAGTTCATCGAGCTTCTTTTCAAGTTCTTCATTGTTCTTGGATTGTTCTAATTCATTATCTAGTCGGGTACATTGTTCTGAATTTTCTTTCAAGATTGTGCAAGCTTTTCTTCATTCTTCTTTCTATCCTCAAATTCCTTAGTCATCTTCATCATCATAGATTCCATCTCATGCTTTACGATAGCATTCTCTTGGGAAGACTATTCACATTCTCTTGTTTTCTCTTTTAAGGGTTGACTGAGTTGATCATCTTCCAAGTTTTTTCTCTTCTATTTCAGATGGCCACATAATTCCTTTCTTTACTATCCTGATTCATTGATCTTGTCTTTTAAGGACTTGATGAATTTTTCTGCTTTCTCAAGATTATCTTGTAGTTCCCAGATCTTAGATTTTGACTAGTCAAGATCATCCAAAGCCACCATAAGTTGTTGTTGAAGACTGCTTGTATCCATTAAGAAAAATTTCCAAGATCTCCCCGAGCTATTAGAATTTCTTTAAGGAACTAGCTCTAATACCAAAACTGGAAACAAGCGACACTGAGAGGGGGGTGAATTAGTGTTGTGTAAAAATTAATTCTTTTACTTTGATCCTTAATCCACTTAAAAAAATTAATTAAAATCAATATGCAAAAATTGAAAGCAATAAACCACACAACCATAACAGAAGGATTTTTACATGGAAACCTTGTTAGGGGAAAAACCATGGTGGATGGCCAATCCACAATAAGTTTTGAGTATACTCAATAGAAATAATACAAAATGGAAATGCACTTGCATTCAGGATCACTGCCTAGAGCTCATTGCTAAAAATGGACCTACTATCCTTCCAAAGGTTTGGAATAGATCCAAAAGATAATGAGCTAAAAATATAGCATTTATCAATGCTTGATTGCAATTCCAGTTATGCTTTGATGATGAACTTTTGGCCTTCTAACTAATATTGAACTTCTGCTCTACTCTGCTCAAGTTCGCACACAAAACCCTTATGCGCAAGTGAAACTGCACATGATATCACTCAAATACTCATTGGATGTTTGCAACATACACCAATACTTCTTGTTGTTTCACACAAATGATGTGATTGATCATCTAAATATATTCGTGACTAGGGATATAATCTCTACAAGTCAGCTCAATAAAACTTGAGATATTTGAAACTTGTCAGCCAAAAATATGAATAAATTTGATGTGTATCCAAAAAATTTGGCTGGTCCATAGCTAGGACCAATAATTAAATATTTTAACATGAAATCATCTTGACTAATTCCACTTAACACATCCATAATGCACCACATTCCCTGAGCCAGCTACAACTGACAAATAGCAAAAAAATGTCCTACTAGACCTCCCACCTCATACTGTAACTAATGCAACACTACAAAACTCAATAATAAGATAATCCACATGCTTAACAAATAATTCCAGAGATCCACAATAGAAAAAGATGATTTGGTGAAGCCACTTGACTAGATACCCTATTCCACATGTATTCTACTGGTATAACTAGATACTAAACTGTGGATCATGGGAATGACTTTAGTTGCCATCAATGACAACATTAGAAGCCATATTCTAATAGTTGTGGATCTTTGAGGAGTAATTTTTTGAATTTTTTTTTGTTTGAGCATGTTTTTTTGGGTCCTCACTATGTTGTAGCCAACTTTGGTTGGTGCACAATGAAAATTATCTATAGATTGATTTGTTGGTTTGTAAAATTTTTATGTTTTATTGAAGCCAACATGTGGCTGATTAAATATTTTGTTCGCAATATATATAAGTGATCATTTATATCATTTGGATGTATGTACAAAGTTTGTTGATGTACATGGCAAAAGTTATAAGGATTGTAGAGAAATTATGCATAGTTTCATTTGTGCATAAAATAATTTTTTATTTGAATTAAAGTAGATAGAGTAAAAGAGAAGAATAAGATAGAAGGTCAAGAATGTGATTGATGTGCTTAACCAAAATTGTAATTAGGCATTAGTAGATGTTATTTTCTCAGTTCAAATCATCTGAATGTAATCCAAAATGTTTTGTAAGACAATGAGTTTTCCTTTTGTATTTGAGCAGTGAGCTCTAGGAAGTTTTCCTAAATGCATGTGCATTCCCATTTGTAAACACTTGTATCTAAGTATACTCATATTGTGGATTGACCTCCACCATGGTTTTTTCCCTAATAGGGTTTCCACATAAAAATCCTTGTGTTATGGTGTTGTGGTTGATTTCTTTGTTTTCTTGCATCTTTCTTTTCATTCAATGCTATAAGTGGTTTAAAGATCAAGTTAATAAAGCTAAATTTTGTAGAACAATAATTCACCCCCGCTCTCAGTGTTCCTTGATTCCAACAATTGGTATCAGAGCTTAGTTCCTACAAAGAAGTTTAAAAGCTTGGGGAAGATCTAAGAAAGTGATTTAATGGATTCAAGCAGTATTCAACAACTTTTGGTGGCACTAGATGATCTTGATTAGTCCAAATCTGAAGTCTGAGAATTATAGGAAAGCCTCATGAATGCTAAGAAATGAATTCAATCATTGAAATATAAAATCAATGAGTCCATGGAAAAGAGAAAGGAACTTTGTGATCAGCTTAAGCAGAAAGAAAGTAAGAGCATGAAAGGTGAACAACCGAGTCAAGCCTTGAAGGAAAAGACAGAAGAATGTGAAAATATTACCAGAGATAATGTTGTCCTGAAGCATGAGATGGAATCTATTGTGATGAGGATGACCAAGGAGGTTGAAGATGAAAAGAAGAATGAAGAGAATCTTGCTCAGTCTTTGAAAGAAAAATTTGGAGAATTTAGCTGAATTACTGATGGATTCAATTAGTTGGAGCTTGAATTGGAATAATCTAGAAATAATGAAGATATTGAAAAGAAAATTGTAAATATGGGAGATGAACTTGCTACTACAAATTAATTCAAGGAGAAGTTCAACATTAGCTCCGCCAAGCTTGATGAATTGATTTAAAGTCAAAGGACTGGAAGTGATAAGTGAGGTCTTGGATATGAGAAAGGAGAAAGCCCCAGATCTAGACAAAGGAAACTTAGGCAAGGAAATCAAATGAATAAATATGGAAGGTATCTAGTAAGACAACATAATGCTCAAAGGTTCAATGGTTACTATTTTTTTTGCAATAACTTTGGTCATATGGCTACTCAATGTAGAAGCAAAATGAGTTGAAGTGGTCCATCATTCTCAACTCAGTGTTTCGATTTCAATAAGTGTAGCCATAAGTCAATTGAATGCAAAAATATGTCAAACAACTTTTTCAAAAGAGATGTCAGATGTTATACCTGCAATAGATTTGGCCATATTGCTAACTAGTGCAAATCAAGACAAAATCAATGAAACAACTAGTCTAGACAAAGAAATGTTGTGTACTATAATTGTAAAAAATTCGGTCACATTGCTAGATTTTGTAGAAGCACAAGGGGTCTAGTAAATCAAGGGAAAACATGTAGAAGGATGAAAATGGAAAAGGAAAATTTACTATGGATGAGATCAGGAAGCAAATGAAGAAAAAATGGGTGAAGAAGAGTCCTAATGCAGGAAATGGTTCAACACCAGAATATGGTTCTGGTAATTCCTCCGGGAATTAGTTTAAGGCCTATGGCCTAGGGGGAGTTCTCAAGAAAATATTTTCACCCCCTTGTTGGTAGTTGGTACTAAAATGTGGTAGATAGCATTGATTGCCTCAGTGATGTTCAAATGTTTTGGGATTTCTTATGGAGGAGATTTTTGCAAAATTGAAGGTGCGTAGAAGACTTTTCTTTCATAGTCTATGAAAATAGGGTATCTGGAAGACCTAGGGATAAAGCATTTATTGCGATGAAAAATTTAGGTGCATGAATGATAAAAATTCATTTCTATCCCTCATTTATCACATTTCATTTTGAGAAGAAGAAAATTTGGAGAGCTCTGAAGTGAACTTTGGTGAAGATTCAAATCTGAAGACAATTCAACAATCATACTCTAATCCGGTGAAGGTATTTATCTCTAAACTCATGAACTTAAAAATTCTTGAAATAGTTGCTCCATTGGTTGTTGATATTAAGGATAGGCCCCATTTGAAATTCAAATGGAACCCATTCAAATCAATTGAGACAAATCCATTAGGTGAATTTTCTTCCATTCCATATAGTGTTTTGTATATTGAAGATATTATGGCATACATACATGCAAATTTTGAAGAATTAAGAAGCTCCTAGTTGCTAAATTTGTATGCAAATCACATTGTGGGAGAAGATTTATGTGTAAAACTTGAATTCAAATCTCTAGAGGAGAAGAAGTTCACTCAAATTATGAAGCTTCCCATGTTTGAAAAAAATGAATGGTTTCGGTACATATTGAGTTGAGTGCATGCCAAGTTTATGTGGTTAAGTCAGCATTTCAAGATCACAAAGGAAGTATAAGGATTTTTACTTGTTTGAATTCATTTGGTGGGTTGCCGACATGAAAATCTCTAAAGAATCAAATAGTCATAGATGCAACTAGTTCAATTTTTGACAAAAGAGCCATGACAGTCAATGACATCATCAAAGTGGATGTTAGATTTTCCTCTATGGTTATTGGTTACAAAATCTATCACTCCGGCTGAGATAACTCTATTTGTGATACAACAATCTATGAAGCATATTAGATGGTCAAAGAAAATGTAGAATATGACCTATGTGAGTTAATCTAGAGCTAGTTAATTGAGAATCTTGGAAAAATCAAGAAGGATAATAAGAACTCTTTCAAGTATGGTAACTTGTTGTTATGTCTATTCTTCTACTTCATGAATGAAGTTTCGGGAGTTTGAAAAGTGCATTGGCATGGTGATAGCCTTGTAGTTGTTCAAATTAGAGACATCTTTTATGGAATTGGTGACAACAAAGCTAGAAAAAGTACTATGTGGGGTTATTTCAAAAAATTTCAGAATGAAATGCAAGCCAGAGAAAAGGATTCCCACATCTATTGTGGAAAAGTACAAGGACACAATTTTCTTCATGGTTGACATTGATTAGTGCTTGATGGAAGCTATAGAACCTAGAATAGTGTGGATAATTCCTATTGGCTATGAGGTTGAGGAACACATTTTGGAGCTATATGGTCAACACTTGCTAAGTAAACCTTGGGATTTGATAGAAGAAAGGTTTGGTACCTTTGAGGAAAAGAATATGGAAGTTCATGCATAATTGAAGAAGCCTATGATAATCTAGAAGATAAGAAAAGAAGTGGAAGCTTTTGCAAAACGCATGGGTATATCAGCTAAATCTATAAGGGAAGCTAGGAGGAAAAGATAACAAGTTTTAGTAGGAGAGATAGATAGAACTAAGTCTGCTAGTTTGGAAACATCTTCTACCATATCTAGATCTACAAGGATCTCTACACTCCCATCCAGTCTTGCAAAGAAGTCAAGCCCTATGAAAGCTCAAGCCAAGACATCTAGGAGAGAAGGAAAGAGGAAGAAGGATAAAAGAACAAGATTCTATGTTGTTTAAGAGGATGAAGAAACTAAATCTAATGAAGAGGTAAGAGAAATTAAGCAAAAGGGATCAAAAGCATCTAAAGTCTCTAAGGACAAGCCCTCTGGTGAAGAGAAATTAAAGAAAAAGACAAAAACTTAGAAATTAGGTATGTTTGTAGAAGTGGAAAAATCCCTGATTAAGGATGGTAATCTTAGGCTGCTTTGTGAATGGTATGATACCTTTGATAGTGTCAATCAAAGAATTCTTGAGGAAGTCACAATAAAGTATTTGAATAATTTCAATACGACTCATTGAAATAATGTTTGAGTTACATAAAGGTTTGTATGAAGTCTTAGAAATGAGGAGAGTGAATGCAAGAACTAAAGAAGAGCAAATGAGAGAATGGATACTTATTGATCTATGTCCAGTGATGTCTATAGAAGAGATGAAAATAGAAATGATGCAAAAAGGGATTTTAAGAGAAAGATAAGGGTGCATAAGCTAATTATTGGGAAAAATGAAGAAGTTGCAAAAGACACTGAGAAAATCCTTAAGGCAGTTCTGTTGAAAAATAAATATAATGTTGTTTCTAAAGAAGCTCATAGTGAAGATGCTCCATCTTGTTTGGTAAATGAAGAAGGAAAAGAAGATACATTTGAGGATAGTTTGAATCCTCTAGACATGCAAGATGTTGAAATACCTATGGAGACTGAAGCTCCTAAATTTGTGTCAGTTGATGAAATTGAGATTCTTGAAGCTAAGAAAGAATTTGTTGTTGAATAGAAGAAGGTTGAGGTAAAAGAGATTGATGTGGAAAAAAGAGACATTGCTAAGGCAGTAAAGGAGTTTTTAGAAGAAAAACAGGAGGAGTTTGATCTAGAACTAGTTAAAGGTTTTATCAATTTGGCCACTCTATCTCCCATTGAGAAGCTAAAGGTAGCATCATTTGCCCAGGCCAAGGCAAGGGAGGAAATACTAAAATATCATATTGAAGATAGTGAGCTACGGAGTCTTTCATCCGGTATCCTAGAGAAAATCATGCCTACATATGTCAAGGATTCGTCTGATCTCCATCTATTCAATTGAAGAAACTTGTCAATTCTATAAGTACTCACTTTGAGTCACTTGAGAAGTTGGCTATGGATAAGGCTTAGAAGGAATTTGATGCTAAAAGGTTCAATAGATTGAAGGGGTGATTGCTAATGATAAATATTTGTTAGCTACCTATGTAAAGAATATTCAAAGTACATTATCTGAAGGTGGAAACATTTATAAGTCATGCTTATCATTGTCAAAATTCATTGAGGACACTAAAAAGAAAATGAAGGAATATGAAAAATAGTTAGAATATCTCTCAAGCATTTGATCCTCTAACCATTTTTGTTGGAAAGCAAGAAGGTCAAGTCATATCCTTGCTTGAAAAAATAAAAAATTTGAAGCATGAAGAAGGAAAAATTATTGAAAGGGTATGTGAGCTCAGAGGATTGATTGGTCCTAAGATGGAGAAAGTGCTTAGTGCATTGAAGGAAGCATAGGATGTTATGGCTGTCATTGATGTGGAAAACCTTGAGTCAGTACAGATGCAATCTTACTTATTCTTGTTGCAATGTGTGACCCTTGGTCTTCCTTATAGCACTAGTGCTTGGGTTTGTGACATGGTATAACTACCTCCTATGGTTCTTAACTGAAGCTTGTGTCGGGTACTAACAAGTCAATCTTTTGGTGCAACAACAAGTCCAACAATTGGTATCAAAGCTGGTCATAGCTTCTGTTGATGGTCCAAGTGGCACAACAATAGTTAAACATAATATTGCTATTTTGTATCTCCTGAAAGAGAAAGACAACACATGGATGCCTTAGCTCCCAAGGTCTTTGTATTTGGTTCTCAACTATGCTAATTTCACTCAGTGATTGATGTGAACTATAATGTTCAAGGGGCCTGTTGGTGTTGGGCTTGTGGATTGTTCTAAGATCAAGCATGAATTTAAACCTACTTTAACTGAGGTTTTTAAAGAAACATAAAAATATCGATCAAAGCTTGGAATTGAAAAGAATGATGATTCATCTAACTTAACTTGACTTTTTACCTTTCAAGGAATTCCTAACTAAAACTGCAGAACAAAATTAACTTGTGACTAACACAGTTTCATTCATTCACAATGCTAATTTCAATAGCAGATTGCATATCACTATTTAAAAAAAACACATAATAAGACATCAATCCTTGAAAGATTGTCAAATCAAATGATTAACTTAAGAAAAATACTAATCAAGAAGACAATGTGAAGTAGATTAAAATCTGATTGCTTCTACTGTTAGTGAAACAGATAAGCAACATTTACAAAGCTGGTACAATCACCAGTGTACAAAAAATCTAAGACTCCAAATTGTTCCCATCTACACTAAGAAAACTAGAAAGATACATTATTGTCTATGTTGAATCTAACTTCTACTCTAAGAAGACACAAGAAACTCCCATTACAAAGAATTAGGATGCAAGTCTATCTCCTCTAACTGACTTTTCTCTCTAACCTCTAACTCTTAACTTCCAACTTCTAACTTTTTTACAAAGAGGTGAAAAAATGCCATATATATAGAATGTACCAAAAAAGAATGCTTTGTCCCTTGTCTTAGGGTTTACAAAATATCTGTTGATTGCAGGAGGGTCGACCCTCAAATATTTTGAATAGAGTTGATGCAGTGTCGAATGGCATCCCCACTGTCCATGTTGATGAAAGATTGTTTTGGGGATGATCTCAAATCTTTCGCAACTGCAGATTTTACTCCATGCCTCCGTGTCCATATTCGAACTCCCTTGCATAGCCACTTTGAATGCTCTAAAGCATTATCATTAATGTCGATCCCCTTCTGTCAGTAGTGATCTCAAATGTTACTATGAATCATGGTCTCTTCATTCTTCTGGCCTCCTTCATGTTCTAGACTTCTCTGCCCATTGACCGTCTTCTAGGAGCAGCATTAGACTCGTCGTCAGATCCTCGCACCACTATTCCTCAAGGTGTTCCATCACCCTATTTATCTCATAATGAGTCCATGTCATTTGCATTTTGTTGATCTCCATCATAGGGATGGTCAGTCAATCAAAATATCACTCTTAGCTTCTTCTAATTGGCGGAACATAGGCCACACAAGACTCTCAGGTGGTAAAAGGTTGTTCGAGAAAAATCGCATGTCGGTGAGACACTCATCGTTTCTCCCTGATGCGATTATGCCTCTTCTAGCAGCTATCGATGTGATATGTGATATTCAGTGAGACTTTTTAGTGAGCTACATAAGTCATATCAATACCACAAAGACTATCGACAAGACAGTCACTAGTCGGCATGACCTTATAGCGAAGCCCCTCTTCTCCTTTGGCAAGACTTCTTCAAGTCGGTGGGACATCTTGGGGAGTTCAAGATCTTTCGGCGAGCTCATCTTATGTCGTGGAGATCTTTATGTTTTGGCAAGACCTTATGGTGAACATAGATCTTCTGCCTAGATTTCCTATTGACAAGAGTCCACCCTATCGGTGAGACCTAAAGTTGATCTCCTCTTTTCTTGTCGAGCTCATTCTGTATTGGAAAGACCCTATCGGGTCGGCAAGACATCAAGCTGAGTGCAAATATTTCACTCATAGTCTCTCTGATCTCATTTTTATTCTCCGAGCTTGAGCCCCTTGTCCTTTTGGCAAGACTTCTTCAATCGATAGAAAGTCATGGCAAGTTCCCCTTGGTTATACTGATATCCCTTTCTATTGGTAAATCCATCACTATTGGCAAGAGATAAGATGGTCGTAAAGACCTTATGTCGAGCCCTTGTTCTCTCGGTGAGCACATTCCATCTCGGGGAGACTTCATTTCAGGGAGACCTTATGGTGAATACCTTAGTCACTCTGAGGGTTTGAAACCATCGATGAGACCACCTCTTGTCGGCCAAACCTCCTGGCGAGAGCACCAATCTTACCCTGAATGCAACATCTTTTAGTAGAACATCACCCGAGTCTGCGTTGCTCAAACATTTTAACAAGCTTAAATATTTTGGTGAAGCTTATGTTGATATCACCTCCAGTCAGTGAGACTCCCTTCAGTCAATGAGACTTTACACCGAACGAAGCTTCCTTTTTCCAAGCCAAGAGCATGACAGGGAGACCTTAGCATATTGGCCCGACCTCCTGCCGAAGGTAAAATCACTTGCCAAGATCAAAAATTTTCGGTGGGACCTCTTTGTGTCAGTAAGACTTTTTGTGGTTGGGGAGACATTATGCTAAACATAATCCACCTCACTGAGACATCTCACAGTCGCCCAAACATCTCACCAAAAGGGGGAACCTTCGGCAAGACCTTTACCTTTCGGCTAGACATCATGGTGAATACCCTTTTCTGCCTGAAGGCACAACCTTTCGGTGAGACATCACTTAGTTTCTGAGACTTCATAGTGACTGAAACCTCCTTTCACAGATGTCATTTCATTTTGGCAAGAGTTCACCCTATTGGTGAGACATCTTGCCGAAGCCACTTCTCTCTCAATGAGATATGTCAGATGACATCTCCTTTTCGATGGGACTTCCTCGATGTCGGTGAGACATTTTGGCAAGGGTATTATCTTTTGGTGATCATATTTCATTTCAGGGAGACTAGCTCCATTTGCTGAGACTTCATCTTGATGCAAATCCCTCTTGCTGAGACCTTCATTTTATGTCGGCGAGACCCCAACTAGTCAGCCAGACACTATGTCAAAAGTGAACCACTTTGCCTAAGCTCGAACCTTTTCATTGGGACTCCAATGGATTAGTAAGAGGTTATGCCGATATCATTTCCATGTTGCCGAGACTTTCCTCCTTCACCGAGACCTTATCCCGAATGTGGAATCTTTTGGTGAGGGCTCCTCCGGTTAGCAAGAAACATAAAGACTTACAGTGACAGGGATGTTTGGGTGACCTGTGAGCCTCAAATGAATAGAATGCACTGCTAGTCAGTGAGACAACTGTAGGGTCTTGCCGACCCTCTTCTTAGAGGAAATTTATGACCAACTGGATTGAGGAATGATTTATAATTGAGCTCCCCAAGAAATATCATCATGTACATGATCCAATCCTTTGAAACAAAGTCTCCATTAGTCCTCAGAAGAACATAAAATGTATTATAATAAACTATTCTTTTGCTTATGATTATTTCATTGAAATATTAGAAAGAAGAAAACCAATTCAAGCTGAGACAAGACCAACACCAAATAGAACAAAAGAAAAAATTAGGAGGAAAGCAAAAGAATTCCAAAGGTCAAAGCAAATAACTAAGGCAACAAAAACCAAAAAAAGGAAAAAGGGGGACCCATTTTGTTCCAGAATAAAATGGGGTGGTTATGCAAGGCATAACAAATGGTGACTTGGCTGGGAAAATGGTTTAACCATTTTCAAGAAACTGAAGGATTTAGCTACCCAGAACTCCTGGTTCATGAACATCGCAACTGCAGTTGGGTCAGTTGTAACAACCAAGGTTGAGCTAGAATCTCAAATGTAAGTCAACAATGGCTACCCCTGAATCTATGTGTGTGCTTGATTGTACATCACTCTTTTGTAAAATTTTCTTCATCTTTTGAATAAAAACATGAAAGATTTGGGATAAATGAGTTCATTTCCTTTAGCTGTTGTGCAATGATATCTTGGGCATTGCTCCACTTCCAGTCAGGTGTCCATAGCTCCGATGGAGATACCTCTAGTTTTCTCACAGCATTGCTCTACTGCCAGTCAGGCGTCCATAGCCCTGGTAGAGATACTAGAATCACCCATTCATATTGAGTCTTCTTTTCTCTTTTCTCTTTAGATAATTCTCTCTTCTTTTTTTGTTTTCTCATTGAGTTTCAGATATTTCATTCAATTTTTTTTTTCAGTATGTCAGATGTTAGACATCTATTTTGGGTTGAAAACTACCATGGACCTCATAACAACACTTGGAAAATCAGATTTTTCACTCAAATTTTACAACACCATAGTTCTGGGACAAATATACCATTATAATGGGAGATGATCATGATGATTTGTGATAGATTTAGAAGAGCTAAAGAAGGTTACTTACTTTGCACCTTGTTTTCAAACTTTTCACAACTTTTATTGACAACAAGCATGAAACAATGAATTGAGGACAAAATCATGCAATCAACAAACCTGAAAATATCTAAACCACTTCTCTCCTAATGACCAAAGTATAATCGAGATAACAACCACCATTTTAAGATGGGAAAGAATAGGTAAACCCCAAAGAACAAAACAAAATAGAAACCAAAAGAACAAAGGAAAAAAAAAGATAGAAAGAAAGGAAAAACAAACAAAAAAATAATAATTTACAAACAAAAGAGCAAATTACTTACATAAAGAGCAGTAGATTAAATTCACATAAAGAATAGAGTTATTTACACACAAATTTTATTTACAAGTAGAGACTACTTACACAAATGCATCACCCAGTAAAAGTACCAACTTCATTTCTCAAAATAGTGTTTACGATATTTTCCATTGACAAGCAATGGAACAGGTTCTCCAGTTAAACTACTCAATCAGAAAGCATTTTCTCCTAGGATCTCAACAATTTGATAAGGACCTAGCCAGAGCTTATCGAATTTCTAGTGACTGCCCTTCTTTTCAATAGCTTTATCCCATAACAACACAAGGTCTGATATCCTAAAAGCTTTGATTTTGGATCTTTTGTCAAACCAATGTTTGACAATAGCTTGGTGCCTAAAGAATTGTTGCAAGGTGGCATCTCTTTGTTCTTCTAATTTCAACAAAATAGCTAATCTTACTTCTATCCTATTGTCACTAGAGTAGAATTTTTGCATGAATTCAAGGATAGGTATTTGCAGATGGATAGGGAACACGGGCTCTTGGCCATATACCAGCTTGAATGGTGAGGTCTTTAAAGTAACCTTAATCCTAATCCTATCTACCCATAACGTGAATCTCAGCTAGGTATGCCAGTCCCTAAGGTTGTTTTCTAACAATCTCTTAATTACCCCTAAAAGATTCTTATTGGTTGATTTTGCAACTCCATTGCCTTGTGGGTAATAATTTGAAGAATATTTTAAAACAATTTTGTGATCATAAGCCCATGAAATGAATTCAACAGAAGAAAAGGAAGAGCCATTGTCACATACCAATGTGAAGGGTACCCCAAACCTTATAGTGATGCATTTGGTGAGGAACTTGATCACTACCTCTATTGTGCTATTCTTGTAGGGCACACCCTCTGTCCATCTTGTATAGTAGTCAGTGGTAGTCAAAATGAATTTGTGTCTTGCAAAAGAGTTTGGGTTAATTACCCCAATAAAATCAAGTGCCCATTGGGAAAATGGCCTTACCTCATAGACAGGTTGCAATGGCATGGCTGAATGGAATTCTTTTGATGTAGAAATATGACATATGTGACATGTTCTCACATGTTGATGGGCATCTTTGAACACACAAGGCCAGTAATAACTAGATTTGAGGATCTGGTGTGCCAATGAATCTATAGAACCATGACCTGTGCCGTGTTTCCCATGAAACTCAAAGATCACATGTTTATCCTCTTGTTGATCAAGGTATCATAGGTACACTCCCTTGAAATTATTCCTGTATAGTAATCCTCCTTTGAGCATATAATGAGAGCTCTTCATTCTCAGCACTCTCCTCTAAGTGGTGTTCATTGCCTCTGGACATCAATTTTTTAGCATAAAATATACAATATCAACATACCAAGGGTCGTTTGAAAAGGACCAAGTAGTGTATTGCTGGCAAATGATGTTGTCACCAGCATTTACCATGGAATTAGACAAGCCTGCACCTCTAACAAGTCTCATAGGGCATATCTCCAGGTCAAACTCTTACAAGATGGCCATCCATTTCCCTCTTCTTTCTCCCAGTTCGCTATGCATAAGTAGAGACTTTACAGCAGTGTCAGGAACTACAACAATGATTTGGCTTTAGAGAATGTAGTGCCTAAAATTTTTGACATCTCTAACCAGTGCAAAGGTTTGTTTCTCAAGAGGCAGGTATTTGATCTCAGCATTCTTAAATGGAGAGCTCATCAAGGTGATTGGTCTCTCTTCTGCCTCTTCCCTTCATTGAGTTAGTACAGCTACATATGAATGTTCAGAAGCAAAGGAATAAATATAGAATGACTTCAAGTAGTCAGGGCTAGTGAGG
The DNA here is from genome assembly GCA_007258455.2 of Sequoia sempervirens. Lineage (NCBI taxonomy): Eukaryota > Viridiplantae > Streptophyta > Pinopsida > Cupressales > Cupressaceae > Sequoia > Sequoia sempervirens. The sequence goes on along the minus strand of VDFB02000003.1, from coordinate 359,741,207 downwards.
ACTGGTGCTTTTGAAATGGATCGATTGACCTATGTAAACACAACCTTTGCCTCATCACTCCATTCTATTTTAGCATCCTTCATCATCATTTCGTTCAGTGGTTTTACAATCTCTACAAAGCCCGTGATGAAAGATCTCAACTCTTTCTTGCTCCCTGGCCTGGTGATCTTTAGAATAGATTCAACTCGATCTGAGTCGATCGATATTCCTCTTTCTAAGATTATGTGTCCCAAGAGCTTTCCTTCAAAAACTTTGAACACACTTTTTAGGATTCAAGGAGACTCCATAATGGATATATCATTCAAGAACCTTAGCTAAGTCTACAACATGATTTAGTCTATCTTTAGAGAAGACTGTTAGGTCATCCATGTAAACAATAATGCATTTACCAATTAGATCCTTGAATGCTATGTCCACGGTGCACTGAAAATTTGCTCCAGCATTTATTAGACCAAATGGCATCCTTTTGTATGCAAATGTTCCCCATTTTGTAGTGAAGGCTATCTTCATTCTGTCTTCACTGTTAACCATTACCTAATTGTATCCAGAATAACCATCTAGGAACGATATCATCTGAGATCCATTGACAGTCTGTAATACTTCATCTAGAGAAGGAAGTGGATAGTTATCCTTTTCTAAAGCTCTATTCAGATTTCTGATGTCTACACATAGCCTGATCTCTCTGTTTTTCTTACGGACTGGAACTAAATTAGCCACCTAGGTTGAATGGCATACAGGGAAGATTATCATTGTAGAAAGAAATTTCTAAACTTCTTTAAGGTTCAGTGGTTCAATCAGGGCATTGACATGGCATTGTTTCTGTAGGAATGGTTTAGCTTCGGGTTTCAGAGGGATAGTATGAGTCATTACAGAAGAATCAAATATCTTTAGATCTTCATATCCCTAGGCTATCACAGCAATATATTTCTTCAATTCCATCAATATGTCTTTTCTAATCACTTCAGGGTAGGCTTTCCCTATGTAGATGTTTCTTTCAGGGCTAGAATTAGCTAGGTTAATAGTTTCATATTTGCCTCCTTTATCTTCAATTGATATCTTCTCTCGAGCCCTTGGGTCTAAATGAAAGATTCTTTCCAAGGCCACCATTCCCTTGGGAATGTTATTTCCTTTTAAATTGAAGACCCCTTCTATATCACAATCTTTAGGGTTCCAATCTCCTTGATCCTTGTTGGACTCATCAATGATCTACCCTTCAAAAACATCTGAACTTGCTAGGAAAGCAAGGATATGTCGATCATCATCAAAGACTTGAAAGTTCTTGACATTATCAGGAACCGCAAGGGTGGAAATCAATTCCACTGAGAATCTCTTAAGCTTGGAGCCTTGCATAGGTTCCAAGGTGCTTGCAGCAATAGCTAATGAATCAACTACTTGATTTTCTTCTCTAAGGATCAAACTAATCTCAAAATCATTGAAGTCCTCAATCAAGTTCCATACCTGATTTCTATATGCTGCCAACCTTCTATTGTGACATGTGTACTAGCTACGTACTTGCTTGATGACAATTTCTGAAATCTCCTTTTACCACCAAGGCAATGACCTTCTTCTTATGTGCAAACATCATCCCTTGAGCTATAGCTTCGTATTCTGCTACGTTGTTAGTGCATCCAAATTGCAGCTTGTAAGAAGTAAATAAGGCTTTCCCTTTCAGGATGGTTAGTTCAATCCCCACACCACAGCCTGTCTTGGATTTGGATCCATGAGGGTCCATAACTGATCATGGGTTGGGGTTGATCCTTTTGAAGTTATTATGGGTGCTTGGGTTAGATGAGCCATAGGTGGAGCTACTTGATCTTTTGCATCAAATGTATGGAAAGGGCACCCTGTAGGTCCTATAGGTACACTTTCCAATTCCTATTTAGTTATATCATATAATCTGTGGCTATCCTTTTGATAGTCACTTGTGCCTTTGGTTAACCCCTTGGGTTTCGATTCATTTGTGAGTGCACGGGTGTCAAACAAACCTTGGGGTTGCTCCTCATCAATATGCTAATTTAGAAATGTGTCTAGGGTAGGTTCAATTTGAGAAGGAACTTCCTTTGAAGGTATCCTATCCCTGGTTAACATTATTGCTTCCTTGGCTTCAAATGAGAAGTGGTCTACAACAGTCTTAGGGTGACTTGAACTAGCTTCCCCAACTTGGGCAACATGATTTATGCAGGGTTGGCAAGTCAATTTAGAATGATTTTGGTAATGCACCCTACACTAGTTAGGGAGTAGAAGATTCTGTAGATTGGTGACTTCACCTAAGACCAGTTGATCTTGTTGTAGCTTCTTGATCAATGCTTATTGATTCTCATTATTCGTGGAATTGGGGGACTCTTGTGTTGAAATGTCTTTAGAATCGAGAACCGAGAAGGTTAAGATTTCTTCTCTTTTGTAAACCCCTATCTCGGTTTCAAAGTAAGCTACCTCATTGGGAAAATCATATTCAGTGATGAAATGCTTGGGGGGGGGGCTCACTTTCAATCCTAATCTACGTAGGTACTCCCCTCCATGGTAGCCACATGTGTGAAAAGTCAAGGGAGAGATATCCTCCTATACTTTTAATCAAATCTCTACTCAACATCATACCATAGGTCTCGAGAATGTCTGCTACTTGGATGTCTATGTTGGTTAGGATCCTAGGGTCAGATCCTACTTGTAAATGTATGCTTCTCAATTACCCCACTACATTCACCTCTATTTTGTCAAGTTGGATGACCTTCTTGTTTGTCTGAATGTGGATTAATCCCAATTTCTTACATATAGAAAATGGCATAACATTTCCAGAAGCTCTTGAATCTAACAAACAATTATGTAGATTATTTCCATAGATTCTTAAACTTAAGAGAAATGGTGGGGTACCTACCTTGCTTTTGAACAATGCAACATTCATATTTGCAGTAGGTGCAACCTTGCTTTTCCCTTTTGATTTATCAGCTTGTTCCAAATCTTTCAGCACTATCTCTCGTTGAGCAGGGCACCACTTTAGGATTTCAAAATATGATAAAGAGGTTTTCTACCTCTGCATCTCAAAAATAATATCAAATTTTGTGTTATAACTTGCATCATTTTTTACAACACCAAGTGAATTACCTTTGTTATGGAAGTCAGGTGGACCTCTAGGTGGAGGAGGGTTATTGTCAGCACTTTGATTTGGAGGCACCATGTGATTAGGCGGTGCTAATGTAGTGAATGGTCCCTTATTTTTATTTCTCAGGAAGTGTCCTCCCTTTGTCTGAAAATCCTGGGCGTCATATGAATCTTGCTCTAGTTCATTCTCCTCTTGCCTTGGGTATGAAGGTCACTCCACAAAGAGATCATAAGTCATTGTTGTATCTACTAAGCCATCTTATTTGTGAGGATTCCCTTGGAACGTTTGGGAATCTTCCTATGCCATCTTGAAAACCTTCTCCATTTCGGGGCAGTTCACCTTAGAATAGGTTGTAGTATCATGCAGCCTGCAATAGTTAGTGATAAAATTAAGGCCGTCCACATTTGCAGTATGTGACCTCTCCTCATTAGCTTGATAATTGTGAGAGACTCCACCATTGTTTGGCCTTGTATTCCATTGTCAGTTGTTATTTGGTCTCTGGTTGTATCCTCTATTTTGATTTTGATAGCCTTGGTTAGAGGAGTTTTGGCCTTGATAACCCCTTCGGTTATAATTGTTGTTATTCTGATAAGTACCCTAATTGTTGATGTTTTGATCAGGGTAGTTACCTTGGTTTTGTGAGGGGTTTAATCAAAGCTAAGCCATGTCATTTGTGACTTGAGATAGAGTTTTCTTTAAGGTCTCTACCTCATTTGTGAGTTAAACTGTCTTTTCACTTTCCGCACTCTTAGCAATAGGTGGCTGACCACCATGATTTGGTGTTCCAATTTTGTTATGATGACCATGGGAACTTTGAGGAACTTGTGGTTGTTGAAAGAAGCCAGAAGTTCCATTAGCAAAGAATGGAACAGGTGGTTGAGTCTGCAACTCATACATAGGTCCATAATGGGAAGGAGACATTCCCAGGACAGTATTGAATAGAGGGGTTGGGCTAGGCATCTGATATCCTATTGAAGGGAAACCTCCTCCTAGACTTTCTTGTTGAGAACTAATTTTTTGCTGCAGTTTGATGGCTAGGTGGTACACTTTAGACATGGAATCAATATTAGCCAGTTGATAAGTTCTTTACAGGAACAAACCTAGCAAAGGGTCTATAACCCTAAAGTATGCTTGAATGATACTATTCTTAGTAACTAAATAGGGGTCCTACAGCCTCCTATACATTCGTTGAAACCTAGTTTTGAATAAGGGAAAGGATTCAAATGGATCTTTTCTAATGGTAGAAAATTGTTGATATAGAAGAGTTGGGTCCACATAAACCCTGAACTGATTAATGAAAGCATTTTCTAGGTGTGTCCAGGTTAGAATAGAACCTGTGGAAGATTAAGATACCAGTTGTATGCCATATTCCCTAAGGAATAAGGGAACAACCTACAAACTACATCATGGTGCGCTATCTAAGCTCTGGTACAAGCATTCTTAAAAGCTTGTATGTGCTCTTTAGCACTCCTTGATTCATCGTGAATGTACTTGGGACAAAATTTCTCAGGATTCTTAGGCATATCATGAAAACCTCCAAGAATAGTCCCCAATGGAGAGGGATTATTCTAAAAAAATGCCATTGGTGGTGGCTGAGCCAGCTATTGTATGGGTAGAACCAGCTGTAATGACAGTTGAGATGGATTCAGTGGTGGATTGATGGGTATCCACTGGGGTATTGGTGAAAATCCTGGTGGAGTGAGCAGAGCTGATAAGGGTGGTATGATAGTTGCCCCAGTCTTGTGACTTCTATGTCTTATTGGGGTCTTGATTTCTATCAAAGGTGGTGGATTTTCAACTGATCGAAGAAATCTATAGGACCTTTCTGGTGAGAAAAATCTAGTATTATCCAGCTTGCCCTTCTAGGCCCTCCTTCTAGTGCAAGCTTCTATTGATGGTCCAAGTGGCACAACAATAGTTAAAAAGAATATTGCTATTTTGTTTCTCCTAAAAGAGAAAGACAACACATGGATGCCTTAGCTCCCAAGGTCTTTGTAGTTGGTTCTCAACTGTGCTAATTTCACTCAGTGATTGATGTGAACTATAATGTTCAAGGGGCTTGCTGGTGTTGGGCTTGTGGATTGTTCTAAGATCAAGCATGAATTTAAACCTACTTTAACTGGGGTTTTTAAAGAAACATAAAAAGATGGATCAAAGCTTGGAATCGAAAAGAATGATGATTCATCTAACTTAACCAGACTTGTTACCTTTCAAGGAATTCCTAACTAAAACTGTAGAACAAAATTGACTTGTGACTAACACACAGTTTCATTCATTCATAGTGTTGATTTCAATAGCAGATTATATATCACCATTTAAACAAAACACATAATAAGACATCAATCCTTGAAAGATTCTCAAATAAAATGATTAACTTAAGAAAATACCATTCAGGAAGATAATGTGAAGTAGATTAAAATCTTATTGCTTCTACTATTAGTGAAATAGATAAGCAACATTTACAAAGCTAGCACAATCACCAGTGTGCAAAAAATCTAAGACTCCAAATTGTTTCCATCTACACTAAGAAAATTGGAAAGATACATTACTATCTATGTTGAATCTAAATTCTACTCTAAGAAGACACAAGAAACTCCCATTACAAAGAATCGGGATGTAGCTCTATCTCCTCTAACTAACTTTTCGCTCTAACTTCTAACTCTTAACTTCCAACTTCTAACTTTTTACAAAGAGGTGAAAAAATGCCATATCTACAGAATGTACCAAAAAAGAATGCTCTCTCCCTTGTCTTAGGGTTTATAAAATATCTGCTGATTACAGGAGGGTCAGCCCTCAGATCTTCTGAATAGATTTAATGCAGAATCGAATGGCATCCCTACTATCCATGTTGATAAAATATTGTTTCGGGGATGATCTTAGATCTTTTATAACTGCTACATTTACTCCATGCCTCCATGTCCATCTTCGAACTCCCTTGCATAGCCGCTTTGAATGCTCTAAAGCATTATCATTAATGTTGATCCCCTTCTATCAGTAGCGATCTCAGATGTTACTATGACTCATGGTCTCTTCGTTCTTCTGGACTCCTTCATGTTCTAGACTTCTCTACCCATTAACCATCTTCTGGGAACAACATCAGACTCGCCATCAAATCCTCACACCACTATTCCTCAAGGTGTTCCATCACCCTTTTAATCTCAGAATGAGTCCATGTCATTCACATTTTGGTGATCTCCTTATAGGGATGGTTAGTCAGTCAAAGGCTCACTCTTAGCTTCTTCTGATTGGTGGAACATAGGCCATGCAAGACTCTCAGGAAGTCAAAGGTTGTTTGAGAAAAATTGCATGTCGGTGACACTCATTGTGTCTCCCCAATGCGATTATGCCTCTTCTAGTAGCTATCGGTGTGATATGTGAGAGTCGATGAGACCTTTAGTGAGCTGCAGAAGTCATATCGATACCACAAAGACTATCAGCAAGACAGTCACGATTCGGCATAACCTTATAGTGAAGCCCCTCTTCTCCTTTCGACAAGACTTCTTCAAGTCGACGGGACATCCTGGCAAATTCAAGATCTTTCGGTGAGCTCATCTTATGTCGGGGAGATCTTTATTTGTCGGTGATACCTTATGATGAACATAGATCTACTACCCGGAGTTCCTATTGGCAATAATCCACCCTGTCAGTGGGACCTAATGTCGATCTCCTCTTTTCTTGCTGAGCTCATTTTGTATTGGCAAGACCCTATCAGGTCGGCAGGACATCATGTCGAGCATAAATCTTTCACTCGAAGTCTCTCCTATCTCATTCTTATTCTCCAAGCTTGAGCCTCTTCTCCTTTCGGCAAGACTTCTTCAATTGGCAGAAAGTCCTGGTGAGTTTGCCTTGGTTATACCAATATCCCTTTCTATTGGTAAATCCATCGTTGTCAGTAAGAGATAAGACGATCATCAAGACCTTATGTCGAGCCCCTGTTCTCTCAGTGAGCACATTCTATCTCAGGGAGACTTCTTCATTTCAGGGGGACCTTATGGTGAATACCTTAGTCACACTGAGGGTTTGAAACCATTAGTGAGACCACCTCTTTTCGGCCAGACCTTTTGGCGAGAGCACCAATCTTACCTCGAAGGCAACATATTTCGGTAGAACATCACTCGGTTGCTGAGACTCCTCTGCTTTGCTCAGACATTTCAACGAACTTAAATCTTTTGGAAAAGCTTATGTCGATATCACCTCCAGTCGGTGAGACTTTACACCGACCGAAGCTTCCTTTCACCAAGCCAAGAGCACATTGGGGAGACCTTAGCATATCAGCCAGACCTCCTGCCGAAGGAAAAATCACTTGCCGAGATCAAAACTTTTTGGTAGGACCTCTTTCTATCAGCAAGAATTTTTGTGGTCGGGGAGACCTTATTCTAAACACACTCCACCTCACTGAGACATATCGCTAAAAGGGGGAACCTTTAGTGAGACCTTTACCTTTCGGCTAGACCTCATGGTGAATACCATTTTTCTCCCTGAAGGTACAACTTGTTGGTGAGACACCGCTTAGTCACCAAGACTTTATAGTGACCGAAACCTCCTTTTGCCAATGCCATTTCATTTTGGTAAGAGTTCACCTTGTCAGTGAGACATCTTGCCGAAGCCACTTCCCTCTTGGCGAGATCCCTCTGATGACATTTCCTTTTTGGCAGGACTTCCTCCATGTTGGCGAGACCTTTTGGTGAGGCTATTATCTTTTGGCGATCATATTTCATTTTGGGGAGACCAGCTCCATTCATCGAGACTTCATCCTGATGCAAATCCCTCTTTTCAAGACCTTCATTTTATGTCAGTGAGACCCCAACTAGTCGGCCAGATACTATGCTGAAAGTGAACCACTCTACCCGAGCTCGAACCTTTTCAGTGGGACTTCGATGGATCAACAAGAGGTGATGCCGATATCATTTCCGTGTTGCCAAGACTTTCCTCCTTTGCCAAGACCTTATGCCAAATGTAGAATATTTTGGCGAGGGATCCTTCGATCGGCAAGAAACATAAAGACTTACAATGATAGGGATGTTTGGGCAAACTATGAGCCTCAAATGAATAGAATGCATTGCCAATCGGTGAGAGAACTACAGGGTCTTTCCGACCCTCTTCTTAAGGAAATTTATGGCCAACTGGATTGAGGAATGCTTTCTAACTGAGCTCCCTGAGAAATATCATCGTGTGCACGATCCAATCCTGTGAAAAAAAGTCTCCATTAGTCCTCAGAAGCACATGAAATATATTATAATAAACTATTATGTTGCTTATGATTATTTCATTGAATTCTTAGCAAGAAGAAAACCAATTCAAGCTAAGACAGGACAAACACCAAATAGAACAAAAGACAAAATTAGGAGGAAAGAAAAATAATTCCAAAGGTCAAAGTAAATAACTGAGGCAACGAAAACCAAAAAAAGAAAAAGGGGGACCCATTTTGTTCTAGAATAAAATGGGGTGGTTATGCAAGGCATAACAGGTTCAAACCCCACACTTGTGTTGGGGGGATTGTTGCAAGGTGTGACCCTTGGTCTTCCTTGCAGCACTAGCACTTTGGTTTGTGACATGGTCTAACCGCTTCTTGTGGTTCTTAACTGAAGCTTGTATCAGGCATTGACAGGTCGATATTTTGGTGCAACAAGTCCAACAATTCTGTGGTCATATGACTATTTTGGAGAGTCTCAAAAAGAGTTGGGACACTAGTTTGAGCTTGTTGAAGAGTAAATTTGTAGATATATTCAAGTTTATGTAAGTTGTAGAATAATTTTTGTACATATGTCATTTTTCCATAGCAAATTTGTTTCATTTTTGGTATACAGATTCCTGGGTGATCCCATAACAGTGGTTTACAATTTTTGGCCAAACTAGACACTGAAATTATTATTTCTAACTAAATCTTCACATTCGGGCACCTATAGTGGCTAAACTGTGAGGAATTTGAAGATGGTACAAACTAGAGTCTCATCAAATTTTGTCTATAGATTCTAAATTTTTTTTTCAAAATTTTTGAATCAAATTGCACTTCTTTTTCCATCTCCCATGAAAATTGATTTTTTCAACATTTTTAAAAAGTGACACACACTGTATAACACAACTCTTTTTCCATGAAGGATAAAATTCTAATTCTTTCAAATTTAGATTTGTAACTCTGATATCTAGTGCTGCCACTTGGTTAGGTAGTTTTTTATTGAATATTTTTTCCTTAATCAAGTTTCAAAGTCAAATGAATTACAATTCAGACACAACACAACCGTATAACGTGTAACTTTTTTTGTATATGTCAAAATTTAATTTTTTTTTTGTTGGATCAAGGACTTCAATATTTGGTGCACTCATATTTTTCAATTTTTTTTTTGATAATCTTCTATTTTTCCACATGTAAAGAACAAAGAAATTCATTTTCGATGAAAAACCTATGCTTAATAAAACTTCAAAAACAAATACATAACAAAACCAAAACATATTAAAATTATATTCATTGGATAGCTTGTTCTGAGGAATACCATAATCATTTGAAATAAATTTTAAATGAATTCATTTGATCCCCCAAAAGCTAAATCAAAAGTGATTTTTTATCAGCATTTTGATAGGTGTAAGGGAGACACATTTATAGGTATGGTTTAAAACTAGTGAGGTTCTATCCAAGGGGGTTTGATCTAAGGTGATTTGATCAAACCCTCTTCAATTGGAATCCTTAAAATTGAACTTTTTTAGGCTTGAATCATTATATTTTCTAAAAATATGTGATTTCAGCTAAAATCCATTCCTCTCAGGAATTGTAAACCACTATTATGAAAACACCATCCCACCTTTGCCATTGATGTCAAAGTGAGAGTGGGGGACAATGAAAATTTTCATATTCATCTTAGGGGGAGTTGTGTTTTTAAATTTTGAAGCTTGGAAGTGTATTCATGTTGGTACTGATCTAACACTTAGTCATTTTTCACTAAGTGTTGTCATCAATGCCAAAGGGGGAGATTGTTGGCAAGAGACACTACACATGTCATTTGGTGTTGTTATTGATGGAAACCCTAGTCATTGATTTGATCCATACATCAATAGTTGCTTATACTAGAAGTCAAATTGAATTTTTGTGATTAACTACTAAGCTAGAATAGAGCATCTGACAAAGTTGTGTTTTTTGATTCATATGAAATTTTCTATTATCATTTTTTATTGTGGATCTCAGGGAAGGTTTTTTGATGTATGATCTAAGTTATCCTTCAACCATAGATCCTTGTATCTATTGGTGTGAAAGTTAGAAGATCTGGTTGATTTATTTTATGTCTAATAGTGCAAGAAGGCCGACTAAGTGAATATAGCGTGTTGTGGATCTTCGAGGATTAATTGTTTCAAGTGTTTTGTGTTCAAGAATGTTGTTTTGGGTCCTCACTATGTTGTGGCTGAGTAAAATGGTTGGTGCACATTGAAAATTATCTATAGATTGAGCCAACAGTTTGTAAATATTTTATTTTTTATTAAATTCGACATGTGGTTGATTAAATATTTGGTTGCGAATATATATAAGTGATCATTTATATCATTCAGATGTATGTATGAAGTGTGTTGATATATGTTACAAAATTTAGAAGGAATGTAGAGTGATTATGCACAGTTTCACTTGTGCATAAAAGGATTTGTGATATGAATTAAAGCAGATAAAGTAGAAGAGAAGAATCAAACAAAAGGTCAAGAATGTGATTGATGTGCTTAACCAAAACTATAATTAGGAATTAGTAGATGCTATTCTCTTAGTTCAAATCTTCTAAATGTAATCCAAATGTTTTGTAAGACAGTGATTCTTCATTTTGTATTTGAGGAATGAGCTCTAGGTAGTGTGCCTAAATGCATGTGTATTCCCATTTGTAAACACTTATATTTGAGTGTACTCACATTGTGGATTGACCTCCACCATGGTTTTTCCCCTAACAGGGTTTCCATGTAAAAATCCTTGTGTTATGGTGTTGTGGTTGATTGCTTTGTGTTCTTGCATCTTTCTTTTGATTCAATGCTATAAGTGGTTTAAAGATCAGGTTAATAAAGTTAAATTTTGTAGAACATTGATTCACCCGCCCTCTCAGTGTTCCTTGATTCCAACACATTGTTATTTATCTATTATTTGGATTTATGTATCCAAGTTGGTATTCATCTTCACCAATACACATTTTGGTTATTGTGTAATCAAGTTGATTGGTTTCTATCAAAGAATTAAAATCCTTTTAATTGATTACATTAAATTGGAAGTAACATTTGGATCAGTAAGAAGGGTTAGGTAATTGATGAGGTTGTCATACTATCTCCAACTTGATGTTATCTTGTTATTCAAATTGAGGATATACTTCATTTGTTAATACACATTTGTTGTCATTGTGTGATTGTCTTAATTGGTTCCTTCAAGGAATGATTAAAATCCTTTTAATAAATCACAGTAACTTGATAGGATCAATTGGGTCAATAAGAAGAGTTTTTTAGCCACATTCATGCATGTTTATAAAATATATAAACTAGTTGAAGTGACAAATAATCAAAATTGTAACAAAAAGCAGACACCTGTCATAAAATTTCATTGACTCCACTTACCCAATAAATCACTGGTCTACTTCACATTTTATTTATACTTTACTTATGAACCTCCACATTCAAAATCTGTAATTATCATATTAGGAGTAGAAGTAATCAACAAGCCATCATCTATCCCACACTTTATGTCATTGTGGATAGAACCTTAGGAAAAAAATAAGTCACACAATCTACTTCAATTATTAAGGTTTACCCGCCTAGGTTAGCAGAGCCTAAAGTATAGAGAGTCATCAACCATATACATTAACTATGTTCATTGGTTCAAAAACATTGCAAGTTCGATCATAGATCCTTTTACCCTCTTAGGATTTATAACCTACATTTTTGAGATCCAACAGTTTTGTGACTCAATTGGGAAGAAGTCAATTCTAAATCCAATCCTTCATCATAGAGTCAACACCTTGCATAAGACTCTGCTAGGAATGAGAAATTATAAACTTTTCTCACTTTTCTTAAAAGTAAGTGGCAACTATACAAATAAGTGCATGATTGTGAAGTTCAAATACACATCAATACAGACAAGCCCTAGAAGTCAGAGCATTAAAAAATCCTATGCGTTGAATGGTAGGAGCTCTTTACACCAAGAAATCCTAAAGAAGAACAATGCTAGCTGGACAGATAAACATGAGTCTCCCCCTTCAAAGTCTGATGCAAATAAGAACAAGGAAAAAGTAGTAGCTGTAACTAACAAAGATAGGGAGAACTCAACAAATCATTTCCTTGCAATGAATAACAGTTTTGATCCATTACATGGATCAGAATCCCATGGTGATGACTTGAGCAGAGATCCTCATACTCCTTTTGAACATGAAAATAGTAGTCATCCTATTTTTCAATGGAAAGAGGATGACCCTAAGAAAATAGACAAGTTCAATGCCAGAATTGAGGCAAAAAAAATTTGAATACAAAATGAATATGATTATAAAGTGTGATCACAACAAGGAGCAGAAAACCATGAGGGGTTTGTTGATAACATTGTTGTTGATTTGGATGGTATGAATAACCAAGAATTTGGACTACATCTAGAATGGAAGAGACAACAACTCAGAAGGAGAACAAATGATGCAAGAAAGCCAAGATATAGATCAACAAATGGCACAATTAAACATCTAGACACCAAAACTGCCAAAGTATGTCCCTCCACATAAACAAGGTGGCAATCTCAATTCACATAAAACATTTCAAAACACTGGTGCTCCAGGTACTTCAAAGACACCCCATAATGTAGGTGGAAATCCAAGGCAACATACCCAACATAATATGCCACCTCAAAGATCCCAACCCCCAAATGCTGGTAATATTCCCCATCATTATCCACCCCCAAGTCAAAAATATGCCCCAAAACATCAAAAACATGTGCCATATCAGAATATCTACCCTTAACAACACATCCAACAAAATGTCTACCATCAGCCACAATATGGATATCAATACCATCCGAATCAACCACCTCTAAATTTCACTCCACAAAACCCTATGAGCACATGTAGAAAATTTGATTTGAAAGGACACCAAATATATCCATACCCAATGGACATCAATTGGAGAAATATGGTTCCCAAATTTGCTAGGAATAATGTGATATCAACTAAAGAACACATTAGAAATTTCAATTCCTTCATATAGGATATTGCTATGGAATACGAGGATGTAAATATGAGATTATTCATGATGTCACTAATTGAAGAAGCAAGGGATTAGTTCAATGGTCTATCTAATGCTTCAATCAATTCTATAGAAGACTTTCACAATCAATTTTTAGAATAATATGGGAATCAATGTACCCTTGAATTTTCCCTTCATGAGCTAATAAGTATTCAAAAGTACTAGAATGAGTCTTTTTATGACTTCAATCAAAGATTTTCCAAGCTATACAAAAAAATACCACAAGGATCCAAATTGACTCATTTGAAAGCCTTGATCATTTATTTAAAATCTTTTAATCCAAAAAAGGGGTATGTACATAGGAATAGATGCCCTAGAATTTTAACTAAAGGACAAAAGACAACATTGACGATTAAGAATAATAGAAAGGCTACAGGGATGACTAGAAAAAGGGACAACCTTATAGTTCCCCAAAACTTTAACAATCCCTAGAATAAAAAGGAAAATTCATACATAAATAAAAGATTGAGATTGCATGATATGCCATACAACAAAAATTGGAAAGATGGAAAACCCATAATTGATAGGCTTAAGTACAAAGAAACACCTGATCCCTTAAAAATAAAGGAGCCTACATGGTTAATTACAATCCTTGGTGTCAAGTTTGCAATCTACCTCATTCCCTAGATCATTGTGTTGTAGCACAATCAATACAAGAAGAAGAGTTGCCATACGACAATGAGGAAGAAGATCATACAATATATCTAACTTCGCATACCCTACATCTAGTTGAACAAGAATATTCATCCTCAAGAGATGAAGGATATGAGTATGATGTGAACAACCAAAATTACAATATCCACATGGTAGAACAACAAGTCTTCTCTGATAAGTAGAATGAAAGCAATGATGAATCACATCCTACTTATACACCACCAAAATAGTGTAAGTATAAATTGAGGAGGCCAACTAAGGAGGAGATCAAGGAATTAACCATTTTTGCAATAGAGAAGGCATAGAGTAAATATAGGCTAAGAAACAAAACAACAAATGCAAATGAAGCCATTCCAAGAGGATTGTTTGTGAAAGATAAAGGAACAACACAGGAAAAACCAAAGAAGGATAAGGATCCCAATAAGAACGAGCAGAAGCATGCTCCCAAAGAAGAAAACAAGGGATTATATAAAAGAAAACAAAAACATGATGAAAAAAAAAGGAGAAAGAAGAAAACAAAGGAGATCCATTGGAGCAAAAGAGGATAGCCAAAGTAGAAAACTCATCTTCATTTGATTTCACACAAGCATTGTCTCAGGTAAAATTTTTTGTGCTACTATTGGAAATGATGAAGATAAAAGAATATAGAGATAGTGCTATTCAACTGATATCTAGTGGAACTAATAAAAGCATAAGCTTGGAGAATAAATAAATCACCAAGATTAGTAGTGGCAAGCAAGGAGACATAAAAGTCCCTGAAGTTTGTGCTGGTGATACATTGGTACATCCTCCATAGGTCAATCCATTTTTTACCAATTTCTCACAAATAACAAAATGGTGAGAAATTGTATGATTGTTTCAGGGGCTGCTATTAACATCATGCTAGTAGGCATCATGAAATAGCTTGGCATGTGGGTGAACACTACTGGTGGTAAATTATATGCTATGGATAGCAAGCCTGTCCCTATGGTAGGAATCATGAAGGATGTAGAAGTGAAGTTAGCCTCTTATCCACAAGAAGCATACACAATTGACATAATTATGATACACACACCCCCTCACTTTGGTATGCTCCTATCAAGGCAATAGACTGCTTCAATGGCATAAAATTTTCAATTTGACTTATTCTATGCCACAATACCAGTAAATGGTGAATAAGATAAATTTTATAGAGAACCAAGAGTGAACCAAATTATGGAATTGTTGATGTGTGTCTTGGCACATCAACATGCAAACAAAATATTGATATTTTGTTTCTCCTAAAAGAGAAAGAAAACACATGGATGTCTTAGCTCCCAAGGCCTTTGTAGTTGGTTCTCAACTATGATGATGTAACTCAGTGGTCAATGTAATAGTAATGTTCAAGGGGCCTACTAGTGTTGAGCTTTTGGACTATTCTGGGGTGAAACATAAATTTAAATCTACTCTAACCGATGTTTTTAAAGAAATAGAAAAAGATGGATCAGGGATTTGAGACAAAAAAGAATGATACTTCATCCGAATTAACTAGACCTGTCACCTTCCAAGGAATTCCTACTAAAACTGCAGAACAAAATTAACTTGTGACTAACACACAGTTTCATTCATTCATAGTGTTGATTTCAACAACAGATTGCAAATTACCATTTAAAATAAACATAAAATCAAACTTCATTCCTTGAGAGCTTCCTAAATCAGATGATTAATTCAAGACAAACACCATTCTAGAACACAACATGAAGTAGATTAAGATTTGGTTGCTTCTACTGCTCATAAAATAGATAAGCAACATTTATAAAGCTTGCACAATCACCAGTGTACAAAAAATCGATGGCTCCAAATTGTTTCCATTTACACTAAGAAAACTAAAAGATACATTAGTCTGCTCTAAATCTAACTCCTAACTACCAGCTCTACTCTACCAGTTCTAAAAGTTCTCTAACCCTAGAAGTTCTCTATCTACCACTTTCTGTTCTACTAGGTCTAACCTTTACAAAGAGGCCATAATGCCTTATATACAGAGTGTACAAAAAGGATGCGCTAGCTACTATGTTAGGGTTTTTAAAATATCTGCTTTCAGGAGGGTCGACCCTCAGATCTTTCTGAGGAGAGTCAATGTTGCATTCAATGTGAAGCCCTACTATTTATGTCAGTGAAAGATTGTTCTGGGAATGATCTATAGATCTTTTGCAGCATCAACAATAACTTCAAGCCCTCGTGTCCATCTTTGAACTCCACCCAGGTCACCTTGAATGCTTTAGAATATCACCATTAATACTAATCTACCTCTACCAATGGTCACCATAGTTGTCCATGTGAGTCATGGTTATTTCTTCATTCTTCTCGCCTCCTTCAGGTTCTAGATCTTTCTGGGCATTGACCAATCTTCAGGAGACAACATCGAGCCTCTTTAGATCTTTGCATTATCACTTGAGCCAATCCATCACCATTTGATCTTAGAATGAGTCCATCTGGTTTGCATTCTATTGGTTTTCTTACACATGGGTGGTCAATCGATCAAAGGGGCCAATGAGTCACTCTTTTAGTCTCTTTTGATTGGTCAGGCATATGCCACGCGAGCCCCTTAGGTAGTCAAAGGTGGTTCTAATAGTGTCGCATGTCGGTGAGACACCACTGGTGTCTCCCCAATGCAATTTCATCATTTAGTAGTTATCAACATGACATGGGTCAGTCAGTGAGACATTTCAGTGAGCTACATAAGTCATATCGAGCTTGTAAAACCTATCGGCAAGACCAAATTCTTTCGACTAGACCACATGGTGAAGTCCTTCTCTTGATGAGCACAACTAGTTCGGGGAGAATTTACCCCGAACTCCTATTTTCTTGCCGAGTTCCTTCTGTATCAGCCAAACTCCTCAATGTCGGCTAGAAATCTTGGCGCACATCTTTCCTCTCCTCGAGGAGACATCCTGTTGGTGTGACCCTTCATCGTCACTAAGACTTCCTGGCAAGGATATAAATATTTTAGTGAGCTTCTTCTTGTCGGTGAGACTATCGCTTAATGTTGTGACCTCATAGTGAAGCCCCTTCATTTGTTTAGAGTCTCTTCGATTTCCTCCTGTCCTCTTCGAGCTCGGGCCCTTTTGCCTTGGTGTGACCATCATGAGTCAGTGAGAGATTACACTGAGCCCTAGATCCTCTGGCGATTTTGTTTCATTTTGGCCAGACCCTATTGAATCAACAAGAGGTTATGTCGATAGTATGTCATGTCACCAAGAGCTAATTATTTCATTGAGACCTTCCACCGAAGTCTCCCCGCTTTGCCAAGAGTTTATTTGAGTTCGAGGAGGGCTTGTTTGATTGGAAAGACTTTCCCACATTGGTAAGACATCTTATTGGTAAGACATCTTACCAAACATAATCCATTCTCCCTAACGACAACCTTCTTCGGCGTGACCTCCTTTCAGCTAGACACTATGCCGAAACCACAACTTTCTGCTAACCTTTTCATTTAAGGAGACCTCCTTTTGGTCACTGAGACATATTGATTCTCTCACCGAAGACTACTGATAGAATCCCTCGTGCCATTTTGGTGTGACTGGAGCCGATCGGTGAGATGTTACCCTGATACAGTTGAGTCTTGCTCAAGTGTTTACTTTGTGGATGGTCAGTAAGACATTGTAGGTTCGTTGAGACCCTATATCGATGAAAGATTTCTCACCGGTGTGGAATTTTTACCGTTAGTCGACAAGACCAAAAGATTTCACCAAGACCACATGCTGAATACTATTTTTTTTGGCCGAAATGTTTACTCATGAGGCGATCGGTGAGACATGAAAAGCTCACCATGACCTCATTCTGATGATGGCTTCTCTCACTAATAGGAACCCCTCTGTCGCTAAAACAATGAAAATATCCTACTGACAGGTACCCGCATATGATTTCTGATTGCTATGACACCAAAGAAGTCCTATCGATATGAACTACCTTTGCACTCCATCGGCGAGACCAAATGTACTCGCCAAGACATCTCTTTGATTTGAAAATTTTCTCACTGAGATGCAATTTTTTATCGGTGGTCAGCAAGACTTAAGGTGCTCAGCAAAACCACACACCGAAGACAGGATTATTACCAAAGTGATTGTCCACTCCGCTCTAGTTAGTGAGACTTCATGAATTTTCTGATACTTCTTGGCGAAGAGAAAACCTCCCACTGATAGTGTATCCCCCTTGCTACCAGTCAGTGAGACATAAGATCTCGCCAAGATGTTTCTCTGAAGGAGACTTTCATGCCGATGGGAAACTCTTTGTCGCCGGGACAATGAATGATGTCTTGCTGATAGATGCCTACATGTGAATTCCACTCACTGTGACATCTTTGGGGTTTTGCTGATAGGCAACACAGATGCATATCGACAGCATACACCGATAGTCGGCAAGATATCTGCAAGGTCTTCCTGACTTTCTTCTTCAAGGAAAATTATGACCAACTGGACTGAGGAATGCATTCCAATTGAGCTCCCTTAGAAAATATCATCATGTGCACAATCCAATCCTGCAAAACAAAATTCCTCCTTTAGTCCTCAAAAGCACATAAGGTATATTATCATAAAATACACCATTACTTATAATTATTTCATTGAATTCCTAACAATAAGAAAACCAACTTAGGCTAAGATAGGACTAGAATCAGACCAAAAAAAAAGACAAATCAAGAAGAAAACAGAAGCACTCCCAAGAGGAAAGAAAATTACAAAAAAGTGGAGAAACCCAAAAAGAGAAGGGGGACCCATTTTGTTCCAAATCAAAATGGGGTGGTTATGCAAGGCATAACAAATGGTGACTCAACTAGGAAAATGGTTTAACCATTTTCAAGAAGCTGAAGGATTTAGCTACCCATAACTCCTAGTTCATGAACATCATAACTCCAACTGGGTTAGTTGTAATAACCAAGGTAGAGCTAGAATATCAAATGTAAGTCAATCAATGGCTACCCCTGAATCTATGTGTGTGCTTCATTGTCACCATTCTTTTATAAAGCTTCCCCATCTTTCGAACAACAATGTGCACGATTTGAGCTAAATGAGTTGATTCCTTTTAGCTGTCGTGCAATGATATCCTGGAAATTTCTCTACTGCCAGTCAGGCATCCATATCCCTAACGGAGATACCTCTAGTTTCCTCACAGCATTGCTCTACTACCAGTCAAGCGTCCATAGCCCCGATAGAGATACTGGAATGACCTATTCATATTGAGTCCTTCCTTTCTCTTTAGATAATTCTCTATATATATTTTTTTCATAGAGTTTCAGATATTTCATTCAATTTATTTTTTCAATATGTTAGATGTTTAACATCTGATATGGGTTGAAAACTACCATGGACCTCATAACAACACTTGGGAGATCAGATTTTTCAATCAAATCATACAACACCATAGTCCTAGGACAAATACACCATTACAAGAGGAGATGATCTTAATGATTTATGACAAATTTAGGGGATTTGATGAAGGTTACTTACTTAGCACCTTGTTTTCAAAACTTTCAACAACTTTTATTGACAACAAGCATGAAACAATCAATTGAGGACAAAATCATCCAATCAGAAAACCTAAAAATATCTAAACCACTTCTCTCCTAATGACTAGAGTATGCTTCAGATAACAAACCACTATTTAAAGATGGAAAGAAACAGATAAACCCCAAAGACCAAAATAAAATAGAAGCCAAAAGAGAAAAGGAAATAGAAAGACAAAAAGAAAAGGACAAACAAGCAAACAACAACAGAGCTATTTACAAACAGACATAATATTTACAAACAGAAAAACAAAATATTTACAAACAAAATAAAAAGAACAAGAAAAGGAAAACAACAAAGCAAAAGAAAACTAACTAAACTAAAAAAAACTAAAGCTAACTAATCCTAATCCTAAACTAACTCCAAAGCCAAGCTTTGCAAACACGAGACTATAAAAAATTGTACATTGACTTGACTAATTTTTCATTATGTGCAACAATCTTAACTTACTAGGCACAGTTCAAAACCTACCAAATTTATCTTTATACTCAGAAATATGAAGTTTATAGGAAATAAGATCATTCTGAGGGCATAAAGCTTGAAATATTATTAGTAGTGGGTTCTCAGTTTTATCATGATTTACCCACAAACATGTTTTACTATCCCCAATGCCATAATCAAAATAAAAATTACTAAAACACAGAGGATAATGAAAGGAAACCACCTAATTCTAAAGATTTCTAGTTACCAATGTAGGCTTGTGTTGTATGATCTCCTCTTCACGAGGTCTCAGTTCATGGAACACCACTAAAACAAGGTTTTTCTTGCAGTTAGGATATTCACTCACCAACATCTTTGTATTCATCTCGAGCACAGAGTAAAAAAATTTCTAAATTTCTTGAGATGAAGTCTTACTTTCAACATTTTCTTGAAACATGTCAACCCCAAGGGTTTGAGAATCTTCCTTTAGCTTATCACCATTGATGTCAGGGATATTGGAACATGGTGAACAAGGATTTCCCTCGAACTCATTTGAATGCACTAAGTCAGAGTCAGGAAAGCACTCTCTCAATTCATATTTCTACACATCATCAACAAGAACATGCCACTAAGCATCAAATTCATCAGTATTAAGATCAAATTCATTTGTGGATGCTAAGCAAGGACTCTCTTCAATCAAGACATTTGATCAAACAGAATCAAAATCAAGAAAATACTCCCTGGTCTCATTCTCTTCGCTATGTTGAAGAGATTTAACCTCTGAGATAACCTCTTGGTTGTTTTCTTGGCATTCCTCTGCTTCATCCAAATGTGCTACGTCATGAATTTCCTCAGGGAGCACTTGACTAATCTGCATATCTACTTGAATTTCTTCCCTTAATATTTCATGTTGGCATTTAAGTTCTTGACTTTGACCACAAGATTCATTCGCCATCTCATCTCAGAGCATGTTATCTATTCCAATTCGTCGACTACTTAAATCAGCAAAGTCATCTTCTTATGTTAACCCATCAGGGTGTGTTTCTTCCTCATTCACTATCATGAAAGAATCTATGAATGCATCGATGAATCCATTCTCCACTTCTATCAAGTCTGCAATAGGTAGAGGAGTTTCATCAGTTGTTGAATCCATCTTGATGCAAGGATCAAGGTCATCAAAAGATAAGGAAGAATTAAATCTCTTCACACAATTACTCTCATCATTTTGGATGTACTAATTACCATTTTCATGTGTGCTAGTTGTATCATCCTCTTCATTGGGGGGATACGTACTCCAAGGATCTTCCATAAGTATTCCTTCAATAGTAATCATTTGCTTGAAATATAATTCCATCGTACCTAGGAAGACATGGCAGTCCATCTGAGAGTGTTGATTACTTCGATGTATCCTACATCCACTTGGCCCAACAAGTTCTAATAGTTTTAGATCTCCCATCTCTTCTAATTTCTCCCTTATTCGATTTTGCATACGAGGGATATCAATCCAACCTGAACCATGTTCCTGTATCCACTCCTCATCACCCTAATTCTCATCTTGATCAAGAGAGCTGTTTGGTGAGAATGATTGCACCTGGGTAGGGATGGTGGGTGAAGTGGCACAAGGCTGCAAATGATGGTAGTTTGCATGCACTAGAGGATTATAACCCTAAGTTTTGCTATCTAAATTTCTAGTGTCACCTCCAAATTGTGCCAATAAGAGAGCTTTTTTCAATGCATCATGCAAGGATGTAGCTTCACCACAACATCTAACTTTGGTTTAAAATGAGGGGTCTAAACCACAATAGTAATGTTCTATCAACATATAATCATCAACAACCAAATCTAAACATTGAACCCTTTGATACATGAACAAAAATCTATGATTAAATTGATAAATGGGTTCCAATGGTATCCTTTTTATGGTTACAAACTCATGTAATGGATGTAGAGCATGAGGATCAAACTGATCTAAGAATAACATTTCTAGTTCTATCCATGAATAAATAGATTCTGGTGGCAGATTAATATACCATTTCCTTGCTGTATCTTGAAGTGTTTTGACAAATAAATGGCCAATGATATCCTAATGCTGAATCTGGAGAAAAATGAATATACGCCTACAAGTTTCAACATGTTCAGAAGCATTTTGCCCACTGTTAAGGAAAAATAAAGGAAGCCTATCATATAGGTGACAAGGGATTTCATGGACAGGTCCTGGTGTATACAAAGGGCTACCCATTGGACCTGGGTTTTCCAAGACTTGGCCCACTCCAACTCACAATGGTCCAAAATTACTCAAAGGCCCTCCTTCTAGCACTAGTTCCTATTGACATGTGTCTTGGCATAGCAACATGCAAACAAAATATTGCTATTTTGTTTCTCCTGAAAGAGAAAGACAACACATGGATGTCTCAGCTCCCAAGGTCTTTGCAGTTGGTTCTCAATTATGCTGATGTCACTCAGTGGTCAATGTAACAATAATGTTCAACGGGCCTGCTAGTGTTGAGCTTTTGGACTATTCTAGGGTGAAACATAAATTTAAATATACTCTAACCGATGTTTTTAAAGAAACTAAAAAAGATGGATCAAGGCTTTGAGACAGAAAAGAATGATACTTCATCCGAATTAACTAGACCTGTCACCTTCCAAGGAATTCCTAACTAAAACTACAAAAAAAAATTAACTTGTGACTAACACACAGTTTCATTCATTCACAGTGCTGATTTCAATATTAGATTGCAAGTTACCATTTAAACAAAACATAAAATCAAACTTCATTCCTTGAGAGCTTCCTAAATCAGATGATTAATTCAAGACAAATACCATTCTGGAACACAACATGAAGTAGATTAAGATCTGGTTACTTATACTATTCATATAATAGATAAGGAACATTTACAAAGCTAACACAATCACCAATGTACAGAAAATTGGTGGCTCCAAATTTTTTCCATTTACACTAAGAAAATTGAAAGATACATTAGTCTGCTCTAAATCTAACTCCTAACTACCAGCTCTACTCTATTGGTTCTAAAAGTTCTCTAACCTTAGAAGTTCTCTATCTACCACTTTCTATTCTACCAGTTCTAACCTTTACAAAGAGGCCAGATTGCCTTATAAACAGAGTGTACAAAAAGGATGCGCTGGCTACTGTCTTAAGGTTTTTAAAATATCTACTTTCAGGAGGGTCGGCCCTCAGATCTTTATGAGGAGAGTCAATGTTGCATTCAATGTGAAGCCCTACTGTTTATGTCAGTGAAAGATTGTTCTGGGAATGATTTGTAGATCTTTTACGGTAGCAGCATTAACTTCAGGCCTTCATGTCCATCTTTGAACTCCATCGGGGTCGCCTTGAATGCTTCAGAATATCACCATTAATATTAATCTTTCTCTACTAGTGGTCACCACAGCTGTCGCTATGAGTCATGGTTATTTCTTCGTTCTTCTAGCCTCCTTCAGGATCTAGATCTTTTTGCGCATTGACCAATCTTTGGGAAACAACATTGAGCCTCTTTAGATCTTTGCATTATCACCTGAGCCGATCCATCGCCATCTGATCTCAGAATGAGTCCATCTAGGTTGCATTTTGTTGGTATTCTTACACAGGGGTGGCCAATCGGTCAAAGGGGCCAATGATTCACTCTTTTAGTCTCCTCTTATTGGTTAGACATATGCCACGCAAGCCCCTTAGGCAGTCAAAGGTGGTTCTAATGGCATCGCATGTCGGTGAGACACCACCGGTGTCTCCCCAATACGATTTCATCCTTCAATAGTTATCGACATGACATGGGTTAGTCGGTGAGACATTTCGATGAGCTGGAGAAGTCATAGCGAGCTTGCAAAACCTATCAGCAAGACCAAATGCTTTTGACTAGACTACATGGCAAAGTGCTTCTTATCTCGGCGAGCACACCTAGGTTGGGGAGACTTTATCGTGTCGGGGAGACTTTACCCCGAACTCCTCTTTTCTTGTTGGGCTCCTTCTGTATCGGCTAGACTCCTCAATGTCAGCTAGACCTCTTAGTGCACATCTTTCCTCTCCTCGAGGGGACATCGTATCGGTGTGACCCTTCATAGTCGCTGAGACTTCTTGGTGAGGATGCAATTATTTCAGCGAGCTTCTTCATTTTGGTGAGACTATCGCTTGTCGTTGTGACCTCATAGCAAAGCCCCTTCATTTGTTTGGAGTCTCTCTTATTTCCTCCTATCCTCTTCGAGCTCAGGCCCTTTTTCCTCGGTGTGACCATCATGAGTCGGTGAGAGATTACACCAAGCCCTAGATCCTCCGACGATTTTGTTTCATTTTAGCCAGACCCTGTTGATTCGGCAAGAGGTTATGCCGATAGTATGTCGTGTCACCAAGAGCTTATTGTTTCATTGAGACCTTCCATCGAAGTCTCCTCACTTCGCCAAGAGTTTACTTGAGTTTGAGGAGGGCTTGTTTGATAAGAAAGACTTTCCCATGTCAGTAAGACATCTTGCTGAACATAATCCATTCTCCCCAATGACAACCTTCTTCCGAATGACCTCCTCCTTTTAGCCAGACACAATGCCAAAACCACAACTTTTTTCCAACCTTTGCATTTCAAGAAACCTCCTGTTGGTCGCTGAGACATATTAATTCTCTCACTAAAGACTACTGATAGAATCCCTCCCCCCATGTCGGTGTGACTGGAGCCACTCACTAAGATGTTACCCCGATGCAGTTGAGTCTTGCCGAAGTGTTTACTTTGTTGGTGGTTGATAAGACATTGCAGGTTCACTGAGACCCTATATCAATGAAAGATTTCTCACCGATGTGGAATTCTTACCGTTAGTCGGCAAGACCAAAATACTTTGCTAAGACCACATGCCAAATACTATTTGTTTGGCCAAAATGTTTACTCATGAGGCGATTGGTGAGACATGAAAAGCTCGCCATGACCTTATTCTAATGATGGCTTCTCTCGCCAATAGGAACCCCTCTATCGCTAAAAATATGAAAATATCCTACCAACAGGTTCCCGCATATGATTTCTAATTGCTGTGACACCAGAGAAGTCTTGTTGATATGAACTACCTTTGCGCTCTGTCGGTGAGACCAAATGTACTCGCTAAGACATCTCTCCAATTTGAAAATTTTCTCACCGAGATGCAATTTTCTATTGGTGGTCGGCAAGACTTAAGGTGCTTGGCAAGACCACACACCAAAGACAGGATTCTTGCTGAAGTGATTGTCTGCTCTGTGCTAATCAGTGAGACTTCATTAATTCGCCAAGACTTCTTGGCGAAGAGAAAACTTCCCACCAATAGTGTATCCCCCTTGCCGCTAGTCAGTGAGACATAAGGATTTTGCAAAGACCTTTCTCCGAAGGAGACTTTCATGCCGATGGGAAACTCTTAATCACCAGGACGATGAATGATGTCTTGTTGATAGATGCCTACATGTGAATTCCACTCAATGTGACATCTCTGGGGTCTTGCTGATAGGCAACACAGACCCATATTGATAGCATGCATTGGTAGTTGGAAAGATATTTGCAAGGTCTTGCCAACTTTCTTCTTGAAGGAAAATTATGACCAACTGGACTGAGGAATGCATTCCAACCGAGCTCCCTTAGAAAATATCATCATGTGCATGATCCAATCCTGCAAAACAAAATTCCTCCATTAGTCCTCAAAAGCACATAAGGTATATTATCATAAAATACACCATTGCTTATAATTGTTTCATTGAATTCCTAGCAAGAAGAAAACCAACTTAGGCTAAGATAGGACTAGAATCAGACTAGAACAAAAGAAAAATTAGGAAGAAAACAGAAGCACTCCCAAGAGGAAAGAAAATGACAAAAAAGCAGAGAAACCCAAAAAGAGAAGGGGGACCCATTTCGTTCCAAATCAAAATGGGGTGGTTATGCAAGGCATAGCAAGAATATGTTGATCAAAATTAGATGAATTACTTCTACGATGTGGACTTGGGAAGTTTAAAAATTTATCATTGGCAACTTGAATTGTTGAATACTGATCCAATTGATAGGGATGTCTCCAAGAATGAGTGGCGAACTTATTTTTATGGAGCATGCAGTAAAGAAGGTAATGGAGAAAGAGTTGTTTTCATCTCACCTGAGGGTAAAACATTCAAATATTCATTCTTGTTGACATTTGAATGTACAAATAACATATCAGAGTACAATGCTTTGCAGATTGTATTGAACATGGCTATCAAACACAAAACTAAGCTACTAACTAGATTTTGGAGATTTTGAATTGATTATTTTTGAAGTGAGATCAAAGTATGCCACAAAAAACAAAAGGCTGAGGTAGTATAGAAATGCTATATGGGACATCATTGAATTGTTTGATGCTTTCTCTATTCAGTGGATAGATAGGTCCAAGAATTTAATGGAGGACTTATTGGTGAATGTAGCTTTGAAAAAATATGATGTCACTTTGGCAGGAATTCCACAAGTTGAGCTCAAAAAAAACCTGAAATCCCTAATAACATTTATACTTATCAATTTTTCAATGACGATATTGATTTGATCAAGTTCTTACATTGCATTGATCAATATGAAACTCAAGAAATTATTTTAATGCATTTGTTGAAGAAGTAGATGGCAAGCATACTATATTTGGAAAGGAAGTTGTTCAGCTCAAGACCAATAGAATTCCTAAGGAGCTTGTGGCACTAGAAATGGTGTTTGATGGAAATGACCGAGCCCTTATGAAACAAACACCACTAAAAAGGGAAGACATTGAGGAAATCAATCATGGAACCGAACTAGCCTCTAAAAGGGTGTACATTGGTAAAAAGATAAGCCCAACAATTAGGAAGATGTTGGTTGCACTATTAAGAATGTATAAGCATGTCTTTGCATGGTCTTATGATGATCTTAAGGCTTATAGAGAAGATTTTTTCAAACATGAAATCCCATTGAAACTAGATGCAAAATCGTTTAAACAAAAACAAAGACCCATAAACCCCACCTTAGAACCTAAAATGCATGAAAAACTTATGAAGCTTAGGGAAGGGGGCATCATTAAGCCTATCAAAAATTCATCTTGGGTCTCTAATTTAGTACCTGTTAGAAAGAAAAATGGGCACATTAGGCTATGCATGGAATTTTGAAACTTGAATGTGTCTTCTCTTAACGATAACTACCCACTCCCAAATATGGAGGCCATGTTGTAGAGGGTCACTGGATGTGAGCTACTATCTATGATGGAAATTTTTTCTAGTTATAACCAAGTGAAAGTTAAGGAGTTAGAATAGTACAAAACAACCCTCACCACACCATGGGGAACATATGTATATGTTAGAATGGATTTCAGACTCACCAATGCTAGGGTAACTTTCGAAAGAGCCATCGATGTTGCATTTGTTGATCTAATTAATGTAATAATGGTGGTATACTAGGATGACTTAACAACATTATTTAAAGAGAGTAGAGGACCATGTTGAGCATCTAGAAAATATTTTCATCAAACCCATTGAATATGACATCTCCTTAAATCCAAAAAAATATCATTTTGCAGTAACATAAGGAAAAATTAATGGGGAATATAGTGTCTAAAGAAGGTGTAAGGATTGATCCAGAAAGGGTGGAAGCCATAGATAAGATCCCTATTCCTAATCTAGTTAAAGCCATCTAGTCCTTCTTTGGGAAAATCAATTTTATGAGGAGATTCATATTGAAGTTTGCTAAGATAGTGAAACCAATATCAAAGATGTTAAAGAAGGGTGCAAAGATTGACTGGACAACTAAGGCCATATATGAATTCATATCCATCAAGAGAGAAATTATGGAAGCCCCAGTGTTGAAGTCCCCTAATTTCAGTAAGCTTTTTCAATTTTTTTCATTTGCATCTTATAACACAATTGTTGTATTGATGTTACAGAAAAACCATGAGGGGTATGGACAACCTAATTCTTTCTTTAGCAAGTCCATCCAAAATGCAGAATTGAAATATGACATTGTAGAATCTTAGGAATATGCGTTGGTAAAGGTTGTCAAAGCATTTAGATCATATTTGGTGGGAGAAAAATTAATAGCTTATGTACCTAATGTTTCAATAAAAGATATGTTTGTACACTCTAAAGTAACAGGGCGTAGGTCTAGATGGATAAATAGAGTCCAATAATTTGACATTGAGTTCCAAATCACCAAGCTTGTAAGAGGACAAGGACTAGCCAGACTAATGGCTGAAACAAACATTGAAGTTGCTCAAGTGTGCAATTTGAATGATGAGGATAACATGATTACTAGTATTGAGCACTTGGCATGGTACACTAACATTGTGTATTATCCAAAACATATGAAATGCCCTAAAGGATTTAATGATAACAAGAGAAGGAATCTTAAACTGTAGGATTCAAAGTATGTATTAATGAAAGGGGACCTCTATTGGAAAAGTAGGGATGGTGTTTTGTTGTTGTGTCTAGATGAAAATCAAGCAAGGAATATTTTGAAAGAAATGCAGGAAGGAGTGTGTGGGGGGAATTTCTCTGCAAAGACTACTAAACATAAGGTGTTAAGGGAAGGTTATTATTGGCCTATAATTTTCAATGATGCATATGACTTTACTAGAAGATGTGAAGCATGTCAAAAGTTTTTTGGGAAATTAAACTATCAAAGGGAATTTCCTTTAAGGCCTATGCAAGTTGAGGCACCATTCCACCAATGTGGAATTGATTGTATAGGAGAGATTGCAAAAATATATAGTGGATGACATAGATGGAAATTAGTAGCCACATACTACTTTACAAAATGGTTGGAAGTTGTGCCTACTAAATAGGCAACTAGCAAGGTAGTAACAAATTTTTTATTGGAAAACATCATCACCAGATTTGGACTGCCTACAAGAATTATAACTGACAATAGGATGTGCTTTAGATTAGATGAATTCAAGGGACCTTGATGGTCCTATGGAATAGTGATCTCATATTCTTCACCATATCATCCATAAGAAAATGAGCAAGTTGAATCCAACAACAAAATCATTCTCAAGATCATAAAAATAATGTTGGATAATAACAAAAAGGCCTGGGATTCCAAGTTGAGACTAGCTTTATGGGTAGATAGAATTATTGTAAAAAATTCCTTTGGAAAATCACCTTTTGAACTTGTGTATGGGAATCCAGCTAGGCTCCCTTTACATAATTTGTTGCCAGTATGTAAGTTCATTTTTACATGAATATTTAGAAATTCCTAAACCTATGGAAGAGAGGATGGAAGAATTGATGAAACTTTTTGAGATCAAAAACCAAGCTCACTAACACAATATGAAGAAGTGGCTACAAATGAAATACTTATATGAGAAAAGGGTTAAACATAGGAAGTTTGAAGTAAATGACATGGTTCTCATGTGGAATACCAGAAGTCGAGACAAAGGAAAGCATGGAAAATTTGAAGCTTTATGATTAGGACCATTTGTCATTATTGGTAAGGTTGGTGAAGATTCATATTATCTCTAGAACATGATAGGAGAAGAACAGGAATTTCTAGTGTATGGACAACTCCTGAAACATTTATTTTCTTAATCTTCCATGTACAATAGTCTAAGAGAAGCTCGAGAATTGCTAGTGCATGGAAAATTCTTGAGGAACCTTCTAAAAGAATTTTCTTCCATGCACAATAGTATAGGATTCCATTCCAGTTCCATCTTCCACCATTCCTAAATCCACTTTCATTTCCATACCATATCATTAAGACACTTGGTATGCTTCCCTAGAGACTTGGATCCTTGTCATACTCGCAAGCAGTATACATCCCTAGATGTAGCCACTATTAGGACTGGAGAAATCTCACATTTTTCACTGACCTCCACCCATTGACCTTTCACAAGCCACATAAATTTTCCACACCTTAATTTTATGATTAATGAAAATTGTTGAAATTTGTGTGACAAGATCCATATTTTAACCCATCTTAACCAATAATCCCATTAATTTGGCCTTTGACATATGATAATTCCTCTAGTCATTGTTGAGAAAGAGCTTTAAAAGTAATCAGTCCATATTGGGAATATCATGTGTAAGTCCCTCTGATCAACAAGACATAACATTTCAATTTGAATATTTTTTTCATATCGGGAAGAGGTCAATCAAGTCACAATGATCAAAGACCTTGAAGATTACATGAGTGCATAATCAGGAAGACAAGAATAATTGTTTCACTGATGAAAGCTTATCGGAAAGAGCAAGGTAATCGAAGCAAATTTTTCAAATTGTGTCGAGCTCATGAGTCATGCTGATAGATTCCTCATCAATAAGAAAATATATTATTTTTCCAATGAAGCAAGAGAAAAATTATGTCAGAGAGACATGTATAATCAGAGCGAGTCCCTCAAATCTCACCAACTACATAAGTTATTCCAATAAAGGAGGTTTTGGGGAAAGTCTTGCCAACTTATCCAAATAAATGGAGTGGTGAAAGAAATACATCGAGAAGACCAAGTGTGTTAGAACAACATCATATTCTCTTAATGATGGTTCATGTCAGCTTGATGGTAATGAAAAATGATCATTATTCATCAGAATGAAACTAGGTGATGATTAAAAGGACTTCTAATGGTCCAGACTACTCTAGCATCGGGAGAACTTCATAATTTTCTCCTTGAAATAATAAAATTTGAAAAGCAAGAAAATGGGCAGCTACATAATATTGGTAAGAGTACTTGGTTGTCTTCCTAATCACAAATAAAAATCAAAGGGATACATCTCATTGAAAGTAAATTTTGTTATGTCTTGGCGATATATTGTGAATGTATAAACAAGGGTGGCACCAAACAAAACACATAGATCGACTTGAGATTAGAAGTGTTTCTCGTATGCAATCTTTTATATCATTTTGACATTGTGGAATTAAAAAAACCTATTGCATTCATTCTTAGAGATGGACATTAATGGCCACATGAATGAGCATTATGTAAATATTATTTGATTGAAAGGAGAATGAACCAAAGGAATTTCCAGAAGTTGCAGTAGGAAGGATGGGAGATCTAACGAGAGTCAAGGAATTCAGTGTGGCTTGAAATACACAAGTAATCATTTGAAGTTCTCCTAAAATTGATAAATTATAATTCAATTTTGTCACCATCTAGAGAATTAAAATGGAAGGTTCTTCTAAAACAAAAAGTAGGAAGCAACAAGGTGAAAGCAGCCAAACCAAGAGTAAGAAACAAAAAACTAAAATGAGCTTGGAATTAAAATGAAAATTGAACCAAGACCTTATTGATCAATTGCCTAGTTTGAGACTGAAGACTAGAAGATTTGCACAATTGAGGGCCAATGTGGAAAAGTTAGAAGATAAATGCAAACATATAGGTGATGTGTGGACTCCTTTTAGGGGATATGAATTTTTTAGGTTCTACTATTGTGAAAGAAATAGATTTGAACCAGTATGCAACCCCTGGAATTTCAATTTGGAAAAATTTGGTTGTTCCCAATGTTTTTGTGAATACAAAGCTCACAAGACTTCTGGTTAAGCATTACAACCCAGACCTTAAAGTTATTTACAACCTACAAGGTGAACCTTTCATACATGTGTCAAAGACTATAATTTGTGAATTTTATAACCTAGATGACACATGTCATGAGCCTATTATGCACTAGGATTTAGAAAGGGAGTACTATAGAATAGATACAACTTATAAAGGATGGAGGTTGCCATTAGACAAGCCTAGGAAAAATGGAGACCTTGTTCCACTTAAAGAAAATGATGGGCCTCCTTTTCATGTTGATTTTTTAAAGCCCTGCCTAAAACATAATTACTTATTGATATGCCAAGTAATGGGAATAGAGGAATTCGAATTCATGTCTATAGCACCAATGGTGATTATTGTAGATGTACAATGCCACAATGATAGAATTTTTTATTATGCCTCACACATTTCCAAAGGCATTGACTCAGGATTAATGACCATCAAGAATGCATCTCTCACACTACATTTCAAAAATCACTCCATTATTATGCACATGATATTGTAATATGGATATGAGCTAGGGATGTGGCCAGAGGAACTAAGAATTACACAATTTGACAAAGAAGATCAAGCACTACCAGTGAAATTGTGGACTGCTATTTGGGACAACAAATTTGTTAATTCCAGTTATGTTCATGTTGAAGAATATTTCTTCAAGATATTATATAGGTTCTATAATAATCCTTGAGATTATTCATTGATTGATGAGATTAGAAGATTTTTGAGGCCCAAGGATTTCAATGAATCACCAGCTGTGGGTCATAATTGGGTGACTGGTATTATTACACTGATTCAACCATGATAAGAGTGTATGGGTTTGAAGATACACCTTTCCTTCTACCAAATACTATGACAAATAGGGTTGCATATCTGGAGATTCTCAGGCAAATGGATTATTCCAATGTTATGAACTTGAGTGCCTATGAGAAATAGTCATTTGTTCCTAGTACATTATGCTTTAGAGATTTCACTATGTTGTCCAAGGAAGGATATGATCTTATTTTGGATGAGTTACTACATTTCAATATGAAGAAAGTTACATAAAGGAATGGATTTGATCCTAATGATTATATTGGTTTTGCAAGGAAAAAATAAAATGTAGGTGGATATGGCCACATACCATATCCTCATGATGATATTATCAAAAACATGGAGGAAAACGAAGCTGAGTTGGCCATTAATAACTATAAAAGAGAAATGGAACAAAAGATGAGGTAAATACAAGAAGTAGAAATGTTTTCCTCTGGAAGTGAGGAATCTTCTGGTGAAAAAGAATCCCAAGATCAAACCAAAAAGATCTCTAAACTAAGAATTAAGGAGTATCAACCTCCCAATAGAGAACAAGAAGTTGAAGAATTATCTGATATAGATACTAGGTAGTTCGCATATAAGTCTTTTGTTTCTGATGATCAATTTATAAAGTTTCCTAAATTTGGATCTTTCTTTTACAAGAAAAAAGGAAAAGAAATAAGGGAATCAATCACAAACATCACACCCATCAATGAAATCTAGTTGCTTAACACTCTGAAGGTGGATGTATACAATGAAATGAAGGATATGACTCTAGAGAGATGAAGAAAATTGTTGGTGGAGTCTAGTGTAGTGATTTTCCCTAGTTTAGATTTAAATTATACTCTTGTCTTTGATAGTTTTCTGCATAATAATGGTGCTAAACATAAGCTCAATCCTGAAGGGGTGACAAAAGGAGATAATGGATCAAGACATAACCCTGATGAGAGATCTCTCTTTGATTTGGGCCCTGTATCCACCACATAAGAAATCTATGATTATTGACACTGAGAAGGAATTTGGCCATGTGATGACACTAAAAGTAGGAGAAACTGATCTTTTGGTCATGATTGACATTGGCAGTAATGTAGCCAAATTAAATAAAGCATAGATTCATATGTTAATCAAGGAATGAGATATGTATAAGATGAACAATGAAAAGATGCTCAAAGAAAATGATTATCTGAAAGCAATGGTCAAAGATACATTCAAGAAATCCACTAAATTGCTAACTTAGGGAGAAGGTTCCCAATCCAAGGACAAAAAAAAAGAATCACAAATGCACACTCAAGTGAGTAAAGCTAGATTTGATGCACTTTTTTTAGTATTTCACAATAGGTATACCAATCTAATGGTTTGGATGGACAAGTTTTGGATAACCCACTCTAAGATTAATCCTACTATTCAAGAGCACAAGAGAATAAATGATAGAATTCAGGAAAATGTCTAGGAGATACAAAAGAGAAGCACTTCTAACACTAGAACCATTAAAGTTGTTGAGGATATCATGAGAAAACATAAGGATTATTATAAAGAACTTCAAGGAGATGCAAAGGAATTCATTGATGCTACAAAGGAAGGGGTTCCAACATTGTTCAAAGATGATGGAGAATTGAAAGACCAGAGTAAATGGATGAAAGAATTTAAATTGATATTGCATGGAGCCGTGGATGCAGCCAAGAACGATGACTTAGCACT
Organism: Sequoia sempervirens; assembly: GCA_007258455.2. NCBI lineage: Eukaryota > Viridiplantae > Streptophyta > Pinopsida > Cupressales > Cupressaceae > Sequoia > Sequoia sempervirens. The sequence continues at coordinate 359,707,334 of VDFB02000003.1, read as the reverse complement.
AAAGGAGGTTTGTGAGTGTTTAGAGAAGATGATCATGGATATAACCATGAGGAATGCTACAGAGGATGCGAACACACACTTGAGCCAAGAATATTTAGATCATATAACACAAGTTAATTTGTGGCTCATTAGAGCATGATTATTAATGTTTAATTATTGTTAATTCCAAAATACACTTATGAAGAGGTGTACCCTCTTCAAGGTATTACTATATAAGTTGAAAATTGTAATGATTGGAGGATATTGATAGGAAGAGAGAATAGGGATAGAATAGGAGATATATAGACGATACTTTCAAAATGTTTACTATATAGATTATATTGTAAGGACCATGATGCATGCATGAATTTTTGGTAGAAATCGATGGATGATCTCTAATTCTATGGGACTCAATATTGTTGTCTATTGTTTGTTGATTTAAAGCAATTATCTAGCTCTCTCCACATTGTTATTTCTCTATTATTTGGATTTGTGTATCCAAGTTGGTATTCATCTTCATCAATACACATTTGTTGTTATTGTGCAATCAATGATTGGTTTCTATCAAAGAATTCAAATCCTTTTAATTGATTACAGTAACTTGGAATTAACATTTGTATTAGTAAGAAGTGTTAGGTAATTGATAAGGTTTTTATACTATCTCCAACTTGATGTTATCTTGTTATTCAAATTGAGGATATAATTCATTTTTCAATACACATTTGTTGTCATTGTGTGATTCTCTTAATTGGTTCCTTCAAGGAAGGATTAAAATCCTTTTAATAAATAATAGTAACCTAATAGGATCAATTGGATCAATAAGAAGAGTCTATCAGTCACGTTCTTGCATGTTTATACAAGGTATAAACTAGTTGAAGTGCCAAACAATCAGAATTGTAACAAAAAATAGTCACCTATCATAAAACTTTATTGACTCCACTTACCCAATAAAGCACTGGTCCACTTCACATTTCATTTATACTTTAATTATCATACTTCACATTCAAAATTTCCAATTATCATATTAGGAGTAGAAGTAATCAACAAGCCATCATCTATCCCACACTTTATGCCACTATGGATAGAACCTTAGGAAACAAATAAGCCACACAATCTGCTTCAGTTATCAAGGTTTAACCACCTAGGTTAGCAGAGCTTGAAGTGTAGAGAGTCATCAATCATATAGGTTAACTCTGTTCATTTGTTCAAAAATGTTGCAAGTCTGATCATAGAGGCTTTTATCCTCTTAGGATTTGTAACCTGTATTTTTTAAATCCAACAAACTGTCATAAATTGATGAAATTTGGTGAAAATATTCTTCAGGCTATTGATCAGATGTCCACCAAAGGAAATTTCACCAATGAATTATATGTGTGAGATATGTAGGTTTGAGTGTGTTCTCTATCATAAAGACTATCAAAATCCTAGGTTTCTTTGAGGATTTAGTGAAAATCATGTTTCTTGAGTTTTCCATAGCAAAGTAAGGAGTTGACCAGACCCTCTAGAATGTATTAAAGGTGTAAGAAGTATAAGAATTCAAAGAATGAGTGTTGTTGCAACAAATACCCAATTAATTAATTATTAAGGATTTGAGCCTAGAAAGGAAAGTTTGTAGAAATCTTGCAAGATATGGTTTTGAACAACTTTAGTAGATTCAATTATATCTGAAAACACTTGTTTCTTGTTATTGTTTACTCCTCTACATAAATTTTATTTTCCATTATTGAGTGCGACACTTCATGAGTAAATATTGCACCATATGAAGTATCTTTTCTTGAGAAAAAACCCCCTTGTTCCTCTGAGATAACTAGAGAGATAAATCTAGCAAGTGTAATTGATATATCCTTTGTAAATATTTTGTAGATTGTGTTATAGAGAGAAATAGGTGTAAAATATAAAAAAATTATTAGATTAGATTTATTTAGAATCAAAACCACAAAATTATTTTTCATATATTTTAACACATTTTTGTTTTTTCTAGATTGTTCAAATGCCAAAAAAAAATTATTACCCACAAAGTCCAATTTTTTTTGAAAGAAAAAAGTTCTGAATGTATCTAGATTGGGATCCTTTTTAGCAACCATATATAATCACTACCCTTGTAGCCTCTTTCAAAGTGAAACTTCCCATGAGCATATCATTATGATCCTTACTAACAAGACACATAGTGGTATCTAGGACTGGTTGATCAAAATTAACATTCCTAGCAGGAGGGCGAGGAGATGCTTGAAAAACCTAATTGCCTCCATTTCAATATCCCCTGTAGTAGAAAAGGCCATCCCACCCTCATCAAGTGGATAGAAATAATTATATTAGCTTGCCTCCTTAATTTGGGAGAGGGAAGAAAAATTTAAGTATTTTTATCCTCATCCCTTGACCATGACTCTCTTGATTACTTTTTCTATTATATTTATTTCCTCAAAAATTCTTCTAATAATTTTAATATTTGTTTTTTCTCCTTTTTGTAAGTTGAAAGATCTATATCCTTCTTTATTATTGTGATGTAGGAAAATGTTTCCCTTTTTCACACTTAATTTGGGAATAAATAATAATAAAACTGACTTAATTATGCCTTAATTTAATGTTGTAATATGTATTTTACATATTCACATTAATTTTAGGGACCTTTTAAATAAAATGGACTTAATTGTGCCTTATTTTTGGTGTTGTAAAGTGTACCTTTACACTTTCACACTTATCTAGGGCTTTATTAATTAATTGATGTTAATTTTCCTTAATTGGCTCCTTTAATTCAAATCCAAGCCTAATTAATTGCAATTTTTGAATGGTAAAATCAACATTCATTAATGCCATGACATAACACTCATCCTTGAGGAATGTGTGTCCTAGGTAACTTGTGACCTAGGACCCATTCACCATAGGCCAAATGGGTCCTCACTTAGGCTGAGGGCCTAAATTTAAATTATGTTTTTGGTGATATTTTAACCATTTTCAAATCTGTATATCAACGTAAACTTGTGAAATTTGAATTTTGAGAAATTAAGGATAAGTATCTATAAATACAAGGTTATTCCATCAATTCAAGTAAGCTATCAAGAGGTGAACTTTACAAGAGCTAAGATTATTCTCAAGAGCATTCAAGAGTAGATTTATCAAGGATTTATTGTAGTATTCAAAATCGCAAGCGTCTTATCAAAGCTGTATTCAATCATGCATGTTTTTGGAGCTCACATTGTGATGTAGGTTTCAAGATCCAAGACAAGAATTCAAGTTAAAGATTCAAATCAAGATTCAAGTATCAAGATCCATATCCATTGAAACCATTTCATGTAAGATCAACATCAAGATTTTAGTCCTTCAAAGGTTCATTTAAGGGTTTGGTGAGTTATGACATTGAATTGTTCATTCATCAGTCCTTTCATGATTTTATTCATTTGAAGGTTTAATTACCAAAATGGGCTTTGACCAAGGAAAATACCCATTCACCTAACAAAAGAACAGTTTTCCCCTCTTGATGTGTGTTTTCAGATTTTAGGTGAAAGATCTATTCAAGAGCAAAAATTGCAAAGTTGTATAAGTTGCATTTGTTGTCACCATTCTTACAAAATCACGAGAATTTACCTAAAGAATTCATTTTTGGCTCTCTGACTACGAGATTCAAGAATCTAGGAGTGCATATATAGTAGAAGAGAACCCATAAATAATTTTTTAGGAGCCCTAGCTAGGACCCATTTGCCATAGGGCAAATGAGTCCTCAATTAGCCTTGAAAAAGCACTTTTTGTGATAGGTACACAAGATTCATCCCTTCCAATTTTTTTTGATGCTTTATAGGTTCCATCATAATTATGCTTAATATTCTAAATGCACTTTGTAGCTTGCAATTTGGAGTTGTTTTTCTATTTTTAATCTTTCTCCCCATAGTGTTGGTTGACTCATACCCCCGTCCTTGCATAAAATGGAAATTTGTAGATTCACACTTTGAATTGAATCACCTTTTGGTTGACAGTAATATCATAGTGTGGATCTCATTTCCTAATGAAATTAGAGAAGTAGGGACTCTTTTCCCTCTTTGGATCCACTTTTCCATTTTGGGAAATTCCCCTATCCTATTTTTCTATGTTTCATTTTGGTGAACTTGAATTTTTGAACATTCTATTTCTTATTTGGAGTACTTTCAAACCCTGGATTTAGGATTTTTATTAATTCATTTCATTTAGGGTTTCTAAATTTGGCATAAAGTTACATTGCATTTTAGGCATAAACTTGTATTTTGCATTTATTTTAAATCTTAAAAATTCAAAAAATTTCATGCATGTTACATTGATTTTGCATAGTATTTGCATATTAGTGTACTTTTCATAATTCCTATTCAAAAATAGAGTCAAAATTGCATTTCAAAAAAGTGTCATATAATTCATTATTTTTCCTTCATTGTACTTGCATTTGGACATCAAATTCTAGAATTTTTTGTCACATAAGTTATTGTCTGAGGCCTAGAACAAAGAGCACATATATTCACTCAAAAATTGAAATTTTCAATTTAAAAAAAAACCAATAAAAGGGTTCCCATTTTCCCCTAGGTGAATGAGTTCTTGGAGGCCTACAAAAAAAATAATTTTTTTGAGCTTTCTGGTGGTTTTGTACACTTCCTAGGCTTTCTAGTAACCTATTGTATCAGTCTACAAAGTTTTAGGAATTTCTATTTTATGCAACTAGATTAAATCATCCATTTAGTGTAGCCATTTTGAATCATTCCAAAATCATTTAAGTAGCAAAAATAATCATATCTTAAAATGTTTACATTCTTGAAGCTTTTTATAATATGGATAAAAGTACTTTTCAATTTTGGGTATGAAATGTTTATATCCATGAAGATTTGCATTAGTTGGATAAAAGTACTCTTCACATTTGGATACACAATGTTTAGATTCTTGATGCTTTGCATAAGTTGGATAAAAGTACTTTTCACTTTTCAATGCACATTGTTTATATTCTTGAAACATTACATAATATGGATAAAAGTACTTTTCATTTTTTGGAACACAATGAACTAGTATCTTACCTTTCTAAGCATGCCAAGAAAAATTTCATCTCTCCCACTTATGAGAATACAATAGTGGACAATTATGATAATCAAATTCTCTCTTCTCCCAATATATCTCCTATTTGTGAAGAAGATACTTTTATATTAGAAGATCCAATCAATGAGAGTCATGGGAATCCTATGTGTCTCTTCTCCTACCCCTCCTAATAGGGAAAAAATTATTGAACAAGAAAATCCAACCATTGATGAGTCCCCTACTTGTGATGAAGTTCTCAAATGTCATGAACATCTAGTTTGTTTCTCTCCTAAAATAATCTCATACTAGGGAAGACATCATGATGCAATAAAATGACAACATTGACACATGTCTTTCTAACAATAGTGATGTGGCTTCCTTGAATGAAGATGATGAATTGAAATTAGACTCCCCTTCACTAATAGACCATAAAAAGAAGGATTTATTTTGAGGTTATGAACATTAGAACTCCCTCAATTTCTTGAATTCTCATACCTCCTACAAATCCTATAATCATTGGACCTCTTAAGCCTAAACTTATCATTTATCTACCCTCACAACAACCACAATTTTAAAATGAACCCGTTCTTATCTTAGAACCACCTACAAATGATGATGTTTTATAGAAACTGAGTTACAATAATGTTTCGCATACATATAACACTATAAACAATCCACAAAAAAGAAAAACAACTCCAACATCCCTCCCATTGCCTCAACCTATCTTTCCTAGTGCTCCTATTTTTCCCTTACATAATGGAAAGGAGTGTGATCTTGTTGAACAACTAAAAAATACTCCTACTAAGATATCCTTATGGGACCTTATTCAAGCCTCAAGTAGTTATCATAACATGCTTCAAAGTTCTTAACAAGAAGTTCCTACCCCTCCTAATGTGCAAGCAAATGATGTGACAGTGCAAATTCAAGGTATGACTTTGTTCAAAATGGAAACTACTTTCCATCAAGATGAGTTACCTTCATTAGAAATACAAAAACAAAATAAAGCTTTCATGATATTAGCCCTTCTTAATAGGATGAGGATAAAGAGAACCCTTATTGATAATGGATCACCCCTTAATGTGTGAAACATAAACCTTTTGGACAAGATTAGAGCATAAAAAAGTAAAATACAACTAGATTCTTTATCCATTCATGGGTTTGATAATATAGGAAAGAAAGTGACTAGTTTTATAACATCTCCTATTACAGTTGGAAAGGCCACATTGCAAACTCATAGTCATGTCATTCTTGATAATATTTCATATAATGTTCTCTTGGGTAAACCTTGGATTCATGCAATGAATGGGGTTCCTTCTACCCTTCATCGTAAAATGAAGTATGTATGTAACAACAAAGTGTATATAATCAAAGCCAACCCTGAAACAGAAATTTTTTTGCACATTAAGAAAGATAAGGAAAGTCCTTTGAAAACATTGACACCAACTACACAAGTGGAACTCGTGCAAGAGAAATTGTGTTGTAGAGAAAAGGACCCTTTGCTTGACATGGGATTAATTTATTATAAAATGGACTTAATGAGGTCTTAATCTAGTGTTGTGAGGAATTTTATGCATCCACACTAGGTCTTGGACCCTTGCAAACCAAATAACATGCTTTTAACGATGTCTTGTAAAGGTGTTGTAAAGTGTTGTAAGATACTTTCATGATTTTCTAGACTTAATTAACCTATTTATCCCTAATTTAACATTATATAATGTGTTTAATAACATTATTACATCAACCTAAAAGGATTTTAACTAAAAATTAATGTTAAACTAATGTTGTAATGTGTCTTGCACATTCACATTGGTTCTTGTGCCTTCCTAGGCTATGTGGAACTCATTTTAGTGTTGTAAAGTATATTTAATCACATTTTCACATTGAATTTTGTATCACAAGCCCAAATTGAATTTTACATCATCACTAATAGGCCCCTATTAACCCATATTGTGCATCTCAAGGCATAATTTGATCAAATAACCAGTATAGTCATCATATAAACCTAATTTTCTTACTTCTTGGCATTCTAGCTAGCAAACATGGTCCCTATGGGATCCATTCACCATTAGTGGTAAATTAGTCCCATCTAGGTGGGACCCATTCACCATTGGTGGCGAATGAGTCCCATTTGAGTCATTTTCAAGGTATGAGTGGGAAAAATTAGGTTTTAACTTTAATTTTTCTCCATGCTGGCCTTACGGATCCAATTTATGGTAAAATAAGGTGAATTACCTATAAATATAACTTTATAAGCCATAATTCTTCATAACTTAACTTCATTCATCATTTTTCTTCCATCTCAAGTCAAGTAAGCTAGGGTTTTATCATTCTAAGTCACTAAGGTAACACTTTTCAGGCATTCAAGGGTAGAATACTCATGTTTTCCTATATATATTCAAGTTAAATCATCATGGAAAGGTAAAAAATCCATTTTTTCATGCTTCATTAAATATTTTCATCATTTTGGTTTAAGTACCTAAAAAGGGGTTTGACCAAGGCAAATGCCTATGCCCTAACATTCACCATTTCTTTCTCTTTCAATGTGTGTTTGTAAATTTAGGTGCTTGGATGGCTTGGAAATGATTGAAGATTAGTTTGAAAACTTTTTGAAGTCATCTACACTTTTTTAAGACCAAAACATATACAAAAATTCATTTATAGCTTCAAAAATTAGGGTTTTAGATGGGGACACCTGGAGGTGCAAATTAAGTAGACTAAAAGCTACAGATTCCATTTTTGAGTTTTCAGAAAAGATAGAATGGAATAATTCACCCAGAGTGGTGAATGAGTCCCACTATAACTATTTCCTAAATATTTTTGGAGATTAAGACACCCATTTGGCCCAAACGGGCATCAGTGCAGTTTTCTAAAACTGTGACTAATTCGCCTGGAATAGCGAATGATTCCCACCAAGCCTAACAACTAGCATAAGTAGAATTTAAAATTTCATTTTGAGTCTCCTTCAGCATTCTAGGTGCACACTTTCTATTTGGTTCAATTCTGTTAAGTTTTCCATTCATTTTTCGTTCATTATTGCATTACACAATGTGTTTTCAAACATCACTTGTTTCTTATGTTTTGCATTCATATTCGATCAGTTTCATAGCTTCGTTGCATTTAGATATTCTCATTTAATATGAGTAATATCATACACATCTTGATTTGAATGAACCTAGCTAACATTTTTGGCCTACCTCTCTCCTTTTAGGTGAAAAGCCCTAGAAGAGTTAGAGATTCAAGTGGTGCCAAAAATCTATGGTTCAGAAATAAAAAGAGAGAAATACTGAAAATGTCACAAAGTTATTGGAAGATGATTTGGGTTCCTTATATTTCACACCTACATTCACGGGAGGATACAATATCATAACAAAAGAATCTAAAAATAGAAAAGAAAAAGTGGTAATGTGAACACAAAACTCGAAAGCATTCACTTCAACCACTTTAGAAGAAGATGAAAATTACACAAAAACTTTGATGAAGTAGATTATGAAAAACCACTGAATCCAAAAGAAATGAAAAATATTTATGGAAGAGGTTATGAACTTATGAAACAACTTGGGTATAGTGGAAAAGGATGTGGTGCTAGAGAACAAGGTATTTATGTCCCTATAGATCCTAACATGCAAGAAAAAACTAATGGTCTAGGTTATTGTCCTTTGAAAGAAACAAAAGAATCAAAAAAGCCTTCACTCAATACCAATACTATTACAAAAGATTCTTCTAAGACAAATTTAACCTTGGTGCATCCTGAACTAATAGAAACTAGTGGTCTTGGTTATTGTCCTTTGAAAGAAACAAAAGAATTAAAGAAATATTTGCTTTTAATATCAATGTCATCACACAAAACACTAATGATTGGAGTTCAATAGATTTTACACCCTCCTTTGAAGGAGATTACAAAATATCGCAATCTAAAAATTCTTGTGTGATTTTGACACTTAGTACTAAGCAGGAGATATCTTTGTCACAAAATTAAGGAACATCTACTATTGATCAAGAGAGTATCTTGTCGAGACTCCTCCAAGATCGTTTGATATCTCTCCCTCCAAGAACATGAAATAAATTTTATAACAAGAGTTCATTTTGTACATATAGAGTTCATGGTCATTCTACTAATGAATGTAAGGATTTGGGTAATAAAATTCAACATCTTAATGATTTTTGTGCTTTTCCTTGTGTTGAGGAACCTAGTTTCTATAATTGATATTGATTTTCATTCTATTATGTTTCTCATCAATTATCTCAGCTCATCCTTGTCTTGCACTAAGTGGGGGCAAGGGTTTGGTAGTCTTATCCTCATATGTCACTTGTTGATTGTCTCTTTTGGCTAGTTTACCACCTCCCATGTATATATAAGAGATAGCATGGGATGGAGGAAACATGCCTTAAGTTGGTTTGCATGTGACATACTTTCTTTCTATGTTAACTTTAGCATTTCATTTTGGGAGCAACCCCTCCTTTTTCATGACATAGCTTCATTTGAAAACATATGTTTGACATAGGACATTTCAAGTAAGCGCTCATGCCTTATTTATTATTAGCACTTTTTATTGGCTACTTTAAAATAAATTCCTCACAACAATGGTATTATCAATTTCTTTAAAGTGGGGGCATACATCAACACTCATATTTCTTTGTGAGATTTTCTATCTTCTTGTGATGCATCCTTTCTTGGTGGTTTCATTGGGTTTGATATCCTCCGAGAGTGTGATATTTCTTTGATTTATCCTCTCTTTGAGACATTAGGCATGATGATCCCTAAGACGAGACCTTACATGAACTAAGAAAAGTCCCTTTGAACAAACCTCTACTCACTTGTTGTTCATAAGTGTTTAGCATAATAAAACTTGTTAACCTTGTGAAGCTCAAAGTTTTGTTTTGTGCACCCTATTGAACTTATTAGAGGGATAGCTTTGGTATGGTTAGTATGATGAGAGCCTAGAAAAAGGCATGAATTTCTCATTGTATGTTGAGAGCCTAGACCTATCATGAATTTCTCACTAAACCACTTTCCTAGGGGCTCACCTAGTGGATGGCCTGAGGTTCCATTAGCCTGAAGTGAGCGTGCATTATTGTAAAACCCAACATTCATTAATGCCATGACATAACACTCATCCTTGAAGAATGTGTGTCCTAGGACCTATTCACCATAGGAAAAATGGGTCCTCACTTAGGCCTAGGACCTAAATTTAAATTATGTTTTTGGTGGTATTTTAACATTTTCAAATCCATATGTCAATGTTAGCTTGCAAAATTTGAATTTCGGGAAATTAAGGATAAGTATCTATAAATACAAGGTTATTTCATCAATTCAAGTAAGCTATATCAATATCTCAAGCATCATGTCAAAGCTATGTTCAATCATGCATGTTTTTATAGCTCACATTGTGATCTAGGTTTCAAGATCTAAGCCAAGCATTCAAGTCAAAGATTAAAAGAAAGATTCAAGTATCAAGATCTACATCCATTGAATCCATTTCATGCAAGATCAACATCAAGATTTTAGTCCTTCAAAGGTCCATTAAGGTTTTGATTTTAGGTGGAAGATCTATTGAAGAACAAAAATTGCAAAGTTGTCAAAGTTGCATTTGTTGTCACCATTCTTGAAAAATCATAGAAATTGACCTATATAATTTATTTTTGACTTTTGAACAGTGAGATTCGGGAATCTAGGGCTACATACATAGTAGAAAAAAGTCCCCATAAATAGATTTCTAGGATCCCTAGCTAAGACCCATTCACCATAGGGTGAATGAGTCCTCGATTATCCATGAACAAACACTTTTTGTGAGAGGTACACAAGATATATCCCTTTTAAATTATTCAAATGCTTTGTAAGTTCCATTTGAATTATGCTTAATCTTCTAAATGCACTTTGTAGCTTACAATTTGGATTCGTTTTGTTATTTTTAATCTTTCTTCCCAAAGTGTTGCTTGACTCATACTGTCGTCCTAACACAAAAAGGGAAATTGCCAAATTTCTCAAAGAACTCACCTAAGGGTTGAAAGTGGATCTTGACATGAGGGATCTCATTTCCTTAATGAAATATGATAATAGGTTGGGTTCATTCACATCATTTTTCCTTCTATATTTATAGTAAGTTTGATGAAATATTCCAAATTTAGTATAAAACCCTATTTGTTTGAACCCTACCCCATTTTTCTATGTTTCAATTACCACTTCATAAAGATTAAAAAGCTACCAGTATTGGCATGGTGTGATGGTTTAAAGGTGGCATTGTTGTTCTTTCCACCAAGGTTCAAACCCCGCTAGGGTGGTATTGTTGAATGGTTGTATTTCGGTTCATAGCTTCGGTTCAAAAATGTTTACCCCTTGAATAAAAAAAATAAAGATTAAAAAGCTCATGTTGAATCTTGAGATTTTCTACAAATATTTAGGAAATGTTTAGCATTCCATTCTATTTGATCCTTTAAAAACTTCACCTTCTTACAGAAATTAAGCATCCTAGAACCCTCAATATAGAGGCTCTTATTCTACCACATCTTTAGTAATGAAATAAAGTTCCCATCTCTAAACAACATTTCTTTAAATTTTTTAAAAAAATTAATCTGGGGTTTATCTTCAAAGTGATAAAATTTTGGAAAATGATGTGAACTAGGAACTTCGTGAATTACTAAAGAAAAATCATGAGAAGAAGACATCTAGTTATTTGAAAGTAGAAATAGATCCAACTTTTCTGTAATCTAAAGAAATATTTTCTCTTATTTTCAACCAATTGAATGCTCCATTCTTTGGAACATAGTCATACAAATTATTTCTTCCCACAAAATCCCTATAATAATCCATAACCTTAACAAAAGGGATTATTGCACCCTTTTTTCAAACAAATATAAAACTGCATTAAAGTCTCCACCAAAAACACTATATTCATTCTTGAAAAAGAGGACACTGAAGATAATTGATCCCACAATTTCCTTTTTTTTGGACAGTGGAGCAAGGACCGTACAAACTAAAAAACATAACTTTTAGAGAAGACATTTTAGAGTTGATCCCATCCGATTGTCATTAGAGGAAACCAAGTCAACACTAACCTCTTTGAAATTCCATAGGATTTTCAAACCCCTTGAAGCCCCTTTCATAGGGAGAACAAGAAATATCCAATTTAGCCGAACACCAAAAGTTGAACATGAAAATTGTTCAAACATTCAGTTTTGTTGACTTGAAGGACAATATCAAAAAAAGTAATTTCAATTTGACACTTAATTAAGCATCAAATGTTAGGGGAATTCAACCCCCTAACATTCCAAGATAGGATCCTCATGCTGTAGAGGATAAATACCATATCTCCTTGATCTAAGGTTCATTTTAAGGGTATTTTGAGACCCCACAACCACCTCCAGTTGTATATTTTTTTATTTGAGGGAGTATCCTCTTCCTCAATTTTTTTTTACTACTTGACTGAAAATTCTTTTCAAGAGTAGTTTGAATCCCTACAACAATTTCCATTGGAATTTTCTAACTCTTTTGTTTTCTTAATCTATTAGGTTTAGGGGTTATAATTTTCTCTTTAACAACCTTGGACTGAGAGATTGGAAGGGAATCTAGCTTATTCTCCAAATAATCTTCCCTAACAATGTCATTTGCAATCTCTTCCACTAATTCATTCTCAACTTTTTCTATTATCTCATTTACCAACAATTTCTTTTGAGAAACATTATTACCCAAGGGAATTTCCAAGAGAGTAGATTTCACAACATTTGGAACTAGAGAAGCCAACTCAATAATTGAAATTATATCAGAATTAGCATAATTAGTGTCTAAATCCCCAAAAAAGGGATTTTTTTGTCTTTTATTGGGGTTCCCTCATAAACAACATTCCCAACATTCACAAGAGGAATCCCAAACATCAAATTTGAAACAACATTCACATTGTTTTTCTTCACACCTCTTTGAAGAAAATAAATATATGAATCTACTAAAATTACCTCGTTTTCCAATAAAATATTTCTTTACTACAATATATTGTTTCCAAACCCCTTGTTTAGAAATGTAATATCCCCTTAAAATTAATTTCAATTCTGCACAATGATTTTTCTTATACATCCAAAATATGAAATTGGGTAAAATGAAATTGCAACATAAACTTTGATTTTTTCTTTTTTAATGATTTTTATGATAAATGAAACACCTTGCTGAAATAAAACATGTTTTTGAAATTAATATTCTTTCGTTTACAATAGCAAACAATACCCACAACTTGCTGCAATTTAAATCAAATTTAAGAAATCAGGTATCCAAGAAATTGCTTCAAAAACACCATTAAATAACCAGAAACTTGAAGAAACCAAAAGAGAATGTATTTTTCTGATTTTTAAAATGGGAATACATTATTATTTCTTTCTCATAAAGCTGCTAACAGTAATATACATCTACTGCAACTTTTCTCAAAACAAAGAGCAAATATGAAGCCCAAACACACACTAAACTTTACCCAAACTGGAGGGAAACTCTCCAAAATCCACACCAAGATATATTATGATAAAATAACATCAAATACTAGGAAATATCATCAAAACCACATCCATAAACCTGTCATTAACATTTGCAGCAAATAAATCACTCAAATCCCAAATATTGAACACTTCCACCTACAAACAAAATACCAAATTTTGGAATAAACTTTAATTGTTTAGGACATTGGAAATTTTTGTGTGAAACTTCTCATCGAGACTATCAGAAATATTTCCTTCAAGCCTAAATCTCCTTTTTTTACTAGCCTAAAAATACTATTTCTTCTTTGGTTTCCCAGGCTTAGAACACAAAAACCTGCGAAGGAAAATATGCAATAATAAATCCAAAAAAGCAATTAATTATATTTTATATGAGTTTCCTTCTTCAAAAATATTCTTAAATTCAAAAAATCAATTCCAAAATAGAAGGAATCCTTCCTCTCATGATCTTGCAACTCCTTTTCCAAATTGGCCTCCAATAAATTAGTCATTTCCCAAAACCATTTGCTTTTATGACAACTATTGTCAAAAGCAATTAAATATATTTTTTGCTATCCAAAACATGCTCCAAGATAAATTAAAAATAAATATTAATTTATCCCCCAAAATTTATTTAATAATTTTTTTATGAAACTCTAAATTACCTGATTTATCTGCATCTCCTGATTGGCAACTTTGAAAACTAAGTTTACTAAAAATAATAACTGTTAGTTTTAGAAAAGGGGCTATTTTTAGGAAAGGGGACATTACAAGTCCTCCCTCTCAAAAAAATTATTTTCCAAAAGAAATTAAAACCATTATGCTCCAAAATCCTTATGCCAAAATGATATGTCATGTCAAAACACATATTAGGCCTTGATCTTGTACTTGTGAAGAGTTGCATTATTTTCCAAAGAGTTGTGCAAAAATGAGGACTTAGATTCCTTTGTTCTAATGATGTTAACCAAACAAAAAAATATATGCAATATAATTTCTTTTATGTGTATTAAATTTATGCATACATTCTCATTCTCCCACTAAAACACATCTTCCTCCATAGGTTTAATCAACTTGCCAAAAGCACTAGTGTGAGATGAGACAAACTTGTAACTCCTAAGACCTCTCCCAATGATGCAAATCTATTTTTTGCTGCCTTTAGGACTATTATAAGATATAATTCACTCCTCATTACATAAAATATAAATTTGGGAAATAGTTACTTCTCTTGCCTTCACAATGCTGAAATATTAAGTGCAAGAATTTAAAACAAAAATCCCATAATTAACATTAGCTTTTGAAATATTTATTTTACATTCATGGAATGATCTATGGAAGCAAGAGTATAGTAGAGAAGTGAAAAATGACATCATACAACAACATTCATAGCACAATTCTCCCAAGTTTGAATTTGCAAGAAACAACCCATCTGTACTGAAGTTGTTATTCTTCCTAAGACTATCTGCAAACAAAAACTATCATCCCATTTTTGTGACTCGTTACTCTAAGTATTTTTCCAAGGAATACCATAAAATCTCAAGTACGCCCAGGAAAGAAATATGTTATAATACCCAATACATATAAATCTCATCAAATGCCCATAGAATCTCCAAATCACATAATATTGCCAATATTTTTCTTCTTCAAATTGAGAAACTAAAGCCACAAATTTTGAAGTTGGTATGAATTGGGAAAATAACATTATGAAGTGATCTAGAATATAATGAAATCTATCTACAACAACAGTAGTAGTACATTCGCCATTACACAAAACCCACAAATCTTCACACTTCATTGGAAATTTGTAGGCAACACACATATACTGCACTACTACACAAACTTTCTTGTATCTCCTCCAAATTATTGTTATGATGGATGGATTAATGTTCACTAAAAATGAGTCCATCATTTTAACATCATCGTGCAAATATAATTCCTCCCAATACATCAATATATCATTGTTCATAACTAAATTTATCAAAATCAACATGTAATTGATAACAACTACAATAATGGAAAACCTGAGTAGTAGTTATCAATATGACTAATTTTGTATTAGTGGGTATCCAAATGGGGTTTCATATTATCTTCACAAACATCTTCACACCTTTGAAATTCTTTGAAATCAGCAACTCATTAACTATTTTCTTCAACAAGATATGTGGCTTTGAGAAGAATTTGGAAGCATTTCTTGAACCTTTGCTCTCCATACTTTCAAATTTCATGGAGCTACTACTTTGTATCATAACCATAAAAAATCCATTTTCTACAACATCACATCCTATAGAAAATGGTTTTCAGAAATCTAAAATAAAAAGAACGTAACATGAGATGGCTGTACCTTATCAATCCTAACCAAAAGTTCTTATGTTCTTCCCATCAATGTAGAAGCTTCTTTATTTTTTTGGATTGAAAGTCTTTCACATGAACCCATGAGGTGCATGATATTAGTTCAGAATTACCACCTTCATTGAGTTGCTTCCATTGATGTACTTTCTCATGTGAATTCCCCTTAAGTAAGACATCTTGAAAATCCTCCTTAGATAGAGTAGAATATGTCAACTTATTTCTCTCAAATTAAATGGATCCCAACATTTGCATTAAGGAATCCCAATAGAAATTTGATGCAATATAATGGTATGCTGAAATATTTTGTGGGTAGCTTGAGATCCAAAAAACCAAAGGATACTTAATCACAAAATTTTGAATATTCAAATGATACCAACTATTCCTACCATGGCCAAGTTTCAAGCATCTCAAGTTGGTTACCTTTTCCTATCTATCACCTATAAATGTTTCTTCAATAATGATACTTGGATCCCATGAATGTTCTAAATGTTGTGTAAACTAATTCTTTACAAAGTATTTAGTATATAGTAAGGATTCCATGTGATACCAAATTCTATGAAAATTTGAAACATGAAACCAAGACTCCACATCCTCTAAGCTATAAATTGTACCCCTTACTTTATCACTTAATTTCAAATTCCTTTCTTGATGAAAAAAGTTTTGTATTTGCATGGAAAGAGGAAAAAAATATGAAATTTGAAAATAATTTCCATACCTTGGGCTACCAACTAAGAGTTCATCCTCCTCTTTGGAATTGATTTCTATGGATATATCTCCATGCTTACACTATGGTACTCTAAGGCTAAAACATGTTTATCCACCTTTGCATTTAGATTCTTTGAATGCACTGTGGAAAGTGCATTTGTCCTTATTGTGAGTTCCTCACATTTGAATTCAACTTGCATTTTGGTTATGTACAAAACACCTATATCCCACAACATTATTCGTGAGATATCTAATAATTTAGTAGAATGATTTCCTTTCCACCCTGTATCTCTTATTGTTGATTTTCATTTCCTTGAAAGATATATACTACATTGCTATAATTTTCAAAATAAAATTTATCAATAGGAAAGGATTCATCTACAACATCCTTCAAGAATTCACACACATCGTCTTCCTAGTAGATACTCCTTAGAAAACTCTGGATCCAATTTTCCACATACATCTTCAATATGTAAAGTTGATTCCTCAATTTTTTCCTTGTTACAAATTTTCTCTTCATCTTTATCTTCATTAATCTTAGACTGAACTAAATTATTTTTCAGAAATTGGATTAAATTTTTCAACCAAGATAGTTTTACCTTCAACTGGGTGGATGCAATCTTTATGTTCTTCTTGATTTTTGGTATTTGCAGCCTTTTCCATATTAAATCATTCCTTTTCATTATGCTCCTTAGAATCTACCAAGTCTTCTTCCTTAGCAATATTTTGTGGCTCAGATTCTAGCTTATTTATATCCTCTTTCTTTAGTTCTTCTTCCTCTCTAGCCCATATGAAGAACTCATAAAATGATTCTTTAGTTCTGAAATATTTAGAAAATATTTGAAAATCCTCAAAGAATTTGATGATCATCTTATCTCGAGGCATAGATCTTCCTTTGACTTCTAAGTACTCAAAAAATGTAATAGAAATATTTTCATCTTTTGTGAGAAATATTTACTATTTATACCATTTAGAAACCTTTTTTGTATTATCCAACTATATCAATCTCCCATTCTTAAACATTGATTAGAAGAAACCCATGATTTACACAAAAAAATTAATTTACCCTATAGTCGAGCAAGATCATAGCTCTAATATCAATGTAATATCCCCTTAAAATTAATTTCAATTCTGCACAATGATTTTCCTCATACATCCAAAATATGAAATCGGGTAAAATAAAATTGCAACATAAACTTTGATTTTTGCTTTCTTAATGATTTTTCTGATAAATATGTAATGGCATAAAATTGTGCCCCTTGAAATTTCACATACATTCTTTCTTTTGCTTTAGTGTCAACTCCCTTAGCATCTTGTGTAGGCTCATCTTAGCCACTACATCAACCTTTTTCCCTCTTAGGATGCTCAAAAAGCCCTTTAAATAGCTACCTTTGTGCGCCAACTTTGTGTTAAATCTTGTACTTTTCCTATTTGTTTCATTTTGTCACTTGATGTGTCTAGGCACTAGCATGCCACACATACATCTGCACACCATGCTTGCACCCTGCGACGTTTCAACATTCAAATAGTTGTTTTTGAGCATTTTTGCCACTTGTCAACAAATTTTGTCGATGGTAACGGCTCGAGATTCCTTGTAACCACTCAAGAAGCTTATTTTTGCTTCTCTTCTCCCTTTAGAATATATCTTTCTAATTCATTTGTGCTTCTAACTTCTTTCCAACTTTGGCTTTAGCATTTCTCTTTTCCAGCTTGCTCTTGTTATCTTGCTTATACAACTCCCTATAGCTTGCTACAATAGCCTCAAGCACTCTTACATCCTTAGAGTGCTCTTTGCAAAACTCTTGGCTCTCCCTCTTTGGGTTCCTGAAGCCTTGGAGTTCTATCTCCCTTATATTTCACTTGCAAACATCTTAGGATTTCACACATCCCCTATCTATTGCATCTCTACTTTGTGATATGGGTTCTCCTCCTCGAGTGGGGATTTCTTTTATCACCTTACTTCATGATATGGGTTCTCCTCCTCAAGTGATGATTGCTATTATCACCTTACTTCATGATACATGTTCTCCTCCTCGAGCGGGGACTGTTTTTATCACTCTTTTGTCCATTTCTCTCTATCTATTTGGCTTTCCATGGAGGTGGGAACACCAAAATGAGGGTTTGACTGAGGCAAACCCCTATACAGTCCCAACATTTTCTCCAAATATTACTCATGTAGGTATTGACAATATCTACTATTTGGAGGCTTCATTAATTTGGTGGTTGTAAGAACGGTCTCTTATACTCTTTAGTTTTATCATTTACCTTACTTTATTCTTAGTTCTAATACTTTTTGTTACTTTCTCATATTCTAGAAGTTCTTAGTAATTAGATTACTAGTAGTCACCTTGTTATTTTCTAAGATATTCTCATTCTCTAGTCCATATGAGATGCTAGCATGCCTTTCAGATGCCAGTACGCGACACTTTTGTCCTTATTCTATGCTATTGTCCTTTGGCTGAGAACTCACTAGTCTAGCAAGAAAAACTTTGTGACTTGCTCTTTCTGGTTCTAGAACTCTCATGTTGTTCCTTGAGGTAGTTTATGGTAGTTCACCCCTTGGGAATCTCTTGAGAATAAAGAGTGAATCCCCCTTCTCTACATTTTGGTGAACCTCACATGAATCAAAAAACTATAAATTTATTTACCCCAACTTGGTGGGGTCATAACTTTTGACTCGATGCTCAAAATTGAGAACCGTTTACACCTTTAGAAAGGTCTCCAAAAGGAATAGTTCAATTCCTAAAATACAATGTTTTTAGCTATCGAATTTTAGGGACTGATGTATTTTTTGACCCAAAATTCTACTCTGAAGGGCTCAAAAAATGCAAATTACTAGAACCTAGAAAATACCAAAACAATTAGAAAATCTAGATTCTCGATTTTTCTTAGTTTTGTCACCAAAATGAATTTAATATCCTCTTTTATGATTTTAGTATCTAGTTTTATTCAAAGTGTTAATGATGTTGCATTTCATGCATGTGATGGTGACCTAGTTTTACCCATGTCACTCAGTGACTTTGATCCTTCCCATGAAATTCCTCTTGCTTTGGAGGATATCTCATTGCAACAAGATGAAATCATTGATAAATTAAGTTGTGAGGCACACCTAGTTTGGTATCATTATTGAAACATAGTTATGAGTCACCTATAATTCTAACATACTTATTTTGATCTTCCTATTTTAATGATGAAATATGAATATGATAATTTATATATCCATATTTGTATCATTAATTATTTTTTTCATCATTGAAATATTCTAAAAAGATGTGTATACCAATGTGATGCAACCAAGGATTTATATTATAATATTCATCTTTATTATTTAGTAAAAAAAATCAATTATAGAAGAATTCCCATTCCATCTATATTTTATCTTCTCACACTAAAACATCCATCAACTAGTAAAAATCACTCATAAAAATATACCCATGTTCAACACTATTACATACTTACTCATTTAACTATGAAACTTTCCAATTATTCAAGTGTAACTCAAGTAAGACTAAATGAAAATTTGAAACTTATAATTTATCTAAAGAAGTTATAAAAAAACACCATCTTTAGAAACTGCTGAAACAACAAAATCTTCAATTTGGAGGCTTAGATGGTGGAAAACAACCTCGTAAAAGTGTCCAAATTTTTTTACTTGGCATCGTGTTTAACTCCTCAAGGCACTTATCCACATAAAATTTTAGCTTAATTAGACTCTTTCTCATCAAAATTTATGACCTTTAGAAGTCCCTACATTACCATGCTAGGGGAAAAATCACTTAATCTCTCCCCTTGGGTGACTGTACTAAAATAATATCATTCTAGGTAGTCATGTGATCAATTATTGTATTGAAATGCATATACAATATGGACCTATTTTATTTGTGACCAAATGGATCGACTTGACATCCACATTTCTTCCTTTAGCAATCCCACTTGAAATACAACATATGTTATTCTATGACCATGATTTTTCCATTCATTTAAATAAATTGATACATTTATATAGAAAATTATGGAAACATCCCCTATCATACCATATATTCTCTAATAATTTTTTTATGTAAAATGTGTCCTTGACCATATACACATATGGGATCAATATTGGGCACAATCATTTAAGTATTCTTACATGATCTATAAAAAATAAATCATATGAATAATATTTTATGGGTTTTCACATTACCATATTTTTTATTATTAAATGTTATGAAAAATATTTTCTCCTTCCCTCAAATTTAGTGCATGATGACATGTCACAGTATGGGGCATATTTTCTCTATTATAACATTCGCATACTTACATGTTATAGTTATATATGTAGGACTTGATGTTGAAGTCCAACGATTTGATAGTGAGCTCACACAACCTAGGATCACTTATAAAACACAAAGAAAAACATTCCACAAGAGAGTATGGAAAGATAATAGCTTTTTTAATATTGATGCAATAATGTACAATGACCAATAATGGATCAATGATAGTACACCCCTATTGATTAAAAATGTACAAGAGGCCTTGCTTATATAGGAAAGGTGAGAAATATGATTAGACAATATCATGACAAGTGTCTTAATCCTATGATGTGAGACAACTAACATAAAAAATATTAAACAAAAATTAGGAAACAACAAGTAAACTCCATAATTTAAGATAATATCCAATAAGAACTAAAACTTCTAGAAACATTCCTAGGACATGAGTAAACTTAACATGTGAATAGGACCTATTAGGTGAGTTAGCTAGGTAAAAATCCTTATTCACACCAACAATATATTTCATTGGGGCCACACTAATGTCAATTTTATGATTTATTGTGTATCATAAATCCACTTAATCTATATGTTGCATGGTGTAAGGATTGCATACCTTTGGGAGGCACACTATTTTCACATCCAAAATTACCTTATAAATCATGATTTCATCCATACTATCATTTAGAAGTAGTTCATTCTTGCATAGATCATGTGGAAAATATTGGTTTCAACTCCATGATTGTCTTATGCATCATGATCCCTTTTGCAACTTACACCATGTGTATATTTTGTGAACGCCATAGTGCATCTAACTCAACACTACCTAATACATCATGGTAGAATTTGAACCAATTTACATTTTATTTCTCTATATTTGTTACAGCTAGTGATGAGTACTTAGTTTTTTATAGGTAAACGATAATGATATTTGTGCAAGTATAAAATAATAGCATGTATTGGTAGGTATATGAAGATAAAAGAGTGTTGGTCAACATCCAACCCATTGTCCTAACATTTTTTTATTTATCCTTATTACATATTTGAATTTTTCATACATGAGTCATGAAGATTCAAATTTACACCAAAGTGGTGGAAATGAAGGAGATAAAAAGTATACTCTACACTTTGAATACTTACTGTAAATATATCATCTTAATGCTCAATTCATTGATTCCATTCCTCAACCCACTAGCTAAATCTCCTTATCATCTTGTAACCAACTTATCCTATAAGGAAAATTATGTGAAAACCTCTTCAAACCAAGTTTCTCTACCATCTCCTTAGATACCAAATTATCAGTACTACTACTATCCACAATAATCTTACAACAATTACCTCCTTATTTGCACATAGTCTAGAAAAGTTTCTTCCTTCGTGAAGTCTCAGTCTCTTTCGTACTCTACCTCATCAATACTTTCCTAAGGATAATAAATTCTCCTTGCTCTAGTTCTATCTCATCTAGCGCTCTAGTTACTTGCTCTTTATGTGCCATGAAATTATTTTTACCAGTTCCTCTACTTGATCCTTCAAGACACTCAAAAGATCAATACCAAGTTTCTCCACACTTGAAACATTTACCCAAGAATTCCTCGCTACCATTCCCTCTCCTCTGTTCCCTCTGATTTGGTTCTTTACTCCACTTAGATCTTGATTCTTTTTCACTTGTCTACTTCTCCTTGCTACCACTCATTCGCTTCTCTTTTCCTCTAGGGTTATTCTACTGTCTTTTCTTCACTTTATCTTCTTCCTTAAGAGAATATTGGAAGGCATCTTCAACTATGGAAATCCTCAACATACTCATCTCATCCTGAATGTTAAATCTAAGGCCATTTATATACCTTGCCACTTTTTCCCTAGTCATCTCTCGATGCCCATATTTGATTGTCATCTTGTAAAATTCCTTGGTATACTCTTTCACACTCATATCCTTCTACTTCAGGTTCTACAACTTCTTGAACAATTCCAACTCATAGTCTTTTGGAATGAATTTATCCTTCATCCTTGCAACCATCTTCCTCCATCAAGTGATTCTCATTTCATCATTTTCCACTCTATCCTTTTGCAACTCTTTCCACCATAAAGCAACATCTCCCTTTAACTTAGTTTGTTCCAACCTAATGCTTAGTGGGTCTCTAATAACTTCAAGCTCAAAATAGTCTTCCAACTCTCCTATCCAGTCTATCACTTGTCTTCTAGATTCAATGTACCATAGAAATTAAAAACCTCCACCCTATGAATTTTATTCACTTGTGCCACTACTCTTAAGAATCTCTCTTCTCTCTCATCTGTCATCTCTATTCTTCTAGGATTCATCCTTCTCAGTGGCATCTCTCCCCCTGCTTGGTGCAACTACCTCAACTCAACAATTTGAATACAAGGTTTCAATTGCCTCTCTCTCGGTGATCTATTGAACACACTTATAGCCTACCTCAAACTAGTGATTTGCTCACTCAAGGAATGCCACAAGGACTACAATCCACTAAAGGTTCGCAACCTGCTCTGATACCATCTAATATAGTCATGGTCAGGAGGGTCTTCAAAGAAAAAAATCAAACCATGCAGTGAATACAACATAACAAAAATAATACCTAATAATCAAAGCAATGCATAATCAATCTCTATTAACTTAGAGAATTCATTTACATATTCACTAGCAACATGCCAACTTTACAAATTCAGTGCACTGGCTTGATTACATAACATGGAAACACTAGTTGTAATGCCCCGCCATGCAAACCCCAAAGGAACAAGTAAATATGCAACAATTCTTTTTTTAAAGAGCATAATAAATGTACTTAAGTATTCCAACATTATAATGTTCTAAGTTGCACAAGTAAATCCCTTGGGGTACACGACGTGACATTACTAATACTAATCCATACAATTACGTAAGTCCAATCATCATGAAATCAATTAAAACATTCATTCACGATATCAAGACAAATGTGAATATACCAAATAAAACCATACATACATATGACAATAAATGAATCATCAAGACATAAAGTATATAAATTTTGGTAGATATAACACAACTTAATCAACAATTACAAATGATTACATGGCCTGAATATACATTACATCAATATGATAGTACGACATAATGAACATATAACAAATTACATCAAGATCCTCCCAACACATGTGGGAGCTGCTACATCAATAAATAAATTACATCTGAAGTATGAACATACATCTGGTACATAAGAATACTAGATCAACATCTGCCAAAACCCTACAATGAAAGACACAACTTCATCCAAAGGGAACTCAACGGGGTGTGAAGCACATTCCACCCAACCACCCCCATGATGGGAGTAGACAAGGAAGGATCCCCGACCAAGCACGTCTAATAGTAACACAAGACTAACTCCATACAAGATGACATAACATCAAAAGACCACATAGAAACTAAACAATGATAAATCACCAAAGGCCATAAAGATAAACCACTTTCGAACATAACAATAACTCACTTTCCAAATAATTCAACAATAAGTCACGAAACACATCATCAATAAATCTCAAGTCATAATATCAAAAGACTACTTCTAGAGGACTTCAATAAAATAACACAATTGGAATGTTAGAGG
This sequence comes from Sequoia sempervirens, assembly GCA_007258455.2. Classification (NCBI taxonomy): domain Eukaryota; kingdom Viridiplantae; phylum Streptophyta; class Pinopsida; order Cupressales; family Cupressaceae; genus Sequoia; species Sequoia sempervirens. The sequence goes on along the minus strand of VDFB02000003.1, from coordinate 359,682,985 downwards.
AGAGTGTCATCTCATGGTTTAACATGGATTATCCAGACAACCTATCACAAGGTGCCGCCTCCATCTCTACATGGATTATCTAGACAACCTAGTTCAAGGTGCCTCCTCCATCTATGGTTCTCCTAACAGCCTATCTCAAGGCACCGTTCCAAAGGGTTACTCATGTGGAATCGTTAACCTTTCGTGAAGAAAAAGAAATGATCTTGCAAACCACAACCTTCTCGGTCCCCTTTAGTTTGTGATAGCACTAACAAGTGGATGAGGCATCACAATTATCTTATTAATGTTTAAACCACCCACCCATGATTAATTACTTAGGTTATCACTGATTACTCTAACTCTACGTGGGTTACCCTGACAACCCCTTTTTGCACTGACCCCCACTTAGGACCACTCTCTCTAAACACTAAAACACAAATATCCAACACAAAAATGATTGTACCAACTAGATCAAAAAACCAACAAATGGAACATCCGCGAGGCAAAACTATCTCGCTAAAATCATATGAACAACATCCTCAAAATGGTACAATCCAAGTGTAACTCAAACCATAACCATAGTCAAAACATAGGCCAAACATCAAAATACGAGATCAAAATTAACATCAAAATCCCCACCTCTAGAAGTTCTTAACAATAACTTAAGCTCCTATGAAAGATAAAATAAATCTAGGGTTTTCCCATTCGACACAAAAGAACAACGAACAAAATACTACAATAGACTTAACGAATAATCTCAAGAATAACAATTACGTTTAATCAAAGCCATATTAAAAATTTCCAATATAGAATAACTCCAACAAATAAATAAATAAATTACTCAAGAAAACTTCATTTTATATGAAACACCTAATTTATCTCTAACTTTCACAATGATATTACCACATCGCAACTTTAAAATTTTATATAATTATTCCTATTCTCAGCATATAAAATCCCTTTTTATATGTATATATATACATACATACATACATATATATATATATACATACATACATATATATATATATATATATATATATATATATATATATATACATACATACATACATACATATATATATATATATATATATATATATATATATATATATATATATATATATATATATATATATATATATATTATGCATTTAAAATATATCATAAAAAAAATTGCTTTTATAATACACAATAACCTAATAAACACACACACACACACATATAGTTATATATATACATATACATATACATACATATATTTATATATATATAATAAATCAATTTCAAATGAAATAAATTTAGATTAATTAAAAATGAATAGAAAGTATTTTTAAAGAGTATTTTTATTTATTTAAAAGTTTTTTTAATTTTTTTATTTTATCAAAATGTGCAATAATATTGAAAAGTAATGATTTTTTGCAGAAGATTTAAAGTGCTTGTGTTGGGAGGTAAGATAATTTTATGGAATTAGGTAATTATTTTACCTAAATATATTTTTATGTGAAAAGGCAAATGAATCAATTTTTACCAGAGGGTTATAAAAGGGATAATTATTTTTACCTGAAGAGCATACTGAAGATACATACATGTAAAAAGTGAAGTGGATTTTTCCAACGAAAGAAGACTATTATTGAATTAGTTTTCACAAAGACAAGGATTAAAGATTAAAATATTTAATTTGCAGGCAACTAATTAAATATTTTATTTTTTCTGAACTGCTGCACCAAAAGGAAGAGTTTTACTAGATAGATGCCAGATAGCCCATGGATTGTCATGGGATGGTAACAGTCATTAAAATTTTATAAAATAATTGCATGGGCTATAGATAATCATTAAAAATAAAAATCTTAAAATTAAAACTTAAAACAAAATAGCCTAAAAACTAAAAAATTCAAAACATCATAATACATACCTGCACAAAAGAATGAAAGGAATAAATTAGAATGAACGTATGAGTAATGATAATACCTAAATTTTGGAAATTTTGCAGACCCACACAATAATGAAAATCCAAACATGAATGAAATTTAGTGAAATTCATCTACATAAGCATGCTAAAATAGAATGCACTCAAAAAGAAGAATAGATTTGACCCAAAACCAAGCAAGGGACTACTTTTTGTTCTATAAAAAGCATGTTTGGTAAACTCTTATCAACTTCATTTGTCAAGATAATAAAATAATATCATTATTTTCAACCAAAACATTATCACTTAATTATTCTTAATCATAAGCAAGCGTTGAATGTATTTTCAAGGCCACCCTCTCCACCACTTTTCTATATTATTCTCCATTTTTTTAATTCAAGAAGGTATAAGGTAGAGATTGCCACATAGCTTAGATGGGGGTAAGTAGAAACATTAAGAATGGAACAAGATAGCCAATAATGAGAAAGAGAAAAGATACCTAATTGAAGAATAACTCCTATTTGAGGATGTTGACCATGGAAGGTTTGTTGAGTTACTCTTCTTTATTAATATATTTATCTATTGACTTGTGTATATTTTTAACTATTTAGTTTTGGGTTTGTCTTTCTTTAAGGTAGATTAGATGAATTTTTTATTGGGGTTTCAGTTTATATAATATTATCATGATTTATATGTAGAATTATAAATATAAATATGTTATTTTAAAAGAATATACATATTAAAAGAATATATGAATATTTTACATAACAAATAAAAAATAACATTTGATGAATCATTTTCATATAATTCTTTATTTTTTAATATTTGTTGTTGCATTTTTATAGTCTATCACATATTTTTCTCTCCATGTCAACATTATGGGAGCACCACTCAATTGAACGTTGTTTTGAACTTCAACTAAAAGTTGTGAGAAATGTAGACCAAAATGCATGTCTTTTTTATGACAAGTATAGTGAATAAATTGACATAAAAAAAAAAAAATTTAAAAAAAATTCTCAAGTTCTACATAGCCATTATGGTGGGTGTCTCATAGACTAACCAAAACTTTACTAGTATCAAAGCAATATGCCCTCAGGATTTCTACTTTTTAATGAAGATCCTTTATGTCTTCATTCCTACTGACATAGTTGCAAATGGACTTATTTTTATGGAACTAATTAATATAATTTAATAACAACAAATGGAATACATTTCTATGAAGTTGGAATCATTTTTCCATCATGTCATTCGTTCCTATTTATACATTCTATTACACTTGGCTCCATGTTATCAATGTCCACACATATTATTGCATATCTAACTTTTATTATCCCCTTTATTGTCACCCATATCTACAAATTCATTCTCTACCTAGATACTATTACTTCCATGTCCTAAACCAATCACATATGTACAAGATTGATCCTATACCTATGGATTTGACCCCTAAATTTTTAAAATTTAAATTCAAAATTTGGTTGAATCCTTACTATTTCTTTCTCACGTTGATCCAACTTGGTTCAAATTTGGAGTGATTTAGTACTATATACCTATATTCCAAGGAATTCAATTGTATTTATTTAATCATCCTCTTATATCCAATAAACATTCGCAAAATCCTATGAAATGGATAAAAGAATCATTTGAGGAATTCTTTAACTACAGCACGGAAACAAACTAATCCTAAATTATCATTCTAGAACATATACATGTATAAATATTATTGTTCTTAGGAATTTCCATGAGTGTAAAGAATGGTATTTCTAGGAGGTTGACCTATTGGCTTTTCCCTTGCTTACCGTGGTTATACCTTTCATTGGATAAACCCTTTTCATTTCAATATACCTTGTAGCTCAATTAGTTTAAAGCACACCACTTAATCTAGCTTATCTTTTAACACATGGGATTTTCTTCTCTATCATTTGTCCTGAGGAAAAATCATCATCTCACTCATCTTATGTATTTTTCCTTTATTAGCTCTTAATGTTCATAGTAATCTTAAAGGGCTCCCTTACTGTGTAGGGATCCTTATCCCTTAACAAATAGTTTATCTTGGCACAATAAGTATTGCAATATAGGGCAAGGAACATAGAACCATTTGGTCTCATGTATGCAATCCACTTGTGTGCCTATTCCTGGGGGTTAGATTTCTAACTTTTTTAACCTTTAGATTTGTTTGTGCATTGTGTTTTAAAGATTTTTTTCCCTAATTTGATTGTCACTTTTTGGAACCCACTCTCTTATCTTTCTTTCATTTTAAAATTTAGTCATGGCTTGTAATCAACACTCGTCCTTGGTCTATGACTATTCCTATATCAAATATCTTCACATGTTTTGAAAATTGGTTGCATCTTTTCCATTAATCCTTGAGAAAATTATATTCTTTTAACAAAGAGATGGTGCTCCACACCCCATGGATACATGTTGGTGTAAATAGGTAATTTTCCTAACTAGTTAATTAGTGGAGTCTTATTTATATGTCAAGTCCACTTAGGTCCTAGGAATATTCAAGTCATTTAGATAAGATTTTATATTTTTAGGTTTTATTAAATATTAGTGTCATAGGTCATTTAATGATGGCTCATGTCATTTAATAATGACACAAGTCATTTAATGTTTTGGAATTTGGAGCTTCATCACACCTTGTCTATATAAGTAAGGTCATTGTACACTCTTGTAACATACATCATCATCATCGAAACAAGGTATTGGAAAAGGTGTTGCATGAAGCCGAGCTCGACCTCGAGTGGGCTAAAGAACATCAGGTGGACAACGAAGGTTATATCCAATTAATGACTAATAAAAATATGTCTATCAAGGAACTAGATGTGGAAAAGGTTAAATAATATTTCCATAAGAAGATGGAGGAGAGTGCAATGGATGACATATCTTCGCTCTTCATGGATTTTGTTGCTAGGGCATTCACTTGATCAAAAAAAATGGTGGAAGCCGCTTCAAAATGTACCAACCATGGAGAAGAGATGGTTGTTAGATGCCTTCTTGATCCATACTTTTGGTTGTTTGTTGATGACATACAGTTGTGTAAAGTTAGCCTGGACTTAGATTAACAGCTGCTCTGAATTTCTATTGTTTTTTCATGCTTATGGTGAATTAATAATTGAATATCTGTAGTCCTTTGAATCTTGCACAAATTTCATGAGACTATGTAGTAATCTAGTTAAGTGAAATTCTATTTTAGGAAGGTTGTCCATAGTAAAATCCTCCATGATCACTATTCATTGCTGAATTTCAGGTCTAGGAACCTTCTCTCTTCCTTGCCCTTTTGCTTTGTTTTTAATAAGTAACCTATGCTAAGGTTCATTGCACATTGTAAATCCAAATATTAAGCTAAAGATAGGAGTTCAAACTGATATTCAGACCTGCAACAAATTGCACACTAACTTCCCACTTCGAGGAACTTCATTTTGTGATCCTACTTCCTTCCAGTGTAACTTCATGAGTCCACCCTATGATTACCACTTATTACAAGACTTTCTTCCAGCCTAACTTTGGAGAAATTGGCTTGGCAAATGAAGGTAGTAGGGTATTTCGAGATTCAAGACTTTTACTTAATGCTTATTACAAGAGGAGTTTCCAAATTCAAGAGGAGTTTATTACAATGAGCCCAAGACTATTGCAACATCTTTCCAGAGCTTTGGGATTGTTTGTTTATGATCTTTCAAGTGCTCTTTCCTTGTTAAAAGTGTTTGGTGGTGTTTGGGAATGAAATGATGGATATTTACTATTTTTCAGTGAAATCATTTTTTATCTAGCCCTGAAAATGACATAGCCCTGAATCTCCAAAAATTGAGCATAACTCTCATACCATATGACATCATACACATAAGCTTTAAACTGGAAAAATAAATTTGGTGATGAGGAGATAATTTAGGAAAATTGAAATATACCTCCCTCTTAAGACATCTATTGATCAAGTTTCTTCATCATAGGGCTATATGTTGATCTAAATTTTTTAGATGTACAATGGATGTTAGATAGCCCATGAATATCATTAATTTTTTTTTAAATGACTGTCATGGGATGGTAACAGTCATTAAAATTTATAAAATGATCATCGTGGGCTATAGATAGTCATTAAAAATATTTTTGTTTCTGGATTTTTAATTTATTTTTGTATTTTGTATTTTTTAAAAATTGACATCCCATAGTAAAGAGAAATGACTTTTCTAAAATTCCAAGCTTTTGAACATATTTTATGTTTTCATAATTTGAAATCGTCTAAAACTAATTGCAACTCCAACAAGGTGGTTGGTTTAAGAGGAGGTCCTGGAATTGACACTTGGATAAGAGCTTGGCATGAGGTATTCATATCAAACGTATGTTTTGTTTATTGATTTATGAGCATTAAATTATTTTCTTTGAAGTGTAAGTGTGTTATGTGGTAAGTAAGTATATGGTAGTAGTGTATATCCTCACCATTATCTCATGAATGGACAATTGGACTATGGATATACTTTAGAAGGTGGACTTCACTAAGTATTATTTATGATGGATTGTGAGATGAGGTAATGTTTAAAAAAAGCTTTGAAGTTGGGACATATATGAATGTAATAGCTTTCCATTTAACGATTCATTAAAGGGGTAGTGATTTTGGCATTCAACTGTTTCTCTTGTTGAACACGGATGATGATGGACATGCTTTTTTGTTGGGCTGAGAGCTTTTTCAAACATATTCATCATGTCTCGAAATACCTTTTCTTGGAACTTTTGCTAATTTGTCTCTATATTGTGACCTTGTTGGTGAGGTTGTGGATTGACACAAGGGGTCTTGTTTCTTTATAGTCATTTTTAATATTTTTCTTGGCATGTAAAGTTAGGTGGTTAAATCATGATATCTTCAAGGGGCAAAAATCCTACTTTGTGTGTTAGGTGTGTATCCCTTGAAATAATATGAAATATTTTTTCTAAAAGTATTGGTAGTAAATCCATCATAAAGAATTAAAAGAGTTAAAGGTGGATCTTATGGTCATATCCCCGTTGGTATATATCAAATAACTATGCTTTAAATGATTCAAGAGAAATCCTTGTGAAAACATGACTTGCTTCCTATAGGGATTGACATTCTCAAATTGGTATTTCGTGAGCAAAATTGTCTAATGTATTCAGATACTAGACTTGTTTGAAATTTTGAATATCTAAACATTTTTTTAAAATTAATAAATTCTTCCTATAATAAAAGATTTGAAGTGAAAAAGCATTACTTTTATTGCATATGCATAAACTTTGGAATATATAGATGTTTATATACAGAAACATACATCACTTACTACCAGGTAAATATGAATGTCTTCTTTAACAATCATGGTAATGTAAATGCTCTCCATCATGCTCATTCCTTTTTATTTTATGGACCTTGTAAATTTTCTTGTCAATGTAAGAATCTTAAGATCTTCTCTAATGTGTGACTTTGTTAATTACAGTTTTTATTATTTGCTCATTCCTTTTTATTTTATGGACCTTGTAAAATTTAGAATGGATTGTTCCATATAGAAATTTTTTATAATATGCATACTTTATTTATCAGGTTGGAGAAACTTTGGTGGATTTAATTGTAGATGAAAATCATGAGACTTTAGTAAGTTGGGGACAAATACAGGGGTCCTCCACAGAGTCCTAGGAATTTGGTTTACAATCTAGAGAGTCTCCGAATAGCATAGAAAATAGGGAAAAGGTATTGTCTACTCTTGCAGTTTGTCATATGGCAAAGGAATATGGCATCAATTTAGAGGATATTTTTGGTATATTGAGTGTACAACATCATTTACTTAATAGCCTAATAATTGAAATTAAGGGCTTGACAATGGTACTAATTCATGCAAAATCTAACATTTTAACGTATAAATCTAAATGTAATATATGGATTCCATCCTCTTAAAGTTATTGTAAGCAAATAAATAATTAATTTAAAGCTATCACTTCTCTATTGAAACCTTTGTTGCACACAAAACATCATTACTAAATGACCTGCCAATTTACCTCATATACTCCGTACCAAAAAATATAACAAACATTTTTCTAAATAACCTTCGAAAAAATATATTTTACCAATTGTATAATAATTTGTCACATGATGTAAAATCATGATTTTTTAAATTTTATTTATATTCTATCTATACTTTTGAATTAAAAAATATTTTATCATTTTTTTAAAACAATATTTTTAGTGTATCTTTATTATTTTGTATACTAAATAAAATATTTTCATGGTTTCTTTAAAATAGATAATTAAGTTTAATATATATTGTATAGAGATTTTTGATTAGTTTAATATATATTGTATAGATATTTTTGATTATTTTTAATAAAATATTTTATTTATTATTAGTTTTTAAATTGTAAATAAAAATTATTAATTATTATTTAACTATATATCATAAATAAATTCTTCTGAAACATATATTTCTCATCATAAATATATTTTACCAATTGTGCAATAATTTTTCACATGATGTAAAATCATAATTTTTTAAATTTTATTTATATTCTATATATACTTTTGAATTAAAAAATATTTTATCATTTTTTTAAAATAATATATTTGGTGTATCTTTATTATTTTGTATACTAAATACAATATTTTAATGGTTTCTTTAAAATAGATAATTAAGTTTAATATATATTGTATAGATATTTTTGATTATTTTTAATAAATTATTTTATTTATTATTAATTTTTAAATTGTTAATAAAATATATTAATTATTATTTAACTATATATCATAAATAAATTATTCTAAAACATATATTTCTCATCATAAATTAATTAATTATTACAATTTTTCTTTTTTATGCTTCAATCAGTGTCCCCACAGCCCAACAACCCATACCTTAGATACCTGGGCAAAATTATTAAAAATTATTATTTTTATACAAAATATATAATATAATATAAATTTTTAATTATCATATATAATATAATATAATATATTTTATATTTACCCTATATTTCTTATATACATTAAATTATATTATGTCATAAGTAAATTATTGTAGAAATGTATATTTTTAATCCTAAATTAATTATCAATAATAAATATAATATTATTATATTTATATTATATTATAAAATCATATAATATTATATTCCTGTAGCCACTTATCCAAATATAATTCTCAGATAAAAAAATTCAAATAATATAAAATATAATATAATTCGATCAAATATAATATTTCTGCTTAATAAATATAAATCTAGCAAATAAAAAAACAAAAGATACAATTACAAATAAATCAAAAAATGAGATTGCACAGAAGTCTAGGGCAAATTTTCCTGCATGGAAGTCTAGGGCGTATGGAACAGGACTAACGAGGACTGGAAAATACGGCACTAGCACAACATGTATGTCAGGTTAGAATGAGGACTGATGAGGACTGGAAAATACAACAGTGCATATGTCAGGATGGATGGTAGCGGATGGGCATCAATGTCATGCGGTGAAAATTGTCACCCCTATAGACATTGTTGTGTACAACAGCCCTCAGTTGCATGCGGTCGGTACGGGAGTTGAGGGTGGTATAGCACCTGCCGACCACTCCCCCCCCCAGAATTTTATATATAATTTTTTTTAATAAAATTTATTTTTATTTATAATTTTATTTATATATATATATTTATGTCATATTCAACAAAGAAAGTAAAAAAAAAGAATTTCAAAGCATAGTTTATATTTTTATTTATTTATTTATAATTATATTTCATTCAATATAACAACTCGAAATCCAAACCCTAAACCTTGATCTATATTTTTTTTTAAAGAAAAGAACATTATGTATATATATATATATATATATATACATATATATATAAGTATATATATATAATTCAATACCCTCAAATACAAAGTATCATTTTTATTCTTTTCACATAAACTAGAAATCATACAGGTACACTAGATCTAAATATATACATTTAAATAACTCAAACAAAATAATAATATATATATATATATATATATCTATTTTTGTTTAAATATATATAAGTATATGTATATATATATATATATATGTATATGTATATATATAGAGTATATGTATATATATATAGTATATGTATATATACATATACTATATATATATACATATATATATATACATGTATATATACATATATATATATATATATATATATATACATATATATACATATATATATATATATATATATATATATATAACAAAAGATCCAGAACAATAACATAATAATAGATTTTCCAATAAATCCAATATAGATCTAACATGTAAATTCAACCCTCAACCAAGGATGATTTTTTAATTTCAAACAATAAATTTTACTACTAAACTATATTGAAGAACTTCAAAAATATTTATTAAAATTTTCCACAGAAGATTCAAGGGTTTCATATGAACAAATTTCAAATCATAGAACTTCTTTCAATGAATTTTTCAAACACAATAAGCCAAATTTTGTTTATAAAACAATAAAATAATTATAAATAAAAGAAGAAAACCTGGAGTCCTTCATTTGATGTAGAATCCCCTCTATGGCTTCTTCTCAATTTCCTGCCTTCAACTTTCTTTTGTTTTGCAGACCAAAACTAGAAAAACCTCTGTGTAAAAATCCCCCACAAAATAAAATAATATAAAATTAAATAAAGCTTATCATCTTTTTCCTCAAAAAAAAATCCCCTTCATTCATTGGTCCTTTTGTTTGCTTTTAAAAGCGCACACTTATCTCACAATTATAATTAAAAATTAATTATTTTCTCAAGATATTATCCACACAAGATTTTCTAATTTAATATCAGGAAAAAGATAATATATAATTATCCTCATCATTATTAATTTAAATTAATTATTTACAATTTAATTGATTAAATAACTTCTAAATTTACAATATATTTAAAATTCAACGTTTTACTAACTTACAATTTAATCAAGGTAATGAAACAACATTAATTAATCTTATAAAATAAAGATGAATTAAATAACCACTAATTATAAATAAAATAATTAATCAACAATCAAACTACGCAACGACAAGGACAAAACCTCAATCATGACACAACAAAACTCGAAACAGGATGATGGACTTGGGACAGGGACACTTCCTAATCCACTCCCTTTTTCAACATTGTACCCATTTGGTTAATTTAATGCTTGCCCTATCCTATCAAAACAGGTGGAATCAAGACTAAATTTATGCAATTCTTGCATACCATTAAACATCAAGTAACATATGTATATAAACAAAGGATCATATCATGAGAAGGAATTGTAGCGTAGCAGGGCACTTGTAAACGAGTGGTGCTACACTGTCCTCTCACCTAAGCTATACTAAAAAATACAACATTAGATGTAAAGTAGCCATTCTAACTAACTGATCACATCATAAACTAATTACTAAACCACTGCATCACAATGTATTACTAAAACAAAATTAAACATCATAGAATCACAACATCGACATATATAATATTAAGGAAAAACCATTGCATAATCAAATAATCTAAACACTACATAAAGTATCATAAATCATCATAATAATGTCAAATGTAGCAATCAACTAAACTATGCATCTGCACACACCAAGTCGGTGAACTAATCACCATCACAAACTAGTATCACACTAACACATAAAAGTAACAAATAGTAGCAAAGAGTATCAACAACATGGGGGTATTACACTACTCCGGACCTCTATCCTTTTAGTGTAATTAATTAATTAATTATTACACTAGCATACATTAACTTAGGCCTTGCATTTAATTAATTAAGTCCTAGGTTGCATTATTAGATAAATCATAAATAATGGGGTAATTCCCCCTTCCATGTTTGTAGTGATAAGATTCCTTCTAGAAGATGATTTGTCCTTCTAGAACTTATCTCAACATTTAATAATCATCTAGATAGGGTTCACATGTTGTCACATGTTGTTATATTATGACACATGGGAAAATATCATGCATCTTAGGTTTTCTCTCTTTCCTATATAATCAGGCAACTTGTTCATTTGTAACATATCAATATCAATTAATCATTTTTCATCAATATAAAATCTCTATTGTGCATGCCTAGTTACAATACTTTCTTTGTGGTTGATTATATTTCCTAGCTCAAAGGTCCTCCATTGAAGACTATAGCTTTAGGGACCCTGTGCATCCATAATCTCAACATGGTATCAGAGCTTGTCCAATGAAACATCAACCCTTGATTAAGAAAGTTGGTGTGCGGGATTCTTGCAGGCTCAAGCTTTCCATTGCAGGCTATTTGATTCCACCCGAGGACCAAGCTGATTTTTGAAGCAGATTGAGTCAGATCTGAGCTCACCATTGTCTTCAAAAGGCCTCGAAACCCTAGGATCGCCTGCCCAATCATCAAAGTTAGATTCATCAATCCGGGAGTCATCATAGGTATTTTTAGGGTTTGCAAAATCAACTGTACTATCCATACAATTTGCAGCAAAAAAAATCACCCTAGTTAGTTGTCCTCTGAGGCAAATTTTTTTAGTCGCAGGAACTTTTTTGTTTCAAAAAAATCAATCTAATATATCTTTTGTTTGGAAAAAAATTATTATTTTTCTATAGTTTCTTAAAAATAATTTTAGGCGACTTCAATTTTAATCCTGTCGGCATATATAGGGTTTGATTTTTTGTAAAATTATCGGCATGCAATAAGGGATTATTTTATTTTCTACATATTATATTTTTCTATCAACATATTCATCTTGATTTTTAATTGCTTGGAAAGCAATATTAAAAATCAAATAAAATTTGTATTGTTGGCTTTATTCATTTAAAGTCTGTAGAGAAGTAGTTTTTTTACCGCTTTTAATATCTGTTGCAAGAGGTATTGACGGTCATACCATCAGTACACCATCCTCATTGTTGGGTCCATCATCAGTCCGTTGGTTCTTTCAGCCCATCATTGCCAGCCTATCCAATATCCACCACTGACTGTTCCCGTCGGTGCCTACTGGAGTTCATCTCGGCCGATCACCAGCTTCTGACTCTCGCCGACCAGCTCTCATCTATGATCAAGTCTATTTTTCTACCTGTGACCCTACTTTATATACCGCCGACCGCCGACGACCTGGTCACATCATTGACCAAGGGTTATATTTGTGAGCGGCACGACTGTTGAAAGGAAGCTCCATCGATTGCTCAACCTTGCTGCCACTCAGACTGGTGGCGCTTTTTTTTGCAATTTTTACTACCATGGTCACATGAACGACTAGGTGCTAGCACCTAGAGGGGGTATATTTTTGACCCGTTTTAGCCCGCAGAGTCCTAGTATAGGCCTTTTTTTTCGTTTTATCACAACTTTCACCCAGGGTATGAAAAATTGACAAACGAGATACCGTCAAAAAGAGAATTTTGTCTACTTTCTAGTGGTGACATCCACTCTATGAAAATTTTCTCACAATAATTTCTACATTCGACTGAAGTCAAAACCCTAATCTAGACTCAGAGGCTCATATCTTTGCAACTGTTCATCAGATTTTAGTGATTCCAGCAGCATTAGGAAGGTTTTTTCAGAAATTTTTTTGATCAGTCTAGATTCCTTAATCAGTTTCAACTCTAGGTACTCTTGCATGATATTTTTTCAATTTGGTGCATTTGATCAATAACTTGGTTATTCTGAAGCTTGGGAAAATATTTTTTGATCCAGGTAGCATCACTTCAATTGCACATCATCTTTGGAAGTCTTTCTTTGCTATTGAAGGTCAGTGTCTTTTTGTTTTTTGGAAAAAAAACATTATGGGGCTTGCATGTACTCCTCTAGTTATGTTGCATGAGGGTAACTATAAGCAATGGCGAGATGGGATCTGTCACCATCTCCAATCACTTGATTTATTGCCTCATCTATAAGGTATTTCACAAACTTGCTTGGAGTTGCAACAGATACACTGTTTTGGAGATTATTGAGATGCAAGTTGATTGTGATGTTTTGAGATCTATTGATCATTATGATTTTCCTCACATCCTTTGGACTAAGCTTTGGGAGCTATATGGAGATTCAGACACTCCACCATTCCTTGATGGTCATGATTCTGAATGTCATTCTTCAGATCAAGTACCCTATGATGATATTGTTGTGCAGGAGATTGATTTCCTTGATCTTTCTGAAGAGGTTGACAAGGTTCGTTCAGGTGCTTCTTCTCCATCAGAGACTATTGGTATCCCTTCACATTCAGTGATTCCTTTTCCAGACTCATTGATTGAGGCTTCCACTATCATCATTCATTAGGACACCTTTTGTTTTTCAGACTTGACATCATAGGATGGCTTCATGTTAGGTATCACTAACATGGCTACTTCTATAGGTTTGGAGGACATTCTTAAGATGATATCATTCCTCTATCCAGATCACACTTTGGAGAGTTTTCTTGAGTCTTCTCATTCCTTTGTCTCAACCTTGATTGGAGATCTTGAGACTATCTTAGAAAAACTTGGTTTCTCTTTAGAGATTTCATATCCTCTATCTTCCCATCAACTCCTTATCACGGCTTCTAGGATCTACTCGGATTTTTCTATTGCCAAAATGGCTTATAACATCGATTTATATAACATCCAAAACTTTGGAATGACCTACATCAGCCACGAGTAATGTAACATGAATAAAATAACCACATCGACCACATCATTGGAGATTTACAATTACAATTGCAATTACATTGTGTAGACCCAATGGAAAGATTGCATACAAGCCCAAGAACATCATAAAATACAATGCTAAGATTTGGAATCATAGGAACAATCCACAATGATCCACAATCACTGAGGAAGGACATGTAACATGTAGAACATAGGTCAGATTACACCAAAGATTTATTTTTGGAGAATGCATAGAATGAGGTGAAGACCGAAGGAGAGATTGCTCAACCACCAATGAACATAGAATGATGCGCAAAAGAGATCCATAAACAATGGAAATGATTGTCAAGCCCAAAAAAATGAAACTGCAAAGCCAGAAAGGAAATAACAAGAACAACTTAAATATTTTGGGTGATGCAAGATTGCCATGACCCAAAGATGCTCCTACATTAGGGCTTTTGGTCTTGGTTAAAACTAGGTTGTAAAGGGTCCTTAGGCCCTTGCTTGTTTGTATGATGCAACCTATGTAATCATATTTTTCTTATAGTTGCTATTGTTGGGCTACTATTGGTATGCATTTTATCTTATTTGTAGCATGCTTTTCTTTGATAGGGTTACAGGTCCCTTCAAAATCATTTTGTACTAGGTTTTGGGTCCCATCAAAACCTATTTTACCCCTAATAAAAAACTACTAGGGTAGCAATGTACAAGCAGTCGAATATTTCATAAATTAATAGTTTTTCCTATCACAAATATAAAAGGTCAGCATAATAAATGTCATGTATTTTCCCATTAAATGTTAAGGATTTTCAAAAAGTTTTAATGTTCAACTATTGGTCCATTTTTGTTTGATGTAAATTGTATTTTAAATAATTATGTCTTGTTTTTATAATAAAAATTGTATTTTTGTGTTCAACTATTCGTTCATTTGTATTGAATATACGAGCTAGAGATAACAAAGATTTATGGTTACCAATAAGCATTTGGTCCATTTAGGTTGCATATAAGTTTTATTTTAAATTAAAATATGATATTCTACAAGCAACAAATGATATTTTTTTCTTCAACTATTAGGGGTACTATGATTGAGTTTTTGTTGACTCTTTAAAAGGCCATATTTTGGACACTTCTCATAGATGTGTTGATGTGGCAAGTTGCACAATGAATGACACCTCCAAACTCTAGCTATAGATAGACAATAGACCAGTCTACATTTTAAAAAGAAAATGAAGATCTTAAATATTCCACGCAATCGCTACATGCTTGCAAAGTTAACCCGCACAACTATCGGCTCCTCTCCCGAATGAAAGTTAGAGTTTATTAGTGTGGAGGGATCTGTCAAATGAATGCAAATTCTTATGTCTGACGCTGCACTAGAAAAGAGTACATTTAAAGGTATAAATAATAGTTAGAAGAGAAGGTACGTAAATTCAGGTAGAGGTGGTCTGATCGCCACCCATACCGTATGTAAATACAAAATTTTAGGCATGTATTTTCTGTCCTTTTCGTGCCGCATTTAGAAGCATAGTACATCTAACATGATCAATACACTTAGAGACATTAGCTTTCCACAGTCCTTTCTGATAAAAGAGTTTCTTCTAAATTCAACTGTGTGCTATTTTTTACATCAAGAAAAAAACTCTCTGATCAATACACACTAACATCAAATTCAACTCTCCTTTTCGAAGGGGCCTTTCAATGTGCCATTTTGTCAATAATCGAAGCTTCCACACGGCAACGGAAAACAATGTCCCTTCAGTGTGCCAAATTGTCAATAATCGAGTCCTATCTTCAACACTCTAATCTCAGTCTTCGTAAATGATTAGTACCTTGATTTTGAATCTATCAATCAATTATGAATTTATACAGTCACACTCTTGAGAGTCCTCTCAATGTCGAAAAACCCAATAATTTATTCTAAGATGCCAATAATTCAGCCACAATTATTGTAATCTCCCGAAAACGGCTACTTTTTAACAGACTTTGTAAGACCAGGAAAGTTTTGCTAGCTTATTCCACACGTATACCGACTTTGTAATATTAGAGTACAAAAATCTAGGTAATTTATTTCACATCTATAGAGACACTCGAGACGAAAAAAAGTCATGTACACATTCTCTAAAAAGGGTTTGGTATATTTTAATGAATTAATTGGTTTATATATTTAATTAAAAAATATTGTGAAAAGTATTTTAAAACGGTAATTTTTTATATTATATAATTTAATATGTAAGTCTTTTGTATAAATTAAAAAATAAATAAAATAATTATTTTTTTATATATTTAAGAAAAAAGTAGAAAGGAAGAGAAAAATAGTTTCAAAAAATTGTATATATGTTTTAATAGATTAAATTTTTTTACTCATTTGATTCTTAGATGTTTTAAGATTTTATTTTTAAATATTTAAATGAACATCTTTAAGTACTATTACACAACAAATCATCTCACAAATGTGTACTAAGCCAACTCTCAATAGTTATGAGGAAGGGGTGAGATTCAACAATACGGATTTAAAAAAAATCAAGTCAAGTCCACATTATGTGGGATCACTCTTGTGCATCATAAACATGTATTTATGCTTCCACAAATTGTATAGAATTGTGCATAAATGAGAATAAAGTGATGATAGATGTGGATTAAGAAATGAGCTAAACTTAACAAAAACATAATACCACATGTCACTATTTAATTGTATTACAAGATTCCTCAAAATAGACCCAAAACTAAATGGGGATTGGCATGGGAATGAAAAATTCATCATTTAAATATTATTTGGAAAGATTTGCTTATTATAAAAGTTAAAAAGAGATGACCAAGGTACAAACAAAGAAAGGTTACTTGCATTCTATTTTATTTGAAAAAAAATAGATATTGTACAAACATGGTATAAACAAATAAAAGTAAACAAAAAGATCAATGGTGCTAAGTGAAGGGAAATGGGAAGCCAAATGTGATATTTTTGGACCTTTTTCTTTTTTCTTAAAAGAGAAACTTAAAACTTTATGAGTAATTTGAGATGCTTACAAGTTCATATTTAGAAGATGTGCTAAAGATAAAAAAATGTAGTGCTCTAATGTATTTTCAAATTTGGTATTTAGATTAAGAGGCTCAACATCAAGCCCACACAAATGTTATTTTTATCACTAAAATATATCATGGTGTTAAGGATATGCCTCCCTTTTATTTATGAAGTATTTATTAAAATAATTGGTGGACAAATCATCAAGAACATGTGGTACAAGCTATATGTTTTCCTAACAACTTTTTTCAAAGAGGATACATCCTAAAAATTGATCTATGAGCATTTACACACAAAAATTTAAAATATATAATTTTTAAGGTATGGTTTGTGTAAAACATATATCTATATGTCCAAGATGCATATCCAATCCATTGTCTTAAAAATTCAAACTTATTCCAACCTAAGGGTAGGATTCTTATTAATGTAAAATAAAAATCCTACACATTATAAAAATGGATAGAATTAAAAACTGTATTTGAACTATATCATGAACACATTATGAATTGGTTTCAATTTTAGTAGCATGGTCACATCATATATTTAAACACATTTTTTCCACTTTTTGACTCACCCCACCCCCCATATCCATACACGTGTTATCTAGTTTAACATAAACTTTGAATTATATATTTCTTGTTGGTTGAAATGATATACCATGTTTTGAAAAAAAATTACTCCTCTCTACACAAATAATTTTTTCACCCAAGGTTTATGCTGCCAAGTCTTGGCTATAGTCAAGTAACTCAAAGGTTTATGTGCATTATTTTATTCAATGGAATTTTGATGAAATTTAAATTAGGTTCTAACAAGTTCAAGTATAAATATTTCTTATCAAAAATATTATTTAGGTTTTACCTTAAAATTATAGGAAAATTATTAATTCAACTAATTTCTTGTTCATAGGAATTTTAAGTATTTTTCATTCTAATTAACCAATTAAAGAGAAAAATTTACTAAGAATAATACAACAAGTTTATATCCTACATTTGGTTAACTAATCAACTCTAGTTATGTGTATTAACATGGGTTTCCTTCTATAACTAGTATTCTTGCTCCCATGACATTTAATTATATACTACAAAATATGACTTTGGTGGGTCTCTTTTGGCTAGGTAGGCTATAAAGGATAAACCTAAAATATGATGTATTAAATGAAAATTCAAAAATATGTCATCAACTTGATAAGAAGCCAATTGAATATGTGTTTACCACATGGTGACTCTTGATAGTCATACATGAGTCCCTTTTGCTTGAAGAATCATACAAGTTTATCAAACCATTTCCTACATCCCATGAGAGAAAAACATGCATACAAGGTTACAAAAATAACCATATGAAAATATGAAATATATAACACAAGATAACATAAGGTATACCCTAGGAAGAATATCAATAGTAAAAACCTCAACCTCTACAAACATCCACACAATGTATAATTCAATAATGAAAATATTATAATACACTTATATAGTCTCCATAAATAATTTTGAAACAAAAATGTACTCGAATGTATCCTCCATGTGTCTAGGAATGTGTCTAGACATCCTATGACATGCTTCACCTATGCACTCTTTATCTAAGAGAGTTCAATGCAATGATAATCAAGCCAAAAAATCAACCAACCAACCAACCAAACTCAACAGCTATACGCGTGCTTAATTTTAGAGAATCAAGCTCACACAAAATAAGGATGCTAACATAATAGTGTATCTCACTTTTGGAACTTCCTAATTGTTAGTGTAATTAAGTTTTCGCTTAGGGTAGATTAGTTTCTCCAAGGTGGTTTCTCCCATGTGGGTAATTTTCCCACCTAACACTTTTCTCATGTCTTTAAAAGCCTATACATTGTGTAAATTAATCATCTCATATTTCATTTTCTCTCTAGTGAAATAGCATGGTGCTCCTCTCTATCTCATGAAGGTTATTTAGCAGTTGATTTTCCTGGGTGCTTTGAGCTCTAACAATAATTTTTATCTGATACCAATTATTTTTAGAAAAAGATAATGATTTAAGCCTTGAGAGGTTTCAACTAAAGGGTTTCAGATGAAGAGGGTTAGATAATATCCCCTTAGATAGAAAACCTTGGATAGAACCACTCTCTAGTATTAAATCATACCCACAATGGAGTCTCCTTCATACCTATCAAAATGTTGGTTAAAAAACGCTTTTCTTTATCTTTTGAGGTATTAAATAAAGTCATTTATAAATTATATTTTGTGAGATCGTAGCCCTCAATGCTCCTTCTAACAAGTATAGTTTTTATATATTTTCATTTTATCATGTATTTAATTTTCAATTTTTACTGAACATAGGTTTTTCATTGAACATCAAGTTCTTCATTCTACAGAGGTGGAGAAATAGTAAAACATTGTAAAAAAAAAAATTAAAAATACCTTTTCCCTAGGTCTTGATGTCCTTATTTCACCAAAAATAAAATAAAATTGGATTTCAATATATACACAAGTTATGTTTGATGAGATACACCTATGTCCAAATTATAGTTGCAAGGACTTACAAAATTAATTCAAAAAAAAATTAACAAAAAATTATGAAAAATTTTCCTTACCCTAGATATTGATGTTAAGAATCTTTATTTTGAAAATTAGAATATTATCCTGAAAGAATGAATTTTTTTGCTTCTATGCTTGGGAGATAGAATAACAATCTTCACACTCTCTCATTCAAGAAAAACCCTAGAGATCTCAATCTAAAATATGCAAAGGAGAAAGAGATATTGAAATAGGGTTATCCAAGGGTTTGATAATAAACTAAAATGGGCTCACCACCAAGCTAGAGCTTGGAAAGAATATGACATGAAAGATCTAATGCTCAACCCTAATATGATGCAATAATTCACTAAATGAATTCAAAATGCATGTAAATCAAAACAAAGAACTACAAGATTAGAGGTGTGCACCTAGAAACATGAAGAGGACTAAATGAAGCTCTAAAATGATAAAAATACTAATTTTAATGTTGACTGGGACTCATATGCCAGCCTGGGTGATTTAGTCCTAGATTAGGGTTTCTAGGCAGGAGCAAGTTTCTAGTAGTGTAGACTCAGGATCAACAAAAATATAGAAATTTTCCTATATTGTGACTCATATGCCAAAAGTGGTGTATCAGTCTAGTTAGGGTTTTTTAGAAATTCAAAGTCTGATTTTTCTCCTCAATGTCTTCTTTATCCTTTCCACTTGATTTCTAGATCTGAAACCTTGATTTGTAACCTATAAATGTCTTCCAATGATCTTGAATGCAAGGTGACAACTTTCACAATTTTGAACACTTTGACAACTTTCTCCAAACTTGATCTTAATTGTGCCTTCAACCTAGACCCACAAATCACACACTAAAGAGAGGGGAAAATGTTGTTTTGTTAGTGGAAAGGGGTTTGCCTTGGTAAAACCCCATTTTGATAATTGAACCTTGAAATGAAATGAAATAAGAAAGGAGAGTGATGAATGAAAAAAATGTAATGTTGCAATTGACCAAACCCTAGCAATAAAGTGTTGTAAACATGTATGAAGTGGCTCCAATGAATGTAGATCTTCACTCTTGCTTGAATGTGATATATCTTGAATTGAATGCTATATTGAATCATAAATCCCTACATCACAAATGTTATCTCAAAAATAAAAACATGATGCATGATGACTTTGACATGATGCTTGATTCTTGAATAATGCTCTAAAACACTTGATAGTCAGCCCTTGAATGCTCTTGAATTCTCTTGTGAACTCAACCTTTCTATACGAATGGTCATTCAACTTTCTAGGTGTAAAATGAGCAAAAGAAACTTGTATTTATACTTGCTTATTCCAAATTTCCCAAAATTATAACACTACAAGCCAACACTAGATCTAGGAGGATAAAATCATGCCAATAATTTGAATTAAATTTAATTTTGGGCCACAAGGGACTCATACACCAGAAGTGGGTATGTGCAGGATCATGATGGGCCAAAAAGTGATGATATTATGGGTATGTGTAGGGTATGTGGCTGACAACTTTTTTACCCAAAATTGATGAAATGAAAAAGGTTTTAAAGGAGATTCTCAGCTTTCCACCAATATAAATTATGCTTTACTTTGAATTTAATAAATTATTATTATTCATTTTCTATTTGAAATGCGACTAAAGTCCTAATCGATAGGCTAATTGAAAAACATCTGTAGCATTCAAACGGTATCACATTTTTGAATCCAAAACATGTCACATTCTATGCTTCACATACTATAGGAATAAAAAAGAAAAAATTAAATTTCATGAAGTTTTGACCAAGTTAAGGTGGTCAGACATACGAGTTTTTATATTTTTTAAAAGTTGTAATAAAAAAACATAATTAATTATGTACTTAGAAAAAAATTACAAAAAAATGTGCCTCACATTTGGACATGAGTCCTCTACTTATATCTAAAATATTATTAAAAAATATTATCATTTTATTGTGGTTAGGGTGGTTAGACAGACACATACTTATTTTTCCCCTGAAATTTAAGTACTACTGCATTGAAATTTCAAATTTTCACCAAATAGATTTAAAAAAATAAAAACCTAGTAGTTTAGAAACTACATTCAGTTTTCTACAAATTCTATTCTTACATATTTTTGAAATAATATAGATAACTTATTCAAATTTTTACTTCAAGTTGCCTAACTTTTCTAAATTTTTTGCCACTTAAGGGCCTTTTTTTTCCATGATGATCCTGCACATACCCAAGTGACATGTATGAGTCCCATTAGGCATCATTATGGGACATATTTTCAAAAATACTTAGAAAGGTGTGTAATCTAGACTGGGACCCAAAACCCTAGGTGGGACTCATATGCCAAAGGTGGCATATGAGTCCCAGATCACTAAATTTGGACCACACAACCTAAAAACCCATGAATTATGATTGGATGTTGATTTATGTTAGGATTATCCATGAAATGATACATTAAATGAGGCTTGTGGATGCAAAATAAGGCCAATTAAAGCATAAAGAAGCAGAATTATTTAATCAAACCCTAGAAAAGTGTGAAAGTGTGTTACAACACTTTACAACACCCTAAATAAGGTATGATCAACTTTATTTAGTTTACAAGGGCCCAAGACCTAATGTGAGTGTGTTAAACACATTACAACACTAAGTCAAGTTATCATTAAGCTCAATTTTATGAGGGCCTAGACAAGTGTGAAAATGTCACATACGACATTTTTTGAAACTACATTTATCCCCCACTTTAGTGAGAGGAGGAACCTACTTCAAACTCATATTAAAGTAGACAAATTTGTATCAAGAGGGGTCCAAGTGCACCAATGCTGATAGGATAGGATGGCAACGATCAAGAGGGATGATCAATCCCATAGGATCAAGATCCCATGGAAAACCAACATAGGCACAAAAGAACATACATGAAAATGATATAAAAAGCATCATCAAGGCACAAGCATACACTACCAAAGACAATGAGAAAAGAAAAATAAAACAAAAGAGGGAGGGTGGATCAAGCTTCAACCATTTGTCCAAAAAAATGTGGATTAGATCTAGGATGTTTATTCAAAAGAAGCATGCTCACTCTGAGGCAACAAAAAATTAGGTCATCCATTAGGTGAGTAATCCAAAGAGGTGAGACACATACACACATGGACAGTATGTACTCACACACACATGCGAGTGGCTATGGGAGAATCATGTGTTGGATGGGTTTCCCATCAAACCATACCAAATTTATACCACCTGATAACTTTGATAAGGTAACACAAAATAATGAACTTTAAGCTTCATGAGGCAAGCAAAGCTTTGTATGCTTGGAACTCATGAACAAACAAGATGGCTCCACATGCATGCAAGATGTGTTATGGAAGGTAGCCATATAACTAAAATTTCAATATAAGGAATGTTTCAAGGAGTCTTGCTTCATTCATGTAAGGTCTTAAACTTAGGGAAAATTGTGCCTAATGTCTCCAAGAGAGGACCAATCGAAGAATAAAGGATTTGCACCATAGGGGATGCAATGTGGCACATCAAGCCACTAAGAGGAATGTACTATTCTTATAAAGATCACAATCTTTAAGGACATCACACCTAATGTCTACACCATGAAACATGAAATGAAAATGTAAAAGAATAATGCGAATGTATGCCTCCACTTTAAAGAAATTTCTAAACACCATGCTATAAGAAATTAGTTTAAAGTAGAAAATGATAAATTCTAAATAGGGTTTACTTGGAAATCCCTATGCCAAGTCAAATGTTTCCAAATGAGGATATGTCATGAAAAGAACAAGGGGTTCTACTCAAACTGAAACTCCAAACACATATAAGGGATCTATGGATTTGGGGTCAGTATGCTCTTGCTACAATGTTTTTAGAGAGCTCAAAACTGTCATCATTCCCAAATACTCATAGAACTAGAATAATGACACAAAGAGAGAAAAAAAGAAAAGATAAACCTTTAGGGCCAACATGGAAGAAACGTGAATGCCTCAACACCTTGCATCATATCCAAAAGGAAAACATAAGAAAAATGAAAAAGATAAAAGAAAATATTTTGGGTCAACATGGAACAGACATGAATGTCTCGACACCTTGTATCATCTCCAAAAGGAAAAAAAAAGACAAATGAGAAAATATATAAAGAAAAAGCTTTAAAATATTTAAAACATAGAGAAGAAGAATATAGGTACAAATGGAGGAATGTAACAAAGAGAGGGAGATACATCAATCAGAATGGTATGGGGGATCACATTATGCACACACAATCATACAAAAGAAAAAGAAAGAATGCAAAAGACTAGCAAGTCACATGCGAGTCAACCTAAAGCAGGTCATTTGAATCCCAATTGTGTTTATCGTATACAAAAGGAAGACAACTAGCCAAAGGGATAATAGTAAGTGCCAAACTAGGGCCATCACCAGGTCCAAAACTCTTCTTAGGGGAATTATCATTTAAGCTCATAGAAGATGAAAACAATGTGTTCAATTCATTATATGCTTGTTCATCAATCTTTGCAATCTCATTGTTGTCATCCAAGTTAATCATAGTAGGAGGTCGAATGATAATGTTCAAAGAAGGGTTTGGCTCCTATTGCGGTATAATATCTTTTTTGTTTTGGAGAAGGGGGAGACTTACCATGCATTGCTTTAGTCAAGTTTTTATTTTGATTTTCTTTGTTTATTTCTTCATTTAACCTTCAAGCAAGGACTTGACGTTTGCACCTACATTCTTTACCACCTCTATTTCTTTTAGTTCAGTTTTCAAGTTGCATTTGTGTGGGAGCAGGATGATCAAGCATAGGTTTCTTTTCTTCCCTAAGGGGAGGAATGGAAGAAGCCATGGAAGGTTGTTCAATCAATTTCTCTTTAACTTTGAAAACTTTTTTTACTCTAGGAGGTGTGATGCAATTGTTTTTGTTATCTCTTGGTCTGTTTTAGGAAGTAGGCAAAGGCTTTGTCTTAGGTTAGTCTTGGTTATTTGGCATGTCTTTAGGCTCAATCAAGATTTTCTCAAGGATGGTAGGCTTGGTGATGGGTGGAGGAATGTTTATGAGGGATAATTTCACTATGCATTTCACCTTGAACTTTTGGTAAGATTTGAAAAATAATTCCTCTCGAGGTTTAATAGGTTCCATAGGCTTGGGTAATTGTTTTGGTTTGTAGATTCAGACTTCTTAGTTCGGCTAGAGGTGGATTTTTCATCATGACTACTAACTAAATTTTGATAATCATGGAAGGCAATACATAAGTACATGAAGGAGGGGAATTTCATCATGGTAAGCTTATATTGTATCTTACTTTGCAAATTCTCAATGAACATGATTAACTTGGATCATAGTTTCCATGGGAAGACAAAAGGTTAAAACCACTATGATGCATAGTGAAA
This sequence comes from Sequoia sempervirens, assembly GCA_007258455.2. Classification (NCBI taxonomy): domain Eukaryota; kingdom Viridiplantae; phylum Streptophyta; class Pinopsida; order Cupressales; family Cupressaceae; genus Sequoia; species Sequoia sempervirens. The sequence goes on along the minus strand of VDFB02000003.1, from coordinate 359,657,632 downwards.
ATTTCATTGTCAAAGGGAAACTTTAAGCATTTGTGAACAATCAACGGGAAAAAATTTATGGACCAAAGCCATAGATAGACTAGCTTCATGCAAAATTGATCTAACATTGATATGATGAAGAATGAGACATCTAGTGTTTTCGGTCTTACTTTTAAAGGTAAGGTGATTGATCCCATCATAGGGAAAAAAAAACCATTATGTTTCTTTATACATGATTTCGGTTTATCATATATTTCTTGATAGAGCTCATGCAAAAGTAAGAATTTCTCGGTAATCACATTCTCTCCACATATAGGATCTATTAATATCCCATTAATGGGCTTGTCATAGATTTGGTTGGCTATGTAAAGAGGACCATTGGGTGCATGTTTAAGTATATCTTTAGAGGAGAAAGAAATGTCAAAAAGCTATTTAGTTTTTCCCTTACAATGTTGAGTTTCGACCAATGCAACCAAACCATCGATAGGATTTTGTTCTTGTTGATTAGTATTCATAGGACTTTATTGAATTGTATCTATGTTCTCATCATCCATGTCGACATTCATCACATCAGTCTTTGTAGTTTCACCAGCTTTGACAAATGAAATGGCATGGGGTTGGTAAAGATTTGCAAATTTTGGTTAGGAGGGGAAACAGACTTATTTCCTTGAGCATTAACTTCCAATGGAAAGCTGACCAAAATCAATGAGGTCTTGCACAAGATGTTTAAGACACTTACAATGTTCTGTATCATGTCCATTTTGTCGGTGATAATGGAAATAATCATTTGATCTAAATTTTAGAGGTAGAGGCTTATTAGGATCAGGTGTTTTAATGGGGGGAAAGGTGATCATTTATTGTTCTAAAGTTTGTGACATTGTGTTATGAAGGGTATTGGGTAGGGGAGTGAATTGTCTTTTTGGGTCCCCATAGTTAAAGGGTATCATTACTTTTATGGAAGCTATTTGGGTATTGACATGTTGAGTTGTTTGTTGAGGTGGATTTAGTTGGAGGAAAACTTTATTTTGCTTCCTAAAAGGTTGGTAATTGTTTTTGTTTGTGGATTCAGACTTCTTAGTTCGGCTATAGGTGGATTTTGCATCACAACTACTAACCGAATTTTGATAATTACGGAGGGAAATACATAAGTGCATGAAGGAGGGGAATTTCATCATGGTAAGCTTATATGGTATTTTACTTTGCAAATTCTCTATGAACATCTTTTGAAGGTGAGCATTGGGAACCTTTACATCGATTTGGGAATAAAGCAATTGATATTGTGAAATAAATTCAATAATATTTTCCTATTATTTTTTCTTACATCTCATCAAATTGGCCAAGAGTCATATGCACTTGGAAATGGTTGATAAATGCCTCAACAAGTTCATTGAATGAATGAATTGAGTTGTTTGATAATGAAGAAAAACATTCTAAGGTAGTATCCTTCAAGGATCTAGGAAAAATATTAGCCAAGAGTTTATAATTAAGGACAAAGTCGTTGCATAAAGTTGTGTAAGCAGAAACATGGTTAGGGTATGTGCAGGATCATGATGGGCCAAAAAGTGCCAATATGATGGGTATTTGTAGGGTATGTGGCTGACAACTTTTTTTTACCCAAAATTGATGAAATGAAAAGGGTTTTTAAAGAATATTCTCAACTTTCCACCAATATAAATTATGCTTCACTTTCAATTTAATAAATAATTATTATTCATTTTCTATTTGAATTATGACTAAAGTCCTGATTGATAGGCTAATTGAAAAACATCTATAGATTTCAAACAGTATCACATTTTTTGAATCCAAAACATGTGTCACATTCTATGCTTTGCATAATATAGGATTAAAAAATAAAAATTGAATTTCATGAAGTTTTGACCAAGTTAAGGTGGTTAGACATACAAGTTTTTATATTTTTAAAAAGTTGTAATAAAAAATTCATAATTAATTATTTACTTGGAAAAAAATTATAAAAAATATGCATCACATTCTAACATGATTCCACTAATTATTTCTAAAATATTATAAAAAAATATTATCATTTTATTGTGGTTAGGGTGGTCAGACAGACACCTACTTCTTACTTTTTCCCTGAAATTTAAGCACTACTGCATTGAAATTTTCAATTTTCACCAAATAGATTTTTTTATTTTCTAAATAAACCTAGTAGTTTAGAAACTACATTCAATTTTATATAGAATCTATTCTTACATATTTTTGAAATAATAGAGATAAATTATTCAAATTTTTACTTCAAGTTGCCTAACTCTAATTTTTCTGAATTTTTTGCCACTTAAGGGCCTATTTTTTCCATGATGATCCTGCACATACCCTTTAGAAGGATCTCCTTTCCCTCCATATTTCTCAAATATAGGCACCTCTACACCTTGTGGCATCGGTGTTTGTAATATCTCCAAGGACAATGGACTGCTTTTGCCATAATATGTGGGTGGGCCATTTTGATTTTGGTTGATAGTGGAAACTTGTTTCTGAAGGGATGAAATGGTTTGGAAAATTTGGTTTATGAGAGGTTCATTGCTTGTATTGTGAGATGGAGGTGAATATGGTGGAGGTGTGTATGTGTTTGAAGGACAAGTTATTGGAATGCTTATAGGTGGTAAGGTGGTAGGAAATATAACATGCTACCACAAAGGTACTAGGGATGCTAGTGGAAATACCTAAGGAAGGGATCACATTACTAGTTGGTTCCATTATTCTTGTAACTTGAGGGTTGTTATAGATCAGAATAGAGGCAATTTTTGTAAGGGGGGGAATTTGAATTCTTCCTTGGCTTGTGACATTGTTCGTAGGTAAACGACAACTAGGGTTTTAGGTAAAGTCTTTTCATGAATTTGGATTATGTTTTCTTGTGAAATGCTAGCAACCATTGTATCAACATGTGTCACACTACTTAAAGGAAAATAATTGTTAAGGTTATGGTCCATACCTAGTGAACTAGTGTCAATACTAGGAGTTAAAGAGTTGGACAACCAAAGATTCATGACGATTCTACTATTGTAGGATGACATAAGTCTCAAATTAAATTGTCTCACTATAGTATTAGCAATAGGACACCAAGTAGAAGTGCTCATGCAAGGGATACTAAATGAAATATGAATGCAAATACAATTTAAGCTAAATTCAATGAAATTAATGTAATAGAAACTTTGTAAACTAAAATAAAAAGTTATCAACAACAAACAAAAGCATAGAAATAGAGTTCTGAATTCTAGAAAATGTGATTTAAAATCTACACTAGGACTAAATCACCTAGAGGGGCATATGATTCCCAGTGAGGGTTTTTCTCAAAAATTTAAGAAAATTCTAAGTTTTTATTATTATTTTTAGTTTGTATGATCTATAGACTGAATACATATGAAAATTTAAGATTATATGCTATGATGTAAGATGCAAAAATGCAACCTATATGCAATTTCACTAATGCAATATTTGGAAACCATAGAATGCCAATTAACTAATGTAAACCCTAATGCAGTGTTAATGCAAGCAAGATCTAGGATATGATGCACTCCAAATCAAAATTAAGATATTGTAAATGTAGGTTCACCAAAATGAATGGTTGAATTTTGTTTCTTCTATGCTTTGGAGATAGAATAACAATCTTCACACTCTCTCATTCAAGGAAAACCCTAGAGATCTCAATCTAAAGTATGCAAAGGAGAAATAAATCTTGCAATAAGGTTGTCCTAGGGTCTGATTATAAACTAAAATTGGGTTCACCACCAAGCTATGGCTTGGAAATACTAATGAAATGCAATATTTAATGCTTAACCCTAATATGATGTAATACTTCACTAAATGACCTCAAAATGCATGTAAATTGAAACAAAGAACTACAAGATCAGAGGTGTGCACCTGAAAACCTAAAGAGGACTAGATAAAGCTCTGAAATGTTAAAAAAACTAATTTTAATTTTGACTGGAACTCACACACTAGCCTGGGAAATTTAGTCCCAGATTAGGATTTTTGGGTAGGAAGAGGTTTTTAGTAGTGTAGATTCAACATTTGCAAAAATATAGAAATTTTCCTATATTGGAACTCATATGCTAGAAGTGGCATATCAGTATAGTTAGGGTTTTCTTGAAATTCAAAGTTTGATTCTCCTCTTCAGCGTCTGCTTTATCCTTTCCACTTGATTTCTAGATCTAAAACCCTGATTTGTAACCTGTAGATTTCTTCCAATGATCTCTAATGCAAGGTGGCAACTTTGAACACTTTGAAAACTTTCTCCAAACTTTATCTTCAATTTTATTTCAACCTAGACTTGTAAATAACACACTAAAGAGAAGGGAAAATGTTGTTTAGTTAGTGGAAAGGGGTTTTCCTTAGTCAAACCCCATTTTAGTAATCAAACCTTGAAATGAAATGAAATAGTAAAATAGAATGATGATTAACAAAATATAATATAGCAACTCACCAAACCCTAGCAATAAAATGCTACAAACATGTATGAAGTGGCTCCAATGAATGTAGATCTTAACTCTTGCTTGAATTTGATAGATCTTGAATTGAATGCTAGATTGAATTGTAAAGCCCTACATCACAAATGTTAGCTCAAAAATAAACATGATGCTTGATGCTTGAATAATGCTCTAAAACATTTGATAATTAGCCCTTGAATGCTCTTGAATGCTCTTGTAAACACTTGAATTCTCTTGTGAGCTAAACTTTGCTATAATAATCCTCATTCAACTTGCTAGGTGTAAAATGAGTGAAAGAAACTTGTATTTATACTTGTTTATGCCAAATTTTCTAAAATTACAACACTACAAGATGACATTGGATCTAAGAGGATAAAATCCTACCAAAAATTTGAATTAAATTTAATTTTTGGCAACACAAGACTCATACACCAGATGTTGTGTATGAGTCCCATTATGCATAAAGATGGGACATATTCTCAAATATTCTTAGAAAGGTGTGAAATCCAATTTGGGACCCAAAACCCTAGGTGGGACTCATACACACCCAAGGTGGTGTACGAGTCTTAGATCACTAAATCTAGGCCACACAACTGAAAAACACCTAAATTATGATTGGATGTTTATTTATGTCAGGATTATCCTCAAAATGATATATTAAATGAGGCTTGTGGATGCAAAATAAGGCCAATTAAAGTAGAAAGAAGCCCAATTATTTATTAAAACCCTACAAAAGTGTGAAAGTTTTTTACAACACTTTAAAACACCCTAAATAAGGTATGATTAGGTTTATTTAGTTTGCAAGGGCCCAAGACCTAATGTGAGTTTTTTAAACACATTACAACACTAAGTCAAGGCATCATTAAGCTCAATTTTATAAGGAGGGCCCAAACAAGTGTGAAAATATCACAGATGACATTTTTTGACATTACATATCCTTTATAGAAAAAAAATTGTTTGACAACATAAACATTACTTGTTACATCAAAAATGATGTTTACTATTTAAAATCAGTTATTAAAGGAGATGTTTAAAGATTCATGATTTATTTCAAAAAAATTATATATATATATAGAGAATCTACACATAAATTTCCACAAATCACTAGTTTGAATCATTTTCAAATTCTTAATAGTTTAGCTACTATAGGTCTTAGAAGGTGTAGATTTAGTTAAAAATACTGATATAAATGTCCATCTTGGCAAAAAAGTGAGATATAGTATTGTGATTTCACCCATAACCAAGTGGTGAACTAATACCATGTGCATAAAAACCATGAATACACAAAATAATTCACCCCACATTTACATTTTTGGTAGTAATTTTTCCAAATATTAAATAGTTTTCACATGTGCACCCCACACATAAAATATCTAACCAATATTAACTACAAATTTTATAGTTGTACTAAAGTAAATATTTAATGTGACGATACACATCACCTAAATATTTAATGTGGGTAACAATAGAAACTTGTGTCACACTTTTATAAAAGAAATTGGCAATACAAATAAAATTTTCAACTTTGATCTATAAAAGTGGAATTTATGTTTTGAATTTCAAAATGATGTAAACTAATGAAATATATAACTCTTGATGAAGTTTATACTTGTAATAAATAATAAATAAAAGTTGTTTTGATGTTTTTTTATTATAAATTTCAAAGAAGAATTTGAGTTTTTTAAAATTTTAGAAAAAAGTGAGGTTGATGAGATGTCATAGAAAAAGAGCAAACAATTTTTTTCCCCTAATTTTTTCCAAATAGCTGATTTCAATTTCTAGTGCATGGAGAAAAAAAATGATAATTTTTTTGTAATTATATGTTAAAGTGAAACATCACTAGAATGTCATAGTTTTCATGGGATATGAAATTTTTCCTTTCCATTTTATCATTTAAAAAATAATTATACCATTTTGGAGAGGATTCTCTCCTCTACTCATCTCAATTTATAAGAATTGAATCCCAAGAGATGGCTTTAGAACCACCTTGGAAAACTTGATAATGATGTAACACTAGATTTTTCACTCAAGGTAGAGTTATCATATATGAAACCTAACTTACTCCTAAAATGCTTATGTAATGAGTTTAAAGTTGGATTTCTTATCATCTATAGGGTTTCTTTAGGTGTCTACATACATTTAAAATCTATTGAATAAATATAACCCTTGATAAATTACTAACCAAATATTTTGAAAATGTAAAAAATGTAGACCCCAAATAAGTAACCTTTGGGAATAATCTAGATTAATACTCATATCCAAAAACACCAAAATATTGACACCCACAAACAAAAAGGGGAAAACAAACACACAAACAAGAAAAACACCAAAACAAGAAAACAACTAAGATACTATAATACAAAATTATTCCAAAAATTAGATTAATTTAGTTGGACATGTTTTGGTTTGATTTTCACCTTAGAAAGCATGCCTGAATTATTAATATTTTAATTTAAATGCCCAAAAGAGAAACTAGGAATTGGATTTTGAGTGGAGGAATATTTTACTTCGAATTTATTGAATATCATGCTATAGGCATGACTTGGGCACGCAGGCTAAGTGGAGTGCAAATTTTAATTGGCAATTCATAATGGAGAATGGATGGATGATGGTGTTGGCTAGTGGTGGCCTGCTAGGCAAGAGAATAATCCAACATGCATTGGGAGTTTGAAAGAAGGTAATTTGTTGTCTCTAACTTATTTTTCAAGAAAGGGGCATGGGATTTTGAAGTGGTGGTATTGCTAGAGTTTTAGGGGTGAGTTTTAATTGATTGTTTTGGTTCCTAATTTTTGGTGAGAAGGATTGGGGTGTAGCATCATCCTATAGGAACATTACTTCTTGACATTAATCCTTTGACATGAATGAAAACATATGTTCAATACTCACATGCTACTGCCATGTGGGATTCTCCCTTTCTACAACCATGTGAGAAGGTACAAGTGAACCAATTGTATTGAGTCTTAACAATCAAGTTTGAGGCATTGTGGAACATAAAATTTCATCTAAATAATGCAAAAATAGAACCTCCATTTGGTCCATGCAAAAATTTTACCTCCATTGGGTCCATGTAGGATCAATACCTCCATCTAAACTATATTTGTTAAGCAATGAAATGGTTCACTTAAACTACTCACAAACCTTCACTTTTGTGAAGATCACATGTGCTGGTGAAATTTAGTAAATGGTGCTATTTAATGATAATTCAATTAAAACCTCTTAAATTTGACTACTCTATTAACTATGTTTGAACTTTTATGGAAATCCAACCCACTGCTAAACTTCTTCATCCAACTACACTTCAAAATGTTCAGTTCACATAGAATTGACCATTAAGTTGAAATACTCTAGTTTACTTGACCAAGTTATGCCCATAAGTACAAAAAGAACACTTGGCATTGGTCATGCAGGAAAACATTTAGGAACTAAGTGAAAGGAATTTGACTGGTTTAGACAAGGAAGTCTATAGAAGGTCAACAGTAGACCAAAAACATGGAAAAGAATAACTCTAATTTTTTCCCAATCTTCACCAAATTTAGTCTACAAATACCCATTTGAGCATTCTACCAGGTGGAAGCCACAAGTAACAACCACACTTAGTCAACTTTTGTTTTTCAACATTGGTACATTGACCTAAAGAAGGGAATGTATACAATTACCACAATCATAACCTAAACATAACAAAACCATGTAGATTCTCTTAGATCGATTAAAATTAGCATGAAAAGAAATGGGGGTCTAAAAACTTGCATGGCCCAACATGTGTTATGTCAACTCATAATAACTAAGAGAAATTCAAGTGAAAATGCTTGAATTTAAAACTTTTGATCTTAATTTCATTCCCAAATGTTAACTTTAAAAAGCAAAACTCTCATTAACATGAATATTTTTAAAAAAATATATTATTATTAAAAAGAGTAATACATTTCTATTATTCTTCCAATCACATTATCAAAATAAAATCTTTCATATGAACATAAAATAATTTTGAAAGTTCAAATAAACAAATTTTGTTAATTATCATAATATTTTTTAAAAACTTACATGTTATAATTTTTCATTTTAATTATATATTTTTTTATAAGTAAGATGCATAGTACTTTTTATAATAAAAAGTACTACATTATTCAAAAAATAATCTAATTATACTCATTATAATATAATAAATTATTAAGATGAGATAAACCTTAGTAGGCAAATGTCTGAATTATAAGACAACCTTTTAAAATGTCATAGAATTGGTATGATTTACTTTTAAATGTAATCCATGAATAAAGTAGGCCACTAAAGTTTTAGTCGAAGGACTGATAATTTTAAGTGAGAATAGATAAAATGACTATGACTAGGTATATTAAGATGAACATAAATAGTGTTCTTCATTCCTCCCATGATTCCCCCTCCTTTGAAATAAGGAAAGGAGAAGGTAAATCTCTTCTCTTCATCATCTCTAATGACATGGATACTTGATTCAAGTAGCATGAACCATATTGTTGTATCAAGGGACCATTTTACTTCGTGGAACTTAAGTCATGTACTACCCCAACTATTCACATAAGTGACGATTCTATAATTGATTATAAAGATTATTTTATTTACATAGATGGAGGACATTTTAATAAATTTTTTTGTGTACCTTCATTGTTATCCAACCTTCTCTTCATCTTCTACATTATTCATATAGGGTCAAGGAAGTGGGTTGAGTTTACTCAAAATATAACCATAATTTACCATCTTTAAGATAATTCCCTACTTTCCATTTAAAATGTAGATGATAAGTCACACTTGTATATGGTTTTCATATTTCATTCTTGAGTCACTTTTCAAGACTCTTTACACACACTAATGAAGTGGGTAAACTATGGCATTGTTGGTTTGGTCACCTAAATTGTAACTAAATTTAGTATTTGGAAGGTCAATAAATGGTTATAGAACTCCTTCAAATAAACTTAATGTGTTTGTCATGTTTGTGCCTTAAGAAAATACTCTAAAGAGAAATATGATAAAGGAAAGACAATAAAAAATTATACATTTATTAAATTGATACATACTAATCTAGTAGCACCATTTTCTAGTTTGTCATTTATCATATATTGGTACCTCCTAACTTTCATATATTATTTAATATCTACAAGGTTTATTTTCTTTGAAAGAAAGATGAAGTTTTTGGAAAGTTTCAATACTTATTGAAAGTCCTTGACTAAGAAATATATAGGAACTCTAATCAAAGTCCATCACATTGATAATGGAAATGATCATGTCAACTATTAATTTGAGTGATTATATTTGAATGGACAAATATTCAACACACTATTTCATATACCTACAATATAATAGAGTAGCACAAAGGAAGAATAGATCCTTGAAATAATTGATATAACTATGTGATACATTCATAAACTATGTTAACTACATATAGAACCACATTCTACACAAACCCTTGGAACTCATCAATCCACTTGAGGCTTAGAGTAATCATAAACTATTAGTTTAGAAATTTAGAGTTTGTCCATCTTGAGTTTGTGCTCATATACCTTCAAAGAAACACAAAGCCATGGAACCTCAAAGAAAGCATTACATTTGTGGGTTATCCTAATGAAATCAAAGTGCATATACTTTTGTCCATGTTGATACTCATAGTTTGATTGTTGCATAAAGTATCAAGTTTAAGGAACCTTCTAGTATCATTGGCATTTCCCATTCATCCTCCACATTAGGCTTTCATCTAGATAGAGGAACTATATCATTTTTCTCCTCCTACTAGTCCAAATTGTGAAACATATAGGCCTACTCCCTCTTCTACCACTTTTCCACTTTGGGCTTATCAAACCTTATGAGTAGTAGGTATATCAGTTAGAATGAATCAAATATTATGACTTGGTCATGGTACCAAGATATGCCTCATGCAAACATAGCTCAAACATTTAATCCATAATCATTTGATGAAGAAGCATGTATTGTTGATTGGGATTCAACAATTAAAAAAAAAACCTTAGCATGTATTGTTGATTGGGATTCAACAATTAAAAAAAAAAACCTTCTTCTTTATCAAGAATTACACATGAGATTTAGTCCCACTTCATAATGGAAGAAAGATGATTTAAAAAATCTTATTATTAAAAAATACATGATTATTATTCTTCTAATCACATTATCAAAATAAAAACATGCTTATGAACATATAACACTTTTGAGAGTTCAAAGAAATAAAATTTGTTAATTACTATAATCATTTTTCTAGATTACATATCATAATTATTATTTTAATTATAATTTTTTTATAAATAAAACATATACTACCTTTTTACTAATTAAAAAATGATAATGCATTAGTCAAAAAAAAAAACAAAATTAACTAATTCATTGTAATATACTAAATTATTAAGACGAGATAAACTTTAGTAGCCAGCTGTCTCGAGTATAGGACAGCCTAAATGTCACGCAATTGGTATGACCGACTTCTAAATGTAATCCGTGAATAAAGTCGGCGGGTGGAAATATCAGTCGAAGGATTGGTAGGTCGGTCGAATGATTTAAAGAGAGTGTGGAAGATGGAGCACGCAAAACGTGTAATATGATTACTTGTTTTAACGTTTCGAATCTTACTTTTGCAAAAATCAATAATGGATTTTGTTGAAATCCCCCCAAAAATACGTACAACGTTTGAAATCCACATTGATTGACGTGCAACATAATTATTTTTGACGTTTAGATGTTATTTAAATCGCCACTGTTCTAAAGGGAATATTTCAAAGTTTTGGTCACTTCTTGTTCCTTATACTGTATATAAGGAATCTCTCGTGACTGTTGTAAAGAGAATATTTCTAGGTTTTGGCCACTTCTGGTTTTATGTAGTGTATATAAGGAATCTCTTAGAACAAACTTTACTCACACAGTTTGAGTTCTAGTTTCGTATTCTCAGAATCAGAAGAGAAGAAAAGAATGGAGAAAGCTGGGGCAGCAGAGTTGAAAGTAAAGAGGTGTGAGCCAGTCATGGTGGCCCCCTCTCTGCCTTCGCCCAAAGCTATTCTCCCCCTCTCCTCCATTGATAACTTATCCATTTTAAGAAGAAATATTTATAATTTAGTGTTAGTCTACACTGCCCGTGACAGTATTTCTGCTGATCCAGCAAAAATAATTCAAGAGGCTCTGTCCAAAGTGTTGGTGTATTATTTTCCTTTCGCTGGGCGTCTCAGATGCAGAGAAAATGGGGAGCTTGAAGTGGACTGCACAGACGAGGGCGCTCTCTTTGTGGAAGCAATGGCAGACAACAGTCTTTCAGTCCTCGGAGATTTGGATGACGTCAAGCCATCATTTCACCAGCTTCTTTTTTCACTTCCACTTACTACGACTCCTATTGAGAACTTCCATCTTCTGGTTGTTCAGGTAATTCTTCCCTGTGCTTTCACACAGTAAAGTATTTGGTATAATGTATTTTATTTTATAATAATGGTTTAATGTATGAGTTTTCTAATAATATATATGTACCTTTTTCCTTCTTGTTGTCTTGTATTTTCTTCATATAGGTAACTCGTTTTACATGTGGTGGTTTTGTTGTGGGAGTGAGTTTCCACCATAGTATATGTGATGGACGAGGAGCAGGTCAGTTTCTTAAAGGGCTTGCAGAAATGGCAAGAGGAGAGATTAAGCCCTCTATAGAACCAATATGGAATAGAGAGATATTGAAACCAGAAGATCCTATATGCCTCCAGTTTTATCACTTTGAAACCAATATGGAGACCATACCCAACTTGCACCAACCTCTAGTAATAGATGATTTAGTTCAAGCCTCACTAGTTATCAACTTTGATGTAATAAAATATATCAAAAAATATTTTATGGAAGAAAGTAAAGAATCTTTCTCTACATTTGAAATTGTTGCAGCATTGGCTTGGCAAGCAAGGACAAAGGCTCTTCAACTTCCAAATTATCAAAATGTGAAGCTTCTCTTTGCAATGGATATGAGAAGATTGATCAATCCTCCACTTCCACAAGGATACTATGGTAATGCCATTGGTATGACATGTGCATTAGATACTGTGGAAGAACTCATAAATGGATCTCTTTTGCGAGCTACAAAGATTATAAAAAAATCAAAGTTATCTTTAATTGATGCATATTTAATGCCAACCACCATGACAGACCCATCCAAATTAAATATGAGTAGAAATCAAGACAATTTGCTTGTAGTAACTGATTATAGGTGGTTAGGATTTAATGAAGTGGATTTTGGTTGGGGAGATGTAGAAACTGTAAGTTGTCTATTGCCTTTGGAGAAAGGTTTAGCTGTAGCAGATTATCTTATCTTTGTCCAACCTCCTAAACACATGTCTAATGGAATCAAGATACTAATGTGTGCTCCAATTTCAATAGTCAAAGCATTCAAATCAGAAGTGGAATCCATGATAAAGCAGTGTGTGGATAAAACTATTCAAATCACAAGTTAGGAATTGTATTTTGAAAATAAGCATCATCTAATTATCTTCTATGTAAAGTATAGATGAGAGCATTTCTATGTATAAATACAAAGGTATTCAAAGGTTTTAAGTCATGGGATGAATTTTATTGTCTAAATTATCTAGTGAACTATAAATAAAAGCTTCACTTTTGATTGAAAAAAATATATAATTATTATATATTTATGATGCCCTCTCTATTTAAATGACGGTTTAAAATTTTGATTTATGACTATTCATATTTTTTAAAGTTTGGATTGAATGCTAAATCAATTTTCTCTTACTCAACGAAATTTCTAAACTATGGAAATTTTCATGTGCGATCATACAAAGCCACATAAAATATCTATGGATATTATAATGTAAAAGGATGAGGAACCAATGAATTCTATTTAGCTTTATTTATGTTGTTGTGTGTGGGTGTTCTCTATAGTTATGTATTTTTCTGAGTTCCTAGTTGTGGTTTAATTCTTTTGATGGCCCTTCTTGTTGTAGGTAGTTTTGCTATGGTATTTCTATTTTGTTGTGTACCATAGAAAAAAGGAAACTTGCTTGACATGGGAATAATTCATGATAAATTGGACTTAATGAGGCCTTGATTTAGGTGTTGTAAGGCATTTTATGGTGGTGACAGGGGAAAAATAATTCCCATCCCTCATGATGCAAGGAAACATAACATTAACAAGGATTTGTGTTCTTGTACAACAGCCAATCCTTCTCACAAACACACACACCCTTCATCTCACTTGGAAGATTGTTATGGTATTGATTACAATCTTACTCCTGCATATGGATGAAATGAACACATGAACATATCCAACATATCATACTTATCTTCACTTTCATCAAAGAATTTGCAAAACAATAATATTCAACATCCAAAGGAGTGTGGTGCTCTTCCTTGTGTGGGAATACCTAACTCCTCTACTTGATACTCACTTTCATTCATTCTAGGCTCACCTTTGTCCTGCACTCAATGGGGGCAAGGGGTTTTGTAGCCTTATCCTCGTATGTCACTTGTCATTTCCTCCTTTAGCTAGTCATTAACCTTTCATGAATACATAAGATCAAGCTTGGGATGTGGATGGCATGCCTTTAGTTGGCTCGCATATGACATACTTCTCTTTTTCATGATGTAGCTTCTTGGAAACACATGATTTGGCATAGGGATTTCTGAGTAAGCTCTCATGTCTCCTTCTACTTTAAAGAAATTTCTCATAGTACGGGTGCTCATAGCCGCTTTAAAGTGGGGGAATACATCACCCCTCACATTTCAAATTGTGCAATTTCTTTCTTCTTGTGATGCATCCTTTTCTTGGTGGAGCCATTGAGTTTGATTCCCTCCAAGATTGTGATACTTATTATACATTTATCCTCTCTTGGAGAAGTTGAGCATGATGTTCCCTAAGAAAAGACCTTACATGAACAAAGCAAAATCCCCTTTAACAAAATTTTGACATGACATTCAAAACATTTACAAAAAACATTTTCACTGTGGCATCTTATTAAAGTTATCAGGAGGTATAACTTCGATATGGTTGAGCGGGAAGCCCATCTAGTAGCATGAATTTTCCCCATAGCCACCTTTGCATTTGTGTGTGCATACCAACTAGCATATGTATCTTACCTCATGGGCCTTCTCACCCCACAAACAACCAAAAGTTTCGTGGCCGCATAGTAAGTATAATTTTGGTATTTCTCACCCCATGGACAACAAGAAGTTTTGTGGCCCTAGAGCGAGTATAATTTTGGGATTTCTCACCTAGCGGATAGCCAAGAATTTTGTCACCCTAGAGTGAGTACACATTTCCTTTCTGAAACAAACATGCCTAGATCCAATCCACAACAAGATGGACAAATGATCAAAGCTTGATCCATATTTTCACCTTTTTCTATCTTGACATTGCATGATTTTGTATCTTGATGGTTTGAATTAGGATCTTAGATCCTTGGGGCTTGCGTAACTTCCTTGATCCTTTTCATTCTTTTTCATATGCATCTGTACACTCAGATCTCTCTTGAATGTCTACTTTAGTGTGGGTTTGAGGCAAGTTCATCCTCTCACTAAAGTGGGGGCTAAATGTGCCATATAAAAAAGGACCCTTTGCCTAACATGGGATTAATTCATGATAAATGGACTTAATGAGGCCTTTATTCAAGTGTTGTGAGGCATTTTATGCAAACTCTAGGTCTTGGACCCTTGCAAATTGAATAACATGCTCTTAATGATGTCTAGTAAAGTTGTTGTAAAGTGTTGTAAGATACTTTCAAGATTTTCTAGACTTAACTAACCTATTTCTCCCTAGATCAACACTATAAAATGTGTTTATAAACACTATCACATCAATTTAGAAGGCTTGTAAAGTAAACTTAATGATAAACTAGTGTTGTAATGTGTCTTGCACATTCACATTGGTTCTTGTTCCTTCCTAGGCTATGTGGACTTCATTTTAGTGTTGTAAAGTGTATTTAATCACACTTTCACATTTATTTTTGTGTCCCAAGCCCTATTGGACATTCACATCATCATTAATAGGCCACTATTAACCCATATTATGCATTCTGAGGCATAATTTGATCAAATAACCAACATAGTAATCATATAAACCTAATTTTCTTACTTCTTGGCATTCTAGCTAGCAAAAATGGCCCCTATGGGACCCATTCACCATTAGTGGTGAATTAGTCCCATCTAGGTGGGACCCATTCGCCATTAGTGGCGAATGAATCCCATTTGAGCCATTTTTGGGGTATTAGCAAGAAAAATTAGGGTTTTTATTCAATTTTTCTTCATGTCATCCTTGGGAGTCCAATTTATAGGAAAACACGGTGAATTACCTATAAAAACAACCTTCTAAACCCAAATTCATCATAACTTAACTTCATTCATCGTTTGTCTTCCATCTCAAGTCAAACAAGCTAAGGTTTAGTCATTCTAATTAACCAAGGTAGAACTTTTTAGAAATTCAAGGGCATAATCTTCATGTTTTGCTATATAAATTCAAATTCAATCATCATGGAAAGGTAGCAACTCCATTTTTTCATGCTTCATTACATTATTTCATCAATTTGGTTTAATTACCTAAAAGGGGGTTTGACCAAGGCAAACCCCTATGCCCTAACATTTACCATTTCTTTCTCTTTCATTGTGTGTTTGTAGATTTAGGTGCTTGGATGGCTTGGACATTATTGAAGATTAGTTTGCAAACTTGTTGAAGTAATCTCCACTTTTTTAAGGCCAAAACTTACACAAAAATTCATTTACAGCTTCGAAAATTAGGGTTTTAGAGCAGGACACTTGGAGGTGCAAATTGAGCAGGTTGAAACCTACAAATTCCATTTTTGAGTTTTTAGAAAAGGTAGAATGGAATAGTTCACCCAAAGTGGTGAATGAGTCCCAGTTTACTTGTTTCCTGAATATTTTTGGAGATTTAGAAACCCATTTGGCTAAAATGAGCCCCAATATAGTTTTCTAGAACTGCGTCTGATTCGCCTAGAATAGTGAATGAGTCCCACCAGTCTAAAAAAATAGCGTCAAAATAATTTCAAATGTTTTTTCCAGCATCCTTCAACATATCAAGTGCACACTTTCAGTTTGATTCATTTATGTTAAGTTTTACCTTCATTTTTAGTTCATTGTTTCATTACACAATATGTTTTCAAACATCATTTGTTTCTTAGGTTTTATATTCACATTCAATCAATTTCATAGCTTAGTTTCATTTATTTCACTTCATATGACTTAGATAACATCACACAACATAATTTTAATGAACCTTTTAGCATTTTTGGCCCTACCTCTCTCGTTTTAGGTGAAAAACCCTAGAAGAGCTAGAGAAGTACATAGGAACCAGAAATATTTGGTTCAGGTGGAATAATATACACCATCACCACTTTATGATTCTTGTATCTCCTCCCCACTCTTCCTAGTCTTATGGTGCCTTGTTTAAAACTTAGATAATTAAAAAATAAATCACCAATGTTTTGTTTATAGATTAAAGTGTCAAGCAATTTACTTGATCCGTAAACATGGACTCTCTGCCAACTAAAAAATTAGATACACCAGTGAATATTTTAATCATAGGACCAAAAATAAACAAGTATCAACAACTCTATGGAAAATATAATTAGATTTTGTTTAAAACTTATGTAAAAACAAAGGAATGAGGCAGCCTTGTTACAAGCTCCAACTCAATACTTCAACTAACAAAGACGACAAAAACCTATTCCATGCATTATGCTCAAAAATTTATAGAATAGGTAATATAAAAGCAGTGATTCATGCTCATTTCCTTGAATAACAAATAGAAGAAGACAAAGCAAGGTTTAATGGTGTATGGGGAAAGAGAAACCTTTCAAAGAATACAATGCAATTGGTTTTATAAGGAGTTGATTACCATCCTCAACTCCAG
Source organism: Sequoia sempervirens (assembly GCA_007258455.2). Lineage (NCBI taxonomy): Eukaryota > Viridiplantae > Streptophyta > Pinopsida > Cupressales > Cupressaceae > Sequoia > Sequoia sempervirens. The sequence continues at coordinate 359,640,349 of VDFB02000003.1, read as the reverse complement.
ATTAAAAACCTATTAGCTACCACAACTAAGTCAAATCATTCTCTTTGGCTAACCACGCTCTTCTTCCTCCAATACCATCACTCCTCTTATATAATTTCCCCAGATCAATAACTCATGTATTGACTTTTATCTTTCCTATTGCAGCTTGGTTCTCTCAAAAAATCTAAAACCCATTGATCACGAGCAACCCAAAAGAAGAAAATAGGTTTCTTAGCTCAAATATTTCTTTCAATAAATTTCTCCTACCTCAATGTGCAAAGACTTATCTCTTCCTTAGAGCTCAATCTCCCATAATGCATTCATCTTTTTTTTAAAAATTTCCAAGAATTGTTGGGTAAAAGAAAAAAGTTGGGTCCACAAAGAGGGGAAGTTTTAGCGAAAAAAATATCATAGAAAACATGTACGTGTTATTAATGTTACATATTTTCCGCCTCAGCTCAAATAGAGGAGCTGGATGATTATTATTTGCCAAGAAAGTGGAGTTGTAAATTGTTTTTTTTAAATGCTTTTTCGCATTACTTTGTGCATTTGAGTAACAGTTATGCATTTTTGAAGTTATGAGTTTGCAGAATGCCATTCAAAAGTTGCAGATTTAAAAGAAAGATAGAATTAAGTATGTGTGCAAAATAGCATTTCAGATGCTTTTATTCATTTAAAAAAGAACTCATATTTTTACAAGGCTTCTTTTGATTTCACAACTAGAATGAGTGTTACAACATTGCATGAGATGCATTTTCTTTTCAACTGAAAAGTAAAAATGAAATCAAAGATCCACACAAGCCATGGATATAACTACAACTATTCCAATACATTTCTAATAGCACAATGTACTACTAAAGATGCAAAAAGAGAACATATAAGCAATAACATAGTCATCATTGCCTGTTATCAACGCTTGGTGTTGGATGGTGCACCTCGCCATCTCGAGCTTCATCGACCTGTAGGAGGAAATGAGGGTGTCAGTGGCTCCGACTATGACATAACTCATATGATGCACCTACAATAATACAGTATACTATGAGCAATGCATTGAAACAATCAGAAGAAAATCAAATGCAGTATGAGGAAGCGAACTGAAGAAGTATCAGCATCATAATCAACATGTTCTATTTTTATGCTAACACTGTTTGTTTCTTTGTGCAGGTATAGGTTAAGTCATGGAGTTGAACATTATTCGAAGACCAAGCATGTGGAGTAAAATGGGATCCCACAAGGGTAGAGCCCGACATGCTGCTCGAAGTATTTAATGGGCTGATTTTGAAGGATTTTTCATCTTATACATCAAACAAAGTGAAATACAACTGAAAGAGTAAAACTGAGTTATCCATCAAGTAACAAAACCAACTGTGCATTCATGATGATCAGCATTCTTTCTGAAGGTTACAGGTGAACAGTGAGTTTAGTTCACTTAAGGAATTTAATTGAGTGCATTTGCATCAAAATTGTTGAATTACTTTTTTTTGTGTGTGATTTTAATCATATGTCATGTGATTTTCAATTCATTTTTTCTCTTTTGGATAGTGAACAGGCATACATATGCCTTAATGATTTGTTCTATTTTTTTTCATCATCAAAGAGAACAATTTCTGAGAATAGTTTGTGCGGTGAAATATAAAAATGCATGAAGAGTGTCATGTTGCTCACGAAAAAAAATGCAGATAGTGTACTTGAGCGTTAAACAAATTTCTAATCCTAAGTTGACTGGTGAAGAAATACTGCATTATTAATGGTAATAACAGAGTGATCTTTTCAGAAAAATAATAGAGGATCCAATAACAAAAGGTAAAGCCTCTATAGAATTCAAATAAAGGAAATGAAGGTTGTTGTGTTAAAGTTTAGTACTAGTTATTAAGAGCTTCAAGAAAGACAGTGAATTTATGTCTATTGTGATGATGCCTCAAACGGGATCGTGTGTCGATGATTAGTCAAGAACAGCAATCAAATGTGTTGTTCTTTCATTTTATGTTCTATGAGTTATAGATGCCAGAAAGCATTACTTGTAATGGATCGTGCCATGAATTAACTATAACAAATATGCATGATGTTGATCAATTCCAGATTATTTAGTCAAAGTCTTGGAAAAACAGTGAAGTAGGGTTGCTACCATATCTACAAGATGAGCACATAGTGCTAGAAGAGATCATAATGGAATGTTCAAATTCGAACTTTATACACATATGAAGTTTTGAATACAAAAAAGGGATCTTTCAGATTTTAGTACTTGGAGAATACTATCAGAATGAGTATTGGATTTACTTTTAAGGATAGTTTACAGCTATATGGTGTTTTCAATTATGTGATTTGAACTCAGGTGTTACTACTGTCAAAAGATGTACATAGATGCCAAAATGAAAGCTGGGTATATGAACACACAAGTTCTTGTTTTCAATCATGTTTTTATATAAAATTGTGAAGGCACTTTTCACTCAGGCAACAAAGAAGCAGAATAAGGAGTTTGAATGCTTGAAAGAGCTCACAAATAGAATATAATTTACACTATTTTGATCTGAAAGTAAACATCAAATTCCAATATTAGTTCCTAAAGAAACACAAGTATGTACACAGTTTATCATCATTTCAAACAGGTATGGAAGGTCGAGTTGTGTTAGAATTTAAATACATGCTCTTGCTTTAAAAGTTTCCAAAAAAAAAGCCATGATTTTGTTTCAGAAGTGTAGGGTATTCATTGTTAGCTCTAGCTCAAGCCATGTGGATGGAACAATAACAGTTACTTCATAGCTTCGAATGCTTTCAGAACACAAAAAAATGCATGTGTCTTCAGAAATTTTTAACACCCACAAGAGGGTTTATTTTTGAAATATACAGAGATATGATAATTGAAAATACCCATGTGGGTTTTTTCATAAAACAATAGTAAATTACAAATATGAAAATTCTATGTTAAATCAAGCTAAAGAAAGGAAAAAAGTGCATTTCTCTTTCAAAATTCGAACACCCACATGTGGGTTTATTCTCAAATTACCAAAGAATGGAGTTTCCTTAAAAATTTCAAATACCCATTTCCAGGGGTGGTGTCAAATGTAGGAAAAATAGCTACAGAAAGTCGCCACATGAAGTCTGAAGAGAGTGACAAAGATATTGAACAAATGCGAGCTCTTAGATGTTAGTCGATAGACAGAAGGAAAGTAAAATGTAGAGTTATTGAGATCTTTTTAGTACCCACAAATAGAAATGTTGCTAAATTAATATAATGGAGAATTTTTGTTCTAGGTTGAGCCCAAAGTTTTAAATGATGCTTTCTACAATGCACATTTGGCACGGCCTGTAGATGGCCAAATAATTTATGAAATAAGGAGAGCTTTTAGAGTTTCTCCAGAGCAAAGGAAATTACCAATTTGAATTTCTGGTTAAGTCTAAAGCCGCGGCCCTAGCTTCCACTTTAGCTTTCCAAGGTATGGATTCGAGTTTCCAAGTGATGGCCAAGCTCTAATTGGGAATAGAGCATTACAATGACAACAGTGAGCACGAGAGGCACACATAATGAACAATAAAATGATGACATTAGAGTATGTTAGCCACGGCTTTGAGGCCGAAATTAGCAGATTACAAAAACCATCAACAAAAGCTCACCTTTGCATAGAATGGAGTCAGAACACAAGTCGAGCTTCTATGAAGTGGACTATAGAAGTCGAGCTCGAGCTCGTAGTGGCATGAGAGGTCAAAGAAAGAAGTGAAAGTCAGAAACAAATTCACACAGACCACACCATTGGGGCTTTCTGAGGCTCGAAATAATGAAGTAAAAAGTTATTTCGCCATGGGAAAAAGACTTACTCATCGAAGATTCGGTCAACTAGAGAACAGAGGAGGTTTTCTGAAGCACACGGGCTTGAATCCAACATCATCATGGTGGCAGTTTTTCTCAGGCAGAGTTTCCTTCTCCTCAAGTCATGGGTGTGAAATGGTGATAATTAGGGTTTGACCCTATTTTGTTCAAATGCCTAATTCAAAGCATTATGAACTTTCCAGAAGTTCATTTGAATGCACATGTCAAATATCAAATGGTGGCCGAACCCTTAGTCTCTGCCTTGTGATATATTTTAAGCCTAAGTCCAAATCATTGATTATGTTAGGCCGAATTTCTTATGCTTAGGGTTGTGTTTAGGGATTTTAGGGTTTGAGCTAATTATCTTATGCCTTAGGAAAAATGAATTCGGACTTATGTGTAAGTCATGTTATTGTTTTATGTGAAGACAATGAGATAGCATTTGTGAATACCCTATGAATTAGGGTTATTTTAGGGTTTTATTTTTATTGATTTTAAAGAAATCAATGATGGAGTTAAAGGGGTGATTATGTAGTATTTTTTTTTTTCAATTTTTTGAGAAAATCAGAATGATATTTTGGAGATATAGGTAGTTTTATTTTTGTAAAAGATTCTAATCTTTGAGTTGCAAAAATAGACAAGATTGTAAAAAATCTGCATCTTGTAAAGCAGAAGAATAAAAGTGATGTTTTATAAACTGCTTTATGTTTTCTTGCTATTTTTAGCAGATCTTTGACTAAGCTTTCTTCTTGGTCGAATTCTAGACTTACCTTGGAGAGATAAAGTGTTTTTTGTGCTTTTAAAGTAGATTTTTCCCATTTTTAGGGGCTTGACAGTGTAATCATAAAAGCTTTTGTGCTTTTTTCTGCTTTAAAGCAGTTTTTGAGTTTGTTTGAGGCCTTTTTTCCTTGAGCTTTTTCTGAGCTCGGATTAGGTTTTCTTGGAGAGTTCTTTTGATAGATTTAGTCTATCAACTCTCCATTCTCAGTAGTTCAGATCAGTTTCTTTCCCTTACTCATTTCGGGGAGCTTGTAAACCTTTTGATACTCAGTTTTGATCATATCGATACTCTTCCAGTTTTAATAGAGCAGTAGATTTCTCCTTCTTATTTTTTGTCTAAAATTTTGTAATAGCAATCTAATGTACTTGTATTTTCAAATTGAAATCCTTTTATGTCTTGTTGTTATAGTTATGTTTCAAAATTTCATGTTTCAGTTTGCATGTTGTGTTTTCTTTTCAGATCTTCATGCAAATTATTAATGTGATATGTGCCAATGAGATTGTGAGGATTACTACAATAGTGAAATTTTTATGAGTGATTGGGTCAGAATCCTTATAAGTTTGGTGGATCATCTTTTAGAAATAGGTTTTATATTCAGTTATTCCTATCCCTTTCCTCAGAAGCTGTTTTAAGATAGAATTCATCATTTAGAGAACCAACTCACTCTGGAGATTCCTCTTTCGCATAAGATCACCCACATCTGAAAGAGGTTTCCATGTTTTAGTAGTTTTCTGAATATTACATTCAGCAGGGTGCAAAACTATTGATAACAATTAAAAAAATGCATGTGTTATTCATCGAGTACCCGAGCCTAACAAAACGTGTATGCACTAAAAAATTCATATGTGTTATATAATGTGTACAAGTCATTTATCCAAAAAATTAAATACCTTTTAGAAATGTGTACACATTTTAAAACACATACGCATTTTTAAAAGGTATTTAATTTTTTAAATAATCAAGTAAATAAAGAACACATGTGTTTTGTAACTCATATGCTTTTTCAAACAAACGTACATGTTTTTAAAATTTTAAATCCCAAACCCACATGTTGCCTTGATTTTAGGCTCAGGAAAGGCTTGGAAACCCAACCATTAGTCTTTGACCTGCAACTAAAAACCTAAGGTTCAAGAGAAATGTCCAACTTTGGCAGTATGGCTGATGGAAGTTTTTTCTGAATCAATGTATGAAATTAAAACCCTTAGAGAAAATGATGTCTAGTTTCCAAATATATATATTTTTAAATATTGGATTATATTTGTTATTTTTTTATTAATTTCTAAGCAAATGAGTCCATAAACTTGAAATATCATACTTTTTTGTTTTTTAATAATTTTTTTTGGGTTAATTTTCTTATAAAAAATTTATATGGAGTCAATCATCAGAAAATTCTATACACAATGAAAAAATATTCAATTTTTTTTATTTTCTAAGGTCCAAATGTTGTCCATACACATAGATTTTTAAAAATAGCAATTAAGGCCAATAAAAATTCAATTTAAAAAAAAAAATCAAAAAAAATTACAAAAATATATCCTCATCAATCTTCATGTTGTTAGCTATCTTTCCTCAAAAAGAATTAGCAAAATACTTTTATTTCGGTCAAAAAGTGGTGTTCATACATGCGCATGGTATGGTAAAAAAAAATGACTTTTAAAAAGTGGTTTCTATACATCCCTACCAAAATTCAATTTATGTCATCTGGGTATTTGAATAAATTACATATTTGGAAACTAGATTCAAAACTATAACTTTCATATTATTAACTTATTTTAAGATTCATTATGTAAGTGCCTCAAATTTTCAGTCCAAGTGTGAAAAATTCTGAAAAATAGAAAAACACCCACTTTTTGAGCTTTTTGTGGACCCAACTTCTTACATCAGCCCTATTGTAGCTATCAATTGAGCAACCACATGGTAAGAAACTTGGTTGCCAAAAAAAACTAACACTTGTTAGAAGCAAAAAAATGGGTGAGAATTTTCCCCCAACATAGCCACCCCAAATACACAGAAACAAATAAAAATAAAAAACCAAAATTGAACAACATTGAATGATGCCCCTACATTAAACTACCCAAGCGATTTGATTGTGAGCATAGCTCACAAAGGGATTTGGGTAGTAGGACTACCCTTTCAAGCTCTCAACACTTGCATCATATCCCCATATGCTTATAAAAAACAACCCACAACCATTATTTCTTTATCTTCTTCCAAAATTTGGACAAAATAGTTCCTCCATTCATCGAACTTCTCCATACACTCTGTTCATTCCATTGGTTGGCTTCATATTATCCCAAACCATCAAACTAATTAACCCCTCTTGATTAATTATTCTCTAGGTAAAATAGCCATTTTCGCACACCAACTCATCATCTCCAATATACCTTGCCCACTCTCTAGATAGCCTCTCATTATTGCATCTTTCCCATTCCTTTTAAATTTTCCTCAAACAACAATTAGCTCCATTATATTGTTTGGATTTTGCATACCTCTCTATTGTAATCAATGGATATTCATGAAAATCAATTTCAACTGTATTCAATGGGTTGGAAAACTAAGCTATGATCCCTCCATTACTAGATGCACTATTCATCACACATCCTGTCAGTACAAGACATTCTTGCTCAACTTCCTCAATTTGAAGAGCCAAGTCATCTTCCACATTCTCTTTTGTTATGTCTAGACTCTGTTTGTGTAGATTCATGCCCATGTATTCATCTTTGTGTGCTGTTGTTTTTAATTCTCCTATATCTTAAAATTTGTCATAATACCAATAGCTTCCTCAACTTCACATTCATTTGTGTCAACCCATGTAGTTAGTTGTCCTACTTGCAAATCAACACTATTCACATCCATTCAACCTTGAGGAAAATGAAGGTTCACCTCCTTGACCTTACTACTACAAATTCCTTTGACTTCCTTTCATTTATAAACTTTTTTTTTTATCAACATCACCTTACTATTGCCACTATGGTTGTCCTCTATTGGTTCTTTCAAAGGAAACAAGGTATGTTTGAGTCTGTCTTTGTCAAAATACATACATTGATTCTTCCATCATGTATGGAATTTCGGTCAAACTTGCAAGCTCTACCAAGTAGCATGTGACACACATCCATTGGCATGATATCACACACAACACTACCCTTATAACTTCCTTTTTGAAATTCAACCAAAGCTTGGTCATCTATCAACAACTGATGACCCTTTTGTAACCAATAAACCTTGTATGGTGTAGGATGTGTTGTTCTCTTAAGACCTAAATTATCCACCATTTCAACATCAATAATATTATTAGTACTACCATTGTCTATAATAATCTTGCATAACTTTCCTTCTACTTTGTACTCCATCTTGAATAGAAATTTCCTTTGCACTGGTTCATGACTCTCCTTTGGTGGTTTCAATAACACTCTTTTGAACAACAAAGATTCTCCTAACTTAGGTTCCTCCTTTCTTGGATAAAATGATCCCACACTATCCTAATCTTCTTGCACAACCTAATGCTCCCTTTCAAGCATTTTGTAACCTCCTTGGGAAGATTTTGAACACTGCCAACTCTTGTGACCTACACATTGATTGCACTTAAGACATTTAGGTCTGCAAAACCTCTTCCTCTTCCTTGATACCCATCACTTTTAAATGATATTTATCCACTCTATCTTGATAACCTCCTCTTTTTGGAATTAACTTTCCCAATTGAAATACTTGTCTCTCCATCTTTATGGTGTTTCTATTGTCTATCCCCATAATCTCATCCTTTACCTTAGCCTTGCTGATTTTGCTTGCTCATCAACTTCTGCCCAGCCTTAATATCAAACTGTTAAGCTTCCTCAAGAGTTCTTGGTCACACTAAACTCAACTCATCTTGCAAAATATATTTCAAACCATTCAAATATCTTGCTACCTTTTCTAAATCCTCTTTGTTATGACCTGAGCTAATCACTAACTTATAAAACTCTTCTATGTATTTTTCATGGATATATCCTTTTGCTTGAGGTTCTAATTTTTATTAAAAAGATTGGTTTAATAGTCTTCCAGAAGGAACTTCACCTTCCATTTGGCAACCATCCTATCCCATGAGGTTATCTTTTCTTTTTTTCGCTTTTGTCTCTCAAACTCTACATAGTCTTGCCACATTGCAACATGACCTTTAAGCCTTGTATAGGAAAACTTCACTTTTCTTTCTTCCACGGCTCCTCTATACTCAAAGTACTTATCCATATCATTGATCTAGCCAATGAGATCTTCCACTTTCAAGCTTCCAAAATATGTGGGGACCTCTATTGTTTGTTTAGTTCCTACATTCATCACCACCTTTATCAAATTTTCTTCCATGCCTTCTGGTTCTTCTTGATCTTTTTCCTTTATTGGTGGTTTCTCTTCTTCTGCAACTTCACTCACATCATTAGCAATGATTTCCCTTCAATGAGCCTACTCTATGGCATCCAACCTTTCTGACAAGTTCTACAACATTTCCAAAATCCTTTCCTCATAGCCTCTTCGACCACAACCTTGAGCACCTCCTCCTACACTTCCTCTTGGCATTATTCTTGGTGGAATTTTCAAGCTCAACTTCACCCTTCTTGGTCACTTATGGCTTTGATACCAAAATCATGGCACCTTTTTTGAAACTTAGTCAATCAAAAAATAAATCACCAATACTTTGTCTATAGATTAAAGTGTTAAGCAATTTACTTGATCCATAAAAATGGGATCTCCACCCACTACAAAATTAGATACACTAGTGCATATTTTAATCATTGAACCTAAAAGAAACAACTCTCATCCATGCTAGGGAAAATAGAATTAAATTGTATTTAAAAATTATGTAGAAACAAAGGAATGGGGTGGCATCATCACAAGATCCAACTCGATACCTCAACTAAAAAAGGTAACAAAAACATTTTCCACGCATTACTTTCAAACATTTACAAAATAGGTAATACAACATGAATTATTTTTCCTCATTCCTTGAATAGAAAATAGAAGAAGAAATAGCAAGGTTTCATGATGTGTGGGGCAAGAGAAAACTATCAAAGAATACAATGCAATCAGTCTTATAAGGATTTGATTACCATACTCAACTCTAGATTGAAAACCTATTAGCTTCCACAAAAAATTCAAATCAGTCTCATTGGCTAACCACTCTCTTGTTCCTCCAATACTGTCGCTCCTCTCATCTAATTTCCCTAGATCAACAACTCCAGTATCAAAATTTATCATTCTTGTTGCAGCTCACTTCTCTATACAAAGATAAAACCCATTGATCACAAGCAACCCAAAAGAAGAAAATAGGTTTCTTGGCTCGAGTCTTTCTTTTAATAATTGTCTCCTACTTCAATGTGAAAAGACTTGTCCTCTCTTCCTCAAAACTGACTCTCCCACAATGTATTCATCATTTTTTATTTTTTTTCCAAGAACTTTGTAGCTATTAGTTGAGCAGCCACATGGTAAGAAACTTGGCTTCCAACAGTAGACTAACATTTTTTAGAAGCAAAATAGACGGAAATAATTCTCTCCCAACATAACCACCCCAAATATGCGCAAAAAAATAAAAATTAAAAACTAAAATTGAACAAAAAAATGGAATGAAGTATTTGCATTAGGCTCCCCGAGGGAGTTGTTTGTGAGCATAGCTCACAAAGGGAGTTGGGTAGTAGGACTACCCTTTCAAGCTCTCAACACTTGTAGCATATCCCTATATGCTTATAAACAACAACCCACAACCATCATTTCTTTTTCTTCTTCTAGCATTTGGATAGAATAGTTCCTCCATTCATTGAACTTCTCCATACGGTCTTCATGTTCATTCCATTGGTTGACTTCATATTATCCCAAACCATCAAACTAATTAACCCCTCTTGATTTATTGTTCTCCAGGTAAAATTTCCATTTTCACACCCCATCTCATCATCTCCAATATACTTCACCCACTCTCTAGATAGCCTCTCATTGTTGCATCCTTCCCATTCATTTTACATTTCCCTCAAACAAGAATTAGGTCTACTATATTGTTTAGCTTCCACATACCTCTCCATTATAAGTAGTGCATATCCATGAAAACCAATTTCAGTTGTACTCAATGGGTTGCAAAACTCAGATATCACCTCTCCATTAGTGGATACACTATTCTTCACATCTCTTACCAATATAAGACATTCTTTGTCAACTACCTCAATTTGAGCAGCCAAGTCATTTGCTACATTCTCTTTTGCTATCTCCACACTCTATCCATATAGATTCATGCCCATGATGTATTCATATTGGTACTATTGTTTCAAATTATCCTTTATCTTAACATATGTCATAATACCAATAGTTGCCTCAAGTTCACATTCATTTGTGTTAACCCATGTAATTAGCTATCCTACCTACAACTCAACACTGTTCACATCCATGTAACCTTGAGGAAAATGAAGGTTCACCTCCTTGGTTACTACTACAACTTCCTTTGAATCACTTTCATTTACAAACTCTGTTCTTTTCATCAACATCACCTTACTGTTGCTTCTATGGCTATCCTCTATTGGTTCTTGCAAAGGAAACAAGGTATGTTTGAGTCCATCTTTGTCAAAAGTGTATCTATTGCTTCTTCCATCATGTATGGCATTTTGGTCAAATTGCCAAGGTCTACCAAGTATCATGTGACACACATCCATTAGCATGATGTCACACATCCTTATAACTTCCTATTTGAAATTTAATCAAAGCTTGGTCATCTACTAAAAACTGATGACCCTTTTGTAATGAATAAACCTTGTACGATGTAGGATGTTTCATTCTCTTAATACTTGGATTATCTTAAATTTCAAATATATATATATTATTAGTACTACCACTGTCTATAATAAGCTTCCAACACTTTTCTCTTTCTTTGCACTTCATCTTGAATAGAACTTTTCTTTGCACTAGTTCTTGACTCTCCTTTGGCAGCTTTTGTAGCATAGAAAAATGGATCATTAACATTTTCATGGTTACTTAGGTCATTCTTTCATGATGCATGGTCTATTTTTCTTTGATTTAATGTTGAAATGTAATATTCATATGCATTCACATTAGGTCCTAAATATTAAAATTATGACACCTTGTGAAGGTATTGTGAAGTGTTGTAACACATTTCTACACTTTTCTAGACTCTTTTGATTACAATCACCTAAAAATAACTTTTTAATCCCTTATCAAGTCCTACTTTGAAGTGTTGCAATGTCTTGTAACAATATTTCATGCGTTTCTAGGCTTAATTTCACTATTTACACCTTTCTTATGATTTATTTGACCCCTTTATGCACTCATAAGACTTAATTAAGTGTATTTTTGAATGTAAACCTAACAAATAACATTAAATGTGACTTAATTCCTGAAACCCACTTTCAAGCCCAAGGTGGGACCCATTCACCATAGGTGGTGAATGAGTCCCTCTTAGCTCCAAACTAAGAAAAATTCAATTTTCTCTTTCAAGTTTTTATTCAAAACTACCTTATGTCAGCCTGTGATGAGGTATCATTGGGTTATTAGGGCACAAGAGTGTATAAATAAGTGTTTTTCTCCTCATTTTACATCTCCTTATTCACTTGCATTCACTAAACATCAATTAGCATTTGAGAACTTTGCATCATTCAATCAAGCATCAATTAAGCATCTTGGAGCAGCCATTGACATAACTTCATATTTCTTCAACAAGGTTTTGGTGATTTTAGGAAATTTTGATGTTGTTTATTCATCTTTTGTTGTTCATTTCATTCCATTTCCTCATTAAGGATTTGATTACGAAAGTGGGATTTGACCAAGGAAAATCCCTATACTCTAACCCTTAACCATTTTCCCCCTTTTGCATTCATGTTTGTAGACTTTGTATGCATATTTGTCAGGAAATTAGGTGTTGAAAGGTGGTCAACAAATCAACAAAGTGTTTCAAGTCAAATCAACCCTATTTGAAGCTTGGAGACAACCTACAATTCGTTTTCTATAGATTTGACTCCATCAACCTAACAAGAAGACAAGTGAAGATCTAGAGCTATAGTATTGACCTTTGATTTCACATAAGTTTGGGAGAGGACTGATTCACCATTAGTGGAAAATGAGTCCCACCTTAAGGCTAAAAAAATAGATTTTGTTAGATTCTAGTTCTCGATAGTCGAAAACTTATATTAGGATGTTTTACTAGAAGCAAGACTAATTTGCCATCAATGGAAAATGGGTCCCACTAGTGATTTTCACTGATTTATGCTAGAATTCAAATCATTCTAGATTCAACATTCATTACCCAGGTACACTTCTTTCAATGTTTTTTCAATTTTGTTTTGCATTTGTTGATGTTTTAGTTCATTCTTGCATCTCACTGTGTTTTCAAACATTGCATATTTCATAGGTTTTGCATCAATAGTCAATCAATTTCATTAGTTAGTTTCATTTACTTCATTTCATTTAGTCATACTCACATCATACAATCCTCTATTTGAGTGAACCACTTCAATTTTGGAGTTCTATCTGTCTCCTTTTAGGTGAAAGATCCTAAGAGCGCAAGAGAAGCCTATAACCAACCCAAAAAATTGTTGGTCCATTTTGGTGAACCTTCATATAGAACACTTTATCTTTTTGCTTAAAATTGCATCTTACATCCTAGGTGTCCTTTGCATCAAAATTTAATTAGGTTTTTTTGGTTTTTGCATCCTAGTGTTTCTCAAATTACATTAGTGAAAGACTCATTGAGACTTCATTTTTGCCTATCATATCATTCAAACACTGAAAATATACATTTGCATCCTCAGTTTGCATCTAAAAAGCATTGAAATAATTCTAATTTTTTTGATAAATACAAAAAATATCATATGTACTCATTTTCCACCTTGGGCAAATTAGTCCACCTACACATTTTAAACTACACTTCCAAGCATTTTCTAGGAATTTACTGTATTTTTGTTCTCTATTGTTATTTCTCTTTTTTAGTTTTCAAAATTTCTATTATTTACATTTTGCACTCCTATAGTGCATTGCATTTGCATTCACCCTCTCCTTTGTGGTACTTGTATGAGTGTTTGGTTCCCTATTGATAAATATTTAGTGAGACGAAGTTCTAGACTCATGGCTTCCCATGACAACACTTTCATTGTGGACCATGGGATCTCAAGAGCTCCTACTACTAGTATGGAAAATGGTGCATTAATAATGGATACTACCACTATTATTCCTTCACCTTCCCAGCCAATGTATGTTGACAAACAAACTAGTTCAATTCGTCATTAGTATTCATGAGGATTTTGCACATTTGCAACATGTTGTAAGTCTTAAAAACATTTCCACCATTGCTATACCTATGATAGAAAACCTTCATCACTTGATTGAAAGTGATGATGGTTTACAATCTATGAAAAGAATAGCTGAGATATACAATAAGCATGCTGCTTCCACATACCAATCAGCTAACATTGTTGTGAGCCAAGGAAGATCTCACATTTCTCCTTCAACCATAGCATCCATACCAACCTATACCACTCCTCAAGTTACAAAAACTATGCAATAGGTTAGTCATGTGAATCCTTTCATTATTCCAACTAGCATTCCTAGTTCTTTTGTGACATCGAATGTTCCATCTTCTACCTTCACCCCTCTTAGTGTTCCTTTCACTTCCCCTAACATTACATACACTCCACCACCATTTTCCCTTCCCCCTCATACCACTTACACTGACCCCATCATTACACAACTCTTTAACACCATTTCCTCCATGCAACAAAAAATATCAACCATTAGCCAAATTCAAAATGCTCCACCCACATATCACATTTTTAGTAGCCCCTTATCTCTAGAGATCTTGATAACACAAATGCCACAAGGAATTGAGATGCCTAGGTTTGAGAAGTATAGAGGTAAAGGAGACCCTACTAATCATGTTAATTCCTATACAACATTGTGCAGTGATTTTGTCCTCGATGATAAACTATTAGCCAAACTTTCTCCTAGGACCTTAAAAGACACTGCATTAGACTTGTTTTCAAACTTATCCAATAATTCCATCCGATCATTTAATGAACTTGTGGATATATTTATAAGTCATTTCCAAGTCCATATGACTTCCAAAAAGACAATGGCTAATTTAATGCGATGTAAAAAAAATGCAAATGAAAAAGTAACTAATTTCATTTCACATTATCAGTCATTTTATGGTCAAATTGATGTCAAGATTCTTGATTCACGTCTGCAAAAAATGTTTATTTAAAACTTGCACACTCACCTTCAAGCTAAGTTATCTATTATGAAATTTCCTTCCTTCATGCATTTATGCACGACCCTTTATGACTATCACAACTCAGTTTCTAGTCATGATTCAAAGTCCACTTCTAACTGAGCTAGGAAGTCTGAACAAAACAACCAAAACAATGCGAAAAACTTTAGAAAACCAAATAGAGGATTTTTAGAGTTCAATCTACCTTAGATCCACAACCAACCCAACCTATTCTGAGTCAAGTGGGAGCTATTAAAATAGCGGTTCCCTTTACCTATGGGGACCCGAAGAGACAATTTACCCTCTTACCCGATACTCTCCATAACACAATGAATCAATTGCTCTAGAAACAAATGATCACTTTTCCTACCATTAAACCACTTGATACCACCAAACCTTTACCACCCATCTTTTAACCTAATGCTTATTGTCATTTTCATTACCAAAATGGACATCACACCAAACAATGTAAATGTCTCAAAAACTTAGTTCAAAACCTCATTGATTTTGGTTATTGGTCCATTGTGGGTGTCAATGATCAAGGCAATAAGTCTATTGTACCCCATAACCAGAATTTACAAACTTTCACCAACCCTATGCCTCAACATAATGTTTCATTTGTCAAGGCTATCAAAACTTCAAACACTCATGTGATGAACATCGATAAAAAGAATGAACAACATGATATAACTCCAAATATTGCCTAAGTCAATCCTATGGTTGAACTTGTGGGTATGATAGACATTATCCCTCATAAGGTCCCAACTAGAAAATCTCTTGATATTAATTTTTCTACTCATGACAAACTTAAAAAGCTTCTTGATGGTCCTCTTTACATAGCCGGTAGAATCTATGATAAGCCCACCAATGTGATATTAATGGATCCCGCCTATGGCTAGAATGTGATTGCAAGAGATTTTTTAGTATTACACGATCTCTATCAAGATGATTACAATAGACCAACTGCATGGATTAAAACACATACTAGTTTTGTGTGCCCTACAATCAGATCGATTGTACTCCCATTACAAATAGGACCCAAAAATTTGGAGGTAACATTTTCTATTATTCCACAATCAGATTAGTTTCATTTGAGGCTAGGTCATCCTTGGCTTCACTCGATGAATGTTGTTCCTTCAGTTGTTCACAAATGTTTGAAGTTTCCACATGGCAATGAAATATTTACTATACACCATAGTGGCTTTAATCCATTGTCCTCTAAAGGTATTTTTTCCTTAGAAGCCTTTTGGCCTAAACCTATGGAACCCATCACCCCTTGAAAGGACTTCTTTTTCATAACCTATCAAAAGTTTAAAGCCAAACAAATAGCTGAATTGTCTCTTGGTAACATGTTCCCATCCATTTCCACTACTCCTATCCTTGATGAAACCATGCTTCAGCCTGAGTCCAAAACTGAACAACCAATACAACCTCATGAGCATCCAACCATAGACACTTCCCCTTCCTCATTTAAACATCCAAGATAAAATGAAACCAATCCTATCATGCCTCCTCACATTAAACAAGTCTATAAAGCTAAAGAGAAAGTGATTGACCCATCTTCTTTATTTTCTTCCATTCCTCCTCCTCTAGAAGAAAAGGAACCTATGATGGATCAACCCACTCATACACCTCAATAGATTAAAAATAAAATTAAAATAAATTGTGGTGCTAGGGAGCATCAATGTCATCGTCTTTTCCTTGCTTGTCAATTGAAAACTGAAAATAATAAAGAAAATCAACCTCTTCCTTTGACAGAGGCAATAAATGATCACCCTCATCCTCCTAACCCACCACAAGATAGTACAGTCCAACCCTCACAACAAAATGATCTGATCCAATAGCCATAGCTCCTAATATATCCTTAGAAGCCACCCTTCATCCTCTCATCGTGATTAATCTAGATGATGATGAGGAGGAGGAGATCACTAAAATCAATGAAGTGGATAACGATTTAATTTTTTTCTTTTCGTCGCCCATGAGCTTAAAAGATAAATCTGCTACAACAAGTGAAGATCCTGGCACTTCCCCTAGTTCGACACTTGTAATTCTTCCTTTGGACAATCAACTTCCCTCACATTGTACTAAACATGATTAGGAGGTAGATGATTTGTTAGATGGTTGACTTGTATTCGCCTTGCTAGCCTTTTACACTTTCCTTTTTCTTTGGTTAATTGTATGCATGTATCGTGTTCCCCATAATGTGCATTTGATGTTCTCCCTCTCTTTGTACACTTCCTCTATTTGTACCTCTCTTCTTCTATACGTCGTACATTTTGCATTTTCTTTTTCGCTTTTTTTTGTGTTCTCCTTTTTAGGATGGCACAAAGTGTTGAGATTCCCTATGTCTCTTCCATGTTGACCCAAATGGTCCCTTTTTCCTTTTTCTTTTGGGGATGACACAAGGAATTGAGACTGAAATGTCTCCTTCATGTTGACCCAAAATATTTTCCTTTTCTTTTGCCTTTTTATTTTCTTTTTGCTTTTTTTTTCCTTTTGGGGATGATGCAAAGCATTGAGACACCCTATGTCTCTTCCATGTTGACCCAAAATGGACTTCTTCTTTTTTTCACTCTCTTTGTGTCATTCTTCCAATTCTATGTTTATTTGGGGAATGATCACAATTTAGAGCTATTTAATGAAAACATTGTAGCAACAAACATACAAACCCCAAATCCATAGATCCCTTATGTGTTTGGTGTGTTCCTTTCTGGGGGGAAACCTCCTTGTCTTTTTTTTTTCTTTTTCATTTACATGAAGCAACCTTACTCAAAAACATATGACTTGGCATAGGGGCTTTCCAAGTTGGCTCTCATGTCATGTTTTCTTTTTTCAGTTTTCATTTGCTACTTTAAAGTAATTGCTCACAAAAAAGTGTGTAGAAATTCCTTTAAAGTGGGGGGCATACATTGGCATAAATAATTCGCATTCTTGATTCTTAGTGCAGCCTTGACACTTCATATAATGCATTTGTCACTTTATGGATGACATTAGCTGTGATTTCCTTCATAAGTGTGATCTATATTAGCATATTGCATTCCTCTTAGTGGCCTGATGCGACATACTACATCCCCTAAGTTGTGAATATTTTATTCTTTTATTGGTCCTCTCTTGGAGAAATTAGACACAATGTTCCCTAAGTGATAGACCTTGCATGAACTTAAGAAGACTCCTTTAAACATCTTTTACATTTTATATATTAAATTTTTGTATTTTATATTTTTTCCACCATGCATAATGCAACTTTCATGCCTATGGTACCTTGCTCTTTGTTCATGAGTTCTAAGCATATGAAACTTTGCTTGCCTCATGAAGCATGAACCAACATTTTCCCTTGTAGCGCCTTATTAAAGCTAATAGGAGGTATAACTTTAACAAGGCACAATGTTCCCTAAGTGACAAACCTTGTGTGAACTTAAAAAGACTCCTTTCAACATCTTTTACATTTTACATATTACATTTTTCCATTTTATATTTTTGCCACCATGAATAATGCAACTTGCATGCCTATGGTACCTTGCTGTTCGTTCATGAGTTCTAAGCATATGAAACTTTTCTTGTCTAATGAAGCATGAACCAACATTTTCCCTTGTAGCGCCTTGTTAAAGTTGATTGGGAAGCCCATTTAGCACTATGACTTTCCCCATATCCACATAAGTGTTTGTGAGTGCATACCAACTAGCATATGTACTTCACCTTTTGGGTCTTCTCATCTAGGAGACTGACATGAGTTATTTTTCCCCGGAGTGAGTATGCATTCTTTTTTTCTCAAAAACAACCTAGATCTAATCCACAACTAGTTGGACAAATAATAGAAGCTTGATCCAATTCTTCCTTTTCTTCTTCTATGTCACATTGTGTGTTCCTTTGTTCTTATGTTTACTTTTCCATGGGATCTTCATCATGGGGGCTTGATCATTCCTCTTGATCATTGTCATTCCATCTTGCTAACATAAGTGCATTTGGACTCTTCTTGATATGCATGGCTACTTTAGTGTGAGTTTGAAGCAAGTTCATCTTCTCACTAAAGTGGGTGCTAAATGTACCATAGAAAAATGGATTATTGACATTTTCAAGGTTTTTAAGGTCTTTCTTTCATGATCCTTGGTCTATTTTTCATTGATTTAATGTTGCAATGTAACTTATGCATTAACATTAGGTCTGAAATATTCAAATTATGACATCTTGTGAAGGTATTGTGAAGTGTTGTAACACATTTCTATACTTTTCTAGACACTTTTCATTAAAATTCATGTAAAAATCACCTTTTTTATCCCTTATCAAGTCCTATTTTGAAGTGTTGTAAAGTCTTGTAACAAGATTTCACACTTTTCTATGCTTAATTTCACTATTTACACCTTTCTTATGCTTTATTTGACCACTCATAAGGCTTAATTAAGAGTATTTTTTAATGTAAACCTAAAAAATAACATTACATGTGAGTTTATTCCTGACACCCACTTTCAAGCCCAAGGTGGGACCCATTCGCCATGGGTGGCGAATGAGTCCCTCTTGGCTCCAAAATAAATAAATAAATTTATTTTTAGTTTTTTTTCAAAATTACCTTATGTCAGCCTATGATGAGGTATCATTGGGTTATTAGGGCACAAGAGTGTATAGATAAGTGATTTTCTCCTCATTTTACATCTCCTCATTCACTTGCATTCCCTAAACATCAATTAAAATTTGAGCACTTTGCATCATTCAATCAAGCATCAATTAAGCATCTTGTAGCAACCATTGACATAACTTCAAATTTCTTCAACAAGGTTGTGGTGAGTTTAGGACATTTGCATGTTTTTTATTCATCTTTCCTTGTTCATTTCATTTGATTTCTTCATTAAGGTTTTGATTACCAAAGTGGGATTTGACCAAGGAAAATCCCTATACTCTAACCCTTAACCATTTTTCCCCTTTTGCATGTGTGTTTTCAGACTTTTGTATGTAGATTTGTCAATAAATTAGGTGTTGAAAGGTAGTATAGAAGTCAACAAAGTGTTTCAAGTCAAATCAACCCTATTTCAAGCTTGGAGACAAACTATAGTACGTTTTGTATAGATTTGACTTCATCAATGCGACAAGAAGACAAGTGCAGATCTGGAGCTATATAACTGACCTTTTATTTCACAGAATTTTGAGAGAGGAATGATTCACCATTAGTGGAAAATGTGTCCCACCTTAAGGTTGAAAAAGGTAATTTTTTCATATTCCAGTTCTCAACTATCAGAAACTTGTTTCAGGAGTTTTTTCTATAAGCAAGATTGATTCACCATTAGTGGTGAATGAGTCCCACTGGTGATTTTCACTGATTTCTTCTAGCATTAAAATCATTCAAAATTTAGAATTCATTGCCCAGGTGCATTGTATTCAGGCTTCTTTCAATTTTCTTTTGCATTTGTTCATGTTTTAATTCATTCTTGCATATCTCACTGTGTTTTCCAACATTGCATATTTCATAAGTTTTGCATCAATATTCAATCAATTTCACTAGTTAGTTGCATTTACAACATTGAATTTAGTTGTAATCACATCATACAATCTTCTATTTGAGTGAACGACTTCAATTTTGGGGTTCTATCTCTCTCCTTTTAAGCAAAAGATCCTAAGAGTGCAAGAGAAGTCTATAGCCAACCCACAAAATTGTTGGTTCAGTTTCAACAACACTTTTTGAACAACAAAGATTCTCTTGGATCAGGTTCCTCCTTCCTTATAAAAAATGATCCCACACTCTCCTAATCTGCTTGCAACCTGATTCTTCCTTTCAAGCCTTGTGTAACCTCCTTGGGAAGATTTTGGACACTCCCAACTCTTGTGACTTGCATATGGATTATGCTTAAAACATTTACCTACAAAACATCTTCCTCTTCCTTCATACCCATCACTTCTAAATGATCTTTCTAGACTCTACCCTGATAACCTCCTCTTTCTCGCTTAACTTTCCCTCTTGAACTACTTGCATTTCCATTTTTATGGTGGTTTTTTCCTCTTTCTCCATAACCTCATCCTTTACCTTGTCCTTTCTAACTTTTCTTCTGCATCAGCTTCTCCTCTATCTTAATAGCAAATTGATAAGCTTCCTCAAGAGTTCTTAGTCACACTAAACTCAGCTCATCTTGTAAACTATATTTTAAACCATTCAAATATCTTGCTACCTTTTCTAAATATGTCTCACTACATGGCCTAACCTAATAGCTAACTTATAAAACTCTTCCATGTATTCTTTTATAGACATATCCTTATGCTTGAGGTTCTACAATATTTTAAAATTTTTGGTTTGATATCATCTATCACAAGGAACATTTCCTTCAATTTGGCAACCATCCTATCCCTAGAGGTTATATTTTCCTTCTTTCACTTTTGTCTCTCAAACTGTACATAGTCCCACCACATTGCAACACGGATTTTAAGCCTTGTACATGAAAACTTCACTTTTCTTTCTTCCACAACTCCTCTATACTTGAAGTACTTATCCAAATCATTGATTTAGTCAATGAGCTCTTCCCCATTTAAGCTTTTAGAATATGTGGGGAACAATATTTTTGGTTTAGCTCCTACAATCGAAACCGCTTTTATCAACCTTTCTTCCATGCCTTCTATTTCTTCTTGATCTTTGTCCTCAATTGGTGGTTTCTCTTCTTCTGTGACTTCACTCACATCATTAGCAATGATTCCCCTTCGTTGTGAATGCTTCGTTGCAACCAACCTTGTTGATAAGTCTTGCAACATTTCCAAAATCCTTTCTTCATTGCCTCTTCGACCACCACCTTGAGAACCTCCTCCTGCACCACCTCTTGGAATTTTTCTTGGTGGAATTTTTTTTTAACTTCACCCTTCCCAATGACTTATGGCTCTAATACAAAAATGATGGAAATTTTTTTGTAACTCAGAAAATCACAAAATAAATCACCAATGTTTTTTCTATAGATTAAAGTGTCAAGCAATTTACTCCATCCATAAACATGAGCTCTCCACTATTAGAGTAAAGGTTTTAACTTAATTATATTAATTAAGTTACCTTTATTTCTCTCTTAAGATTTCACTTTAGTTTGCATATTGTGAAATTTAATAATTATATTAATTATTAAGTGTCTACATATTAGGGTTTCTTTAGGGTTGCACAATCTCCTTTTATAAGGATTGATCATTGTATTTTATCAAACTCTTTGATTAATACAATTTTAGCTTTCAGAGCACCCTTTCTTTTTTTGTCTCCATCTCTTATTTCTATGATAGCTTATTTGCATGAAAGTGATCTTCAGGGTCTGTGAAGTTGGCTTTCTCAACTTCTACATGGTATCAGAGCTCCAGGCTTGCTGCTTCCTGTTAGGCTTTTGAAGGATTTTTGGAGCTTTGAGGGTTTGGGGTTTGCCTTTTTTTATTTAGGGAATACAATTTTTTATCTGGTGCAGTTTGAGCCCAAACTGACCTTACAGTTGCGCTCAGGAGGCTGTGTCCAATTTTTTTGATATATAATTTTCCCAGTTTCAATGCAGTTGGCTCTAGAGGCAAAAAATTTTTGCCCTAGGGTCATACAAACCCCAGGGCACATGTTTCAATGCAAAAAAGTTTATTAAAAAATCAAAAAATTTAAAAAATTGAGTTTTTTATAAAAAAATATTTGCACTCCCCATTGAAAGGGGACAACCGTCATTGCACAGCCAAGCGGCCACTAGTAGAGGTGGCGGCCACCAACATTTTCCGCTGGGCTACCCCCTTCGCTAGCTAGATGCCCAGCCATCGTCGGTGCCCAACCTCTGTCCGCCGGCCACTAGCCTACCACCGGTACACTACCATAGCACTACCCGAGCACCGCCAGGATGAGTAGAGCAACTAGGGAACCACTAGGGCCCCTTTTTTATAAATTTTTTAACCTCTTTCGGTAAATCAGGCATAAATTGGGCATGCGATCTCCGTTTTTCAAAAACAAGATACCATTGGAAAGTTGATTGTGGTGCCGATCTGATGGTAGATGCCTGATTTCCTAATTTTTCTAGTTTTCTTCTATTTTTTTAGTCAAATTCAGATGATGGTTTATACACTCCAGGGGGCGTAACTTTTGCGTCTGAGCTCTGTTTTGCACAAACAAATAGGTGTCAAAAAGTTGGTTCAGTTCTCTACATAATGATCAGACTTATTTTACCAGATTCTACCCTAGGCATATTTTATTCATCATTTTGTGTTTTCGCAGTTTGCTTAATTACTTGGATGTTTTGGCACTCGGGAACCTCTTGTTTGCATCATTAGGCTCTATTTCATTTGATCTACATGATGTAAGGCTAGTTTTCTCAATTTTTTTAATTTGAAGAGTTGTCATGGGTTTTTCTACTCACCCTTTAGTTGTAATTTTGGAACGGGGTAATTATGAGTCATGCACAAAGGGCATACTTACACATTGTAGGTGGTTTAATATTTTTCCTTATTTGTATGATCACATACCTGAATCGACCACTTTAGAGGGAAAACTAGCTTGGGATATCATTAGAGATCACATAGTAGGACTTATATTGTCTAGTGTTGATGATGACACTATGTGGGCTATATCAGACATTGATTGTCCCCACCCACTTTGGACACGTCTTTGGGAGATCTATGGAGACCCCAATCTCTCTCCATTCCCAGAGGATCCTACTTTAGATTGTCACTTGCCCATTGCTTGGAGAGATAATACACCCTTTGATCATGATACTTTAGAGGAGATTGAGTATTTAGACACCTTTACATCTTCTGATGGATCAGAGGCTTGTCTCACAGTTCATATTCTTCAGACTGAGATCATACATGTATCATCCATTGTTCTTGATGACATCAGTATTGCCACATTGGCCCCTATGGATTCAATTCAGCATCATGACCATCTTGGTCAGTCATTATCTGCTACATTATGGGATTCTTATCTTGCAGACACATTCTTGTTTATTCAGTCCCACACTGTAGATCTTTAGGATTATTTCGAGGACATTCATCTCCTCTACCTTGACAGTCAAGTTATCATTGTATACCCACCATTATTCATGCATTCAGAGGTTGCATTTTAGGATTCTCCACATCAGTTTGGATTTGGCATCATTTTTTTTAGTTTAGAAAGAGAGATTCTTCAGCATCCTATCATGGAACACATCTTAAGACAGATTGGTTGATCACTCTCCATAGGGTTTCTTTGAAATCATCCTTTGGATCCATTTCTTCCCAAGGGGACGAATATCATCTGCTGCTTTTTTGGATTCTACATTAGGCATCTACCATTACGACAAGAGTTTCTTCATTGTGGTGGGGCCTTCTTGTCTCTTTATATCTCTCCTATGGAGACCATTGTATATGTACTTATATGATAGAAGTTATCTATGGGGGGTATCATGTAATCCACCTCCTATCCTTCTTTCATTAGTGCATTTCATTCTTTTCTTTTCTCTCTTTTGGGGGGGATTTTTGTTCTTGTGAGGTTTTCTCCCTTTCTCCACTTTATAGATATTTGGTTGTATTTGGGTACCTGATCAAGCCTCGTTTCCAGGACCCTTGTTTTTTTCATGCATTGTAGTTACCTTTGCTTTCTTGCACATGTTTGTAGCTGCACTCTTTCTCATCTTAAGGGGGGTGTTAGATTAAAGGTTTTAACTTAATTATGTTAATTAAGTTACCTTTATTCCTCTCTTAAGATTTCACTTTACTTTTCATATTGTGACATTTAATAGTTATATTAATTATTAAATATCTACCTATTAGGGCTTCTTTTGGGTTGCACAATCTCCTTTTATAAGGATTGATCATTGTATTTTATCAAACTCTCGAATTAATACAATTTCAGCTTTCAGAGCACCCTTTCTTTTTTTGTCTCCATCTCTTCTTTCTGTGATAGGTTATTTGCATGGAGGTGATCTTCGAGGTCTGTGAAGTTTTCTTTCTCAACTTCTACATCCACCCACTAAAAACATAGATACACTAGTGCATATTTTAATCATAGTACTAAAAAGAAACAAGTCTCAACAATACTAGGGAAAATATAATTAAATTTTCTTTAAAACTTATGCAAAAATAGAGGAATGAGGTAGCCTTATCAAAATCTCCAACTTGATACCTCAACTTACATAGGAAACAACAAACTATTTCATACATTACTTTTAAACATTTATAGAACATGTAATACAATAGAAATGATTCATCCTCATTTCCTTGAAAAACAAATAGAAGAAGAAACAACAAGGTTTCATGGTGTATGGGGCAAGAGCAACATGTCAAAGAATACAACAAATTGATATTATAAGGAGTTAATTACCATACTCAACTCATGATTGAAAACTTGTTAGCTACCATAGCAAAGTCTAATTGGTCTATTTGGCTAACCACACTCCTATTCCTCTAATACTATCACTCCTCTCATCTAATTTCCCCAAATAAACAATTCTAGTATTAGCCTTTATCTTTCTTGTTGTAGCTTTGTTCTCCCTGTAAAGTGAAAATCCATCAATCATAAGCAACCCAAAAGAAGAAAATATGTTTCTTGGCTTGAGTCTTCTTTCAATAACTGTCCCCTACCTCAATTCACAAAGACTCCTCCTCTCTTCCTCAAAACTGACTCTACCACAATGTATCAATCTTTCTTTTTTTCTTTCCAAGAACTATTATAGATATTGGTTGACAAGCTACATTGTAAGAAACTTGGTTTCCTATAGAAAACTAACACTTTTTAGAAGAAAAACAAAGGGCAAGAATTCACCCACAACACATTCACCCCAAATACGTGCACAAACAAATAAAATTTAAAAATAAATTTTGAACAACAAATTGACACAGTCCTTAGATGCAAGGTTGATTGATGTTAATTAGCTTTCCTCTCTTGATATTGTTTTGAGAGATCATGCTCCTATTAGTAAGAGTATTGTAGTGAAGCTTCCTTTAGGGGGCTAATTGCTATGGAATCATGGCAAGGGTTTTTACTTGTCTCTACCATCTACTTTGTGGAGGCTTCTTTCCCCCCCTCTCTACCAATTATTTATTTGTTTGTGGCTTGTTCTAATCATATAGCCTTGCTAATAGAAACTCGGTTTTTTTTTTTGTTACTCATGTTGGTTGTATCTCCATCAAGTTGGTGGATGTTGATACTACTTGGGGTTTTCCATTAAAGTAAATGTTGTTGATTCATGGAATATGCTTCTAAGGAGGAGATGTGGCCCTCCTCTAGTTGTTTTAAACCATAATAACTATAAGACTATTAGATGGGTTTTGATCATTTAATTGTGGTTGTTTTTCTTTTAGATTTTATTTGATCATGCTATTGTTGTACCATTTATTTTCATTGTCATTTTGATTGGTTTTTCTTGCTATGCATTGGATAGTGATTGATTACATTTGGATTGATGTTTCACTATTATTTTAAGCTTTTATTCCCTTAAAAAATTATGTTTAATTCTTTCTACTTTATTTTTTGGGTTTTAGGATCCCATTTAAATGCATTTATCATTTAATCAAAAAATAATTTATTGAAAAAAATTAGGAAAACATGCATTGCATCTTGTAAGAACATTATGTTTTCAAGTGTCATAAATCTTGATAAAATTTATAGAAAAATTATTTAATATAAAATATGTTTATCTTATTCTATAAATGTCTAAAATGGTACTATCAAAACCCTATTTACATAATTTCCTTAAAAAATATTTATTAATTATTAATTTTTTACAGTTATTTTAATAAGGTCTAAAAAACTATTTTATGAGTATTTCTCATCCTCTCACTATATTCAAAGAGAGTTTTGTTAGGGTATTTATTACTAAACAAGATAAAGACTTTGAAATTGATAAATTATTACATTCAATACAATGACTTGTAGAGGCCACTTCAAAGATAGGTGAAAGTTGTGTCTTGCACAAACACCACATTAAAAATGAGACCATTTTTTTTGTATTTGTCCCTTTTTATTATTTTGAGTCTCTTCCTTTTTTTTCTCTTTAAATGAGTAATTATACCTAGAAAGGATGTATGGGAAAAGTAAGTTCGATGATTAGAAGTCCTAGAGTTGTCAAATCTTAAGATTTGATTTGTTGTGCATCTCATAAGTGATATTTTGTTAGGGTTTATAGAACATTTGTCATAATCAAGATACAATGGTTCTTTCCACATAGGATATCATAAGTTTTAAATCATTTTGTGAAAATTTCATGGAAACTTCTATCCAATCCTAAGAATTCTCCTTTGATCATATTTATTAATTAATTAATAATAATTGTGTCATAGAAAATTGGACCCAGTACTTCACATGAGAGTAAATGAACTTAATGAGGCCCTAATATAGTGTTTTGAGGCATTTTATGTGACCACACTAGGTCTTGGACCCTGGAAAATCAAACAACATGCTTTTAATGGCATCTTGTAAAGGTGTTGAAAAGTCTTATAAAGAAATTTCATGCTTTTCTAGACTTGGTTAAATTAATTCTCCCTAATTAAACATTATAAAATGTGTTCAATAACATTATTACATCAATATATAATATTCTTAACATGAAGTTAATGACAAATTAGTGTTGTACTATGATTTGCACATTTACATTGGTTTGTGTGCCCTTCTAGGCTATGTGGACCTAATTTTATTGTTGCAAAGTGTATTTACTTACACTTTCACATTTATTTAATTGTCCCAATCCATATTAAACATTTAACTAATCACTAATAGGACTTATTTGACCCATATTGTGCATCCTGAGGCATAATTTGATCAAATAATTGACATAGTCATCATATAAGCCTAATTTTCTTACTTCTTGGCATTCCAGCAAGAAGAAATGACCCGTGTGGGAATCATTCACCATTCATGGAAAATTCATTCCATCTAGGTGGGACCAATTTTCCACCCTTGGTGAATGAGTCCCATTTTGAGTCATTTTTGGGGTTTGAGCGGGAAAAATTGGGTTTTAAGTTCAATTTTTCTACATGTCAGCCTGTGATGAGGTATAGTTAGGATACTAACAAAAAATTTACTATAAATAAGTGTTTTTATCCTCATTTTACATCTAACAACATATATCCATCTCTCTCATCAATCTGAGTATCCATTCTTTATCTATTTTCTATCACAATTCAAGCAAACTAGGGCTTTCTCATTGCAAGTCTTCAATTGAGCTTCTGAGAATTTTCAAGAGTTGAATCTTCATGTATTGCCACAGAAATCTAAGATAAAATAATCATGATAAGGTAATTACTTCCATTTTGCATGTTTCATTCCTTTATTTCATCGTTTCTGTTTAATTACCTAAACGGGGTTTGACTAAGGCAAACCCCACTGCCTTAACAATCAACAATTTATCTTCTTGTGTTGTTTATATGCATATTTAGGTCCTTTGGAATCTTGAAGATCATTTTATATTTAATTATAAGGTTATTCAAGTATTTTTCCCTTCATTAAAGTCAAATCATAAACAAAAAGTCATTTTTAGACCCGAATCTGACAATTTCAGAAGCAGAGACATGTAGGGGGCAAATGTACAAATCTAACTCCACAGAATCTTCCTTTTATTTTCTATATTTTTTTAGGTGGAAATATTTTCCACCCATGGTGAATGAGTCCCACCTGTAGGCCTGAAAATTGATTTTTTGAGATTTCAACTCCTGGCAGTCAAAAATAGACTTTTGGAAGTTTTTAGTAGAAGCAGGACTGATTTACCATACTTGGTGAATGAGTCCTAGTGGTCATTGATAGAAATTTCAAAGAAATTTCAAAACCTTCGAGTGACATAATTTTTCCTTTAGGTGCACTCTGATTTCATCCATTTCTTTTTGTTCTACATATTTCTTTCAGTTTCTTCATATTGCATAGTTGTTTGCATATCACACTGTGTTTTCAAACATAGCATAAATTGCATCTTTTCATTCATTATATATCATTTTAATCAATAAATTTCACTTATATTAGTTCATTTACTTAACATCACATTGCATACTTCCTAATTTGAATGTTACATAAGCATTTTAGGATCTAATCTCTCTCCTTTTGGGTGAAAAACCCTTTAAGAGTTAGAGAGTCCATTGGGTCCTAAAACCTATGTCACAATAACAAAATCCATTGTATTGTGATTTTCAATTAATTAATAAGTACGGCCAAAAATACATTCTTGTTGGTTTTAGGAGGAGAATCTACAGGTGTTACAAAATTTTAGGAACCAACATTCTCAAACACAATGGATTTTATAATGTGCAAAATAAAAATAGGGGAAACCCATTGCTACAACAATGCCAAAAAATTTACCCAGTAAAAACCATTAAAACCATTATTCAAAACAATACCACATTTACTAAATGCATTGCACAATCAATTGAGAAACAATAGTACTATAGTTGCATTATATTATAACATTCTTTTTATAGAGATTATAGTCTAAATACAATGCTAAAAGAAATCCTGGCTGGTATAATGATAATTTAATATATCACATTTATTACTAGAATCATCTAGAAATTGAATAGTAGCATAACCATGCATCCTACAAGATCCCCTATTCACCTATATCCTACACAAAACACAAGAGCTTCATACAATCTAATAAAGGAACACTTTTCTATATTGTAAATCCCTAGTCTACATACTGCTACATGGAGGCTTAGGAGAAAACCTATCAAAACATGTATCCCAAGAAAATAATAAAGTCAAAATGTATAGCCCTATATTTACATCCCTCTACAAACACTAGAAATTAAGACAAAAACATAATCTCTTTCAAGCATGCTTGGGCTATGGAGAATGTGACATGTCTTCCTCAAGTTGCTACACTAGCATTAAGCATTATTTCCTTCAATCTCCCCCTTAATGCTTAATGTGCAAACACCTATCATTTGTCTTAATCTTTCAAAATTTTCTTTTGAAATTTCCTTCGTAAGTATATCAACAATTTGATCACTAGTTTCACAAAAAAATAATTCAACCTATCCCTCAACCACAAGATTCCTAATAAAAAATATATGATATCAATGTGTTTTGTTCTACTATGGAAGATAGGATTTTTAGTGATGGAAATTGTTGAATTATTTTCACACTAGATCACCAAATTGGCATAGTTTTTTTTTTTTTTTAAGTTGACTAGAATTCTTCTCAGCCATACTACCTGGCATGAAGTTGAATTTGCAACAGTATATTTAGCTTCAGTTGAGGATGAAGAAACTAAATATTTCCTTTTTGAAGACCAAGAAATAGCATCTAAACACAAGGAAAATATATAACCTAAAGCACTTTTTCTATCATCTATAGAACCAACCCAATCACTATCTATAAATCCAATTAAACCAAACTCATCTACAGGTGCATACCAAATACAAAAATTACTTGTACCCAAAACATATCTTAGAACTCTTTTCATAAAATAAAAAATTATCTTACTTGTGCTTTGCATGAACCTTGAAATTAAACTAACAACATAATATTTGGTCTAGTAGTTGTTAAATACATAAGCTTTCCAACTAGACTTTTGTAGATTGTTGCATCTACTTTTTCAAAACCATCATCCTTAACTAGTTTTTCATTCACGTTCAAGGGTTTATTCATTGGTTTGCAACTCTTCATTTTGAATTTATCAAGTAAATCATTTATATATTTACCTTGTGAAATGAAAATTCCATCACTTTTTTGTCTTACATCCATCCTAAGGAAATAATGCATTAACCCTGAATCTATCATTTCAAATTCATACTTAATTACATGTCTAAAATCATTTATTAAATCTTCACTATCCTTGTGTATATTATATCATCTACATATATACATATGATAAGTAAATAACTTGTACTATGATATTTTACATATACTGTTGGCTCACTTTCACTCTTTTTGAAACCATTTTTCTAAAAATAATTATCTATTCTATTGTACCAAGCTTTAAGCACCTACTTGAGCCCATAGAGAACCATTTTCAACATGTAGATGTTTTGTTCTTGTCTTGTAAATTCATAACCAAGTGGATATTCTACAAACACTTCTTCATTTAGATAACCATTCAAAAAGGGTAATTTACCATCAAATTGATGAACTTTTCATCTATGTTTGGTTGCTAATGATAAAACTATTATTATGGTGTGTAATCTAGCAACTGGAGAATAGGTTTCAATGTAATCAATACTTGGCTACTGAGGAAAACACTTTGGTACCAATATTGCTTCATGACTTTCAATAGATTTATTAGCTTTATATTTTTTTTTGTAAATCCATTTCATCCCAATAACATATTTTTCAAGTGGAAGATCAAATAGTTCCCATGTTTCATTTTCTTCAATTAAAGCAATTTCTTCATCCATAGCTTTAATCTCCACTTCATGTTTTATTGCATCCTCAAATTATATTGGCTCAACTTGAATATGAGATAATAAAGCAAAATTTACTATTTCACGAAGACTACTAGTGCCTTCATAAATTCCTTTAATACTTTTTACCTTTCTTGGAGGACTCAAGCTTGGACTAGGTAGAGAGGGTGGTATGCTCAATGAAGGTGGTGCAATAGGAATTGAGTTGTTGCTTGAACCATGAGAAGATGGTACTTCAAGTTCTAAATCAATAACCTTTTTCTTTTCCTTATTCAAATTTTCATTCAATTGCCAAGCTTCACTTTCAACAAAGATAACATCTCTACTAATAATTAACTTTTCACTTATTGGATTATACAAATGATAACCCTGTGTTTCCTCACTATAGCTAAAAGAGATACATTTCACACTCTTGTCATCAATTTTTTTAGTTTTTTGTTTAGCTATGTGAGCATAACCAATACATCCAAAACCCCTCAAGTGTGCAACACCAAGTTTTCTTCCACACCATGCCTCATAAGGTATCACATTATTTACACTTTTTGTTAGATGTACCTATTTAACAAATAAACTAATGTAGCAACAACTTCAACCCAAAAAGTATTTGGTAGACCCTTCATTTTAAGCATGCTTCTTGCCATTTCCACACTAATGCGGTTTTTACATTCAACAACTCCATTTTTGTTGAGAAGTATAACTTGCAGTCAATTGCCTTTGAATTCCATTCTTGAGACATATCCCATATACTCACTATCCTTAACTTCCCACGTAATCCATTGTGATGCTTTCCACTCTTGTCAATTGTGAAAATCTCATTATATTTATGGTTGTTTTCTCACTTGTGTTATTGATATAACCATTCAAAACTGATTGTAGAGATCGATTACTCATCCATGGTTTCCATTTTGTTGATAGTGAGGTCAACCTCTATGAACATTTTGCAATTAAATTTGATCACCTTCAGGATATATCTTTCCAATCCATAAAGTAGTGCTATGTCCTTTGCTTTTGGAATTCCTACCATGAATTCTAGCTTTTGTAACTTTGGACCATCCATAATCATGTCCAAACTTTCATAAATCTCTCTTATCTAGGTATTTGTTAGTGCAATTAATTATATACAAGTTGTTTCCAAATCTCTATTATGCCAGGGTGTTTCCAACTCTTAGTTTTGCAATTAATAGCTCTTGTTAACTTTTGCAAAACTTGGGATGACTCAGCTATTACTTTGTTTAGTATAAGCTAACTAATGGAAGATCTCTATTGTTTCCTTCATTTCCTCCTTGGATTCTTCAACTAGGGGGTTTATATATTTGTAAATCTATGCATTTGACAGTTAATATGAAAAAGTTAGTTTTGTTGCAAATTCATTTTTTGTTCTTGATCAATTAGTCTTTGCAGATCCCTAGGTTTTAACATGGTATTAGAGCCTTGCAAAGAAGTTTTTTAGGCCATAGCCAAATGTGGTAGATAGTTATTGTACAAGCATGAAGTTTTTCTTTGTTTTTAGTAGTTGAAAAACTCTGATTTTCCCTCAAAATCATTGTTGAGGAAGTTTCTCATTCATTCCCTCACTCCATCCATTCTTCCATCAAAAGCCCTCATTGTTAATCAAAGGGAAAAATTTGAGGTGGGACACCTCTATTCTAGGGGTCCATTGAGGCCATAGCCACTGAATCTACCTTCTAGACATCACATACTAGTCTTGTCATTATCAACACCTGGGAACACTCCAACAACATTAGAAATATTTTGCAGAATTCTACCATAGAAAAATGGATCTTTGGACATTTTCATGGTCATTTAGGTCCTTTTCCTGTGATGCTTTGCCTATTTTGCTTGGATTTAATGTTGTAATGTGACTTATACATTCACATTAGGTTTTGAATAGTCAAATTACTAAGACTTTATGATGTCTTGTGAAGGTGTTGTGAAGTGTTGTAACACATTTCTAAAATTTTCTACACTCTTCTTCTTATAATTCATCTAAATATTCATTTTTTATCCTTTACCAAGTCTTATTTTAAATTGTTGTAAAGACTTGTAACAAACTTTCATGCTTTTCTAGGCTTGTCACCACAAAATACACCTTTCTTATACTTTATTTGGCCCCTTTATGCATTTATAGGCCTTAATTAGGTGTTCTTTTGAATATAAACCTAAAAAAAATCATTAAATAAACTTAATTCCTGACACCCATTTACATGCCTTGAGTGGGACCCATTCTCCATGGATGGCGAATGAGTCCCTCTTTGGCAAAAAATTCAAAATAAATTCAAATTTCTTTCAAGTTTTTATTCATTAAGACCTTAGGTCAGTTTGTGATGTATTTTTGGGAAATTATGATATAAGTGTGTATAAATAAGTGTTTTTCTATCCATTTTAATCCCCATTCATTCATGCATTCAATCCATCATAGCATTCAATTATTCTAGCATCCTTAATCATTCAATCAAGAAATTATCAAGTATATTGGAGAAGCCATTGATATATCTTTAGACTTTAGCAACAAGGGTTTAGTGAGTTCATGACACTTGCATGTTATTTGTTAATAATTTATTTCTCATTCAATTTCTTTATCAAGGGTTTGATTACCAAAGTAAGGTTTGACCTTGAGGAAAATTCCTATACTCTAACCCTTAACCATTTTCCCCCTCTTTGCATGTTTTTTTGTAGGTCTTGTAGGAAGATTTGTCAAAGAGATGGGTGTTAAAAAGTGATCAACAAGTCATTTAATCTATTCAAGTCAACAAAGACCTAATTCAAGCTTGGAGACATCATTCAACCCATTTTTTGTAGTTGCAGTTATGTCAACCCAAAAAGAAGACAAGTGCAAATCTGGACCCATAGAGTTGACTTCAAAATTTGTAGATTTCTATAGGTGGACTGATATGACATTAGTGCTAAATGAGTCCCACTACCAGGTTGGAGAAAGTTTTTTCTAAGGTTTTTAGTTTCTGGCATCCTGAAACATGTTTTAGCAGAATTTACAAGAACCTAGACTGATTCGCCATTAGTGGCGAATGAGTCCTAGTGGTCATCAATAGTGATTTTTGAGACATTGTAGAATCTTCTAGTATCAAAATTATACCTCCAAGTGCACTCCATTTAATCTCATTAAGTTTTTTTTTCATTTTTTATGTTTCTAGTTCATTTTTGCATATCACACTGTGGTTTCAAACACTACATATTTCTTAGGTTTTTCATAAACAAACAATATATTTCATCAGTTTGTCACATTTAGATCATTGCATTTAGAAATAATTTCATTGTACTTGCATTAGTTTGAGTGAACCACCTATACTTTGTGTGAGATCTATATCTCTCCTTTGAGTGAAAAACCCTAATTGAGTAGGAGAATCATAGTATCCTAAACCACAAAAATATATGGTTCATTTTAGTGAACTTGCATATTGAACATTATCTTTTTGATTTACATCCACATTTACATAACAAGACTAATTGCATTAAATTTTGCATTTTTTTTGCATCCTAGGGTTTCCAACATTGCATTAGTGAATACCTCATATAGATTTTTTTTTTCCCTTCAAAATATTGAAAATACTAAAATTGTGCATTTTCATTCTACTTTTGCATTAGAAAAGCATAAAAATGATTTTAAATTTTCTGAAAAAACCATAAAAAAAATCATCCTTGGACTAATTCGCCACTGAAGGCAAATCAGTCTAGTTGCACTTTCTGCATAGCAATTTATGTCATTTTCATAGTGTTTTTTGCATTTATGTTCTCTGTTACTACATTCCTATTTTATTTTATAGATTTTTTGTTATTTTCCTAATTTTCATTGCA
Organism: Sequoia sempervirens; assembly: GCA_007258455.2. Taxonomy (NCBI): domain Eukaryota; kingdom Viridiplantae; phylum Streptophyta; class Pinopsida; order Cupressales; family Cupressaceae; genus Sequoia; species Sequoia sempervirens. Next base: position 359,605,477 of record VDFB02000003.1, on the reverse strand, counting down.
TTTTCATCCACCCCACCTTTTGTGGTATTTGTATGAGTGTTTGGTTCCCTATTGATAATACTTCAGTGAGGCAAAGTTCCCAACTCATTGCTTCCCATGAGAGCACATTTGGTGTGGACCTTGGGTTATCCAAATCTCCTACTACTGGTATTGAAAATGGTACATTAGGCATGGATGCTACCACTAGTACACCTTTTCCTTCCCCTACAATGCATGTCCACACACACATTAATTCCCTCCTGCAAGAAAAAGTAGTTAACATTCATGAGGACTTAGCAAATCTCCAACATAACTTGTGTCTTGTAAACATTTCAATCACTTGCATTCCCACTATAGAAAACATCTATCAAATTTTTGAAAGTGATGAAGGCTTAGATTTTATGAGACAAATTGTTGATATATATCACAAACATGCTTCTTCCACGTCTAGCACATCTCAACTAGCAAACACTATGGTTAGCCAAGAGGATCTCATATTTATCCTCCTTCAATCATAGCATCCATACCCACCTATATCACTCCTCAAGTTACAACAACCATGCCACAAGTTTGAGATGTGACTCCTTTCACTATTCCAACTAGCATTCCTAGCTCTTTTGTGGCATTGAACATTCCATCCTACACCACCTTCACCCCTATTAGTGTCCCCTTCACATTTACTAACACTACCTACACTCCATCACCATTCTCTCTTCCACCTCATACCACTTACGTTGACCCTCTCATAACACAACTCTTCCATACTATTTCTTCCATCAAACAAAAAATATCCACCATAAACCAAAGCCAAAATGCACCACCCACATACTATGTTCATAGTATCCCACTGTCATTGGAAATATAAAGAACATCAATTCCACATGGATTGAGATTCCTAGGTTTGAGGAGTACGAAGGTAAAGGAGACCCTACTAATCTTGTCAATGCCTATACCACCTTATGTAGTGATTTTGTCCTTGACGACAAATTGTTAGCTAAACTATTTCTTAGGACTTTAAAGGATACTACCTTGGAGTGGTTTTCCTCTCTACCCAATCATTGAATTCATTCATTTAATGATATTCTTAATGCCTTTATAAGTCACTTCCAATTCCATATGACTCCCAAGAAGACAATGGATGATTTAATGAGGTGTATAAAAAATGTGGATGAGAAAGCAACTAATTTCATTTCACACTATCAATCATTGTATTCTCAAATAGATTTGAAGGTTCTTGATTTACATCTCCAAAATATGTTTATTGAAAACTTGGAAACTCACATTTACAAAAAATTGACCATGATGAAATTTCCTTCTTTCATGCATTTATGCACAACTCTTTGTGACTATCACAACTCGGTTACTACTCATGATGCAAAATCCACTTCTAGTTGTGCTGAGAATTCTAAACAAAGCAACCAAAATAACTCAAAAAACTTTAGAAAAGAAAAGAAAGGTGTCTTATAGTTCAATCCCGCTCCTCCAGAACCAACTCAACCTATTAATAATCAAGTGGTAGTCACTAAAGCAATCACACCCTTTAACTATGGAGACCCAAAGAGACAATTTAACCCTTTGCCTAATACCCTCCATAACACAATGAATCAATTGATACAACAAAATATGATCACTTTTCCTACAATCAAACCACTTGATCCTACAAATCCTTTACCCCCTACCTTTAAACCAAAATTTTATTGTCATTTGCATCACCAAAATGGACATGACATAGAACAATGCAAGTGTTTCAAACACCTAGTGCAAGACCTCATTGATTCTTGTCTTCTATCCATTGCATGTGTCATTGACTAGGGCAATAATTTTGCCACCCCTCCCAACCAAAATTTACAAAATTTTACCAACAAAATGCCTAAACACAATGTTTCATTTGTCAAAGCTAGTGGACCTTCAAATAATGATGTGATGAATGTTGATATAAATGATGAACAACATGATATTACTCCAAATGTTACACATTTTAATCCTATTGTTGAAATGGTGGGAATGATAGACATTATCCCTTGTAAGGGAAAACTAAAAACTCTCTTGATATTACTTTTTCTTCTCATGATATACTTAAAAACTATCCTGATGGTCCTCTTTACATAGCTGGCCAAATCTATGATAAGCCCACCAATGGGATATAAATAGATCCTTCCTATGGAAAGAACATGATAATGGAAGAATTTTTGGTATTACATGATCTTTATCAAGATGATAATGACAAACCAACAACATGGATTAAAACACATACTAGTTTTGCATGCCCTATGATCAGATCGATCTTACTTCCATTATAGATAGGACCTAAAACATTGGATGTAACATTCTCTATCATCCCATAGTTAGATCAATTTCATCTAAGGCTAGGTCATCCTTGGATTTTTTTGATGAAATATGTCCCTTCAGTTATTCACAAATGTTTCAAGTTTTCACTTGACAATGAGATATTTAATTACTATACACCATAGTGGCTTTAATCCATTTTCTTTTAAAGGTATTTTTTCCTTGGAAGTGTTCTGTCCTAAACCTATGGAACCCATCACCCCTCACAAATACTTCCTTTTCATTGCCTATCAAAAGTTCAAAGCCAAACAAATAGTTGAATTGTCTCTTCGCCACATGTCTCCGTCAACTTCCAACACTCCTATCTTAGATGAGATAATGCTTCAACCTGAATCTTAACCTAAACAAACATTACCACCTTTAGAGAAACCAAAAATAAAAACTTCACCTTAATCATCAAAACACCCATGAGATACTAAAACCAACCCTATCATGCATCCCTGCATTAAACAAGTTTATAAAGTGAAAGAGAAAGTGAGTGACCCACCTCCTTTGGTTCCTTCTATTCGTCTCCCTCAAGAAGAAAAGTATCCTACCATGGATCAACCCACTCTTACTCCTAAACAACTTCAAAATAGAATTAAAAGAAACCAAGGTGCTAGAGCATGTAGGAATCATCATCTCCTCCTTGCTCGTCAGTTGCATGCAGAAGAAAACAAAGAAAATCAAAATCCACATTTGACATAAGCAATACCCGACCACCCTCCTCCTCCTGACCCACCACAAAATAGTACAAAACAACAATCATTAAAAAACTATTTGATACAACAACTCCTGATACACCCTTCATTGGAAATTACCATTCATACTCCTATTGTGATCAACTTAGATGATGATGAGGAAAAAACAAAAAATGACGATGAGATACATGATGAATTAAATACATTTTTTTCCTTTTCTATGAGCTTCACTAAGCTATCTCCTATTAAGAGTGATGAACTTGGTAAATCCCCTAGTTTGTCACTTGCAATTTTCCCCTTGGATATTCAACCGCCCTCTTAATACACTAAACATGATTGGGAGGTGGATGACTTGTTAGATTGTTGAATTGAATTTTCCCTACTAGCCATTTACATTTTCCTTTTTCTTTTTCTATTCATTGGTACGATTATATCTTGTAATGTGTTCCCTCGTAATGTGTGTTTAATGTTATCTCTTTTTGCACTTCCTCTATCTATACCTTCATTCTTCTATATATTGTACATCACGTTCACTTTTTCCCTTTC